>CANSGD010000502.1:1282500-1998125 GCA_947645195.1 Patellifolia procumbens | reverse complement strand
GATTAAAAAGCTCTCCCGATTATGGGGAAACAGTTTCCCTTCCTTCTCTTTCCTTACCTCCCTTTTACACTCCTCCCACCACCTCCTTACTTTCCCTTTCATTTTCCTTATTTCCATCATCTTTCTTGCATGGTACCAAATAATGAAAAATTAATTTTGCAATTACATTTTCCATTGAAATTGTTTTCCATGAAAATCATTTTTACATTGAAAATGTTTTACCCTCAACCAAACGTAGCCTTAGTATACTTTTCATAACAATTTATTTACGTACTTTTGGTCGAAATCTCATTATTTTGCATCGTCCTTTTTTTAAATAATCTATGTGTTTATCAAAACAGTTAATGTACTTTATTCATCAACGACATATGCGCTTACAAAGCACAATGCACCCCTGTGCTCCGTGGAGTACAAAATAATTCGCAACAAAAATTGCAACACTTAAATTCTACACTATCATAACACACAAAAGAAAAAGAGGGCATCTTTCAATTCAAAGAGTTAAAAAAATGCAAATTTCAACCAACCCATAAAAAATCCTTAAAAACCCACCACTCATTCAATCTAAAAATCCATAATAAAGCTCTAAACATTACAATTAAATTGAAAACTCCCTAAAAACAAATACCCAGATGAAATTTAAAAATGACAAAAAAGATTAAAAAGAAAAATGGAGAACCTTGAGGAGATTGGATGTCTTGAGAAGATGTATCAGAGGCTCTAATACGAAGATTAGAAGACGATTTATTGAAACTCAACGATGGAAACGATGCTCGTCCCGAGTTGACTCGGATGGAAAATTGAGGATTCAACCATGAATTTACAAAGAACATACTGTTACTACTACTACTATTATTACAGTAGTAACGAAGAGATGTTGATGATGAGGAAGAAGTTGGAGGAGACTGAGTTGGGGTACCGAGTGAGACACCGAGTCCCATAATGCGAATCGCCATTAATTAGACTTGTACCATACAAAGTTTAAGCTCTGTGTGTGTAGTGTTTTACCAACACGTTTATAGAAGACAAAGGAAGAGTTTGTAGAGAGTATATAGAAGATAACGCTAGTGTGAAGCTCTCAGTTTCAGCCACAACATTTTTTCATCCATTTTCCATCGTTACGTAACTCAATCTTATTATTCTTCTTTTTAGAATTATTTTCTTTCTTTTGGCTATTTGGCAATTCAATAAATATTCTTTACAGTAAAGAGGGGTGAGACAACAAACTTAATATATTGCCTAATTTACCCTTTGTTTTTTAATTAATAATTTACAGAAATAAATAATTTATCATAAAACATAAATAAAAAATTAATGAGAACAATTGCATAAATAAACCGCCTATAATCATCCCACAATCCCACTACATCACAAAAAATAACTACCCACTCAACAACTCACCCAACCTCAATAAATAAATAACATAAAAAGGGTTATTTTTATTGGTATTTTTTTTAATATAAAGGGTTATTTTCAACTTTTTTGTGAAGTTATGCGGCTTAAATACCACCATTGTAATTGAGGGGTTTAAACTCACCTTTGAACAAAGTTAAGGGGTGATTTCACCACTTTTGCACATAAAAAATATTAACTAGTATTTAGGCTCAGGCGATGCTCTGGGATATATATATGTATTATATTTAGTAATTTAATATAATTAAAATTTGGTCTAGAAAGATGTTAGTAAAAAGTCATAGATTAATAGTTTTTCTCAGAAAACACCACAATACATACACTACACAAGCAACAGGCTTTCCATTGAGTGCCATTAAAACTCCAATTACACTTCAAAAATGTAAAGCCTAAGATACCAAATTTTGAACCAATATGCAAATTTATGAACCAAAATTACAAATACAGTACTTGATGCTAAAAAATGATTTTTAATGCTGCTTCACACCCATTTCATCCAAGAATCCCCCACTATTAAAAACAATCAAGGAACTTAAAAATTCAACAAAAAAGACAGTAATAAGCTTCCAAAAAAGCTAACCTCTTACAATGGCAAATTGAAATTTTTGATAAAACTAACCAACCCAATTCAATTCATGCTACAAATGATTGAAATCGCAATTCAATTCGATTCATGCAAGAATTGAGACATACCCAAGTAAAAAGATTCCAATTCAAGAAACAAAACCAAGGAATTCAAGAAACAAAACCAAGCATTATCCAATTCAAGAAACAAAGCATGCAATTCCTCCGAATTTCAATTCACAAAATTTTAAAGCAAAAAAATAATTTCAATTCAAGAAAATGACTCTGGATGAGCCGGATGAGCCGGATGAGCTGGATGAGCTGTTGGTTTCTGACTCTCTCCTCTTTTTCCCATTTGGAGACATATTTATTGATTGCTGGTTTGGAGAAAATGCGAAAAGATAATACAGTTGAAAATCAAAATAGGTACAAAAGCATCTCAAATTTTATTCAACTACTCCCTATAATTACACTCAACAGCTACAAGAAACTTGGGACTGCAAGTTTCAGACATTGATATGAGAGAACATACCCATGTACATGACGCGATTCGAGGAAACTTTTTTTTTTGATACCCATACTCATGCTCAGTAATCAATTCGAAGGAAGACAGGTAGAAAGATGATAGAGTAAATGCAGGATAGGGTTGAACTGTCCAATCCCGCTTTTGTCTTAGATTTTTTTGTTTTTTTTATGGACACGTATTCTTTTTTTTGTTGTTGCTTAATGATGGACAATTTATTGTTAACACTCCAGTACATTATGCTGGGTTGTATTATTATTGGGCCTATATAAGCCCAAGCCCAAATCTATCTAATGTAATTTTATTCTAAAAAACGCAATCAACTAAATTTATATTAAATTTATTGATTGCCGGTTTGGAGAAAATGCGAAAAGACAATACAGTTGAAGTAATGCATCAGTTCCTCTTTTTCCCACTTAAACTTAGGTGGCATCATTTATTGATTTTTTATTTTTTAAAGTTAACCAACTACCTAAACAAATTGTGTAATATTCAAAAAAGATGTTGATCCACAAACTCATTTAGCCTAGCATGGCAGCCCGCTCCAACCCTTATGGCCGCTATACAAACTCATTTTTTGTTTAAAGCCCGAACCCGGCCCGCACTAGCCCGATCATAGAAATAAGGACTAACTATGTTTGGGAATGAGAATTTCATTTGTAATTCTGGATTTGGCCCAAATGAGGTGTTTGGGAAGTTGTATAATTTGAAATTGGAATTGGGCCAATTCCAGCCTACTTCCAACTAGCCCAACCTTTTTCATTTGCAAATTCCAACTTAGAGTATGTCATTACAATTCCAAAATTTTCCTCAGACATGACAAAGAAGCTCAATCTACTTCTCTCTCACCATTGATGAAGCTCGATCTACTTCTCTCTCACCATTGATAAAGCTCAATCTACTTCTCTCTCACCATTGATGATGCTCGATCTACTTCTCTCTTGCCATTGATGAATCTCGATCGTGTTTTAAGCTTTTCGTTATATAAATCTCGATCGTGTAGGGGGGGATTCATCCTCATCTTCGTCCTAACATATACGCACTAAAAAACTATCCTCATCCCGCAATGGGTCCCTACACCCTTTTTCACGTGACATACCGCCCAACACTCGTCCATTTTTACTATAGTATGTGTTATTTTTTCCGCGAAACAATAGGTTCAATCTTTTTTTCCCTTTCCACTCGGACCACTCTACCATTAAAAAGTATGTTAAACTAAAATTAGTCTATTCAATATAATTATTTAGTAAATACTATATAATAAGTAGTACTTAGGAGAGAGGGAAGAAGTGGGGTGTGCGTGGATGGGGCGAGTATAAAATCCATACTTGCCCCCAATCACCCATGGTGGGAAGGATTTTCATTCCCATGCATCCCCGCCTCATCACTCCTGAAACCTCCCCTCATCCCCTCCTAATTGGGGCGGATGTCGAACGGGTCTCCACAAACCCAACTCCCCTGATATCCATATAGTTTTACGTGCTCATAAATGTAAGATATAACAATTGTTTTTCGGATGATTGTCCTAAAGTTGAATAAACACTCGAAACTTACCTTGTAGCCATGGTGTGAAATAAACATTACCGTAAAGCTGAAGTTGCCCTGCTACAACACATAGGCTCTTTGCAATCAACCTCTGGCGATACACGACTTCTGCCTATCCGGTGTAGATTGGAAAACAGATTTAGAACACTCATGCATATTGCACAGAAACAAGAGAAAAAGAGAAGTTGCAGAGGAAGGAATTTCGATTTCTATGTGTATTTCAAAGAGAAGACGCGGCCAAGAATATATAGATAATGAAGGGTTCCTGCCATAAGACGTGTACTGGTAACGGAACAAAACGTGGGTCAGTTTCTTTGGAAATCAAGAAGTAATGGCTAATTAATAACCACGATTAACGACAACAAATCCGCAGTATCTTGCAACTGCCGAAAATAAAATTAACGCGTTGCGCCAACACTACACGCCCACGACCTGGCCCCCACATGCTCACATGTATGGTGCAACTAGAGTTTACCCTCTAGTCTCGAAGCATAACTCACAAGTATAGGAGGATAAATAAAGGAAGTAAATGCTTATGAAACCACCCTCACGGGACTAGGTTATTTATATTCTTTTGAAACAAAAATACATGGAGATATAACATAAGACAAATGACTATCAACATTCAATGTGGGACACATAACACATAAGAACTCCAACATTGTCTAATTTTAATTAAGTAGGCAACATGTCTCTCACAAGACCAACTGCATCTACTTAGCGAGTAATCTATTGAATATATAAATAGAGAAATAAAATAATATTTTCTTTTTTTAGTTGGATTCCACTATGCATTAATGTCTATTTTCAATAGATAAATTGATATTTCCTTTTCAAAGAGAACTAAATCTATATATTATTTTACAAATCTAGAATTCATGAGATTCATTCATTTCCAATTAGGGGTGATAACGAGTCAAGTCGAGTCGGGTCAAGCTTTGCATAACTCGACTTAACTCATTAAGATATCGAGTCGAACTTGATTCGAGTCAATGACAATCGAATCGAGTTTTGACCAAATTGAGCGAGCTCGGGTCGAGTTTGAGTCGATTTAATCTCGATGAATTAGCGAGTTTTTTTCAATCGGTTTTACACCCATAAGATAGATTGTATATTAAAATTGAATATTTTAACCCTATATTATATCATTTGAGTTTCTCATGAGTCATTGAGTCAATTTTTTGTATCTTGACTGGGTCTCATTAATGCCTCGAGTCGAGCTCGAGCTTAATCCGAGCTAACTCGAGTCGAACGTTGACCGGATTTTGACTGAATTGAGTTCGAGTAGCTCACGAACTATCTCGCTCGATTAACACCCTTATTTCCAATCAATCAATTGAATAAAAATTGAAGTTGTGGTAATAACGAAATTACTGAAATGTGGATAGTTTGTGTGTAGTCAATCACAACAAAGTCATACTTTTGGATCTTCAGTGCATGCTTAGGAAGAACCAAAGTAGTAGTACATCACTAGTAGCACTTCAACAACCTTGACCACACGGACCTTTCCAAGTTGAAGATTTTAACATCCTTAAAAAATCCCATGTTCATACACACATCACACATGCAAGCCCAATATTTTTACTTTATGTTGTACTGCATTAAATCTAAAGTTTATTACTTACATATTTTGTCATACTGAAAAGATGTGTATCTTGTGAGTTGTGACATGTGTTTCCTCTTGATATATTGAAAAGTTCTTCATAGATTGACCAATTATTATTAAGGAGCAAGTCTTAGGTGATGTAAATTGTGCAAGTTTTTTCGTTCTAAAACCATCATCTAATGTGAAACTTTGTGGAAAACCATCATCAATGTGAAACTTTGTGGAAAAACCATAACTTGCTCAACTAAGTTTTTCCCTCTAATTCACCTAAAATCTATATATATCAAAACGCTCAAGCAAGAGTTGAACCTTGTCACGTGTCATCCCATAACGGTAATAGCTTTTCAATGTTTCTAAAATGCACGCGCGTGTAGTAAGTTTTGAACCCATTACCTAATGGTTGGAATGAACATCATAAGTTTACCGCCAATCCACATCCTTTCTATTATCATATTACAAATATAATTCCTTATGCCTTAATAAAGCTTTGGGAAAAAGTCAAGAGATCTCCAACGGTTCACTATTTCATCCTTTTAGTTTGTTTTATTGGTTCTTAAATTACGCATTTGAAATCAATTTTATTTATCAATTATTGATTCGAGAAGGAATATATTTCTGACCCGATAAAACATAAAAAAATAGCTCCAGGACATCGTCGGGGACCTCAAACTATTTGTCATTAATATGGGGTCCCCAAAGTTACGTTGTTTTTTGTTATGATATATCTCAATGCAACGTTGGTATAAGAGGCAGGAAACTTCCATTAATTAACTTTTCTTTGCAAAGTTTGTGTACCACTTGCTAATAGCTACCTAATATTATATATTATATAGAGAATATTAGTAGTTTGCCCATGTAATACACTCTAATTATATTCAACATTCTTTTATAATATTGTAGTAATACTAAAAAACACAAAGTAGTACTATATATATCTGGCGTGTGTATGTTTAATGATAAAATTCGTAATTTATAACTTTTACTGAAGTCGAAAGATCAAATCTGTGATGGATAGTCTAAAAGTGAGGTTTTCCTAGTCAAAGAGCCTAACCTATTAAATTGAGTCGAGTAAACTTATACAGGGTTTAGATCTGATAGACCACTTCGGAAAATAAAAAAGTCCTAGACAAAAAATGGAAAAAACATTAAACTATATAAACAAGAGGTCTAGCCTTTTAACAAACGTTTCAACAACCTCATTATTCTTCCAAAGATAGAAAAGTAGAGAGAAAAGAAAGAAAGAAAGAAAGAAAGGGAAGGAGATCATCAAGAAACACAAGCATCCTTGCAAATCTCATGAACTGTGGAATCGTGTTGGGTTTCTACTGTTGGGGTTGGGAGTTCTTAACTGCCCTTCTTCTCTTCTCTTCTCTTCTTCCTTCTTTCACTAATAATCATTCTTAATATTATTCTTCTTATTTATTATAATTATCTCTTTCTTCATCTTTTTTCTTCTTAATTTCAAATTAATATTTCTTCAAATAATTATAAAGAATATAGTGCTAGTAGTAAAGCAAAAAAAAAGAAAAAGAGGATAGTAAGTTTTGAGTAATGGAAAGTGTGTGTGAAAAGGAGTTGTTAGAGTATGCAATAATAAGGAAATCAAATCCACCACCCTTCTTGCTGAAGACCTACATGCTTGTGGATGATCCGGCCACCGACACCGTCGTATCGTGGAACGATGGCGGCACCGCCTTCGTCGTGTGGCAGCCGGCGGAGTTTGCTCGGGACTTGCTTCCTACTCTCTTCAAGCATTGCAACTTCTCTAGCTTTGTTAGGCAACTCAATACTTACGTGAGTATTATGTTATTGCTTCCTTTTTGTTTTTATTTTAATGCTCAAAATTTTATATATAAGGTCCAATTAAGGGTGCAATCTTCTTATCGAAACTTTAATGAATTGAACTTATTATGAGACCTCATATGTGGATTAGAGGTGGTGTTCTACTATATCTTTTAGTTGAAATGCCCCATTTAGATGCAACATTTCACTTTTCACACTTGTAGAGACATATTCTGTACCATATTTATCTTTAATTACGTATTTGTAAAAATTATGAGAATTAAATATTAAAAATGTATACATCGAGAAGAATCAAAAGAGATCTAACATGAGTGTATTTTTCCTTATGCATAAATCATAAAAGCTGGTCAAATTATAAGGAATACATAGTGTCAAATGTCAAAGTTTTGCATTAAAAAATAAATGAAAATATATATTATTGTCGTATGTTTGAAGAAAAATTTCAGATTAAGAGACGAGCCAAAATAGAATCTTGCATGTACCTATAATGTCCAGGTTTACGATAGAAAATTCAAAACACGCCCTAACAATTAATTATTTGATTATTAATTTACAAGACAGAACAAAATGTACTCTATGAGCAACTTAGCAACTTATATATAGTTATTTTGATGGATGAGATTTTCTTTTGAGGGGAAACTTTTGATGGATGAGATTAGTGTAAGTTATGGTTAAGTGTCAAATGGTAACTTTTGTCCATTGCGATAGTAAGTAGTTTTTCAAGGTGAAGTATTATTTTAATTGAAGACTTGATAATCATTTGTGAAACTAATATTAACTTTTAATTTGATCTTTAATTATGATTAAGTTGATTCTAATATATTGTTGTTTGTTGTTACGAATTGTCAAGCTTAGGTAATCATGAAAAACAAATGTGAAAAGGAGAAAAGGTTTAAAGTTATTGTCAACAAGCTGATTATGATTGTAGTTGGTATTTGTCTGTTTGATTCAAGAATATTAGTTAAATAATCCATAAGTTACGTTTACATTGAGTAATTAAAATTCCATGGACTTACTTTGGTTAAAAGTATAATTTTTGGGTGCAAGAGAGACAAAATTGCATATATAATAATGCTTTACTATTTGAGGCAACAATAACCCTTAGCTGTAAGGGTAGCTATCAGCTGTCTGGGTAGCTGTTAGGTATAGTGGTAGCTGTGAGTCGTTAGGTGTCAAAGTAATTGCATAAAATATTAGTGTTCGTTGAAAGTAGCGGTTGGAGTAGTTGCTAATATTTTCTTTATTATTTGCTAATATTTTCTTTATTATTTATTAAAAACTTTATTACTTCCTCCGTTTTAAAATAAGTGATACACTTTATTTTTCACGCTTATCAAGAAAGCGATTTAAGGGTATTAAACGATTAAATTTTTCGATGAAATTTTAACACAAGTAATATAGAGTCTCATTCTTGCTTGTACTAAAATTTCATCGAAAAATTTACTCATTTACACCCTTAAATCGCTTCCTTGATAAGCGTGAAAAACAAAGTGTATAACTTATTTTAAAACGGAGAAAGTTTATTTTTTCCAACCTCTACCTCCACCTTCAACCTCTTATTTGCTTAGCTTTCCACAACCACTACCGAAACTCTACCTCTAACAACTACCTTAACCACTACCTTGCCAAACACTTAAATTTATAAATTAAAAATTTGACCCCTATTTTAACCACTACCTCTACCTCTACCTCTACCTCTACCACTACTTGCTGAACACGCTCAAGTCTGGTCAAAATACGAGAAGTGATAGGGTGACTACGAGAATAGGCAAATCTGATAAGAAAGATAGGGAGAAACCATAATAAATATACTAATTTACAAAATATTTTATCTCGCCAAATATTTACAATCACTATTAGTTTATCTCTATCTCTTTCATAAGGGTTGTCAACTCTCGAAGTCAATCCTATACATTTTCCGTTGAAAGACATATAGCTATATAAGCATGAAGCCATGAAGGTGTGTATGTCTATGGTCTAATGCTAGACGTAATAAACAACTTTATATTCTAGTACTTGGTTATCTGATTAGAATGACTTCAACCAACTTCAAATCTTATTTATTGATCAAATTTAAAGTAATCTGGTCAGAGTTGAATTGATCCAAAAATCAACGTAGTTAATATTTAGAAAAATTTCTTAGTTATCAATAGTATAATACCAACCAACTCAAACATAGTAATTGAACATTGGATTTTTCTAAACATAGCTATTATATGGATATAACATTAATAAATAGTTTTCAAAAGAGTATTAAGTTTGAAATTTACCACAAAAACATAACTTTTTGATGTCTAATTTACTCTAACAACTTGTTGGTACAAGTACTAAATAAAGATAATAACGTACTAAAAGAAAATCTAACACTATAAATTTGAGCTCAATATATTTAGTTACATATAGTAAAAATTATAAAAGTTTGATGTTTTAATGTACTCATCAAGAAAAATAAAACACGGTCCTACATGATATATTCGAATAATTTTAGAAGATTCTATATTTGTAAATAGTGTTAAATTTCAAAGAGAAAAAACTAAACAGAAAAGATGGAGTAATTTTACACTCACTGTGTTTTTTAATAGGGATATTTGTCATTTACGGGTGTTCTTTTCTTAATTGGGACCTTTCTCCGCTTTTCCCTATTTCTCAATCGTCACGTTAGTCCACCTCATTATTGTACATCTCTTCAACTTTTTGTCTCTTTCACTCTACCTTTTTTCACTTTTCCATCTTTCCCTCTATTTTTCATGTTTTTCTCTGATCCTTGTAGAAACCTATTAAAAAATGAGGGAGTAATACTTTAGTAAAGATAATTAACTACTATTTGACTTTTATCCCATTTTTGAGTGCTTCATAATTTTTTGTTTAACTATTAGACAATCAATCCGTCAAACCTTCTTTTCTAAGACTCTGCGAACTTTCACAACTTTCTGTTACTTGACGTGAATCGTAATGATGAAAATATATATGGAGGAAAAAGAGAAAGAAAACAAGCAAAATCACAAACATTGATTCTCTCTAATAATATCAAGTTACAGTATTATCGCTAAGTATTACCGCTTATAAAGTAGTACAATTTGCACTCTACATCTGAGTGCATGATGCACCTCTCACATTTTTTACTCATGTGCTGCATATGATAGAGGAGAATATGAGAGGGTGCACCGTACACCAATGCATGCATGACATTTGGAATAGACTCATTACTTTGCTAGAATATTCCATTAATTGAATTTGACCCAAATTTTATTAAGTAAATATAGTAGTTTTGTTTTTGGTCAAATAGTGAATATGACGGGCTGAGTGAGTCAAAAGCTAAACTAGGAAATTGGAAGTATTAATCACATCTTTTTTAGCTTTGTCTAGATTTAGCTGTTGAAGTTTGAATAAGTAAAGGAATTTCCACATAAATATATGGCTGCATTAATCGTCAAGCTTGACAATTCTCAATAATTAATAAATTAATAAATCAAGAAATGAAGAAAGATAAAAATATGTTGTACACTTGATGGACCAATTTGTTTATTCTTTTCTTAAAAATGTAATTTCAGTGAAAAGAAAGAAAGAAAGGTAGGAAGAAGAAAGGAAGGAGGAATGGAGGTTGGTAGATTTTGAAATCAACACGTTTTCATCATTTTTTCTTGGTTCTAAATGGTTAAAAATTCAAACATGATAGCAATTTATTTATATTTAACTCTTATGTCTCGTGTTTTGTATGAAATATAGTGTGGCACATTAAATTAAGCGTAGGGGCGGAGGCACATTGAGTCAAGTGGGGTTAATTAGATTTAAAAATTTGGAAATTTTGTCTTAATAAAATGGAATTTTTGCAATATTTCTTATAAAATTGACCATTTGAACTCACAATAAATTTTATCAATTTAACTTTGAACTAAATAATTTTTTAAGATCCGCTACTACCTATATGCATTATTAGTATTTATCGTAATTATGGGTTTCTTTGTACAATTGGAGGGATTTCATAAAGAATAATATATAAGTAGGTGTATAATTCTGATTAATTCGTTACATACTTTTATACACAATGCGAAATGTTGGAATTAAGGCTTGAAAAGCTCCTTTAGGTTTTTCCCAAAGGTCCCAATCACCTATGGAAGGGAGTTTTTCCTTGTTTATTAACTCCCTTCCTCTCCTTATTGTTTGAGTTGGTTACATAGTTGACTTTTGTGGTTAGAGAACTTGATTGGGCTTGGGCTTGCTACCACACACGCGCCACCCGGGTCGGAGCTTGGGATATCTGGGTTCTGAGAAGAGTTGAAGCTTATCTTTTCGGACTCGGGCCTGGATGTGTGTAACGGTAACTTGATACATCGAAATGTTTTTTAACGTTACAATGTTTATGAGCAATACTGCGTCCCTGGATTCCCTCTACCCATTGATTACCTTCCGTTTTATGGTCTGATTATTTGCTATATAATCAGTCCTTCTGCTGCTGTTTGACATACACAAATACTTCTCTCTTCTTCTCTCTAATTCTCCTAGGTACGTGCTTTATCTCCAAAGCCTTTGTTTGTTAGTGGTAACTTAGTTAGCCTTTTGTTTTTACCTTGGAGAGCTTTCCGACCAGTGTCGATTACCATCGCTGTCGGGCCGTAATTGCTTTCAAGTCAGTGGTCTCATAACACGTCACAACCTTGAAATCGTTCTCTATTCTGCCATTGCAACTTATCAGTTTCTAACATGAAGTCTAAGAGGATGAGCTTTGTCCTAATTTGCATATTATGACATACTATGTATTACCGATAACTAATACTACCTCCGTTGCGCAATTCATGCAACGTTGGAGGTTGGCACATGGACCAAGGAAGGGAAGAGAGAGAGTGTAAATTGCCTTTGTTACCCATGTGATAAAGAATAAAGTAGCTTACATGTGAGTGGAAAAGTAGGGATACAAGTGTCTTTTTAGCTAAAAAGACTAACTATTAAAGGTAATGTTGCATGTATTGCAAAACATCCAAAAAAGGTATATGTTGCATGTATTGCGAAACGGAGGTAGTAGAAGTGATCAAATCTAGTTCGATGACAGGTTTTCGAAAAGAGTATTCCGACCCACTTTTCGACTTGACCCGATTTTTGTGAAAAATTAGTTTATAGGAATGATTTTTAGCCCTGTTTAGGTCAAAGCGTGAAATGCCGATCTTTTATGGACCCGCTATGATAAACAGAATTTGCAACATGCAGGTCTAGTTTGCTATTAACATGCTGTATTCATTAATGATAATCCCTCAGAACTTAAATAATTCTTATTAGTAATCTCATTTATCTATATTTCGCTCATGTTAATAATCATGTTTATACATATAGGGGTTCAGGAAAGTGGCAACAAGCCGATGGGAGTTTTGCAACGACATGTTCCAAAGGGGCAAGCGAGAGTTACTAGGCCAAATTCGACGTCGTAAAGCCTATCGACAACCACCACCAACCGCGATAACACAGCCAACAAGCTCAGAAGCTTCTCCACTACATAACAATGAAGATCAAAGATCCTCATCAACTTCATCATCTTCTGAGCTCAACATTCTTGTGGATGAAAACAAGAGACTAAAGAAGGAAAATGGAGTGCTTAGCTCAGAGCTCACAACCATGAAGAACAAGTGCAAGGAGCTCCTTGACTTAGTTGCGATCTACGCAAACCAAGACAATAACAACGACGATGATGATGACAACGATAACAACTACGACGATAAACAGCCGAAGTTGTTTGGTGTGAGATTAGAAGTTCAGGGAAGGGTGAGAAAGAGGAAGAGGTCGGAAGAGGTTTATGAGACGGCTAGACTATTATTATCACAGTCATGCAAGTAATTAATATGGCTATGATTAGTATATAATAAACAAGTTTAGTAGAACTTGTTTCGCAAAGTTCGTAGGAAATACAAGGAACTCCAAGTTCCTACCTGTTCGAAAGAACGTAGGATGGATATCAGTTTATATATGTATATCTACTGAATAGATGACTCACTACTAATAAACAATTTAAAAAATATTTTCTATAAGCCGCAACAAAGTTGGAATCCAATATTTCTTTCTACTAGTAGTGAGTCACCTATCCACGGGATAAACAAAGTTTTATCTATATATGACAATGTAAAGTGTCAAAGTTGTTTTAGCTATCTTGTTTTCAAATTTTCTCCTGAAAATTACGGTTCAATTAAAGTATAATTGAACTTAGGGATTAAGGGAACATAATTGTAGATAATATATATTTGTTCTGGTTGGCTGGTATTAATTGTAAATGAATAAAGGTTGACATTTGATATTTTTATGCTGGCTCGTTTTAGTCTTTACAAGTTTTGAATCAATTAATTTCTTTTGTTTGGGAAATGATTTGAATCAATTAATTGAAGGGTACTTGTTCCACACTTTAATGTATGTAATAATCAATGTATGTAATAATCGAGTATTGATGGAAAATGATAATCAGATCACGCAATTGGAATTTTATGAGTTGGTTTCCAGCCTCGGTCATCTGTTTCAGAAGATGGGTCATCTGTTTTCTTGCAAGAAAAGGAGACATCTATATTCATACTAGTATACCAAATAAGTGTTGGTCCAGTGGTGATGGGGACTGACTTTGGTAGGACAGACCCGTGTTCGAATCCCCGTAACACCCTTGGGAGAGGAATTGAACCTAACCACCCCGAACTTGGCCTCGATCCGGATGTAGCTCGAAAGGTGAACCGGGTGCAAACACCAAAAAAAAAAAATTCATACTAGTATACTACTACAAAAGTACTACTCATTGTAGCCTTATTACGATTTTTTTATACTAATACATTAAGACAAGTCCTATGTAATTATGTTATAAAATTTATTACTTTCTCCGTTTCTTTTTAGTTGCAACAATTGTATTTTTTACATCTCACAAAAATTCCCAATTGTTGCAACTAAAAAAAATGGAGGAAGTATAATTTATACAATTATAATATGTTTAGTGTAACTTTGTTGTAATTTGTAACATATAAAGAACTAATTAATTATCAAATTTAAAATATTCGTTGGCAATAATACATATATTGATCACAAATGAGGTATAATTGCTGCTAGATTTCATGCACAATCGCATGCATATAGAAACTGTGTTCATATAAAAAAAACTAGGCTCATCCAAATATCACCTAATATGCAACATTTTTGGGCAGGTTGAGTTGGAAATTTCATACACACAATCAAATATGAGATACCTTTCGTACAATTCGTATGACCAATTAAAGACCGATTAAAAACTGATAGCAGAATTGCTCGTTTTCCTTTGAAGCCTCCCAATTTGTCTGATGGATACCACGAAACGTGGTTCTCCTTTTGAGCCATTGGCCCTTATCCCTTTGATAAGGTCCATGCAAGTTCTTTACGCAATAGGCCTCCTATTGATAAGAGAAAAAAGACCCTTTTATAAATGGGCCGAGACTAAGTCAACCTAAGACATGTCCGACGGACATGACCTTCATGCCCACACAACCATGTGTGGGTAATATACGTGCACAAATATACTCACAACTCACATATTCTCTGTTGGACTCCCAAAGAGCTAATATCGGCATGGCAAAGGGTTTTCTAGGAAAAGATCCTTCTAGACTAGTTTCTCCTTTTCAAACACCACCCACAAAGTAATCAGACTATTTACATTGACTCGCCAAAAACTACACATCATCATCACGATAGTTTCACATAGAAAATAAGATAAACGAGAAAAATAACCAATTTCAATGGTTAGCTCTAATTAACCCATCCAATGGGCTGAGCCTCGTAATTGCAATTATGCTGTATTTTTTTTGTTGGTTGGTGCAAAGAAAAAAGAGAGCTGATGTTAATTTTTCATTCCCACAAGTAAGTACATTACACATGTGGGGACTTTCTAAGAGTCAAGCTAATAGTCGTCAACCTATTTGAGTTGGCCAATGTGGGTCCTTATATGGTAGATCTATAAAATGGACTGGTTGAATTAAGTCACTGTTGATTTTCTTCGACTTTAGGTTATTTTTCGGGTGGAATCACTTTCGGTTCAAATCGTATAATGCTTGTTTAAGATCTAGATTATTTGAGTTTAGGTTGATGGTCAAGGTACATATACTTGTTATTTACAATTTTTATTGTAATATATATAATCTTGTTGTAATATAACAACATCACATAATCAGCCACCAATCATCGCCTTAGTATTAAACGCTAAATTGATACCGTTAATCTATAGATCATGGTTGCCCAGGGACAAGGAAGGCACGGTAGAATATGAGGGTGAGAGAGGTGACAATCAGAGAACGAAAAGATAATGATAGTTAGTCTTTAAACTTTTAGTAGATTTATAAATTATTTTTATGGCTCTTCTATTGAAAGTTATAGTGAACAAGAAGTACTTGTAACATATTGACCCATTATTTTCAGGCTATTTGCATTCGGGTTAAAGTGGATCCAATCATAATAGTTTGAGGGTCTGTTCTCTTCGTCATAATTCAGCTGAATTGAACTGATTGGAGCTGAACTCAACTCAACTCAATTGAATTGAATTGAATTAAATTGAATTTAATTAATATATAAAGAATATTTAAAGAATAATAATATGAATATTAAATAAAAATTATAATGATAAGTAATAATAATGAATAATAACAATAGTATTTTGGATATTTTTAAATGATATTTATAAATAAATAATATTAATAATCATAAATTGTTAATAATAATAATAATAACTAATGATTATAATGATAATTGATAACAATTATTCTATAGTCTTTGTATTAATATATTAATACTTGATGATAATTATATAATAACAATAATATCTAAGAAGTAAATTAATATTACTATTTCAATAATTAGATTTAATAATATAATTAGATTTAGTAATAAAAATAATGATTGGGTCGGACCGTGCAAAATTGCATCATAAACCTTTTTTACGCCATTTGATTGGTTTATACTTTTGACCTGAACCATGTTCCTCCCTAATGAAAATAGTAATAATAATGAGTAAAGATATAATAAACCAAATAATATATAGATATAATAATAATACTTAATAATAATGATATAATAAATAATAATAGTAATAATAAGAGTAATTAGCAAAATAAATTAGACCAACACAATAATAATATTTAACAAAATGGTTATAAAAGAATGAAGCTGAACTGAACTGAAATGAACTATACTGAACTGAACTGAACTGAACTGATTGGAGCTGAACTGCACTGAACTGAACGGAACTGAAAATAAGCTGGGGAGAACAGGCCTGAGTTAGTCTTATAAAAGATGCCTAATTTTAATTACCGAAACCCAATAAAAAGAAAAAAATGAAGCACCTTTTTGAATAAAGTGATGAGATTAGATCAATCTAATTTTAATATTAGAACAAAACCGCTTCTTTTAATAACTTTTGTAATATTATGTCCATGGCGGCATGACCCATTTACTCAGAAGTCAATTTCAATGTAGCACATAATCTTTATAACCTATCAGACCCTCCTCCACCTTCTTCCTTTAAAGCCTTTGAATAAATTGACAAGTTTATTACCAAGGTTAAGTAAATCAGCATAGATTAAAAAAAAGCAGTATAGATCAACTTCTGATAGAATGCATAATTGTAGCGATATGATAAGGAGTGATTCTGTCTAGGACAGCTACTATGTGTGGTGGTGGGTACTTGGTGGAAAACGTGGCTTCCAAACTTCCTTCGTGGTGGTGGTTACCTGCAAAAAAAGGTGGACCTCGGGTGTTGTTTTCGAGGAACGCCCCTCCGATGCCTAAGTCAGCCAAAGATGAACACAAGGTCTCTAGTTGAGAGATATACCAAGTGCTAGTATTTTGTGAGTGTTTGTGATAGTATGTACCTCACTCATACATGGACCTGAGTATTTATAAGAGACATGAGCTTATGACTGACCTAGCAAGGTTAATGGGCTTCATTCAGAAGTGGGCCAAAGTAATAAAGTCGCTCTTGATTTACTATGTAGAGCTCTGGCCCAGAGGGGTCTGCCTGGTAAAGTCTGCCTTGCTCTGGGCGCTCTGACGTAATCTGGCAAAATGTAGTGGTCTGCTGGGCAGACCCCATACAAGGAGCAATGGACATTGGAGAGAGAAGACTGCGATGTACACCCATTTGCTCGTAGCAGCAACTTAAGCCTTTAGTTAAGAACGCTCTATGCAAGGCCAGATTTGAAACAATGCCATCAGTGTGGGGAAATTTCATACTTGTGTTGTGATCTCAGATTGTTTAAGGGATGATTGTAATTTTGCAGAACTTTTATTCAAGGAATATTGGCCCCTTTCCCATTCATTTTAAATAAAATAATAATAAATCATATCCTCTTTTATCTTGTTGCTGCTATTCAGCTCTATGATAACCACTTTGACTATAAGTACACAATTTTGCCAAATCTCTGGCTTTGCTCATATACACCAAATATTTACACAAACTAGGTGGATTATACAACGAGGAACAACTTCGATTAATGCTTAATAAATGCCAATAGTAATCTTCATGAGATTTATACAAACAAAACCACTATGCTTTCCACCTATAATGGCCATGTCACAGATATCGTCCTTCAGATTCCCTCAACAAAACTTTCAAGGATCCGTCGTAAGCTCGCAGCATTATATCATGAATTGGCAGCAAAGTGATTGAAAATGGTCTCTAGAGTGGATTGGCTGATGCTATATTCTGCTATGCCAACACGAGTCCTGGAATGGTGTTTTACACATATTATAATAAAAAAAATTGCTGCAGAACAATCAACAAGTATGCACATTTCTTTACCTGTTGTGCTCTATGTGACCAAAAGCATCAGCCAACGACAAGTCCTCCCCAAATGGTAACTACAAATGAAAAACTTTATCACATGATAGTATGACTGGGTGTGGTCATACAAGAAACAGATAAAGATTTTCAAAGCCCCAACTACTTCAATAAACAAGGGATCTGTGGTAGAGTCTGGTTTGTTTGACTACAACATGTATATCCTTTCATGGCGGAAGTTGCAGGAGAAAAAACTCTAGACAAACAAAACATCAATGCGGTGGTAAACATAAACGAAACACCAATGCAGTGGTACAACTTATAATGCAGCCAGATGGTACAGCAAAGGTGGTGGGGAACAGAGGTTTGCTTGGCAGTTTACCTTATATAAATGATGAAAAGCTGTGTCCTAATATCAGAAATGCAAAGCTGGGGGACAAAATAGACTTTCTCTATGCAATAATGCTCAAGAAATCTGTTTAAGAAGGGTACTTGTTAATTTGTTATCTCCAGCTTCTTTTCAGTTCAATTCATTCAACTCGGCTCTACAATTACTTTTACACTCACATTTTACTAAATCATGTTCAGTTCAGCTGTTTTTAGCTGAAGAGAACAGGCCCAAAAAGAGTCTAGAAGGTAAATTTTTTTCTTAGACTGGATAACGTGTCTCGAAAATCCTTAAGTAGAACAAGATATGAAAGGCTTGTTGCAATAAAACAAGAACGAGTAGCTGGACTCAGTTTTGCTGCACAAAATATTTTAAGGTTAAAGCGCAAGTGTAATTTTATCCTCAAATTGCAGGCTGTTCATTGAAACTAAGATTAAGTGTCATAACCGAACATGAGAATACAGAGCCTAAACCTATCGTTCTTATACAGACCCTCAAAGCTCAATAATTTATACTGCCTCCATCCCGAAGTATTTCCAAGATTCCTTTACTATCTTCATTCCTATTATTTGTGGATTTGATACAACAAGATTGCAAAAAGTCGAGCAAAATAATAAGAAAGAGAACAAAAAATGGTGAAGATCTTCCGTACCTGGTATTTGGCACTCAATCCATTACACCCCTGGACAGTAGCACCAGGAAATGATGATAGAATAAAATCCTCTATTACAGAAAATTTATCCTTTGTCAGCCACCATTCAGTGAACACCAGTAACGGAATGCCACCTACAAATACATGATCGAGTCAAAGAGAGGAATCAAGCATCACTTCCTCTATACTAGTCATAGCTAGAGGAACAAAACTGTTGCCTACAAATGGAATGATCAAGCTTCCAAAACCTAGAAAAGAGTTGAAGAAGAAGCACATGGACACAATAGTCTTGAATGTTTAGGAGTTCTAGGAAAATAATATCAAGTAAGTAGAAAAATGATTAAAATCTTCAGGAACATCACTTTAAGGTTAACATGAGCTCCATCTCAATCTGGGTCATGAGTTTGCAAAAAAGCATACTGATCTAGGTATATGATGAGAAATTACAAGTCAAAAAACAGGCATATCACAAGTTCTATGGAGGATTAGTTCACCGAGAAAGTGCCAAGTTCATCATACTACCACAAGGTCCACAACAGTGAAACCTGTTCTTTCGGACTGAAGTGAGCTGCAGTAAACTTATCATGACTTAACTGGATTGAACTTACTATGACTGAACACTTATTATGACTGAATTATAAACTGAATGTATTGAACTTATTATGACAGATTTAAGTGGATTGAAAATCTGAATGATAAAGAATAAGGACAACAGGCCCTCTGAAACAGATTACTCCCTCCGTCCCAAACTAGTTTGATTACTATCCTGGCACACAGTTTAAGGAGCTACACTGTGGAGTGGTTATCATTTGTATCTATATCAAAAAGTTAGATGTGATAGGTGATGGTAGGGTGTCTTTCATTAAAGGAGAGAAAGTGGAATATTATTTATTGACGGAGAGCTTGCGTTTCGTATGGTTGGCCAAAGGTGGGTAGAAGAGAAGTAATAAAATCTTGGTGGGACCATTTCTAGAATAGAAGTGTTCAAACTATTGTGGGACAGAGGAAAAAGGAAAGTGTACAAAGGCTGTATCATATTAGCCTACCTGCCATTGTCAATAAGAGCACCAAAATTGGACACTACAGTTTCAGATCTCGATACTCCATAGAGCACAATCCATACTCTACTTAGGATTCTCAGAATAAGCTGGAAATCAAATCTCACACTGATTTGACCAAACGTACTATGACCATTAAATTAACAAGCATAAGATAAAACTGAATCCACACTCATAACTTCCAACGCTTAAACTAGCAACTACTTTATTTTATAAAACTGGTCTTTTCTTCAGTGTACCTCATCATCATCGTTTTTATTTTTCTTGGGCAATGTTAATCCACTTTATTGATCTCATGATCTAGTCAAATAGTGAGTAAAGCATGGATTTTTGCTCATGAGTAAGTTGCATAACCAAAGTAATAAAATACTTGAATAGTCATTATTAATCTCCACGACCGTGAAATTTAAAAATATTAGAAAAAATTCTACACGGTGGAAAATTGTGGCAAAAAAGTTTTGATTTTTCAAAGTGAATCTCGCACTTTGCCGTTATATTAGAAAGTAAGGAACATTCCATTAAGGGACCTCCTGGTTTGCAAAATTCTATATGGTGCATAATTCGCTCTTGTTGACCCATCAACCATGTTTTTTCTTTTTCTTAAAAACATTGGGGAATAGTTGTCTATGATGTTACGCTTGATGTTGGTGCACCATAAGAATAGGACAAGAATGCTAGAATTAAAGCTGTTCATGTTTTTTATCGAACGTTCCACAAGATACTAAAACTTCAATGTCACCCTGGTCACCTACATAACTTTCCCAACGTTTCTACTAGAACATTAATGTTATTGTTCTTGACGCAGAGCAAGCACCACAAGCAATAGATACAGGCTTCAGGCTAGTGAGCAACAAATCCTGCATAATGGCGCCGTAGTTCTAGGATGATAAGATAACACCAAAGTTTGTCCCACTTAGGCCCTGTTCTTTTGGAGTCAAATAAAATTATTTTCACAGAAATTGTGAGTCCAAAAGAACAGGGCCTTAGCCTTAGTGAGAGTTGGAGCCGGGCTGTACCCTCATTATGATCAAGGACACAATGAGCACGAGCAGCTACCTGAAGAAGTCAGCCTATCGTAGTACTGAATTTGTTTAGGGTCAAGAGAGAGGGGGATTAGGTTGCTTACTCTCGGTGTGGGCCAGTTGGAGAAAACTAGGAGAGTGGATGGTGGGTTTTTTTTTTTTTTGGGGGGGGGCGGGGGGTGGTGCAGAAGGTGAGAAAAGGGGGAAAAGAAATCTGAGAAAGGCAACGGAATTTGGGCGGAAAACGAGTGAGAGTACAGTGGCAGAACCTGGGCCTACTGAGGTGGCTGAGAAGGCAGCTCGTAGGGAGGAGAGGCTTCTGTGTGCGAGCCAGCATTGAAGGTCGAGACTCAAGAACTTGAGGCTCTTGATACCATGCTAGAATATACAAGAATCCATGGTCAAGGTTAATGTCTATTCAATTTATATCTAGTCAATGTACAAGGAATCCTAAGGACATTGGGAAAGATTACATTAATTAATAATTTACATAATATATTAACTATCAAATTGTAATTCACCACCAACTATAAACAGTTGAATAGGCAAATTAGATCACAGAGCTAAGGTCTTCTAAAACAACATAATAGTATCGAACTATTGATCAAAATCAAACAAACACATTCCACGGGAAAAATTGGTCTCACACCTGCATCAAGTATGGTATTCAAAGCATGACGCAGTCAATGGAACCAAGTACTGGTCATTACAAATTGCTGACCATCTTGTAAGGAATTAAAGAAAAATTCAGTTCATTTTTCTCATTTATACTACTTTTACTAAGTTGCAGGAACAAGTGAATATACTGGAAGGCCATCCAAAATCCAGATTCTAATTTGATTATGGAATAAAACTTAAGGTATCTAGAATAGAAATTAGTCGGGGCATCCTAAACAGCATGCCAGCTAAAGTTGTGACCCAATTACTCATAATGAAAAGCAAGTCTCATAATTGGATATTTATTGAGCAAGAGAAAACATAAATGGAGAAAACGGTCCATACCATCACGGTTCAGTTGATCTGTTAATTGTTCGCTCAGAATCCCATCAGATGCATTACTTGAATTAATAAGAGGCCCTATTCGTTCTTCATTGCCAAACCAACGAGCTATCATTACTATCAAGTCCCTTGACAAGCTAATTTCAGCCACAGATACATTGTCGAGTGTGATATAAGCAGCCCCAATGCAGGTCTCAAGGTCGCCCAGTAGGCTTCTACGATGAGATGGAACTTCAGCAAGCTTCTCTTGAATCATTAGCGACAGGTAGTCCAGTTGCTCAGGGTTTACTTCCGTTGGTTTCACCTGAAAGAAAGCGATAATATTTAAAGATGTTCTCACACGATCTCTCTTTCCACTATCTCTTTTTCCTTTATCTTTATGTGAGACTATATAAAATTTTCTCTGAAAAGGATAGAGGTGGATGAAATTTGTTACCTCCAGCTCAAGATGATTTCCAAATCGTGTCTTCAGGTGCTGCGGACTTCCGATACATCGTAGCCGTCCCCCAACCTTCAATCACCAGAAATAGAAAAAGAACATGGTCAGTGAAATCAGCAAATAGGAGGCGATCCCCATATAGATTAAAATTAATGCTTATAATACCATTATTCCCATCCTGGTGCACAGTGCCTGAGCTTCATTCATGCTGTGCGTCGTGAGTATAACTGCTGTTCTCCCTCGTCTTGTAGACAGGTAGGAAATGACATCCCACATGAAACGTTTAGCAATAGGATCCATGCCTACAGGGTACATTATACAAATCCAGTTATACTTAGTTGAATTTCCACAGGTCATCAAGGAATAAAATGAGTCAAGTTTCTCAGAGTCTCTGAACTTTTAGCTTGTGAACACAAGATAACAACCTCAACCCATGACATTCTAATTAAGGAAACAAGCAATATTGGCAGCCATAAGGCTACATGCTAGCTTCATACTGAAACCCCCAGAGTGGGGCTGGGGATTGTGGGGGGGGGGGAGAGACAGTAATAGGAAAGAGGAATATAATCTGAGAATGCTTAACTACATTTATTAAGTTTATAGTGCACCTTGGAGAAGCACTGACATGCTTGCCAAAGTCTCAGCCACACGCATATACCATAGTTATAACAATCAGTGTGCATTGGTCAGGGTTGCAGTAGGACATGCTATGCAAGAGCACATCCTAAACCAATGCAAGGGAAAAAAGACAAGAACCATGAGTCCCCAATTACCATGTATATTTGAGAGCTTGTATATGGAGCAGTGATCATTGTTGGAAATCTACCATATCACATAAGGTTCGGCTTATTCCTTGTGCATTAAACTGCAATTGGGATGATTGCTGTCGACCTGAGGTTACTTGCATATGATGGGGTATATAAGTAGGCTAAATCCTATAATTGGATATACCTAGCAACTGTCTTTAGCTCTTGGACTTCAGTGGACTAAATTAGCAAGGCTCGTTATATTACTAGTAAGTAGTAACCCTTATTGCATGAGCAGTGGAGCAATGGAATGTTGCGCATCAAATTCAGAGATAAAGGGTTAATAGAAAACAACCTCCACTTCATCACAGGGGTCAGGATGTGTACCTTGGACCCCTCCTTATTACCTACGGCAAGCGCCTCATTCTGGGCATTCAGAGCGTTGGGGTAACTCTTGATCCTGGTTCTAGTCAGTTTATTTAGTATATTGTTTAAAATGGAGCTACCATCCTTTAAATTTTAGCAGAATTGTTGTTGTTGTAAGTCCACAAATACAGAATTGGTTACAGATTCATTTATACATATTATCTCCGATCCATAACAGAACTCAAGGAGACCCGAAATGAAAAGATTACCACAAGAATATGAATAATTAGCAGAAGCAGCGACGCTGTATCCATTAAACTTACCTGTAGATGGCTCATCAAGTATGACTATAGGAGGATCTCCAATCATGGCAATTGCCACAGACAACTTGCGCTTGTTTCCCCCACTAAGGGAAAAAGATGGTTTATTGATGTGCTTCAGCAAGTCAAATTCAACTATCTTCTCCATAACCACCTAGAAAATGTTTGGTTAGACAAAAGAAGCCCTTTATAGGTCCACATTTATATACTCAACAAATTTCATACCAGAATCAACACTCAACATAAAAAAATAACACAGTACAAATATATATACTGTCAAAAGAAAGCGGGTACTTCTCCCAAGCTAAAGACAAGAACAACACCCATAAACTAAACTAAAACTGAACTGCACACAATAAGTTGAAAGCTTATTCAAAAAAAGGTGGTTCTGAATACTAATAAAAATTCAACATTCCGCACATTGAGAGAACATTTGAGTCACCTAATAACATAATAACGGGAACAAAAGAGAATCTACATGGTTTCAGAAAGATCTTCAGCATACATATATAGATAGCAAGTAGAATGTGTTCTATAGTAATACACACCTCTTCAATCCGATTGTCAGGTACTTTTTTTATCCTTGCGTATAGTTCAAGATGCTCCCTCACAGTCAAATATTCTAACAAAGCATCAAACTGGGGGCAGTATCCTATCTGCTAAGACAACAAATTGATATTTAAACTGTTCACACGAGTACATAGGTGGCAAATTATGTGAAAGGAAGAAGACGCACATTCTGACGAGCAGCCTTGGGATTAGTGCGTATATCCTTCCCAAATATAAAAGCAGTCCCCTCAGAAGGGGATTCTTCTCCTGCATACAGAAGTTATAATAAACACGAGAAGAGTAGCTATAATAATTCAAGAGAAAGCCAGCAGCTAATAAGAATAGAAAACATGATGAATTGAAATTGATGTTAGCTATATTTCATTATCTCTTATTACTCTGCGATAGCATAGAACTAGAAATAACATGAAACGAATAATCATTGCCAAAAAATCAATGAAGTGATCCAGTAAGTGGTGACTTTTATGCAGTGTTTTAATACAATACCAGATAGCATCGACAATGTGGTAGTCTTTCCAGCCCCATTTGTTCCTAGAAAACCAAAACATTCTCCTTCATGTACAGCAAATGTTAATGAATCAACTGCAACTTTTGGACTTCGAAATTCACCACCTGGATAAACCTAAAATTTACACAGAATTTAACTTAATGCAAGCATTAATCACAATAAGATCATATAGCAAAGAGTAAAACAGAAAAAGAAAGACACCTTCCGTAGGTCACGCAAATATATAATCGCCCTGTCTGCAGCACCAGAAAGCACCCTGCTTCGTTCCGCTTTAACATCAATATCCTCATCAAGCTCAAGAGCCACATCAGAAGAAGATGAATCTAATAAAGGATCTAAAACACTGTCATTCCTTGCACAGCATAAACTCTTGACTTTTCTCCGGCAGAAATCAATTGTAATGGAAGTTAATTTGTGACGAGGAAGAACTTCAAGTCCAAGCGTAACTAGGAAATAGAAGATACTCTGCAACATCAAAGAAAACGTTTAAAGGGACAATTTTTTGTGTTTCTCCTTCTAGTAGTACAGAGAAAAACATTCACATCCACCAATTATGTCCAATGGATTGATATAACTCAAAGAGTGTATCCAGCAAATTCACAATGTTCTAATTTACGAAGATGAAACAGGGATCTAAAATTTGTCTAGTCATTGGCTTTTATTTACTTATAGTACAGGAGGTTCTGGTAATAGAGGAACTGAGAAAGAATGACAAAGAAAGAAGCCTCTTGACTTCCTAGTAGGAATGAAATCACATCAGTCTAGATATCTGTTGTCTTCATACTAGTTCCTTTTGCTCTTCTTCACCCTTTTTGGAGAAGCAATCAAGAGCAAATTAGGATACCATGAGGGTGAGTTTCGTTTACAATAAAACAGTTAAGAGAAAGAGTCAAAGAGCCATTAATCTCCCTCAAGCACTCTTGTAAGATTTCATGCGCATAGTTAAAAAAATATTTGTGTTGCTCCAATAATGGCATTTGCAAGCATTACACGAAAAAAATGTGTGTGTGTGGTGATGGTGGTGGTGGTGGTGGTGGGGTGGGGGGGGGGGGGGGGGGGTGAGGGAATTGGCATGCAGAAACTTTTCACTAAACCAAAGTTGTATGCCCCTAATGCCAACAAAAATTTCTTCTGCAGCAGCTAAATCGTGCAATCAGGTAAGAGCTACCAAACCACTCCACTCTACTTTACATCCAGTATGGGCTGTTCGGTAGAACGAATCTTCCAACTTAAGTCGGTGCTCATCACTAAAAGGTTATGTTGGCAATTGAACAACGGAGAGCTAACAAAACACTACTCCACATTTTTATCAGGTTCCATCCATCCTTTACCCCTTCCCTCTTCAACAATCACCACTTTAATAAAGGCTGTTACATGTGGCTCTGATGGGCTACTCGGAAGTCATGATTATGTAGAAAGAGACCTATAATTCCATTTTATTCCCAAATAATCAGCATCAGAGTAAGAAAACTATAATTTAGAAGCACCAACATAATATCTTACTAGTCACAATAATTAGAATTTGGCAACCAATGGGCAAAAAATGGTAATCACAAATTCCAAATTCCGGTGAATATTACATCAAACATATAGGATTCTTGAACGGACTTATTTCTTAAAGAAAAATTTGGGATAAGAAAAGAACCTCAAAACCTAAATAGCAAATAGAGGCACCAGCAACATTCCAGTCAAGAACCCCATGGCTGGATTTATCTTTCATCCCTTGGCGTACAAGGGCAAGTGATGCAAGTCCATCTGCAAAGCAGAATCCAGGTGATAGTCTGAAAATGTTCTGCAAATTAATAGAAAGTATCAGGAAAAGTAACCGCATAGTCAGCATAAAATAAAAAAGCAGATCATCAGTTCATTCAGGTGGATAATCGCAAGCAAGTTATGATAGCATTTACAGTGGCGGCTAAGGCGGTGTCCAGATGGCAGAGTGAGCGATCACACAGGGGCCCAAAATTAATGAATCAGTAATTTAAGTTTATAAAAGGTCGCTGCAAACAAAAGGAAGCCCGAGATGTTCGTAGCACAATAATTAAGTTCATAGTGACGTGAGTTTGGTAGTCTGCTGTCATGTGTTTAATTCCCAACCTAGCTTTTGGTTGTGGGTGTTTATCATCCTAAAACCAATTGGCAATAAGAGTAGCAGACCGGCTACGATGCATGGAAAAGCTGTTTTGTCGCAATGTTTCCGTTTCTGGATCGCTTGAGAACTCACATGAAACTTAAGGAAACGGTTTCAAATACTATTGAAATTTGAAACACTTCTTACCACACCAGCTCAATAGACACGCCTTGAATCTTCTTTTTTAGCCCAAATTTACGATCCGACTGTAGATACCTCAATCTTCAGCCCTACACAGCGACTCAGCCTGCACCCAGCCTCCATTGTCTCTCTTTCTCCCGACCTTCAACACTGGTTGTCGCCGGCGGTCCACAGAAACAATCCCCCGCCATTGTTGTCACTTGAATAACTGCAATTGATCACGTCCACAGCTAACCAAAATAAACCGCCACCATGGTTGCCGCTTGAATAAGCGCAATTGATCACTAAAGTAGAGTTTTTTGAAGCTTTAAATTTTGAAGATCATGATTCGGTTCTCTATTCTCATAGAAGACACCTTTTACAAAGTATGCCAGATGTTGTGTCATGATGTTTTTTAATCATTATCTTGCAGACAAAAACAAAAACTTTGCAAATACTTTATTAATGTTTATTGTTTAAAGATGATCAAGTAGATGTTCTTGATAGAATTTTGAAACTTAATTTTTTTTTGACAGCTTCTGAATAACTGAATTGACTGTAAACGAAACTCATGAATAGTTATTATATGGATCATCTGCATGACTTTTTCGATTTTAATCATGATTCATGTTAGTCGGCTTGTAGGAGTTAAATAACCGGGTGATAATTTATTATAATAATCCACTAAACAACTGGTGAAATAAATGGTTTAGGTTTGTATGTTATTAGGACTAAGGAAATAACACAAGCAAAAAACTATTATCAGAGTACAGAACCTGAAATACAAGCAACAGGCAGAGGAGCTCAAACCTTAAGATATGAATTAATTGTTTCCGTTGGTTCCATTACTCCCATTACAAATGAAATCACCATAAGAACAAGTCCGGTAAAAAAGTGGACCAGTAGAACCACATTCTGCAAGGAGATATAAGATGACAGTGTTTAGAAATAGGGAAGTTTAATCTGCTTAGTATGAACATCATGCAACATAGGGACCAAACCTGTGCCACACTGTGGTCAGAGAAAAAAAATGTCAGGCAATATGTTGAAGATGCAACTGCAAGTCCATACTCCAGAAAGATAATAACAGTTGGACAGAAACCTCCAGCTCCCACAAACTGATCCAAACCTGTAGACCAATATGATATTTTTAGTCTTTGGCACATAATTGGAATGGAAAAAAACTAAACAAGAAGCACCTGAATTACAGAAAATCGAAAGTTGGTCACAGGAACACCTAAGCCAACCAAGAATCTCAGGCTAAAAAAAATCAACTTCCTCTTGCACTTTCAATGAGAAAAGGACAAAATCGGAGGATCATACACGAGAGAATGATTCTGGACACTTTCTAAACTTCCAATGAGAAGCGACAAAATGGAATCAGCATACACGCGACAATAATTCTGGACACCTAATATTGTCCATCCTAATAGTCGTACATACAACAAGCATTCCTTTAGAAAGCTTCAGAGACTAAAGAGACACCCATGAAGAATATAGCATTATTTCTTACCACCACCAATTCATAACATAAACCAGTTGCAGTGCAGAAACACCTGGAAATAGTTAATATTGCTTTTCGTTTCTATAACACCTAAAATTGGTTTCACTAAGAAAAGATATGGACGTCTGTTTCCTGCAACCAGGTCCTTTTTCTTTAACAAACACATCCCCCCCCCCCGGTTAACTGACTAACTTGCTTGCTCAGTAGCCAGATACGGCAGTAACAGCAAGCTGCTACACCAAAGGATGAGGACGTAAAACGTACAAAATTTGAAATTTCTATGATAACCTACGTGAGACAGGTCCACAGAAGAAGTAGCAAGGTATGGGAAAAATGAGGCAATGAACCATACCAAAGATGTAGAATAGAACAATCGCAAATGAAGTCGGTAAAAGGAAACTGACAAAATCCCAGACGTATGTAGAAGCCCAATACGACATTATAGATACCTGAGCCAACACAAAATAGCAATATGACTTTGAACCAAAGGAAAAAATAATTAAACTCCATTATGAGAGCATAACATCCATATATACCATATTGAAAATAGAGGGTCAAAAGCATCATACCCCACTCAGTAACTGCTGATGCTTAGCTTTTACTTCACGCTCCTGAGATAAATTTCAACCTCTTTAGACACTATTGTTGATAATCTTCAAATTATCAAAAACTGAGAGATAATCGTCACTAAAGAGACAAAAGAAAGCAAAGACACAACCAAGCCACAACATGACGTTAGTAATTTTCGGCCAACTAAATGGAGCTTCCAGTGTGTTAATTTCTTGGTAAAAAGTCAACAGAGTAAGGACGTGAAGAAGCTTAAATTCCCTTTTTTTTACTTGCCTTAGTTTCATGATATGGTTGTTTCTTTTTTACTTGCTCTCTTGCTCCATTTACATTATGTGGTCCCCATATTAATTCCACCCATTATGTCCTTCTTTTTGTCCTTTACCTATACTACTTCTACCCATTCTACCCTCTTTTTTCTCATCTACAAATAAAGTAGTGGTCCCAATCATTCATCAACACTTCCTTCACACAGTTTCTAAATTCTTGTGCCCAAGCACATGGAGCAAGTAAAAAGACAAGGAGGGAGTAGTAGTAACAAGGGTGGGCAGGAGACTTGACATTGATGTTTGCTTAGAAGTTCTTTCGTTTTTGGTAGACAGGTCTATCGGACAAAACCACAAGCACATAGGGATAAGTATGCTTTACCAAAAAACACAAGAAAGGACTTAGTTACGGCAGTAAAGGCCCAATCGCTAGCTTTGCATCTTAGATGAAACCCCATAAATCCTAAATGTTCCTTATATAATGTAACACTTAAGCCCGAAGGAAATTTCTCCGTCAGTTATTTCAAACACCCTAAACATTGATCACCGAACTTCTCCGGAAAGTGCCTCTCTGATGGTTAGATTTAACCAAAATATCTAACTTTATGCCGAAATCCGATGATGTTAAGTTCTAACCATGACGATCACGAGTTCCAGTGGCAGTGTTCCTAGCAGCTTACGAGAAAAATCGGTCTCATATAACTATAAGTAATGAAATGACAAAAGGCTATTTAGAAATTGACCATAAATCTCAAAGACATGCTAATAATCTTCCAACCTAATGCAAGGACAAATTACATATGCAGAAAACAGCAATGACTGATTTACTGGACTTCGGACTTTTTTTTATTTTTTGTGCAAGTAATAAAGAATCAAAATAGAAATACTGAGAAGAGGTTGTTGGGTATTTACAAGCCCAACGAGTTCAACACAGTTAGTGGGATGGGAACGCGCTTCAGGTCTCATGCAAGTAGATTATCATGGAGGAAAAGATCGAAAAAAAGAAATGAGGAGGCAACAGATCAAGGTCGTGGGGCATGGGGAGCGTCGGACTTTTGCGGGCAGTTTGCTTATGTTTTCGGTCTTGCTTTTTCCAAATTTCGGTTTTGCTTATTCCTACATCTTGTTTCCTTATGTCTAGTTGGATAATAATATTATTTGTTACCTAAGTTTAGGATAATATTGTTCCGAAGATAAGATAATATTTGTTTCCTAATTGTTATTGTATTTCTTTTTCTACTAGGAATAGGGTTTTCCTACCCTCTACGAAAAGAAGGTTGGGATGCCAATTTCAATGTAGAACAATCTCAATCTTAAGATAAGTCCTAGTGTGGGATATACAGTTCCAGTGTGAAAAAATACTCAGTGAATTGTGCAGTTAGGAAGTGCTAAGAAATGTTGCTTATAGACATTAGCAAAATTGTGTACAGACTACAGAGATTTTTGCCCTACTTGATTAGTGAGGGATTTTTATAGACAAAGTTTGTGCCTTTTAATTCTCAAAGTTCGTACTTTTATTTTTGTTTCATTGATTCACGTGTTGTTGTAAGTATTTTGCTTGTGCTAGCGCCTCACAATGGTGTCCCCCTTTTACAAAAGGAGGGCCAATGACAAAAATCTCAAGCCCTCGAGCTATAGTGGAGCAACTTATCTACAAAATCAAGGAAGTCAATTAACTCTCACTAAAACTTGACTCCAGCAATACAAAAGTCTCAAACAACTGGTCTCAGAACAAATTGTCTACATAATTATAATGTACAACAGCCAAGAAATTGTAGGCAGATAGCTACCACTGCCATTAGTATGGTGATAGTAACCAGAATGTAAGCATTTACTGAAGGAACAGATAAACGAAATATATAATCTAGAAGTACCTTGACTATAGGAACAGCAAATGATGCGGGTATAAAAGAGAAAGCTATTGTGACAATAATTGCAGCAGAGAACGCATCCAAATCCTGCAAACCAATAATGCGACTTGAGTTATATGCCAAATTATCACAGTTGCATCATTTTCGGGGAAGCTTAGAGTATATCAAACTAAAATTAATACATATATTAAAGCCTCAACAAGCATAGTTCATTCAAAACAACCTACAAACATCTATTTATTGGTACGTCATTTGTTTAATTGCAAATGTATCTCGATCTCATACAAAAATTCTAACAGTCCAATCATTCAGATAGCCTATTACAGCTTAGCTGCAGCCTGCAGCTTTCTTTCACAGGAAGTAATGTTTGCCTGTCTCATAATTAAAGGCAAAATTGATATGAGACAAGTAAAATCTGATATAAATTAACTACTTACTAGTAGGTTTATGCAATGATTTTTACATGGGAACATAATGTCATGAAGAATGTCAAAAGGCATACTTCTTGCAGTATATGACTCCACAAAATAAAGTCTGAGTAGATTATAAGCAGTTGAAATGGGAAATTTGGAACCAAAAAAAGCCACCAGCCAAAATCAAAAGCAGCCGCCAAGGATTTCTTCCACACACACACACACACAAACACAAAAAAAAAAAAAACACTCACATAGAAGGCTCACTCCAATATTAGTAAGTCATAAACCTTGACATAAACAAAGGCAGAAATTTTACAGAAGCTAGTAAGCTACAGAATTGGAAAGGACTTTATTCTTAGTCCAATTCATTTGATGATTTTATGAACTTCTCTAACTAGTCATGTTAGAATCCGTAGAAAAAGCAGACACTACACATATTTTAATCCATTTAAATGATGACCCTGCTACTATATCCAGTAATCCAACCATTGCCAGAGCACATGAGCACAAAAACATCATTACAGTAGGATCTTATCATACATGGTGCTGCAGGTGTTGGCTCTTTGTCATTGGTAGTGGATGATTACGTGTTTGGATTGTCATGTTTTTATCAGAAACAACAAACCTAAGGATTGCTGAATTCATCAAATTTATATAAGTTGGGGCAGCATGTTGGCAAGTGCTATTGTGTAGTACAGTATACCCCAGGGTTCCATCATCATTTGGCTTGTCCATCACAACAGCACCATATCTGCATAGTGTACTATAATCAATTAGAAGAGAACAATAAAACAAAACACTTAGTTAATCAATATTATCCATTTCCAGAAACTCATACTTCAGATACTATAGACACGAGATGCAATCCCCTAGTGTAGTTAGTTTACTATACACGATAGAGTTGGGTTTTTTAAGATAATGATAAGAGTGGTTAGTTACAAAAAGAATGTGTAACAAATATCTTTTTCCTTTTTTATTATTTTATTTGTCCTCCTTTTTGTTGTAGAGCCATCTTAGCCGTTCAAAAAAGTGTGTGTGGCTAAGATTAACCCAACTCTATTTTGTAGAGTTAACTAACTACTCTAGGAGATCCCATCCGTATAGACACTATTAAAATGAGAACCATCTGCAGAGCTAGAATTCAGCAATGGTGCTTGGAGTATCTTTCCTTGGCCTTTTCTAACTAAACTGATGATTCACTGTGGTCAAAAGAAAAGTTTTTAACCTTGGCACCATAAGTCTTAGCTTGCAACCTTTTTAACTTACATGTCTTGATGTTTCACATATATTATTTAAATCATGTTTGCTTCCCAAGAGAACTGTAAAATGGGTTGGTGCCCATAGAAGTAAAATGGGCTCAGCCGCTCAGCCCTCACTTTTGTGAACGGAGAACCGAAAAAGAGGACAAGGAAATTCTGATTAAGTGGAAACAGTATTTAGGGAAGTTCTTGCTTTTTGGTGGGGTCTCTGTTCCTAGAATTTATATGAAAAGGATGACTAGTTTGCCTGTAAATACAGTAAATAGATTAAAGAATCAGAATCAAGACAAAAAACTAAGGTAGAATCATTGAAAAACAATGACACTAAACGGAACTTTTGAAAATACTTGACTAATGTAAGTACGTGTATGCAACCCCCCCACCCCCCCACCCCCCAGGGTTTAAAAGAAAGAAGAAGGGTTCATCTTGAGACGAAATCTTTATTCTTGTATCTTAGGGTCAATACTATATGTCCTAGAAGTTTTCAATTAAGATACAAATACGGAATTAAATAAGGTTATTCAGATAAATTGGAGAAAACTTTCAAGACATGAAATTAAAATCATAGTGGAGTGGAAAAAACCACAAAACAATATAGCAACAGGATAAGGCATCTTCCTTTGAGATTTACGTACAAGATATACTGTAAGTAGCAGTCATGCTAAAACATTAGGAAGCAGATAAGTAGTAAAAAGGCCTAGCCATAAAAGACCATATAGTAAGCTAATTACACCACACAGCGCCGTAACACGTCACCACTAACATTATCATGAAACATATGATCTATTTAGCTTAAGATTTTATTATATGGATAAGTAATATTTAGAAGGACAAAGGGAGTCCGCCAATAGAAGAAGTATATGGACAGGGAACAAAAAGTTCAAGCCCTAAATTCAACAAATCACTCTTAAGTATAGAGGTAGAAAGAGACTTCTCATAAGAATTGATCGTTTTCCTAACTTGTTCCCTTCTCATAGAGATTGTAAGGTGTAAAGCCTAGGTTGATGGTTAAGAGTCCCAGGAATAGTTTAGTCCTTTTGCTTGATATGTGGATGCACATAGGCCTCCACATACCTAGCTAATTATTCCACTTAGGAAAGGAGAGGTAACAAGATTTGAAGCTCGGCCTTTTCGTTACTTTAGCTGTGGTACCATGTCAAATAACTCATTCAACCAAATGGCTAAGGTGATGGGAATAGATTCATACTCTATCATAAGGGTTAAATAATATTAAAGCAATTGAATTGCACAAGTGGAGCACCTTTGGACCATGATATTAAAACCCGACTGTTAAGTAAAGATTTTGAACTTCTATTCTACAGAATGCCATTAGTACTGGCGGATAAAAATCATGTTCTTCTTGCTGCGTCGTTTGTTATGTAACGGTGACTTGCCATGTCAATACAATATTTTTCCCGTTCAGTATGTTCCTTGTCAAAATTGGCCAAAAACAAGAGAAAGAGAAAGCATGCATTGCAACAAAAGAACAACATGCACATACCAAAGAAGGGAGAAGGACATGAAGTAGGCTCTCTAAGTTGGGTAAAGTATATGAGTGGTGTCAATTTATATTACTAATAGGATGGAAGAATTCATGTTCTAAGTAAATCAATCAATACATAACCCAATCATATGTTAGGTTTGGTCACATTATCTTGAAATAAACTAGAAAATGCAAATTTGAGGTAAAAATCCTACAATGCAAATGATCCTCTAATGGGAATACATTCACATTATAGGATTTAAAGTTCCTTGAATTAGCTGCAATCTGCGCCAAGACGCTTCCATGACACTGCAACCTTTACCCTAACCGCAACTGCACCCGCGAATTTTTTTCTTGCTTTGGACGACGAATCAAGTACAGCAAGAACTGAACTCAAAGAAACAAAGAATATAATGACAAAAGGGCAAAGCTTAAACCTTGATTGATAGGACTCATTTATGCTTGACATCAAATATTCACTCATCGAGAGTAGCCGTGGTCCCAAATTTGGCCCAGCAGCCTCTATGGCATCTGATAGTGCCTTCTTTGAATCTGGAAATCTGTAAGCACTTTGTTTGAATTCTTGAATCCAGCCACCATCTACGCGTGCTGCAATCTGAAACAGAAATCCCGTCTCAGCAATGGTTCTGATGCATAACACTACAACACACAACATTTTGATACTGTGTTTCTCTATTATTCTTTTTTTCTTTTTACAAAATAAACAGTAGAGAGTGAACATTTTAGAAAGCAAAAAAAAAGAATCATTATCAACTTACCTCTTGTGAGATAGGATATGATAGATCAAATGGAAGTGGAGCACCACCACCATCACCATGTAATAGAGGATTAAAGTTTGAAGTTGTAAATGTTAGAGACTGCTGGTCAGGGTGCGGCTTGAGTTCTAAGAAAAGTAATCCAAAAAGGAGGAAAACTGCTGGAATTAGAAGCTGGAAAACAATTGTTTTCTGATCTCTTCTAGCAGATATTGCTCTCTTTTTGAGTAATGCCTTTGAGTGTTGCCAAAAGTCTGACCTTGAAAATACAGAAGGACAACAAAATTGCATGCATAGGAAATTAAAGAAACACCAGACTGCAGCAAAGAACACTCTCATTGTCCTCCCCACTATAACACACATGACCATTATGAAGTCCTTATAACTTCCACAAAGCTTCAGAAAGGAGTTCTTTTTAGGTGGATGATATTCAGATGCTTGCAAGACCGGGGATTCATGGAGAGTTGTTTTCTGTTCTACAGACTCCAATTCCTCAAAGTCAGATCCAGCCACTCTCAAGAATACCTCTTCCAAAGTTGTCACAGAGATGCCATAACTTTCAATACCAGCACACTCATTCTCAGATGAAGCTGCTCCAGAATTCGACATTGACCTCTTCATACAGCTTTCAAGTTCCTTGAACATACCCTCAAAACAAGATGATGATGTCAAAGGGAGTTTAAAAGATACCTCTGTACCCACCTATGCAACAGATAAAACACCATATGAGCATGCAAGGTATTATTTAACCGTAATATGCAGCATGTAATCCAAAATATACCTCAAAAAGGGAGCTTACATGATATCTCAGTACCCATCCAAGACAACATATAAAACCCCGAATATTCAATATAGTGTTTAAACCGTACAATTACTACCATGAAATCTAAAATAATCAAACCAATAAATTTTCCTATACAGCCCCAATCATTTGATATCAAAATTATATTTGTACTTGCGGATGAAGTAGTGACACATTACGCCCAAGGTCTTTCACATATTCCCAGAATAAGAACTCAAAACTACAGTTTGCTCTGATGTTAAGTGCAAAATAACCTACATCTGGATATCATCCCAAACTTTATGGAGAAGTCACAATACCTCACTCACTATCGTGGCTGAAGGAATATGTCGCTGAACTATATCTGCAGCAAGAGAGGCGCCTGGCGCAGTCTAAGAAAACAAGAAACAATGAGGGTATTGGAACATTGATATCATGTCTTTCTCGTGAAACTAAGCTATACAATCTGCCAAATGTGCACAAAAGGAGGCTAACCTTCACTAGAGTAAGGGTATAACCAACCCCGTACTGATGCTTCAAGAAGAGAGAGCTGCAACAATATATATTCTTCTTCAGAAAGGAATAGAAAGATGGGATTCATATCTATAATTATACTCCCTCCGTAACGGATTACTTGCGATTGGACATTTTCTACTCACACTTTATGTCAAATCGTTGCAACTAATGTGTTACGGAGGGAGTATATAGAAAAAACGACGTGTACCAGTATACTATAAAGGCACCAAAAAACAAAGCAAAAAACAGTGAATTAACTTTATTTTGAAGAACATCATTTCTAATAATCAATACCATGAAACCTTAAAGAACCAGGATCATAAAAATATAATGCAGACTGCTCAATTTCTTGTCCAAGTTCTAATTACAGTGATGACTCATAAGAAGAATAGAAACCTTCCACAACATTTCAAAGAGCCATTTGCCATGATAGCTATACGATCTCCCAATGCTTCAGCTTCATCCATAGAGTGTGTCGTCAATAGTACTATCCTTCCTTTCTTGAACTTTTTTATTAGCTGCCATGTCAAGCGCATTGAATAGGGATCCATCCCACTGGTAGGTTCATCAAGAATAATAACCTACAAACGATATCAAGTAAGCAGCTATAGAATATAGCATGAAACAAGTAGGAATCCCCCATCAAACTAGAGAAATACCTTACTGTTTCCTATGAGTGCAATTCCCAACGAAAGTTTCCTTTTCATACCACCAGATAAACAACTTACAAGAGTGTTAACTTTGTCAGAGAGACCAACCTGTCAGCAGACAAATCAGTAAAAGATTAAAAGATGACTAAAATCATAGACCAAATTACACAAAAATAATATATACTAAGACTTCGGAATGGATATTGCATTCTCCAAAGGTTTCTACTCTACATTTTCTCATAAAAAATACCATCACAGTCAGAGGTAAGATCCTTATTTCCACCAATATTCTATTCTTTCTTCCAGGATAGCAAGGAGGTACCGTCCACACTCCACACACAGGAAGGGCATAGACAAAGATCGCCGTGCTCTTCACTAAGTCATGACTCAAGTTAAATAATCACGGACGATCCACCAATGTATAGAAATTTATCTATCCATTTCTATGTAACAGACTAAATTTTTACAGTCAAAATTTCCAGAGCATCATAAAGATATCAAGCATAGCTGAAGTATAAAGTTATCAGCGCACAGCTAATATGTACTCGGAATCCTCTGGTCCCAGACATCATAGTTTCATTGTGAAATTTCAAAGAAGCCACTAACACAAACCAATGTGTTATAACACATCCTGCCAGGCTGCCAGACAGCTCAACCGGAACTTGGATATGTAGTTCTTTCAGATAACTAAAAAAGAGACTTTTTGAGATAAAGGACAAAATGTGAAATTTGGAAGACACTAATCCCTCGACAGTGAGATAAAAACAGTAGAACGAAGAGAAAGGAAAGTAGCAGCACACGGATTCCATGAGGGCAGAAAACCATCAATGTGATTTACAATACCTCATCAATCATGCCAGTAACAACACTGTCAAGCACGTCTTCCTCCACACCTTTTAGTATGGCAAACATTTCCAAATGCTCTTTCACCTACGTAGATCAAGTTGAGTCAGAGCATACCAAAGAAATGTGCAATCTGGAGCACAAAACACAGCCATCAAAATCTAAATGGTACAGATGACAAAAACGTAACCTAACAGACATAAATTTCTGAAATCCATCCTGTAACTCCTAAGAAATCACGCAATATCAAAGCTAGATACCACCAGCAACAAGGCCACCGCATTTTGTCTGCCTCATGTGACATGCTAAGATGTCCCGTAGTTTCTTTTGTAATAGTCTACAACATCATAGCTCATAAATGCAATATCCACCCACCATTAGCAAAAAGATGAGAGACCACCAACACTAAAACAGCATCATATAGCTCTTGAATGACCACAACCTCTTGTTATAAGTTATGTTACTTGGAAATAAGTACTCAGGCTATTTTATGAAAATTTTCCAATGTTCTAGATAGAATCATAGAAGTGTCAAAGTGTCATACTCATGTTGGGGTGTCGAAAATCTAGGACGGATACTTGAGTATAGAGAAGAGGGCGAGTAACATAGGTTATAAGGCATTGAGTACAAGAGGTTGAAATACAGGTTTTGAATGACAAAGGGCGCACGAGTGAACATTTGATCACTCAATGACAATCTCACGGTCAATTAGTTCGCATCACGCACACAGACATATCCTCTTGTACTTGTGAAAACAGAAGGAAAGGGGTCCAAAATTCTTCTCAGTGCTATCAAAATTTTGAAGCTATCACTAAAGATGAGGAGAACCTTTCCGAGCCAACTATGATCAGTCAATGACAGTGTCACCTCCTCAAGATAGCCTCAACAATCCCCCAAATGCTTACCCTTTCGGGTCTGCAGAGGTCTAGGTGTACAGAGACTTATATCTGACAGGAACATCAGTTTGAAAAGTAAAATGTCAACACAATATTCTTCAAATACCCTTGGGAGATTACTTAATGCTTACACTTAATTCTGGAAAAAGGATATCACTTTGAGGGCACACTCCCAAGTCCTTGCGTATATCATTCTGCATAAGAAGAGAAAGACATTACAGATGGAGCAAGATTCAACACTCTAAAACATGTACACAACCAGCAATGGGAACACCAAATACTGTAAAAGCGATAGCCGGTCATCCATTTTGCCTATTTCTGCAAATATGCAAGGAGAGAAATAACCAACATATAACGCCTCTGAACTTTTGTCATCAAAACATAAACAAGTTTTGGAGGATAATGTGCTAACTTGGGGAAATTGTGTCACCTTGATAGGTACACTATTGACCCCGGAGGTAGACCTCAAACCAATCAATTGATGTCGAGATCGAATTACAAATGTCTTTCAAATAAACTTTCCAAGAAAGTTTTACATTTATATTACATACGCTCATTGTTCCTTAAACTTCCAGAAAAATAAAAAAAATCCTAGATACACTATAAAAGCAGAAAAAAGAAATATGTACAGATAAATTAACATCATCCTTTTTGTGGAAGGACTAAAATAGGAAACATAATACGTTCACCCGTAAAGATGAGAAGAAAAAGAGAATCAACAAATGTCATCATTAACCTTACAGCCTAAATGAGTTTTACAAGCCAATATAATGCGTACAGCACCAATGCAAATGATTAAGAATCTTTGGAGGGAAAACATACCATATCTGTCAAAATATTCCTTCCAAAAACCAAAGCATCCCCAGAAGTTGGAGGAATAAGTCCAACAAGCATAGAGATGGTTGTGCTCTTACCAGCCCCATTGTGTCCTACATAACATCCAGTAGGGTATTGAGATAAGAGAGGAGAGTTGTGAAGAAAGAAATCATGCATGTTCTTATAGAGCGGCTAAGAGTATTGTGACCTATTAGACATTTCTTTCAGATATTGGCAAACCAATGTGTTCCCGTTTCCCAATGTAATCACTTTTGGACTTAGATGATCTAGGAAGCTATTCAGTTTTATCGTGTTCCTTCAGGACAATATCTTGCTCACGTAGTACATCACTAATGTCAGCGATGACAGACAGTGCAACATTCTCTTACCAATTAAGCAATTGCTTAAAACTGTCCCCTCCTGCCTTAGAAGAAAATTGTGACCTTAGTAACTTATGAAGCTGAATTTTGGAAGAGACTGAAACTTATCTAGATCCAAGAGGTTTGGGCAACTGTCTCTTAGTGAATTATCATCATGCAAGAGATATTCTGCTTAGGCAATCCATATTAACTAGTAAAAGTGGTAAGTAAACCTAAGCGCTGCTTGACATGCATACCTAGAAGAGCGAGAATCTGATTTTCATACAAAGTCAGTTGCAATGAGTTAACCGCAGAGCAATTCCCCCTTTTCGAGGCATATACTTTATTAAGATTCCTTATTTGGAGGCACCTGCACATCACATGAGAATTATAAGAACAGAGAAAAAAGGAGACTTAGCCATATAGCTCCATGGAAGACTTATCAGACCTCCCTTCAACTTCTTGCTGCTTCATCTCCAAGCTTGTACCCTCCAATACAGAACCAACAGTATAAGGCTTGAAATTATCTTTCTTACTCCTAAGGAACTTAGGTAATATAAGCCTCCATGAAAAGTGCGCATGATCCTCTTTTGGAAGAACCTGGATACACAATCAAAATTCACATAATATTAGTAAGACCATACTTCCTTCTTTGCTTCTTAGTCACAGCAATTCCCCTTTTGGAATGGGTCATAATAGTTGCAACATCTCCATAAAGTACTACTATTAACTTTTGTGTGGTTACATTCTAATACTACACTTATTTCACTAACTAATCAAAAAATTATATAAACACACTCCCTTTAGTACGACCACTGTCCCCTCTTGCCCTCCCCTTTCCTCCTGGGTCCTGACATGTAATCCCCAACCACAACCAGTCCCACCCCCTCTCCCCTCCACCTGAACTGCCCAGCCCCTAATGCCGAAAACCACCATCGTCATCGTCACCAGAATCGCAAACCACCATCATTATCCTTATCAGAAATCATTCCTGTCAAAAGAATCATCATTTTCCTTGCCTTACCCTCAATACACAGTAGCCTGAGTAGCCTGACCATCATTGACCCCACCCACCTCCACGAGCACTTCTCTTTCTTTTTTTCAGAAACATGCGAAATGGACTAAGTTCGAGCCCTTTTAGTTACAGGTTATTTCACACAATGAAGGCCAAATCTGACCACTAAAGTGTCAATCTATGTTACTCTAACCCGGGTACTAGTGTCGGACACGGGTACGTGTCCAAGTGTCGGACTTGGCTAAATTGTGAAAAATTCCCATGATTTTATTTTTTAGCCCAAAATGAAGTGTCAAGTGTCCATATCCATGTCCGAGTGGCGAGGATCCGACACAGGTACTTGAGGTAAAATGAAGAGTCCAAGTAATATAGGTGTCGATTTTTTCATAACTCCATGTTCAGTGTTGGTGTTGCCCTAGGCCAAGGCACGTGTTTTCAACTTAAGATCTTCTAGCCACACCCCCCCCCCCATATTTGTCAAATTTCGGATGGTGTTGACGGTTGGAGAAGGGCAATTATGGTTTAGGATGAAGGGTGGAATTAAATAGAAGGTTTTCTGGTCCAAAGCGATGATAAGGATTGAGGATCAGAGTTTTTAGTTGTATTCAGTTCACATGAAAGGTTTGGAAGGTAGGGGAAGTGCGTTTTGGTTGTGGGGACTGGGGAGTAGTGCTAGTGTGGTGGTGGCCGTGAATAGGTGGTATTAGTGGCAGCCGGCAGGATGGTTGGGTAAGTAATAAAGTTGGTGATTAGGTAAGTAAGCAACTAAAAAGAAATGGAGGAAGTATTAAATATGGATCAACGAAGATAACACGGCGAATTAACTATCGATTTTTCTCAAACCATCATATACACAAGCAAGATAGATTTCATTTCTTGACAACAATCGGAAGGAATGAGAAAGGGCGGAAAATTAATAATAGCAGCATCACCCATTTTGAACCCATTGTCTTCCATAAAGACTTTACTCATCCATATCAATGAAATTTATACCAATGTTGGAGGATTCATAATTCAAGGCATTAGGTGCTCCTGGATTTTCAGACAATCATTAGCACTCCCCTCTATCAAAACGATACTTTGCAATTGACTTTATGATCAAATCTTATCAACTTTAGCTATTATTTAGCTTCCCCAGACCACAGTAAAGTCTTCAAATAACATCTAACCCAAGAGATATTCAGAAAATGTACTGATGACATACTTAATCGATTCATATTTTTGACAAGTTCAAGAACTTCAGCTCAATGTTAGAATTCATCTCCAAGGAAAATCAAAATAAAAAAAGCATAATATGGCTGATATTATAAATGTCTTCAGAGTTGGGAAACATGTAGAAAATTTCAACCTTTCATTCATCATCCTGAAGGTGGGTGCGGCCACGTGTGTGTGTGTGTGTGGGGGGGGGGGGGGGGGCAAAGGCTGTAATGAGTATACCTTATCCAAGTAGATACCAATAGCACCATACAACAGTGCGTCAAACAGCATCATGCTTAAACAGAGCAGAAAGTTAACCCCAGATGATTCCTACATGGATCATTAACATAATAATTTCAGTAAAAGGGGACAAACAAAACTTAGAAATGCATCTAAATAAAATGCGAGCATACACGCCATATGTTGCTCCAACGCAATCCAACATGTGCCCTCTCGTAATCAGCAAAATTAATTGTTCCTAATGCAAAAGCTGTGGGAGAAAGCAACGATGCAGCAGCCTTTAATACCCTGCAAAAGGCAGAATTTAAGGTAAGATACAGGCATCAGGAGCATAATACCATCACTAAAGACTCAAAAACATACATTGATACATCTGGGTCGTTGACAGTGTAATAAGGGAAGAAGGCTCCTAGAAATGAAAGTGTCCCTACTGCCACAGCTGTTTTAGCTCTTGTGAAAAATGTAGAAATTAAGAAAGAAAGTGTTATCGCGCTTAGGCCAAAAACGAAGAAGTACACAAACACCAGCGATTTATCACTGTACTCGAAAAGAGAGCACATGGTGGAAACTGTGATGATCCCAGAAGAGACTGCAAACTGCACAAGGGAAAAGAAACCTAAATTAGTCATTGCATCAAAATTCTGATACAGTAAACAGACAAAATAAGCAACCAGTAAATACCCCACTACCCAGAATGTCAGTTACAGCTAAGCTAAGGCCCATGAGAATGTGCCCAACAAGAAGCTATAAGACTAATACTATCGACCCCCACAAGACACCTTATTAGACACTTGATTCTACAAGATACTATCATTTCTATCCAGCCAGATACCCTGCCACAAATAAATTACTACGCCAATATTGCACAATGTAGATATGCCCCATATGCCTCCTAGAACTCAAAAACCAATAGAAGTTAAAATGCAGATGAATCTACAAGATCATAAGAACAACTGCACTTGAACTAGAGGACACAATAGCAAGAAAGTATTTCCTCCAAGTAGTCCGTCCAATACAGGAAAGATCAAGGGGCCTAAGGAAAGTAGAGCACATATACACCATGGAATCGACAAGCAGCATTAAAGCTTTAATATAAAAGAATTCAGCTTAAGCACATACATTGCCTAGCAAACCAAAGGAAAGCCCAAAGCTCAAAACTTTCTTTATTTTCAACTACACTTTTCCATTCCAAGTATCCTTTCTAATGAATCAATAGCCGAATCTACCTTAAAATATAACTATACTTCTTAGTAATAGGCTTTAGGTCCTTTACCTTGCAATGTGCTTAATGTCACGGTCCGAGTTTTTTGACCTCGGATCGTGTGGTGCACGGTGCACCCTCGCCTTCTGTGGGCAAGTGCACTAGCCTTTTGCTGAAATGGGACTCTTTGAGGATCGTGAAGCACGAGCACTCGACATCTGAAAGGGCACTCCAGCCTATTGGTAACAAGAGCGCAAGACGAGGTTCGATCGGGGAGCTCGTGTGCACAAGGCGGGCACGAGTTCCTGTTTTGAGTTAGGGTGGGCGCTTTACAATATGTGGCGGCACAAGCTCTAGGTTGGCCAACAACAACAACGCAATATTATAAGCAAGCAACCGCTGATAGGAGATCTCAAGTTTCATTCATTCAATTTACCGCCTAAAGAGGCTTACATGTGAGATAGTACATATTTCTAGTGAACCGCTTTTGCAGTAATTCAACAATGAAACTTTAAACCTATAAAAAAAAATACTAAAACATAAACTAAAGCATTAGAAAGCATAAAATAAGGGGAATACAAGTAAAGGATGTTGGATTATAACACTTAACCTAATAAAAAATTAAGAACATGGCTCCTGATGGGAAGCAAGCTATTTGGTACTAGTTACCCAATACATGTATCTGGGACGATACGTCACTTAGTAATGTACCGTACCCGCTCTATGTCAATTTTCAGATTTTCCGTTTTCCATCCCCGCATCAATTTTAACCCTCGTACCCGTTTTAACCCTCGTACCCGTTTTAACCCTCGTATCCGACTCGGTGCAACCTAGATTAGAAGGATAGCTAAAAAAGTGATACTCAAAATTTAACTCGGCCATATATAAGTCGACAAGAGCGATCCAGGTGCAAACACAGGTTATAGCTCGCACTGATAGAGGTAAAATGGACGCAGCAAGCTGCATAAAGATTTTTTAAAAATCAGTATTTCTCAGATCTAGGGTTTCAGAAACCCTAGACATAAAAGATACAGAAAAAACTTAAGGCTTTAAGTTTCCGCCTTCCGATGAGAGGCAACCCTTGCTTTGATGTAGAAACAAATTCCCGCGACCGCAATGTGCATAGAGATAGAGACAGACAAGTCCTCATGTGGTAGTATGAAAATAATTGAGCGCTACTATATAAGGCAATAAAAATGTGTGAAAAACTCTACATTACCTATATTAAGTTTTTTGTAAGCAAAACAATTAAAAACTTCTACCCACCGGTACTTACCTAAACATCTAACTCCACCAATAAGTACTTCCTCCAAACTTACTCCTAAACGAACCTAAACCAGAAGACTCTAGATCCCCCCCTCCTAATCCTCTTCTACTCACTCACCCGTTCATTCGCAATAACCAAAGACATGTCTTCCTCATTCTAGAGTTTTCATATCAATCCAAATCAACCCCCCCCCCCAAATCAAACTATTTCGCTGCGACAACCCATGATTTATACATCATCCTTGACAGATCTTTATGGTATGTTTTTTCTTAGAGAAATTTAGATTCATTTACTCCTCTAAGTTACTTGGAACCAGGAGCCCATGTCAAAAACGAGTACGTGCCTAAGTATTTGATTGGTCTACTCTATGATTTCCATGATTTTGGCCAAATGAAGTGTGGAAATATATCCATACCCATGTCGGAGTGGAGAATACATACAGGGGTACTTTGAGGTAAAATGAAGAGTTAAGTAACATAGCATGGAATCAAAACATTGTCGTTACATTACGTAACGGCCCTTATGTAACGAACTTTGAACTTACCACTACCCAAATGCTGTTACGTAACGCCGCGATGATACTCACGTCCATCTCGCCGCTCGCGGCGTTATCCATTACGTAAAAGTGGCTCCCGCGCTAGAGCATTTTTGTACCCGTCACATACATTTACTTTATCCGAATTGGCCAAAATAGAGAATAGGAAAGCACACAGTAGCAAAAAAAAACAATAGCCGCACAAACCAATCAACGGAAATAAGTTGACGTAGGCTTTCAAGTTGGATAATATATATGAGTTAGCATATATTTATAATATAATAGAATATGGATCTCATGTTCTAAGTAATTCTTTATTCACTATATGTGTATCGCAGCCATATGATAGCTTTAATTAAGTTATAAGAATACTTATAAAATTTAAAATTGCAACTTTGAGGTTAAAACCGGAGTGTTTTTTTTTTGAAAAAAAAAATATGCGCCGTGTTAAACGCAATTTGTCCTATTCGACCAGTATAAGCCGCTTACGCATCATTGCTATCGTTACCTCAAATGCGACCGCATCAACGATTTTCGGCCTTTGTTCATTCATTAAAGAAAGGGGACATCTACTTCAAAGCGCTCTTTGTGGCTCCGAAAACTCTCGCTAACATCAAAACTACAAGCATGGATCACGCGGTGGAAAACTAAGAAGCGAGCGAAAGGAAAGTTGTTTTGTGACGAAGGTGGGTTTTCATCTTCAAAAGGAGATTTTTTTCGTCATCAATGGTGGTTCGATGAACAAGGGGCAATTGCTTTGGGTTTTGTAGATACGTAAGTTGAAGAAATCGAGTTGGTTAGGTATTAGAAGTTCGTAAAAAATTAATCATGCTTTGTTTGGCTCAAAACAAACTTTCCACATGGATTTTTATAAACTTCTTTGGCCTGGCCGATTTCATAAGATCTTATAAGCCAACTTGTTATAATTATACCTTAATTTGGATCAATGTTTCATTTACCAATTGTTTTGATACAAATTAAAATTGTTGTCCATTTATGCATTTGTCGAATTCGTACCGAGGATTCAAAACTCAAATTTGTAGTCAGTGTTGGACACTCTATCGAGCATCCTAGGTAAAATGTTTTTGATCAAAAGAAACTTGCATTATATCAAAATATTAAACGACAAAAAAATTCTAATAGTTGACAAGAAAACAAGAAATGATGACCAATGAAATTGGCTCCCAATAAAACCAAAACATGAGTGGTAAATTAAGCAGCATAAATGCTATCTTTCAAGGAAAAAACTTAATGACTTTTTTGGAAAAAAAAAACAATCAAAATATTGAAAGTGCAAACCAAAATGCTTACCCGAGGGCGGGAACCTAAAAGCTCTCATTTAACACAAAGGTTTAGCTTACAAAAGACAACATCATAAGAAGCAACATATGTAGCTGCAAACTTGTTTGAGCATCCCTCTCCCAACTAAACAGCACAATAATGCAAAAGCCTTAATATGGAAAGATGGGATGGTGGATGGCTGCATGAACCAAAAATATTATCTCATTGGGACGTCCAAAACAATTATCTTCCTCCATTCATTCTTATGTAATGCTATACACTCCTACAGACCCATTTAGTGCATATCATTTTTAACTCCCTCCATCAAAGTCATATTTGGTTTCTAACAAATTAATCTGAAATCACCAAAATCCTTACTAGTGCATCTTGTGGTTAACGTTGCACATTCCCAACCTAGCCAGTATTAAGTACTGCCTTGTCCTATCCTCACTATCTTCAACTTTAACCTTCCTTCAGATACCTTCAACGAAATTTATCCTCTCAGGAGTTCCTACACATCCATTTCTACACACTTTTGCCGCACCCATCTTAATATTCTCCTTCCTAAATGCCTAACTTATTAAAATAGTGGCTCGAATTCATGGGTTTGACAAAGTTTTCGATTCTTGTCAACCTGCGGCAACCCTCCTCCTAAACGGGCTGGAGACCCAAAGGTAGGAAAGACAAACATCTAGATTACGCCACCGATACCTTAAATCTGTGTTCCTAAAGCACGGTCCACAATTGCAAGCTCATCTAAGATTGCAAACTAAAAGTGCAAAAGTTATGCAGCTCACATGACCTTCGATACAATTGTTTAAGTATTCAAGTTACAAGCTACAAAGTATTTATCATCGAAAATAAAGCTTGAAATTAGAATTACCAGATGAAGGAGGGCTAGTAATATCATCAATGAGAAGAAGTGCATGAATTACACATCATCGATAAGAAATAAAGGTGTATCTTTTTTTTTGAGAGAGAAAATAAAGGTGTATCTAAAGTAAGGAAGCCGAAAAATGACGTGGAATTTGTGAAAAGAACAAAAAAAGGATATCTCATTAGCCTATTCCATTTTGCCCTAGTGACATGAAGTGTCATAAGAATTTTCAGGACGTACATGTAATAGACTGATAATTTAATGAAGGTGATTAAGAGACAATAATGGTATTTTTAATTGAATAAACTGAAATACAGAAATTAAAGGATAACTACATGCTTTCGAGAGGCTTGTTCTCTCCAAACTAAGCTAAACCAACTAAATGACAACTTAATATTTTTCATGATGATTTCCTCTTACTGATTTCTCTTATTTACAGAACTAGCTAATTACTTGCTTGCTCTCCAAGCTAATCCTAATAGCTCCTAGTAAAATGCCAATCTTACCCTTCCCTCACAAGGAGTGTTTAGTCATTACAGTACACAAAAGTAAATATTTACAGGATTCAAGGATTAAAAAGGTATTAACCATTAAACTACAAACCGCCATTGGAAGCTATCAAAAAAACAACACATTTCTGTAGAGAAAAAATACATCAGTGGTGGTCTTCAAATAATACGTTATACTTCAGAAGATGCAAATACCTGTAGAGCATATGTTATCAACCATGAGATCTGGAAAACATCACTTTTAAGACCCATCATGTAGAGCCCATCCTTGATTTTTTGCTCCTAGGATAACAACAATGCAACACAAGGACCATCAAAAGAAGTCCTAACTAAGTATTTGTTTCAAGTACCATCATTCAATATCCAACCTTTTCAAAGACGAACGAACTTATCAGGCGAGATATTGGATACAGAAAACCTAGCAGATACCTGGATATCAGAACACAAAATCGACAGAAAAAAGAAGTGAGCAACTATAGGCTAATATTACAGGATATCATCTTATAATATAATTGAAAGGTCCATACAGTATTCCCATGACTTTCTTGATAATCAATTGGAACTCATCATCAGTGTACTCACGAGTCGGAAAGGGAACCACCCTTATGTTTGAAGGAATAAATTGCATTGAAGGAAACTTCAGTATGGAGAGCATGTCAGAGGAGTTCAACACAGGAACTTCAGAACTTTCAGACACGCTGCTAATACCAGCTTCCTGTGCAGCAAATATTATGAACGAATCGAGAACTTGTTGAAGCTGCACCAACGGTTACATAAGTACAAATCATAATCTTTCAGTTAAAGTCAATAAAAGATTATTGCGCACAATTGCAGCGATGACGTTCAAAGAACGATGCTCATAGTTAATGTTATATAGCAAAATAGCATAGCTGAAGGCCTAACTTATGGCATAAGAGGATTTGCACGTTGCATGACAGGTAAACTTCTGCACAAAATGAAGCTTGGTCAAAAGCACTAAAGGCTTATAAAAAAAAGTTTTTGAGAGGCCAAGAATGGGTTTGAAAAGTTAAGACGAAAATATAGAAGTTTTTAAGCACAAAGGTTCAAGAAACTGATAGCTGACAGCCTGACCCTGTACAATGCATAGTATGTCTAGAATATAGTTGTTTATGTGTACCACATTCTTAGTTTATGTGTATCATGATCATGCTAATCGCCATTATTGTCGTCGACTTGTTACGGGTCAAGTGGTTAACCGTTTGTATTACTTATACTGTTATAATAAATATGGAGTACGCATAATCTGGCAAAAGTAACGTTTAGCAGATTAACTGATCTGGGTTGTGAATGTACCCAAAAGTACAAGGCCTGAATTTAACCTGAACCAAAATAGAGCTTACCAAAAAAAAGTATGTGGCTAACATTGATTAATTTAAGACAGTACACCTATAAATGACCCAAAGACCCGAATAGAGTCAAAACCAAACTGGAAGACACACTTGAAGAAGCTTCGAGCCAACATGACGCAAACTGAACCTAATCTATACAACTGTTAGTCAGCTCTAAGTATGAGCCACGGACATGAAGTTTTTACAATCATATAATTTGACAAAATTCATAATAATTAATCATGTATTCTAAAACTTGTATATACAACCTAGAATAGTTCCTAGATCTACATAATTCAGAGAATTTTGTAGAAAACTTTGAATAAATCTTGAGAGAGTGAAAGAACATTTGGTTTTTCGTGGAAACTTTTTTATTTTATAGTGAAGAGATGAAGAAAGTAAACTTTGACAACCTAAGGAGTTCTCTGACTTTTCATCAGCAAAACCATCCTTCAAAATTCATTGAAGATAAGGCTTCAAAAGCTCATTGAAGTACTCATGCGTATAGGATAAACGCCTTTCATAAAGCGAAAACCGGACAGAAGGGATTGTATTTTTATCATTGCTCGAAACTATGGTATTGATAACATGTTGTTGTGGGCTTTGTATTCTTTTGCCTATTGCAAGTAACAATTGATACTAGATAGGTGTGTCACAAAATTGCCAAGCATCGGAATCATAGGCTTAAGCAGATTTAAGATTTCAGGATTGTTATCAGCCTTTTTTTGGATCATGAGAAGACACCACTGAGAAGCCGTATAATGATGGGGCATAATGTAATTCCGAAGGGGCTCCAACTTCCATATGAAACGACTCTATAGCTAGACAACCCCTATAAAATAGATCATATGTTTTGCCACTCTAATTACACCTTTTGGTTGTCTTTTGTTGTAGGACTAGGATAAATAGTCTCTACAATAACCACGAGACTTTGAGACTAAACTTCACAATATCATCTGTTTATTTTCCTTTTTAGTGCCCCCACCCTTATATTTTCTATGATTAACCACAAAATTTTCTAAGACACACAATTATGACTAACCTCAAAAATTCATCTGTTCTAAACTCAAGAGTAAGAAGTATTTGACCAAGCACCGTAGAACTAAAACTGTTTATCACTAGTCAATACTCCACAATATATCAATCTTCTCTAGCAAGACGACTAACAGCGAATAGATCTCTTTGGTATACTGATACATGGTTACACATTTTGGTCTTCATCAAATAACTCCTGTCCCCAAGGAAATTTTTCACATAACTGCAGGTACATTATTCTACAAGCAAATAGCTTGCAAATTTGTAAAAGGTTTCCATCTCTTGTATACCGTATCTGTTCCCAACCAAAAACTGAATGTGTAATACCTGTGATGCACCTCTCCCCAATGAACAAAGTACAATTGCATATTTGCATGAAAACTTATACAGAGGTAGACAGACAGGTAGGAAATGACAGAAAAGGGTTGATAGGAATGAAAAGAGATCATACAGTCAAGAAACCACTTAAGCCATACTGCAGAATTGGAACGGCATTCACACCCAACTCCAAGTCATTAAGATAAGGACCATCCACATCCATGATGGTCTTGACATTAGGGAACCCAGAGAAAGCCCATGTGTGATTAAGGCGTATACTGTAATCAAATAACGTAGGGCCTTGACTGTGAAATACCACTGCCCCTCTGATTTTGGGATATGTACACTTCCTGAAAAATATTAAATCACTGCAATGAGTCCACACTGGAAAGCAATCAAAACATACAGAATTACCATGCCATGTCCAGCAAGAAAGTTGTCTATGTATTAGCTCAAAAATAGAAGTTGTTGACAAAAGATAGAGCAAAATAAGGCAATAAATTATACATGCAACTAGAAAATTTGTGATGGATAAAATTAAACAATAATGAGCTCCCCTGAACAATCCAACAAAAGAAGACAAGATAAATCTTAGGGCATCCTGTCATTGATGTAAAATCAGACATTGGCCAAAAGGATGATTTACTTGGGGAAAGAGTAAAAACAGCCAACGGACCAAACACTTGATACAAAAAAAAAAAACAATCAGAAAGTAGAATAGATAGAAAAGTAGAACAGAGTATGATGAAGTTTGCAATATTTGACCATCCTAGTCTCGCAACCTGTAATGGGAAGATCCAAACCCAATAAAGTTGAATTTTTTATGACTAGGTGAAGCTTTGCAAAAAAAAAAAGCAAAGGCTCATTTTCCTCAAAGAATGCTGGAACAAGGATGGATACTAGGATTGAAGATAAGAAAAACAATTTTTTTCACCAAATAACCCATTAAAAAGAAAGACAACAAGAGGGTAGATTAACATAAAGAAAGCCATTTATTTTATGTCAAGTTCATTATTCTTGCTAGTATGACTTCAAAGCTAGAGAAATTGAGCAAGAACTCCTATTGAGTGGGATGGATGAACATGGAATTAGCCCCCTCCGTGCCCTGGATACAGCACTGAAGACAAAGTGGCTCTCGAGGATTTCTGATGTGGAGACAGCACTGTGGAAGAGTGTCAGCAACATCAAATATGACATCGAGAGACTAGTGCGGTGCGATAAAAAGCTATCTTCCTCCTATGAAATAGGAGATTGGATATCCGTCTTAAGAGGCATGTCTCTAACTCCCAAGTCCCAAAGTAATCAGCGGAATGAGGGTACTGCTTTGCATATATGGTATGCAGAACAGATCAACCCTTAAAGGTCCATATTCCAGATCTGTTTCAGAATTAAGTCCCTTCAGGGACAATTGTTAACACGATCATAGCTTGTAGTGGTAACTCGAACTCTGAAAGCATTATAATTTATAACTTATAAGGTCCCTTATTAAAGATTTCCTAATGACTGAACAGAAGATTTGGTACTGAAGTTATTGGAGCTACCCTCTTTTGAGAAAGTCGATCTCAAAGGAATGGCAAAGATCGTTTGGCTGCATGATAAGAGAGGTTCCTTTCTGTCAAAATCTGCTTTTCTCAAAGGAAATTTCTGTCTGGATTATCCAGCTAATGCCTTTCTGGAGATAAAGGGTCCGACTAGTGTGGTTTCTTGTTTGCATGGGCAGCCACCACAATTGAGATCCCAACAGGATGTACTTAAGAGAAGACACTTCCATTTGCAAGGAAAGTCAAGAGGAGGAGGAATGTTGATCAAGTCTTAGTATTTAGTCCTTGAGCTCCATCTCTTTGGCACTTATCTTGGCTTATTTTAGAAGAATAGGTATACCTCATAACTCCAAAAAAAATCTTATAGCATAAAAACAAAGCATGAACAACAATTTGATAGCTAAAAAAAGCCTGTAATATGAAAGATGGTTCTGGTGACAATTTGGTGTGGTCCACTAGGAAACAAAAAAACACTGTGTAATCAGCCTCAGGTTCCTTCTTTTCAGGCTTTTGTATAGCTAGTGCCTTAGAATTAACTTCCAAGAGACACTAGACTTTCTAGATAGAACTAGGTTTCTGACCAGGCGATATGGGAATCCTTTTGTGTTATCTTTTGTATATTTTCTGAGGTATGTTGTTTTGACCAAGATTGCTTGTTGTTTTTGTATGATCGTTTTTTTATAAATTATTTCCTTTGGTTAGTTCTTTATTTGACCGTATGGAATTGTTCATTTTTGTGTGACTTTGAGATCCTTTTTTCCTAGGAAATGGGTGTTTAATTTTATTATTGAAATACATAATTTTATCAGGTTCATAATACCTTTCGCACCCACTTGGAATGTTTTTGTACATTATGGAATAATAGTTGTGACAACCGGTTCCTACTTCATCACTAATTTTCATTTTCTAGCGCATGCTTGAACAATATATTCCATGTCCGAAAGACACTAAGTTTAGTAAAACGTGTATGCCGTACTCTAGCTCGTCCCTGTCAATGTCTCCCGTCCTAATAAGCCATCCACGCAAATCCACGCCACCGCCGCCACCACTACAACACTATTTTTGCCTCAAAGGTTTAGCCAACAAATAAAGAGGGGTGGTAGGAAGAGGACTTTTTTAAAAATAAATTGTAGGAAAAGGATAAGGTAGAGCAATAAGAGAGAATTGGAAGAAAAAAAACTACAGATCGAAGAGGAAGGCTAATAAGAGATTTTTTTTAACATAAATTCTAGGAAGAGGATAAGGTTGAGCACCAAGGGCAATTGGAATAAAGAAACAAATTACAAATCAAAGAGGGATTGTAATAAGAATTTTAAAAAAAAAAAAAATTGTAGGAAGAGAATAAGGTAGAGCATTAATGGAGAATTTGATTAGACAAACAAAGCACACACACATTGGAAGAGGAAAACTTAGAGGGTTTTATTCCTATAAAAAACTAAGGTGATAGGATATATAACTTTGAAACGAAGTAGATCACAAATGAGGTGTAGCCTAGTGGAAAAGTGATGAAATTCTATTTGATAAGTAATAAGTTCAAACCTTACTGTTTGCATTTTGTAAGCTTCATGTCCTGCACAATGGCGCCATATCAATAAATGACACGGGGTGACGCGTGGCAAGTAGCAGAGCGAGCTCAGGCCTTTTCGCCTTTTTCATATATATGGGGGCAATTTGCGGGAAACAACCTTTTAAATACACTTTTTTGCGAGAAACAACCTTTTATATTTTTTTTTGCGAGAAACAACCTTTTAAATACATTTTTTTGCGAGATACAACCTTTTAAATATTTTTTTGCGAGAAACAACCTTTTAAATTTTTTTTTTGCGAGAACACACCTTATCACTCTTTTCCAGCGTTGACCACAAATTTCCGGCCTTGACCAAGTTAAATTTGCTATTTGCACTCCTTTCTTATTTCCACACTCCTTTTCCCTCATTTGTTCCCCATTATATAAATCTCATGTTTTTAAAACCCAAAAAATTCTTTCTCTTTAAGTAAATTGATTAAGTAGTAGTGTAATACATGGGATTATAAAAACATAAACCCAAATTTGTCAATGCATGTATTAGTACTAAGACTACTACTTAATCAATTTACTAAAAGAGAAAGAACTTTTTGGGTTTTAAAAACATGAGATTTATATAATGGGGACTAAAGGAGGGAAAAGGAGTGTGGAAATAAGAAAGAAGGAGTGCAAGGCCGAAAATTTGTGGTCAACGCCGGAAAAGAGTGATAAGGTGTGTTCTCGCAAAAAAAAAAATTATACAAAATTGTTTCTCGCAAAAAAAAAATTAAAAGGTTGGTTGTCGCAAAAAAATATTTAAAAGGTCGTTTCTCGCAAAAAAGTGTATTTAAAAGGTTGTTTTTCGTAAAAAAAAATTTAAAAGGTTGTTTCTCGCAAAAAAGTGTATTTAAAAGGTTGTTTCTCTCAAATTTGCCTATATATGGAGATGTTTCATGATAACATGAGAATATGATGATTTTACCACCCGACTTTTATACATGGATTCCCTTGGTGTTTTTATGTTCTCCGATGTTTGAAGAGAAATGCAAGACTTGCTATCTTGGATTGTTTTTAACTTTACGTTACATACCATTTTGACATATTGGTCCTTTTCATATCTCTCGTTGTCCAAAAAGCAACGATTACCTTCTTTTTGTCTCTCAATTTCTCGTTCTTTGATAAGCTTGTCCAAGGCAACAATCACGTTTATTTCAAAATAGAGGGAGTATATTCAATCTATAAATTGTCAAAAAATGACAAATAAAAGGCAAAGGCAATCAGGTGTCTACAAAGTTTAAAGTCCACAAAATCTATTATGTAGTTAACGCATTACTTTGCGGTTCTATAATCGAACAAAACGTTACTAAGCGAATATGCAAAGAGCACAACTAGAGGACAAGGAACCTTCAGCCACCAACAAAAAATCTAAAATCAATTTGTATCAAAAAAAAACCTTGCTTAATACCATCACCCCTCCTCATAGCTCACAGAAGCTTCCCAAAATTCAAATTTCCTATACCAATTTTGGTTCCTAGGACAAACTTGGGACACAACCACACAGGTCTTGCAGCATCTTCAGATGATTATAGAGGACTCCAGTACTCCAGCCAATTTTTCTAAGATCTTATGCATGTTTAATAGCCTCCTCATGGAATACCCCAAAAATCTGAACCATATCTTATAAGACCACCTTTTTTCTTTCGAAAATCCATCATTCAAACCTTGAAAGTAGTACGGCCGCATCTATTTTTCTTCCAAATATAAATGCAAGGCTATTAAATTATGGTTTAGGATTTAATTAATTTAGAAAAATTCGAAAATTATTTTCAGAATAATAAACAGGTACAGGAGTTCTAAATCTGATTTTTCAATAACTAAAGATGGCAAGGTGGTTCAAGGACCGGACGTCTTCCGCTACATTGGATCTATTCTCCAAAAGGATGGAGAACTCGATGGAGATGTGACTCACAGTATGAACGAGGGTTGATTAAAGTGGAAAAACGCCACCATGATCGGTATGATTACCTTATTTATTTGTTTATTTTCATTGTGTTGTTTTTCCTTCTGTGTGTTTTTCATTGTGCTTGCCTTCCTTTTAAAAAAATTCAAACTTGTTAATGCCATCTCTTTTTTTCGACTATTTCACCGACCCTAGATCATTTGGGAATAAGGCTTTGTTGTTGTTGTAATACCCTTATAAAATTTTGGCATGAGATATAATAAATTTCCACCCAAAGTAATTTAGTTCAATACATTTATACTATTAAATAATGATGATAAAATAATCATCTAATTTACGCCTCACTACCAAGAGAGAAATGCCGATCCAGTAAAGTAGCTGAAACATATATGTTTTAAAGTTAAGAACACTAAAATAATTCTCTGCGGTAACCTCCAAACATATATGTTGTAATACCCTTATAAAATTCTGGCATGAGATATAATAAATTTCTACCCAAAATAATTTAGTTCCAAACATTTAATCATTTTATTTACTTCTCACTACCAAGAGAGACATACCGATCCAATAAAGTAGCTAATACATATATGTTTTAAAGTTAAGAACACTAAATAATTCTCTGCGGTAACCTCCAAACTATAATTGCACAGCCTAAATCATTCTCATTAAACCACTGAAAAACTTGGAAATCTACTGGCTCAAGCTATGTGCTCATCAACGGAATAAAAAAAAAGCTCCATGGCTAATAAGGGCATGTTCTATTCAGCATAAAATAGCTTAAATGAATAGTGATATGTGACAGTAAAAGTATTGTCCACAGCCGAGCAGAACTGAAGTGAATTGAAAATGATCTGGTTTCAAATAAGGGCTAATAATTATACATGACTTCAGATAGGTTTAGCTAAGAGCTAATAAATTCAAACGAGGGCTAGTAAGTTTTATTCATAAAGAAAAACAAGTTCAGAACAATTTAAGAAACACGATAAAACCAAGTTTATCTAGTAGACCATCACCATTAGAGCACTCCAGCAATGAACAATCACCATCACTTTCATTATCAGAATAGGACTGACCTGTTACTCTTAGTGATAACCCTAGAGGCCAATCATAGGGATGGTGGTTTGGGTGTTATTTTTATGTTTACAATAATAAGACAATATTTTACGTGATATTTATTGTCTACAAGTCTTCTAGATTTAATTATCAACATTTTGTTACTTGTGATTAATCATTAAGCGCGTTACCTGATTGTCAGAGTCAATTGTAAATAAGTAACATCATATTGATTGTCCTAACTCCTAAGTCACTCAAGAGTTCAGAGTGAAAGAGGAAAAAAAAAACTCAAGGGCAGTGCTAGTAAACAGCTGCAAGGAGATTTTCATAGAGTAAAAAACAGTATACACATGACTCCGCTAGACCACAGTAATTGACACAGTCCTCAAGAATCGACCACATTCTGACTTAATATACACACGAAATTTTAATTCCATGTGTAAATTCCAACATAATTATCATGTAGTTGGGTTCACATATTCCATCTTGTTTGTGCTTTCGCTAACACCAAGACATAGCATCAAACTATGTAAGAAAAATTAGTAATTATTACAGAAGTAAAAGAGAACCGGAAAAAAAAGAGTACAAGAATAAAAACACAATTAGGGAACAATTTCACACGAAAATAAACTCGTATCAGGAGAAAGTAAAAAAAAAAAAAAAGGCGCTAATCAATCAACTGATAAATTTAAAATGCAACGAACAAAGTATCATGGAATGTTTAACTGGGCATGCTTATGATGTTGTGCTCACCTCTCTTGATCGCAGGTACCATACAAATCTGAGCGAATGTAGGCTTCAAGCTCCAATTCGTCCTTGTAGACTCTAGCAACCAACTGTAAGGAAAGAAAATCCGCATAAAACGAAAGCTTATAAAGATTCTCAAAAAATCTTAAAGCTCACATAAGTCTGGTAAGTGCAAACTTGTTAACAGAATGTCAGGTCATTTTAGAAAAACAAGACGGCCCCAACGTGAACAAGGAGATATGTAAAAGAAAGAAAAAAAGATTAATGGAAGCATTTAATTTTATCCCCGTCATCTTTCATAGACCTGTTTTCTTTGAGAAAATAGACGATTGACTACAAGCAGATAACAGTAGTACAAAAGGCAATGCTCACAAGCACTGCCTAATTTCTGGTGCTTAGTCACAAAATTCTCCTGCCACAGAATAGTAGTGAAAAAAGAAGCAAATTCCAATACGAATTAACGTTGTGGGTACTAGATGACCCTAGTTACCTTATCCGATTACCAAAATTCAGGATACCCGTGTCAAACAAAACAGAAGGCGATGAAGTATAAACTCACAGATTTATAATAAAATTCTCGAAATTACCTTCATTACATTTGAGGAAATTACAGATCCTATACGGCATGACGAAAAAAGGAAAAACAACAGAACCAAAACGAAGACTTCTAGTTCAAAGACATTCACTATATAAGAAAAAGAATATTAAAAACGATGGAAAGAATATTACAAATGTGGACTAGCTGTTTTGAGACACAGGAGTAAATAAAGAAAACACAAAACTCTAACAAGTCCTATAAAAATCTTCTTTTCCAGGCCATTTTCCTCATAGTCCTCCCAACATCAAATTCACCAACAATTCCAATCTTCTAGAATAAAGCTATGGCATGCTCACCTTATTTCAAGTTCTGACTATTAAGGCTCAGTTCGATGCAGCTCATTGAAAGAGTTACAGAAAAAGTTCAGTGCGGAAAAGTTCAGTTCAATAAACTGAGTTCACTTTAACAGAATAAGTTCAATTTGACATTAACCAAGCCAACACTTACTCCTTTCACTTTCTTTTAGTTAGTCCCATTTGGAATGTGCACATTCTTCAGTGCACATGTTAATCGTTTGACCACAGATACCTTTGTTATACGTATTCGTTAGAACTATGAAAACTTCATTGTTTGAAAACGTACATTAAGAGTTTGAGATGAAGCTAACTAACCCCACGTGACTAAATTTTTCTTATATATTAATTACCAACTATGGTCGATGTCAGAAACTCTTCCCTTTCAAAAACCAGATGGAAAGTACAAAAATGATGGAGGTATTAAAGCATAGAAAATGTTCACACTTCCATCAACTCCCCATCTCATAATTGTCCTCCTAGTTGCCAATTTAGAGCATCCCAAAGTAATCTTCCAATATCTTGTTTTGGTTAAAACCACTTTCTCTCTTATTACATCAACCAATCAACCGTTTAACTCTCGATTTTCTAACACTTCCTCTACTTAATATTTCTTTCTCCATCTATTTTCAATTATTTAAAAAAAAAAAAAAATCTGTCATTTATAAATGAGAAGATAAAATGGGATGGATCTATAGTTGGCAAAATCGCGATTCAAATCGTAGAATCAACTAAATTGTACGATTTTTTTATTAGATAACAATTCTAGAAATTCTTTTAACTAGCGAAGACTTGACAAAAGTTGAATCAAATTAGAACATGCCGATAAAGCTTCTAATAGATAAAATATACATTTTTCTCAATTATCGTCTATTTGATGCGAATTTGAGTGTAATATCTTGATTATGCATGTTGTAGAATCTTACGATTCGATTTTACAATTCGATTCTAAGAGCCCCTTCCGATTCAAAGAATTTGACAATATGGATGGACCAAGTAATCGTTATTTCTATTAGATTAGGGAGAATGTAGAAATTTCATATACCGGCACTGTTAGATCAGAGTTCCCGACTGCGTAACTTTAATATAGCTACAGTGACACCGTGATAATTTTGTACATGTTTAGTTATAAACATTATAAGATTATTAGTTTAAAAATAAAATAAATACAGGGAATAAAATAATACCAAGCTAACTCTAATATAATCTGTCCAAGTAGCTATTAGCTAGTACTCTAGTAGTTATTGTAGGCCTAAAGCCCAATCACTATTATAAAATCCTAGCAATCTATAGATGAGCTGACTAGAATGACCCAAAAAATAAAAAAAATAAAAGGGTTTTCTATGATATACCGCTGAAGTTTTACGTTTTCTAAGTTGTACCCAAGGTTATACAGATTTCTTATCTATACCCCTTCTTTAAAAAAAATTAATTAACAATAACCTCCCCATTAACCCTCCGTTAGTGAAATCGTTAGTTGAGATTACCACGAAAATTGGAGGGAGAAATTTTTTTTGGAGGGAAAATTTACCTTCAAAAAGGGATTCTCTCTCTCTTCTCTTTTCTTCTTTATAACCATCCACTGTCATTTCTTTCCCACCATTTCTCACCATTTCTCACCATTTTCCCCATTACTTCCTTCATATGATATTCATCCAAATTCCAAAAAAGAATGTCAACCTCTCGTTAATGGAATATTTTACCATTACACCATGTTCAGTTCAACACATAATTGCTTTTCCATACATTCAACCGACTACATTACATCTTCATAACAATTACTAACAATACAAACATAAACAATCCAAGTTTGATTAAATCACTAAGTGAACTTTCAAGCCCAGCAATTTTGTCCTTCACCACTGCCATCTCTTGCACAAACTACTTCACAAACCCGTCTTCACCTAGTACTACTACTCCGTGGAACATAGGATCACCATCACCTGTCCAAACCATGTTGTGAGGCCCTACCCATTCAAAATGCTTACAAAAATCACATCTTCAATAACCCTTCCTAGGGTTTCTTGATGAATTGGAGACATGTAATTTGCAATCTAAAGGGGGTTTGCATTTACATTTCGGGCTAATGAAATCCCATTGACATGGTGAAATCACTAAAGAATGAGAGGTTGACATTCTTTTTTGGAATTTGGATGAATATCATATGAAGAAAGTAATGGGGAAAATGGTGAGAAATGGTGGGAAAGAAATGGCAGTGGATGGTTATAAAGAAGAGAAGAGAGAAAGAATCCCTTTGGAGGTAAATTTTCCCTACAAAAAAAACGTCTCCCACCAATTTTCGTGGTAATCTAAGTGCGCAGTTGCGTGTAATTACAAACTAACGATTTCACTAACGGAGGGTTAACGGAAAGGTTATTGTTAATTAATTTCTTTTAAAGAAGGGGTACAGATTAGAAATCTGTATAACCTAAGGCACAACTTACAAAACGTAAAACCTCATGGGTATATCATAGAAAAACCCAAAATAAAAACACTATTGCGGGAAAGTGAATGAGGTAAGGAGAAATGTAAAGACAAAACACTGCCACCAGATGTTTAAGAGAGGAGGAGAAAGAGAAAAAAAGAACATCAGCCACATGAGGAGGAAATAAGTTCGAGAACGAAATAAGCTATCGTCGCCAGAGAACACGACCACCCAAACCACTGACCATGGCAGGTCGTCTAACCTCCATGAATAAAAGACGTAATTTCCCTCTAGCTATGATGGAACTTATCTCAACTTTGGTAGATAAGAATTTCTCTCCCTCTATCTCTCTCTCTCTCTCTCTCTCTCTCTCTTTCTTCTTGCTATGATGGAACTCATTTTCACTTTGGTAGATAAGGATCTCTCTCTCTTTCTCTTTCTCTCTCTTCTCATACTCATGGCGTACTTAGAGAGCAAATTGAAGGATCTGAACATCTGACCCAGATTCTATAATTGGATCTGTGTGAGCTTATAGTACTGACATCGAAATGATGCCCATGTCCGAGTAATATAGTTCACCATAACAAATTACAGTAACAACAGAATTGGTGGCCAAAGGTGGAACGGACTACGGGACTACATATATTATATATATGATAGAGCTCCATATTCATTCTTCTCAAAATGCACCATAGTAAAAGAAATTGTTACATACATCATAATAAAAGACAGAGAAAACTTAAGCAAATTCATCATGAACCACATACATACAAATGTGACAATTTGTAGTGAAGAAGGTGAGCAGGTAAAAGATTCGAAAAATAAAATGTTAGTAGTAATAGTTGATTATGAAGCAAGAAAAATTACACGGGCGAAGCAACGCAAACCTTCAGCAAGGGGAATTGAAATGACAGCAAATTTATCATCGTTCTTGTCTCACTTGAGTTGGGCGTGAAAGCCAAAAACTCACTTTTTGCCAACAAGAACTCCAAAATCTGGTCAAAGGGACTAGACATATTGCCTTTACCAACCTCCACTAGCATATCTTTCCGAATATACCTATATGCATTCAGCAAGACAAGCATCATTATACTTATACAAATGTTAAACTTTTCAACTGGAGCATTTGGGTCGGCCAAGCTACAAATGTTAAACATTTCAACTGGAGCATTTGTGTCAAAACGATCAAAATAAAATCGATTTTATGGAATAGATAACAGGGGAGCAACAAGAACCAAAATGAAGTATTACTAAAAGAAACTAAAAACAGAAACAAAATCTTTCAGTTCCCTGGATAGATCAAAGACTTACGACAGTATAATGGCGGTTAAGCTCCAATAGTGACCTAAAAATGTCTTCAAATATATGGATAGCGACATCTGAGGGAAATACTATTTCTAAAAGCTTATTTTTTGTCTTTGAAAATATGAAAATTAAGCCTCCAATTATTTCACACACAAAACTTAATTAAAAATAATGTAAAATGTGGTGTCCAATCTTGCACTTCAATCAAGAGGCATTGTCGCAACCATTTTAGATCTTTTGAAAGTGTTTCTTATCTATCACTCTAAGACATACAAACGTAATAAAACGCGTGTCTACATGTTACTGCAGAGAAAAATTTAATCAGGATAATATAGCAAAAGTGGTGGAAAGCATACGGTTGGGCAGGGTGAACGCGTGTGTCAACTTGAGTTCGAACAGCAATCAACATCAGCATCACAACTGTAGGAAGAAATATCTACATAAAAAAGAAAATAAATGATTAGAAATTTCGATCATTTCTCCTTCATCAAATACTTCAAAAATCAAAAGCAGATAAATCATAAGCAAATAGAACATGCATAGAACACCTACCATAAGTCATATCTAGTATTTGTCTGCAGAAAAAGCTAGCATCACAATTTGGCACACATTCCCCACATTTACAAGCAGAAAAGCTAGTGTCACGATACTTCTCTCCGAGGAAGCAACCATACCAATGATCATGGTAGGCACCTTAGATAACCCAATCTTGAGGAAACAACAACTAAACAACCACATTTAACAAGAATGTACTTCCTGTTCTAGCCTTAGAATTACTGGAAGAACGATCAAGCATTTAGTCATCTTTTTATCCTTAAGTCCTACTAGTTACTTTGTTTCTATGTCTTTCAAATTTTTGGGACCCGCCAAACTGACCAATGAAAGAAGGAAAAGTTCATGCATGAAAGATTCCAGATAAGTAACGGAGAAAAGCCCACATATTATTTTTCTTTGCGTAAATAGTGATTAAAAGGGGGTAATTAGAAGACCAAGCAAATAAAAATAAAACCCCACAAGGATGAAATCAAAAAACACCACGACAATTGCCAATAGAGATCTCCGCTCTTATTATTATAGAAAATAAGCAAATCCCTAATCCCCCACGTAATACTTCCTCCGTTTTTTTTTACTTATTCCACTTTTCTTTTATGGGTTTCGAAAATACTTGTTCCACTCCCTTCATATGGTAAGTTTTACTCCAATAATAGTTTTTATCTCCCACTTTATGAGAACTCACATGGGGCTACTCTAATCAATGGCCTTTTAAACTAGTTTTCTTGATCACCATGCCAAAGAAAAGTGGAAGGAGTAAAAGAAACGGAGGGAGTACCAACTAGGAGTTACAATTAGTGTTAGCTTACTTATAAGGATTTTGGTAAGATTAGCTTACAAAATGTTAGCTATCATAGTATCTATTTGAAGGTGTACAACAAAATCATCTCAAATTATCCCTGAGCATTGATTTTGGCAATCAATTGCCAACTATTCACAATCATCTCAATTTAAAAAAATAAAAGATACAAAAAGAAGTATCTAGAGTGAGATAGAAAGTTGTTAATTACTTTTACAAAATCATAACAGCTTCAATAATTTTTGTTATATAAAGGTAGCATAGTGTAATGCATTAATCTAATCCCTCATCGTATTTACTTATCCTAAACATAGCAAGAAGGGAACTGCAAGAAAATCAGCATAATTCTGTTTGGGGAGCAGATGCTGTGGAAGTTGGTTAGCTAGTGGAAGGAGGGGAATCTCGGTGGGAGTGAAAAGAGAGAAGGCAATTAGAAATTGTGATTTTATTACTTTCTGTTGTGGGAGTGAGCCAGCCACTCAAAAGCTTGGTGCATCATGATCAGTTTTATCTATAATCTACCACGTCTATGATCTATCGCTTTGTTCCTCTCTTCTAAAATCATCTTCTTCTTATTTATCATCGGTTATAGTTTACTAAAAATTTGGTATCGAAGCACTTCGAACCAGTGATATTCTGTGGAGCCCACCATAACTCAATGGAGCTTCAAATTGCAGGGCTCAAAGAGACCCTATTCAAGATCTTGTTGGGTTCTCACAACGGGCTTGGCAAGAACAAGTCAAGCCAAGGTAATTGTTGCCCAGCCTATGCAATTCTTCAAGGAGGAGTTCTTGGGTTTCTCCTTAAAAACTCCGAGAAAAAATTAAATCCTCTTTCTCATTCAAGAGCAGGGTGAATGAGATCTATAGCTCAAAAAGAATTAGAAGAGAAAACTCGTTAGATGGCAGATTCCTCAGGTGGTCTTGCTTTTGGAAACCCTAGTGATGGGAGGTAATGAGGCACGAGTACTACAATTGTGTCCTATCCCATATCGATCCCTATAACTTTGCTTAGAATAGTGTGTATATACAATATACTCTTCCACTAATTAATGTAATCTTATGATGTTATGTCCTACAGACCTACACACACCTATAACACTTTTTTTTAATTATTTCTATGTTACACAGTTTTATAATGATGAATGGCTAGTCGGAGATCCAACTAGAGTCACTCTTCGTACAAATGGTTAAATATCTCAAGAGAAAGAGAATGAAGTACTTTTGTAGATCATGATGATCTTTATAAAGTGATGGATTAATATGCACTATTCTCTTTGAAGAACGGACTTCCTAAGGATTTAACTCTCATTTCAAGCATTTATGCTATGCATTCAACTAGACACGCAAAATATTTTTACAATCACCCCATGAATCTCTTTTTCTTCCGTTTTCCACAGCCCTTCCTCGTCCTCGATTCCAACGGTCATATTTCTTCTCCGTTGTGGTTGGCTTTGCGATGGAAGTACTTCATATTTTTATCGCCATCTATAATTTCATTATTTTGAGCATATGCATGCTAATACGACTTTAAAGCTTGGTGCATTATGATCAGTTTTACCTAAAATCAACCACATCTATCTCTTTGTTCCTCTCTTCTACGATCCTCTTCTCTCAATCATCATCGATTCTAGTTTACTAAAAGTTTGGTATCGAAGAACCAATGATATTCTATGGAACGCACCATCGCTCAATGGAGCTTCAAATTGTAGGGCTCAAAGAGACCCTATTCAAGAGCTTGTTGGGTTCTCACAACGGGTTCGGCAAGAACAAGTCAAGCCATGCAATTCTTCAAGAAGGAGTTCTTGGGTTTCACCTTATAAACTCTGGGAAAAGATTATATCCTCTTTCTCATTGAAGAGCGGGGTGAATGAGAGCTGTAGCTCAAAAAGAATTAGAAGAGAAAGCTCATTACCGGTCCTTGTAACTTTGCTTAGAATAGTGTGTATATACTCCTTCATTAATTATTTTAATCTTATAATGTTATTTCCTACACACCTATAACACTTATTTTTAATTATTACTATGTTAAACAGTTTTATAGTGATGAATGGCTAGTCAGATCCAACTAGAGTCACTTTTCGTACAAATGCCGAGAGAGAGAGTGAATTACTTTTGTAGATCAAGGTGGTTTTAATAGAGTGATGGATTAAGGCCCTATTCTTTTGGATTGGATTAATTCAAAGACATTTCAGTTCACTTCAACTCCATTAATTTCAGTTCAGCTCCATTAATTTCACTTCAGCTCCATTAATTTCACTTCAGCTCCATTAATTTCAGTTGACATTTCAGTTCAGTTCCTCTCCTTTCCTTTTGTCTCATAATTACAGTTCATCACACTTCAGTTCAGTTTGATCCCATCCATACCATTTCAGTCCAAAAGAACAGAGACTAATATGCACTACTCGCTTTGAAGAGTGGACCTCCTAAGGGTTTAACCCGGCATTTCCAGCCTGTATTCTATGGATCCAAAAGTTGGCGCGAAAAGACAAAAACTTAGGAACTCAAACTCCTCTCCTCTAATCATTAGTTTCAAAAGTACTTTGCATCCTAATTTCAAAATTCAAAAAAAAATTCAACTCCCAAAATAGAGATATAAAACCAGAAAATACAGATAAAATTGATAGTAAGTTCATTCAATTCCTGCTATAAGTTTAATCACTAGAAAAGCAATTACAAGCATCAATACTCAGAATTCTAAGCTCCAACTCAAATTCGACTTTTCGAGGTGACGATTCGAACAAAAATGAATAAATCATGTGAAGAAAAACAAAAATCAAAGATGATCAAACTCCTATTTCCCTCAAATGCAGGACACTTAAAACACAATCAACTGTAAAACCAAAAATCCTCAAGAGAAAAGCACAGCAACATAGAACAATTAAAAGCGTATAACAAAGAACTTCCATGCTTGAATTTCTTTTCTTTCATAAAATTTGATGGCTTTGATCTTAGATCGACGCCATAACTTTTGTGATGTTTTTTCTAGCCGGTGGTCTATTTATGCTAAAGTAGAGGATTTCATCAGGAAGGTGCTCTGTGTAAAGATGTTTCTCAATGATTTTTATCCTCAAAAAGTTCTTTTTACGATAAGTTCTAATTTTTACCTTGAATTTGATTTTCTTTAACATTATTTACTATTGTCTTTGGGTTATACTTTGCAACTTCATGTTCATCAACAGTGAGGATTTTTAACTATTCAATGCAAGATTGCAGGTTTTGAACTAAAACTTCATTTTTCGGGAAGTGGTGATAATTTGATATCGTGATTTAAGTCTTAAACATTTTATAAGAGATTATTTGAAATATATTTGGTATAGTCAAATTAGTATTATATTCTGAACTCCTAATTCAAAACCTTCAATTCAAGTGTTAATGGTGGGCAATGATTATGTGGTAAGAAGAACTGTTTTTCAATAAAACAATATGATAATGGAAGTGCTAAGGTTCAGTTGAGCAAGGAGAACAACAACCTCTTCAATGTTCATTCTAACAACTTTAATCACTAGAAAGCAATTACAAGCATCAATACTCTTAATTCTAAGCTCCAACTCAAATTCAACATTCCAAGGTGACGATTCGACCAAAAATGATCAAAAAAGAAACAATTCAAAGATGATCAAGCTCTCATTTCACTCAAAATGCATAAAACTTAAAACACAATCAAGTGATCAACAGCACCATCAAAACTCCTTCCAGTAGAATTCGAATAACACAACAGCATAGAACAATCAAAACCGAAGAACAAAGAACTTCAACTTCACATCCTAATTTCGGAAATCAAAAAAACAATTCCACTCCCAAAATAGAGATATAAAACCAGAAAATACAGACAAAATAATAGTAAGTCCTTTCACTCCCCTGCTATAACTTAGAATCACTAGAAAAGCAATTACAAGCATCATTACTGAAAATTTAAAGCTCCAACTCAAATTCAACATCCGAGGTGACGATTCGACCAAAATTGATCAAAAAAAGAAACAATTCAAAGATGATCAAGCTCTCATTTCACTCAAATGCAGAAAACTTAAAACACAATCAAGTGATCAACTGCACCACCAAACAAAATCCTTCAAGTAGAATTCGAATAACAAAACAACATAGAACAATCAAAAGCGAAGAACAAAGAACTTCGAGTAGAATTCGAATAACAGAATAATCAAAATAAATCAAAAAAAAAAAAAGGAGAAGAATCAAAAACCTCAGCAAAAGTGACATAAGGATGACGGATTTTGAGGAGCCAGTTTTTGCGAAGCATCGCCTTCAACTGACGCATGGAAGCCGCCATAGTCGCCGGAAAAGGAGATGGAAAATCGTATTATCGGCGATAATGTCACCGGAAAAGCATCGGAGAAGGAGAGAATAAAAATGAGGAGTGAGAGAAAGTTAAGTAAATGAAAGAAAAGGTGGCGGGCGGGAGGAGTTTAGAAGAGTAAACTGTAAGACAAGTGTGGGGTTTGGACGTTTGTTAAACGGAAGCTTCTTGTGACTTTGTTTAAAAAATTGTTGTTTTTTCTGTTAGATAAGGAAAGGAATATTGAATTTGAAAACTACGTTCTCTATTATTGCTTTGCAAATTTTTAATTCTTAACTATACTATTATTGTTGTAAAAAGATGGAAGACAGAAGTAAGAAAGAAATTAAACAGAAAAGAGAAATATTAGGAGAAGGTTTTAACTCGGTACGAAATTTTTCATTCACCAAGCGTTGATATATATAGACGTATAATTGTACAATAGCAATCAGTAAGCATATACAACAATAGCATTAAATGGGGCATTCACCCTTTTGCAAACTTTGCCTCACAACACTCCCCCTTGAATGCCAATCTTTTCGATGATGATTCATATAGACTTATTTCTTTATATGCTTAAATAAACTGCCTCATTAAAAACCTTATCAGGAAAAACCCGGTGGGATAAAAACCTGATCGAAGGGAAAAAGAGTGCAGTGCATATAAGAACCATAATACTCCCCCTGGGATGCCCATTGCCTTATTTACATCAAAAACATGGTGCAACTTTATTATATACTGATATTTACTGCCTTGTTAAAAAACTTGTCAGGAAAAACCAGTGGGATAAAAACCTGATCGAAGGGAAAAAGAGTGCAGTGCATATAACCCTCCCCCTGAGTCTAACGTAGGTCACCGAGGTGACGCATTCCGATCTTGTGCACCAATTGTTCAAGTCTCTTTGAGAGAAGGTACTTGGTAAACAAGTCTGCAAGGTTTTCAGTTGATTGAATTTGTTGAATGTCTATCTTTCCTTCTTTCTGAAGATCATGCGTGAAGAAGAGTTTCGGTGATAAATGTTTGGTTTTATCTCATTTGATATATCCTTCACTAAATTGGATGATACAAGCAGTATTATCTTCATAGATCAGTGTTGGATTATCACTAACTGAATTCATCCCGCATTCTTCTTGGATATGGCTAATCATTGTTCTGAGCCAAACGCATTCTCTTCCAGCTTCATAGAGAGCAATCAATTTGGCATGATTTGATGATGTGGCGGTTAATGTCTGATTCGTTGATCTCCATGATATTGTTGTACCTCCATAAGTGAATAGATACCCAGACTGTGACCTGGCCTTTTGAGAGTCGGATAAGTATCCAGCATCTGCATAACCAATGAGTGAAGCATTTTGCTTCGATTGATAAAATAATCCAAGGTCATGTGTTCCTCTGAGATAACGGAATAGGTGCTTAATTCCATTCCAATGTCTCTTTGTTGGCGCATTACTGTATCTAGCTAAGAGGTTCACTGAAAAACCTCAGCAAAAGTGACATAAGGATGCCGGATTTTGAGGAGCCAGTTTTTGCGAAGCATCGCCTTCAACTGACGCATGGACGCCGCCATAGTCGCCGGAAAAGGAGATGGAAAATCGTATTATCGGCGATAATGTCACCGGAAAAGCATCGGGAGAAGAGAGAATAAAAATGAGGAGTGAGAGAAAGTTAAGTAAGAAAAGGGAAGGAAAAGAAGAGGTGGCGGGCGGGAGGAGTTTAGAAGAGTAAAATGTAGGACAAGTGTGTGGGGTTTTGGACGTTTATTAAACAGAAGCTTCCTTGTGACTTTGTTTAAAAAATTCCTATTTTTTCTGTTAGATAAGGAGAGGAATATTGAGTTTTGAAAACTACGTTTTCTACTATTGCTTTGCAAATTTTTAATTTCTTAACTATATCCAAAAATAATAAGTTAATAAGATATAATGGTTGATTGTCAGGGATATTTTACGAGCAAGATCTTGTTGGAAGTTGATGTTTTTGCTTAGATAGGTAATATGCGGATTGGAATTGTAAGAGGAGATCACGTATGTCATCGATGAGTGTCTGGATGAACCGTGGGACGTTGAAGATGCATTTAATATTGTGACTATGACTAGGTTGTCGCATTCAATCATTAGATATGAGATTCCCATATGCAAAGCTTGAAGGAGTTCATTGCGTAGAGTTGTTGCTTTCAGCAATGAGTGGTGAAGAGTGAAGAGTGTCCCAAATTGTAGTCCATGGCTTTTTGATATGATTGTTGGCTTTCTGTAGAGCTATGTCGTCCACTGATGAAGTTCTCGTAGAAGATGACTCATAGTTAAGTTTGATAAGATTTTTTGGTGGAGACTCCCATCCGATGTGTATCATGTGAGAGGATCTGCACGGTTTAAGGGTGTAAATGGATGTGGAAGTGTTAGTAATGGTGACATTGTGCCTGTTTCATTCTGAATATGTGTGTTTTGCTTTTTTTAAAAACTCGTAGTGGGTAAAGGTCTTGTTTTGGAAGATTATAAAGTTTCTCTCTTTCCATAGGCTTCATAAGAGAATTTAAAATTTTTGAGTATGACTTAGGCCGGCATGCAGGTTCTGAATAGTGGATGAATTTTGGTGCGGTTTTATAGTACTTCCAAGGAAGATGGAAACCAAATGGTTTGTCCAAAGTAGAGTTGTGAAAATTTTACACGACACTGACCGTACATGAAATAAGTGGGTTAGCATTGAGCATTCTTGACACGTTTACTTAAACGGGTCAACACGAGTTTAACCGTTTAAAAAATAGGTCGAGTTAGTGTTGAAGAAACTAACACAGTTTTATCCGTTTAATTTAAAAAATAGATATTTAAAAAATTATAGTATGATATAAAGGTAACAAATAGAAAGTTTCTACTTCATTATTTAAATTTCAATATAGAAAAATATTAGTGGTTAGCCAACACGTGAATTTATACAATGACAATACAAAATTAGACACGCAAAATTGATTTATCATAATAATTTCTAAGGGGGTGTTTGGTTGGGGTTGTTTTTAATGGTATGGAATAGAATGACATCCATTCCAGTGTTTGGTTAGTTATTTTTTGGGTAGAATCTGATACCTAATGGATTCTAACTCCACCCCAACCCCCTAGAATCCCATACTCCCCTATCCCCCTAAGATTCAAACTCCATTCCACACTACTATCAAACCCTAGATGAAAACTGATAGGGCGATAGGTAATCGGCGATCAGAGACGTTACCTTCTCTCTACGGCCACCTTTCTTTTCCGGCGACCTCCCTTTTGCGGCAATTTGAGTCTAACAACCATCAGTCCATCCGTCCATTCTTCCTTCTCTCGCTCATGATAATTACCTGAACTTGTTAAAATTCCTTCGTAATTTCACTGAATTTTGGTTCTTTTTATATGATTTAAGGGAAATGTATTGTTATGTTGAATGTGCTTATGATGAAGGTGCTGTACAGGTGAATAACAAGTTCATGATTCTATAAAATTTTCTTTTTTTTTTAATCCATGTTTTTTTGGTCATTTTTCAATTTTAAATCAGACATTCACTTTATTATGAAATATGTTGGCCACAAGATCGACCATATTGGCGGTGGCAGCAGCTTCGGAAACGGGGCGCGTAGTATAGTTGGTATTATTATATTAAAATAAATTTTGTACAAAACTATTTCAAGAGTCAACCAAACAGTAGGAATGGACATAGAATCCATACCATAGTTGAACCAAACCGTTTGAAACTGGTATGGGAATTTGGATCCATACTACCTTGGAATGGACATCCATACCAATCCATTCCAATTCAGTGAACCAAACAGACCCTAAATAGTAGGGCTTAAACGGGTTAAATGAGTTGGCACGGCTAGCCATTTAATTAAATAGGTCGGGTTAGTGTTAAGGGTCTTTGACAAGATTGGTCAAATAGGTTGGGTTAGTGTCTAGGGTTTTCAACACGTTTATTTTTAATACGAATATATACCAAATCGACACGAACGACCTATTTGACAAGTCTAGTCCAAAGGGTTTGCACAACAGAGCAAGATAAAAAAAAGGTGGTGAATATTTTTTGAAGTATTTTGACAAAGAGGGCAAACAGTCGGCACATGAATGTTACTAATAGTCAGGTTGTCCCCGTCGAGAGACCATTTTGTAAAGTTTATGCGCAAGCCATGCAGCGGATTTGACTAAGAAATTACCTGAGGATGTCGGGCCCTAACACAGGGTACCTTTGTCGAGGCTTAGAGGGAAGAGGGATTCCTTCAATTACGGAGAAGATTTGTGAGGGAACTAACGAACATAACAGATCATTGCAGCTCCAAATGGAATCTGAGTTCATCCATCTTAGGCAAAGAAACATGTCAGTATTGGAGTACGTTGTAAAGTTCAATGAGTTAGCTCGTTTGCTCTTGTTTTGGTGACTACGAATTGCCAGAGATTGAGTCGTTTTGAAGGAGGTTTGAACCTCGATATCCAAGAAAGACTAGCAGCTCACATAAGAAATTCCTATCTAGAACTCTATGATCGAGCCATAAATGTTGAAAAGAAAAATGAGACTTCGAAAGGATGTATTTGAGAATGGAAAAAGAAAAGGAAACTTTCAAAGTGAACAATCAAGCAATGCCTACAAAAGGACAAATGTTGATTAGTATCATACAGGGAAAAATGAAAATCGCAACTATAGTAATTCTCGAGGATACTCCAAAATGTGGAAAATGGAAAAACACAGATGAAGAATGTTGAGTAGGAACATGACAATGTTATAGATGCAAAAGCAAGGATCAAGTTAGAGACTGCCCAAAGCTGCCTCCAAGGCAAGTTGATTGAAGAAATGGTCCAATGGGCCAAAGTTATATAATTTCTTTCTTCAGATCATAGATTTTCCATTGTTGATGGGAATAGCAAAGTGATGTCTGTTACTAATTTACACTGGTTACTTTAGTCGATTGCTCGATTTCCATGTAAGCCATTATTTTATTTTTCGTAGTGTTCTTCCAATATACTACTCTTAGTTCCCCATCATTGGTATTGCTTTACCATATCTGGTATTGAAAACTACATGAATCAAAACCTTCCAAAACATGATTTTGGATTGACTCTTATCGCTACGTCAAAAAACGTTACCTATACAAAAGGTCAAAACTAAAACACTTAACAAACTCTATGAAAAAAGAGACTTCCTATGTGTCACCATCACATGCATAAGGTACTACATCTCCTGTAGTGCATGAAGGCGAGTTGTTGTTCCCACACAAATTCCATCTTGGACGCGCACCTACAGAGAGGTAGGTGCGCCCAAGTAAAACGCCGCAGCAACAAAACAAAACGCAACAAGAAAAAACAGCCCAATTTGTGTCTAACATGGAATGAATATCAAGCCTGAATAAATGAACATTAGAGAAGAAAAAACAAAAACAAACTACAAATCAACATTCTCCTTATGTTTGACACGGGATGAACACCTGTTGAAAATAAATAAACATTGGAAAAAGACAAACAACATGTAGTATTGCTAGTATAGTGTTTTGCCCATGACTAATTTACATGAATGAGAAACAAATGAAATTTCGTCTTGCCCAGTTATACAATAACTAATGAACATCAATTATCATAAGATGAACCCATGGATATATTAAACAAACAGACTACTATTTTTATATAATTTTATTTATAAGTGAGGAATAGAGTTCCACATGGAAAATTTACACCATTTTGTAATAATTAAAAAAGAAGATGGACAATATTTGGAAACAAACGAAAAATGAACATTTGTTGGGATATAAAGAACAATTGGCCAAACATAATGAACATGGTAAATTTCATGGCTTGAAATTATGTAGTACAGACTTCTAATTTAAAGAAATAAATTACGAACAATAGATATAATTTAATGTACATGTTGAACATCAAGATACACTACAAAATGTAAACGGTTTATGGTCAAATCTTTTGAATGTGGTTTATTCACAATTGAACAAAACGTATGTTAGAAACTGACTGTTTACAATGACTGAACAAAGACTAAATTCAAGGCTGTGTCGCGGTAGAAGACCACTGACTTGAAAGCAATTACGGCCCGACTATGGTGGTAATCGCAACTGGCCGGAAAGCTCCCCAAGGTTAACACAGCGACCTTTCTAAGTCACCACTAACAGAGAAAGATCTTGGAGACTGTTTATGCACGTACCCAGTGTTTAGAAGAGAGGAAGAAGAAGAGAAGAGAAATGATTTTCGGATACCAAACTGAAGTAGCAGTGGACTGATTTTATAGTAAAAGAATCAGGCCAAATAAAGAAGGTAATAAACAGAGGGAGGAAATCACGGGCGACAATAAAGGCCATTAACACTGTAATTAAGGCCATTTAACGCTGTAACGTTTAACAACGTTTCAGTTTTACATGTTACCGTTACACACAGTTGGGCTCGGGTCCAAAAAAATAAGCTCCAGCTCAGCTCTTCCCAGAACCCAGAACCCAGAACCCAGAACCCAGAACCCAGATCCCAGATCCCAGGCCCAGGCCCAGGCCCGGCCCGGGCGGGCGGCGCGCGCGCGCGCGCGTGTGTGTGTGATAGCAAGCCCAAACCCAAGTTTGATCTCCAACCACAAAAACCAACCAAGTACTCAACTCAATAAACATAAAGAGGAAGGGAGTTAATAAACAAAGGCAAGCTCCCTTCCATAGGAGATGTGGGATGTTTGGAAAAAACACAAGTAGGCTTTGCAAGCCTTAACTCCAACAATCCCCCACAAAGGCTTTGAAAAGCAAAAGAAATTCCTGGGTAAAGAAAGAGAGGTACTTAAGCATCAATATCTTTCGATTTGAATTGATACATAGTGGAGTGAGGCAACAACTTACTTTCTAGTGAGTGAATTTCTCTTGAACTCACCAGAGTTCCGTTGAGACCCCCACAACACATACCTACCTTAAGAACGTGCAGTCTCCGCGATACAACACAAGCGCTTTATAGCCATGCGCACACCTTGGGTCTCATAAGTGCTCTAGAAAGACAGCCCAGTCTTTCATAGAAGGCGGCTTAACCTCCACACTTACGTAGGTAGTCCATTAAGTGTTCCTCAATAACACCACCCCGAGGGATATGAAACTATTAAGAGCAAAAGCTCAACCTCTCAATATAAATCCATCAAGTGCGTCTCAATAGCACCACCAAACAGGCTATGGATTTAGAAAGCACTACCAACATGCCATAGGGATGAGTAATGTAGTGCAAGCTAAGATTCTATGGCTTCGTTTGACCACAAACGGGTATCCACCATAAACTCTCAACTAATGGGCCTAAGCCCCATCCCCCTCGACGACTCTAGGACAACTCTCCTAGATAATCCCTTAGTAAAGGGATCAGCAAGATTTCTTTCGGACCTGACATAGTCCAAAGAAATCACCCCATTTTTCAGGAGTTGTTTCACGACTCCATGTCTGATCCGTATGTGTCTTTTCTTACCATTGTAGACACTGTTCTTAGCAACGCCAATGGCTGCTTGAGAATCACAGTGAAGGGAGACAGGAGCACCCTGCCCTCCCCATAATGGAATATCAGACAAAAGGTTTCTCAACCACTCAGCTTCTTGCCCTGCCAACTCGAGTGCAATAAACTCAGACTCCATGGTTGAGCGTGCTATACAAGTCTGTTTCGAAGACTTCCATGAAATAGCACCACCACCAAGAGTAAACACGTAACCACTAGTTGAACTAATCTCATCATTACCTGAAACCCAGTTTGCATCACAAAATCCTTCAAGTACAGCAGGAAATTTAGAGTAGTGCAAACATAGATCAACTGTTCCTTTCAGGTATCTAAGAAGACGATGAAGAGCATTCCAATGTTCATTACTAGGGTTATGAGTATACCGACTCAGTCGACTCACTGCATAGGCTATGTCAGGTCGAGTACAGTTCATGAGGTACATCAAACTACCTATGACTTTCGCATATTCACTTTGAGAAACACTTTCTCCTAAATTCTTAGTCAAATGAATACTAGGGTCATAGGGTGTACTCACTGGAGCAACATCAAAGGAGTTAAATTTTTTAAGCACCTTTTCCACATAATGAGACTGACTAAGGGAGATGCGACCGGAGGTTTTCTTAAGTCTTACTCCTAAAATCACATCAGCTTCTCCCAAATCCTTCATCTCAAACTTCGATGCCAAGAAAAGTTTGGTATCATTGACCACCTTTAAATTGTTACCAAAGATCAACATGTCATCCACATAAAGACATATGATTACACAATCTGATCCTATTAGCTTTGAGTAAACGCAAGAGTCAGAGTTGTTGACAATGAAGCCATTTGACACAATAGTACTGTCAAATTTTTCATACCACTGTTTTGGTGCTTGTTTGAGACCATATAAGGACTTCCTCAACTTACACACTTTATCTTCTTGACCTTGCACCACGAAACCCTCAGGTTGAGACATATAAATCTCCTCCTCTAAGTCACCATTCAAGAAAGCAGTCTTAACATCCATCTGATGTATGACTAAGTCATGAATAGCAGCAAGAGCTAACAGGGTCCTAATGGTGGCTATCTTAGTCACAGGAGAATAAGTGTCAAAGTAATCTAGTCCTTTCCTTTGAGTGAAGCCCCTAATCACAAGTCTGGCTTTAAACCTCTCAATGGTCCCATCAGGTCTCAACTTCTTTTTAAAGATCCATTTGCTATCTATGGTCTTTGATCCCTTAGGTAAGTAAGTTAACTCCCAAGTGGAGTTAGACACTATGGAATCTAGCTCGCTCTTAATGGCCTCTTTCCAAAAACTAGCATCCACAGATCTCATTGCTTCCTCAAAAGTCTTAGGGTCCTCTTCTATCATGAAAGCATAGACCAATTCATCACTTAACAAGTCAATACAAGAGCTCTCAGACAGAAAAGCAGTGACAAAATCAGAACCAAAGTCTTTTGCTACTCTAGGTCTTTTACTTCTCCTAGGTTCATCTGTAGCACCAGAACTACCAACATGCAAATCAACTGAAGTACTACTTAAAGTCAAATCAGCAGTAACATTACTAGTAGGTAAGGAAACGTCGTGCGTAGAACAAGTAGGTAAAACAACCGTAGGAGAAGAACATGAAGGCATGGAAGCAACATCACCCTTTTTCAAGGGAAAAACATGTTCAAAGAACTCAGCGTCTCTGTACTCACAAATAGACCTATCACTCAAAGTCATGAACCTATAGGCAGCATGAGCATAACCAATAAATACTGCATCAAAGGTCTTAGGTCCAATGTTTGACCTTTTATAGTCAGGTAGCCCAACTTTAGCTAGACACCCCCACACTCTCAAGAAGCTCAAGTTTGGAGTAAACCCCTTCCATAATTCATAGGGAGTCTTATCTAACCTTTTGTGAGGTACTCTGTTAAGAACGTGACAGGCTGAAAGGACTGCTTCCCCCCACATTTCATCAGGCAACCCAGAACTTACAAGCATAGCATTCATCATGTTTTTCAAAGACCTATTTTTCCGTTCAGCTATACCATTCTGTTGGGGTACATAAGGTGCACTAAGTTCATGAATAATACCCAATTTCTCACAATGGTCATTCAAAGAGAAGTTTTCAAACTCTCTACCTCTGTCAGATCTAACCCTCTTGATTTTCCTATCAAGTTGGTTTTCTACTTCGGCCTTATATTTGATGAAAGCTTCCCCTGCCTCACTTTTGGTTTTGAGAAGGTAAATCTTAGTGTACCTCGAACAATCATCAACAAATGAAATATACCAGAATTTTCCTCCTCTACTTCTAGTGTTCTGGAAGTCAGCTAAGTCCGTATGAATCAACTCTAGAAGTTGTGTGGTCCTTTGAGTCACAGTTTTGCAAGGTTTCTTAGTGAATTTTGCTTCAACACAAACTGGACACTTAGAAAACTCAGTAGTCGACAGATTAGGAATTAAAGCTAAGGTCCTTAGTCTCTTAATGGAAGCAACATTCACATGCCCTAATCTACCATGCCACAAATTTAAAGACTCAGCAATATAAGCAGAACCAGAAACAGTTTTATTAAAAACAGCAGAAATAGAAGAAGCAACATTCAGAATAAATAACCCTCCACTTAAATACCCCTTCCCAACAAATTCCCCACCACGAGTCATTACAACTTTGTCAGCCTCAAAAACAATTTTCAAACCAGCTTTGTTTAATAAGGCACCAGACACTAAGTTGCGACGCATAGTAGGAACATACAACACATTAGAAAGGGAGAGGGTTTTTCCAGAGGTAAGTTTAAGAGTGACCTTTCCTCGTCCAAGTACTCCAGCAGTTGCAGCATTGCCCATGTAGACACACTCGCCTTCAGAAGCATCCTGAAAATCATGGAGCAGCTCCTTGTTTGCACAGAAATGTCTTGAGGCCCCAGTGTCCAGAATCCAATCAGTACTGTTCTCGATCAGATTTGCTTCAACAACCACAGCAGCGACAATGTCGTTTGATTCAGCAAGGTTGGCCTGAGGTCCTTGTTTTTGCACAGAACCTTGGCGTTGAGGGCATTGGTAAGCCTTATGATCTGGCTTGCCACAGACATAACAGAGGACAGACTTCTTTTGAATCTTGCTATCCGGTTTGTTAAATTTGCCTTGCTTTTTTCCTTTGTTATTACCCTTTTTCCCTTTTCCCTTAAACTTATCAAAGCCTGATGGAGCAGCAGATTCCACCAGGTTAGCTTTAGTGGTATTAACAGAAACTGAATCTAGATTGTCTTTAAGGCGATTTACCTCTTCAATCCTCATATGACTAATTAATTCCTGAAGAGACAGGAATTCTTTTCTGTGTTTCAGATTATTTCTAAAATCTCTCCAAGAGGGGGGAAATTTTTCTAGTAAAACATTAGCTTGAAATACTTCACAAATTTTCATGTCCTCATTAAGAACATCAGCACAGAGATTTTCGAACTCATGAACTTGATCCATGACTGGCTTATCATCAACCATACGGAAAGCCAGCCACTTGCCAACAACATATTTCTGTTTTCCAGCATCATCAGCCCCATATTTTTTCTCAAGGGCCTCCCAAATCAGTTTTGAACTTTTATGAACCATAAACAAATCATACAGATTATTGATCATCAGATTAAGGAGGTGGAAACGGACAGTTTTATTATCTTTTACATATTTTTGAATTTCGTCCTCTTTCTTCTTAATTTCAGTAGCATAAGGAGAAGAGGATGAGTCACCTGTAGTAGTAAGCGCAGTGGGACAGTCCTTGAAAAGGACGTAGTCAATGTCCAATTGCTCAAAGAACATAAGCAGTTTGGAAGACCAACGTTTGTAGTTGTTTCCGTCAAGAGATTCGAGCTTGGACAGATGAGACACGGATTTGCTTGAAAAATCAGCCATTGCAAATTATTTAATTGCTTTCAAATTGTTAGAAACTGACTGTTTACAATGACTGAACAAAGACTAAATTCAAGGCTGTGTCGCGGTAGAAGACCACTGACTTGAAAGCAATTACGGCCCGACTATGGTGGTAATCGCAACTGGCCGGAAAGCTCCCCAAGGTTAACACAGCGACCTTTCTAAGTCACCACTAACAGAGAAAGATCTTGGAGACTGTTTATGCACGTACCCAGTGTTTAGAAGAGAGGAAGAAGAAGAGAAGAGAAATGATTTTCGGATACCAAACTGAAGTAGCAGTGGACTGATTTTATAGTAAAAGAATCAGGCCAAATAAAGAAGGTAATAAACAGAGGGAGGAAATCACGGGCGACAATAAAGGCCATTAACACTGTAATTAAGGCCATTTAACGCTGTAACGTTTAACAACGTTTCAGTTTTACATGTTACCGTTACACACAGTTGGGCTCGGGTCCAAAAAAATAAGCTCCAGCTCAGCTCTTCCCAGAACCCAGAACCCAGAACCCAGATCCCAGGCCCAGGCCCGGCCCGGCCCGGCCCGGTCCGGGCGGGCGGCGCGCGCGCGCGCGCGTGTGTGTGTGATAGCAAGCCCAAACCCAAGTTTGATCTCCAACCACAAAAACCAACCAAGTACTCAACTCAATAAACATAAAGAGGAAGGGAGTTAATAAACAAAGGCAAGCTCCCTTCCATAGGAGATGTGGGATGTTTGGAAAAAACACAAGTAGGCTTTGCAAGCCTTAACTCCAACAACGTACATTGTAGCTATTGAGATGAACAAATGAACCATTTGAAATAACTGTAATCATTGATAAGTAAATAGCAGACATTCTTTGTAAAATTTTGGGCGGGAGTTTTTCAATATCAATTATTTAGCTTCTATACATATATTGAAAACTATTCTGATCTCTCTCCTTTTAATTTATGAACAATGCATATCTGATGATGTACATGAAAAACATTCAGATAAAGTTTAATCATAGGTACGCAAATGACCATACATCCTCCAATGAACAACAAATAATGTTTAAGTACTTATTAAGTTATTATCAATGTTTTTATGTTTGTTCAAAAGTTCATCTACTTGGTATAAAAGTTCATTTTGTTTGATATGGATTGTTATCAATGAAATTTTGTATTGTTAATGTTCAAGTACTTATTATCAAAGTTCATTATATATGATGCATTGTTCATCTTATCAGTACACACTTTCATTGTGGTTGCTCTACAATATTCATGAATTGTTATAAATTAATTTTGCAAATGATTAATTTCAAAGTACTTCTTGTTAATGTTCACTATGTTTGCTTAATGATTCATCTACTTGGTACACAAATTCATTGTGTTTAATATAATGTTCATGTATTGGAACCATTTGTTATGTATTGTCAATTACTATCTAATGATCATCTTATTAGTACATATGTTCATTGTACTTGCTCTAATGTTCATGTAGTGTTATCAATTAACTTTGGTATCGACAATGTTTAACTACTTATTATCAACGTTCATGACGATTGCTCAATTGTACATATAGCCGGTACAAAAGTTCATTGTATGTTGCTTAAATGTTCATTAGATGAATATAGTTATTCACAATTCCCGATTTGTTGTTCATTCATTTATAAGTATACATCTAGATTAGTATTCATTGATTTGAAATGTAATAATTATTTTTTCATTTATTTATAGTTGTTATTTCTTTTTGACCCGATGATTCAATAACGTCAATTAGGATGAATCAAATAAAGAATGGTGAGAAATGATTTAAGAACAATACGAAAATAAATAGAAGCAAATATTATTATTGATTCCGAAGAGTGAGTACAATGCTTAGCATAAAATGTTGTAAAATATACAAATGACGTCTTTACAATATTTATACTATCTAACAAAATAAAGAAACGGACGCCAATAAGCCGTAACGTCTCCCCATTATTACGGGATTTGCCTTGATCACCTAGCTCCTATCCTCAAACTGGACCTCGCTTCCTCCATCTTCACATCCAACTATACGTGAATTCGCAACAAGGGTTTTGGCCTTTTGAGTCAGTGGTTTGCTCTTGACAACAGGTTTTATGGTTTTGATCTCTGTGGCCGAGACTTTTCCTTCAGTAGCGGCCTTGGTTGGTGGGTAGAGTTTGGTAGTAGCAAGTGGTACATTTGGTTTATCACTTCTACACATTCATGAAGTGAACAATGAACATTAGATGACAAAGAATGTATATTAGATCAAAATTAATGTACAATTGAATAAAATGAATGAACAATAAAAATGAACTAATGAACAATGTACAACTAGAAAAAATAATGAACAACAATGAAAAACTAGTAAAATATTAAATAAAATGAATGAACAATTGTTATAAAGAATGAACAATTGAACAAAATGAATGAACAATATATAGGTAGATGAACAATAGAGTAAACAATTGAACAAATAAAAAAATATTAAACAGTAGAAAAGAACTAGTTGACAATGAATAACAGGTAAGAACTAGTGAACAACTGAAAAGTCATATGAACAATAGGAATGAACAATTGAATTAAATGAAATAATGAAATAAACAATTGAGTGAATTTAATGAACAATTGAATAATATAATATGATTAAATAACATGAGTGTACAATTGAATAAAAAATGAACAATTGAACAAATGATGAAATATTGAATAATGGGAATGAACAATTGAATTAAATAATGAACAATTAAATAAAATGATCAAATCAACAATTGAGTGAATTCAATGAACAATTTAATAATATGATATGATTAAATGAACAATTGTTTAATATGATATGATTAAATGGATAATTAAATAACATGAATGTACAATTAAATAAAAAGAATGAACAATTATTAAATCAAATGAAGAATAGGAAGGAATTACTGAATTATGAACATAACTAGTGAACAATATGGAAAAACTATTAAACAATGGAAAAATGAACAAATAAATAATTGAAATAAATATGTTATCTTGGTTGCAGCATGATCTTTTGTAATTGGGTGTTGGGGTTGTGGTAGTGCCTCGGGTTTTTCACTTCTGCATGGTCAATAGATAAAAGATCAGGAAACGGACAATTGAATTAAATGAATGAACAAATGACTAAAATGAAATGATCAAATGAACAATTGACTAAAATTAAATGATCAAATGCACAATTGACTAAAATAAAATGATCAAATGCACAATTGACTAAAATAAAATGATCAAATGTACAATTGACTAAAATAAAATGATCAAATGAACAATGGAGCAAACTTGATGAGCAAGTAAGTCAGAACAATGATTGAATTGAATGAATAAAATGAAATGGTGAAATGAAAATAATCAAATAAATGAACAATCAAATAAACGGAATGAACAATAAAATGAAACAAATGAACATTTGAATGGAATAAATGTAACTAAATAAAGTAAACAAGTGTATAAAATGACATCATGTATGAAACAGATGTATGAAATAATCCGTTATAATACGTTGATGAACAAATAAATGACATCAATGAACAATTTAAAACATGAATGAACCATTTAATGACATGAATGAATAAACAAATTAATAACATGAATGAACATATTAGTTGAACATTAGAACATTTTGGATGAACCAAAGATCTCAATTTCAAATGAAATTCATTTCAAATGAACAATATACCTTTCCAAGATTAATATTTGAACATAACAAACCCTATGTTAAAAGAGCATTAGAACATTCCAGATGAACATTATCACTTCAGATGAACATAAGCATATATAGCAGTGAACAATTGCCTATAATTATAGAGACTAACATTCTTCAGGGTTGGATCTTCAGTGCTGAAATGAAATGAACAATGGAGCGAATGAAATGAATATAAGATATAAGATAGGAACAAAACAAATATCTGATGAACATTAGAGCATTTCAGATGAACCAGTAGCCCCATTTCAAAATAGCGTCATTTTCAGATGAACATACAACCATTCAAGATGAACAAGAATACCACATTTCAAATGCAATTTAGATGAACATTTCAACATACTAAAATAACACTTTTTTCAAATTAACCTTAAAACATAATGGATGAACCAACCCCCCCTCCCTTTCAAATGAAATCCATTTTAAATTAACATTATACTATTCCACGAAGAATAATAGAACATACCAAATGTACCCCATGTTAGAAGACCAATTTTAGTTGGACATTTCAACATACATAAAAAACGCATTTCAGGTGAATAATAGAACATCACAGATGAACCTTATTTCAAAATAGCATTTTAATCTACATAAGAACACTAATTCATTTAAGATTGAACATAAGCATATATCCAATGAATATCAGCCCAACATAAGTGAACATACGTAGTCATTTAGGAATCGTCAAAATAGGAATCAGCAATAACTGAAATATGTGGGGAAAAACAAAAAAATGACCTTTAGAGAAATATTTTAAATCTGTGGAAAAAAAACGAGTGCATGAACTTAAAATACCCAGATGAAGATGAGGATTAGAGAGTAAAAAACAAGTAAGGAAGAACCCTGAAAATGAGTACCAAAGCCCAAAAAACTCAGAAAAAACGAGTAAAAAAAATTCACCTTTGGGATGAACAACAAAAAACTGACCATTAGATAGAGAATGGAAGATCAAGGATTGAGAGAGAGTACAAAAACTGACCTTTGGAATGAACAACAATGGTGGATTGAGAGAAGGATTCAGAGATAATGCATTAGAAAAGAGAGAGTAAATGGTTTAGAGAGAGAAAATGTGGTGTTTTGTGTGTGAAAGTGAGAGAGGGAAAGTTTTTTTTGAAATTAAAAGCTGTCAGAGGAGAGATAAAAGGGGGAAAAATTCTGGAATTTGAATTCATTTACAATGAACCATTGTTCATTACTAATGGACCAATGTTCATTCCGTCTCCCAAAATAGCATAGAGGTCGCTTTTTGTTTTTTAAAAGCTGCGTTTCACCTGGGCGCACCTACCTCTACGTAGGTGCGTGTGCACGGTGGACTTATTGTTGTTCCCATGCACATTCTGTCATTCCATAACACTTTCTTCCTTTTAACATTGAAATTAAACAAACCATGATTTTAGTATGAATTTTTACCAGATTTAGCACCAATAAAATTTAAGGTAAGTAATAGTTATTACCGCCTGAATTACCCATACCACCAAGCAAATCACGAACAAGAAACATAATGCTCTTTTCCCCAATAAACTCCATAATCTCTAGACTATCTTGAAAATCTGAGCCACTTACCAATATTACCCATTTGTCCTTATTATCTATGTACTTAACTTGAAAGGTTCCACGCTGGATCTTAAATCTTTTTGCAACTTCTTCATAGAGGTAAAGATATCCAGCAAATGGATTAAACTTGAAACGAACAATATCTTCTCCATATGTTGCTTTAATTGTAATTCATGATCCAACATCTTCATTTCTCAAATTGTCCTTTGATCTTATCCTCTTATTGTCACTATTATGTGAGCTAGACATAGAACTAGAAGCATTTGACGAGTCTGTCATGCCAGCAGAAGTAGCTTGATTGTGTTCCATGATTCCATCACCACTTTCTATCTCGTCTGGCCCAAGCATATATCCAAGGGTTTGAGAAACAAAATGACAGTATCGGTCCCTTAGATGAAGTTAATGTTATCAGAATCGCGATTATGAGTCGTAAAATCATGCGATTTTACGATCTTAGTGGGCTATACGAATAGAATCACAAGTAGAATCGAAACACCCGAGAATTGCAAGTAAAATTGGTAGAATCATAGAGTAGAATCGTACAATTCTACCGATTCTACACGATTTTACTAAAAATCACTAAAAGTAATGGGGCAATCCAACATGCCCTTTGTTGAATTATTTTTAATTAGGATCTAAAACTAATCAAGAGCACAAGAAGAAAGAGGTTATCTAATCCAAAATCTAATACAACTCGAAATTTAACTGTTGTGAAGGCTTTTGCTAATTTTCTCAAAACTCTGCAAATAATGTTCTTAATTTGTAATATTTCTTTTTGTAATCTTAGTTTTTCCATATTAATTTAGTAATTCATTAAACTAAGTTGTTTATTTGGGTGTTGTATTTCATATAACTATACCAAATTTATTACTGTAATGTCTTTTACCTTTAGAATTGATTTTGGTAGTGATGATGTAGTAATGAGATTTTTTTTATAAATATTTTCATATGAATATTTTTTTATTGTGATGAAAATCTTTATGAATGCTAAAGATAAAATATCATTTAAACTTTTAAGCTTATACGTACACTTTTTTTTTTGAGGGTGCTTATATGTACACTTGATACTTCAATATAAAGACAAAAATACATTATATGCCAATTCTTTCATACACATAAGAGAAATGTATGCATATATTATCAATGAATATTAATTAAGATTAATGATCAATATATAAATTTGGTCATTTTTTGCATTGTTTTTTATTATGACATAAGCAAAAAAATCGACATAATTGAGTGTAAGGTCTTGATTATGTGAAATTGGTAATATCTTACGTACGATTTTACGATTTGATTCAGCGATTCGATTTTGTAAGACCCTTTCGATTCAAAATCCCAATTTTAATACCCATGGATAAAGTGACCCAATATTGAAATCAGAATTATAAACCTCTTCAACATGATCACTAGAGATAGTTGCACCTGACACTCTACTAATATAGGAATCATTCTCGAGTTGAACAACAAGATTTTCACCATTTAAACAAGCTCCAAAAGGAATCATCATTCATCTTGCTTAGTTGATTCACATTTTTTGGTAGCTACACTTTTGCTTGGCAGAAATAGACTTTTTCGTGTATCTACTTTTAGTATGACTCAGCCTGCCGCAACAAGCTTCCCCATTATAGGATTAAACTTCAATCCCCCTTCTACTCCTTAAACATAATCAACAACATTTTGGATATTTCCTAATGAATAATTGACCTTATTTATCTTACGTGAAGGTCATCTTGAAATACCATATTCGTCTGCATATTATCTCTAATGTGGTGGGGCAATATGTAAAATAAATCGACAACTTTAATATTAGATGCATTTTACTATATCTTAGACATGTTATTCTACAACAAAACTAAGAAGGGGAAAGTTTCGCCAAAAATAAAACTAAAAAGGGAAAAGTCGAACAAGCAGAAGTATATAAACTCGCCGTTTACTAGCGGGTCAATGGAAAACACACAATCAAATAACATTCATCCAAAAATTATCATATTCAAAGGGGATGTTCCATGGGCTTGTTAGGGGCTTTTCCCCACCCCCGAAACCCCAAAAAGTTTAAGGCCCTAAATTCTTATTGTTCATAGGTTCAACAAAGAAGATTGTTACAAAGTCCAAGTACAAATGTTGCCATATCAAACCAATGCCAAAAATATTCCGCACACTTACCACATTGGTTATGACTTTACTTTTCCTTTTTGTTTGTTTTTTAAAGTTTTACAGTTTTGTCGATTTTAAGTTTTATTGATAATATCAATATTTTTGGGATATAATTTTTTTTGTTCAACAATTAGCATTATAAAATGTAACAAAATGACATAATTTTACACCAAATCCAAAGAATAATAAATTCTGATTAGCTGGAAAAAAATTGTAATGTAATTTAGGAATATATTTATAATTAATTTTTCATAATATATTGTCTTTGATAATCCTTATTGAACTTTTGAATAATCAAAATAATTATAGTGACATAAATTGTAGGTACATATTTGTGTTAGAAGTTTAAATTGCTCAACCCGATAAAAGAATCTTCAAGATTGACTAATGTTCATTTCTATATTTACAACTATACTTCCTGTTCAACGGAGACAAATCAAGAAAATTACAAGATAGAAATCTTATCACCAATGCATTTTGCAGCATACTTGAGGCTTCTAAAAAATATTGTTGTAAAACCAAGACTTATTGTCTTCTCAGCTGTACTTTGCTTTCTTTCGATTGGTCTTCTGGTAACACTTGCCTATAACAACAATAGCTAATTGATTCGAGCTAATTCACATGTCAACATGTCCACCATCGCTTTATTATTGCAAGTCTGCCACACTCGACCTTTTTTCAAGATCAAAATTCGTAAACTTTGTACTTTCATGCCAAGGACATTAATGGTCCATACTGATTTCTAATTCTCTAAATATGTTAATGAAAAATAACATGTTATCTCGAAAATATTCCATTTGATCCCGTTAAATTAATTAAAATATTGTTTTGCACCCTCTAATACATTGGTTTGGATCTTTCATAAATCTATCCTTAGTATGTGTACAAACCAATGCTCATATCACAAGACCCCTTAAATATAATCATGTGTTAGTTTTCCAAAGTTGTGTAAAGAGCGTTGACCGCTTTTTTAGAGACACACTAATGTGTCATTACTAAATCGCATGAAATACAAGAAGAAGAAAAAAGAAAATGATGGAGACTAGGTATAGACCTGGCAAACGGGTCTTTCAGTACGATTGGTTAATTCTAATTGTACCAAATGAGCCAACTCGATATGATACGATTAAATCAGTTCAATTTTTTTGGTTCTGATTCGATTCTAGGATTAGTTGAGTCAGGTCGAGTTCAAAATTTACATCGAGTCGGATTGAATTGTGTTTAGATCGGGTGTTATCACATCGTGTTGAGCAAATAATTTTGATTTCTCGAGTATTGGTTGAAATCAAACCGATTTGGATTAAATCATGTGAACCCTTCATATCTTCTGATATTTCAAGTTGATAATTTTGTTCGGGATATTTTGGATATCGAGTAAGCTTGAAATCTATTTAGTTTTGGGTAAGCTTTGGTTCATTTTAAATTTCGAGTCATCAAGTTTGGTGCGAGTTTCGAGTTCCAAATCGGGTCAATTGGATCAGGTCACTTATTTGGGTTTACTAGGTATTAAGAAATGAAATTTGAAATGTCGGCCACTTGAGATTTAGTGTGCACATAAGAGGGTGCAATGGGACCATCATAACAACATTACTGAGAAAGTGACAATCAGCCTCAATATATTTCGTGCGTCCATGAAAAATAGGATTCTTGGGGAGATGCAAATCAGATTGAATATATCACAAAAGAGAGGAATGGACTTTGGATGGCATACACCCAAGCTTAGTAGAAGACCCTTGAGCTAGCCATCTAAGCTCACAAGTAATGACCGCCATAGAACGATACTCGGCTTCTACAGAGGAGTAGGCAACAATGTGTTGCTTCTTCACTTCTTGGCATGAAACCCAATCAAAGTCACACCATCCATACATAGAGCGCCTAGTCAAAGGGCACGCAACCCAATCAAAGTCACACCATCCTTCAAGAGATAAGTCACTGTCAGAATGGAGGAGAATGTCTTGGCCATGAGTGCTTTTCAAGTAGCACACAACTCTCAAGGCAGCCTCCCAATGTTCTAGGCCAGGTGCCTGCATAAAATGAGACAGAATATCAGCAGAGTAGGCCAAATCTGGCCTAGCGACAGATAAGTAGATACGACGTCCCATAAGACGACGATAAGAAGCTGCATACTCCAATGTGGGCCCAGTGGTGTGACCTAGGCGATGGTTCTGCTAAATGGAAAAAGAAATGGGCTTGGCTCCCAACAAACCTGATTCAGCACTAAAATCCAAAGGTATATCTACGTTGATAGAGAAATAATCCAGAAGCACTCCGAGTAACTTCAATGCCAAGAAAATATTTAAGAGGCCCCAAATCTTTCATTTTAAAACAATCACTCAAGTATGCTTTGAATGTAGCAAGTGTAGCGGAATCATTACGAGAAACAATGAGATCGTCAACATACACCAAAACATTAAGATGCACGGAATCACGTGTATATGTGAAAAGGGAATAATATAAATAGGACTGAGAGAAGGCATACCCTTTAAGAGAAGATACCAACTTTACTAACCAACATTCGAGGGGCCTGCTTAAGTCCATACAAAACGTAGACGGCATACCAAAGAAGGATTAGGGGACTCAAAACCAGGCAAAAGTTTCATATAAACCTCCTCATCTAGATCCCGATGGAGAAACGCATTGTGGATGTCCATGTGATGAAGTTCCCAATGTTTGGAAGCAACAATAGCAAGAAAAGCGCGCACTATGATCATTTTGGCTACGACCGCAAAAGTTTCATTATAATCGATGCTGACTTCCTGATAATTACCTAAGACAACAAGACGAGATTTCATATGTTCCACATCACCATTGGACTTGTAATTGGTGCAATAGACCCACTGTGACTACCCAAAGCCCGCTTGCTAGGCGAAAGAGGCTCCAAGGTCCAAGTACCATTATCCTCTAATGCCCGTATCTCATCATGCATAGACGCTTGCCAACGAGCGTCTTTCATAGCCTCTTTAGATGACCTAGGATCAGTGTGAGCAACAATAGATGCAAAAAACTTTTGATAATTCACAAAAAAAAAATGATAAGATAAGGAGTACCTGAGGAAGACTGAGGAGACGAGGAGATGGACTTTTAGCCTGGATAGTGGGGGTGATAAAGTCGCGTAATATAACCGAAGGGAATTTTTCCCTCTTTCCTTTGCCCAACTCGGCAACAACGAGTGGCCCAGAGGAGGGGAACAATGCAGTAGGCTGATTGTGAGATAAGCAAGTAGGATAGCTGAAGTTTGGGCCTGATGTGGTGGAGAGGCGGTAATGGGAAACTGAGAAGAGGGGGTCTAATGGGCTAGAGGAAGAATGAGATTATGGCGGGTGAGGGTTGGTAGCAGTGGTGGGCTCATTAGGAGGATTATGTGAAGTAGGATTTGGTGTAACTTTTAGGGTAGTTTGCTTATTATCATTGACTCTTAGTCTGTATTATTTAGAGACGGTTTTATACCTCTCTATATATAACATGTCAGGCAACCTAAACAGGTTAGCCAATTATTCTCAATACTCGCACAGTAACAATGGGGATTAGGCTACTAAAGCGGGCCCATGCGTATTTTGATGAGGTAGAGGCACAAATAGTGGAATGTGATGGGGTTGGGTTATCAAATCCACAAAAGTCATCGTGAATTGGAAAATTGTCTATAGGTACTAGGGTAGTAACATCAATATTAGCCTCATACAGGTTAATGAATGGAAATATGTCCTCAAAAAACTTAACATCCTTAGAGACAAAAAATTCCTTTGTATCCAAATCGAATAGACGACAACCTTTCTTGCTAAAAGGATACTCCACAAAGATACATTTCCGACTTCTACTAGCAAGCTTATTCCTATTAGTTTTATGATTATGTGCAAAACACAAGCAACCAAAAACTTGAATCGCTGCATATGAGGGTAGCGCATCATAAAGAATGTGGGACGAAAATTTATTATCAATTAACGGTGAGGGGGTGCGTTTATGAGATGAGCGGCAGCAAGAACGCTTTCTCCCCAAAATAAATGAGCAAGTGAGCATGAAAACGAAGAGCCCTCCCCACATTTGGGATATGTTTATGCTTGCGTTCTACCCTCCCATTTTGTTGTGGTGTTTTGACGCAAGAAGTTTGGACTATAATGCCAGTGACGATGAAATGTCAAGCAAACAATGACCTCGGTCCCGTAGTCACTTTGATCAACCATAGCAACAATAGCCATAAAGATACAGAATATTTCAGTTTTATGCACCAACAAATAAACACAAATTGCACGAGAATAATCATCAACAATTGTTGAAAAATAACGGGCTCCACAAGAGGATTCATGCCTATATTTTTATTTATTATTTTATTTTTATTTTATTTTTTGGTAAGGAGAAGTGGCCCGAACCCTGCTCGGGTCCTATTGGGCCATGCACTTGAGAGTAGGGGGGAAGGATAAGGGAAATCCCTACCCTCAAAGTGCCCCTAGTGGGGATTGAACCCCCAACCTTGAGGTTGGAAGGGTACAATCATTTCCACTAGACCAAGTACTACTTGGTGGATTCATGCCTATATGGACCCCACAAATTACAAAGTATCTTCTCTACAAAAATACGACTAGCTCGTTTATCACTTAAAGAAAATTTGTCTCTAGGTTGTTTAGCACGAAAATAAATCTCACAATCTTTATTCAAATTACCCTTATGATCACCAATAGGAGGAAGCAACTTCACAACTCGTTCATAAGGATGACCCATGCGCTTGTGCCACAATTCCAAGTCGGAAGACACCTCGTGAACAGTGAATGAGTAGTAACTTTGCCGCCAGAAAAATAATATAGTCCATCTCTTTTACGCCCTGTCCCAATCAGTTCCCTTGGTCGGTGATAGGCTAAAGTCGTATCACCTTTTCAAAGATAATTTCTACAGTCCTCTAACAATGGTAGTCAATGGAAGTAGGGTCGAATCCACAGAGAGACGGAGTTCTAAGTTAATATTTAGCTAAACAGCTACTTCAGACAAAATCAGATAGAAACGGCTGAACTACTAATTAACTACTAAAAAAAACAATATAAAGATAGGAAATTAACTATGAATTAAAGGTCTAGGGAATTAGTTCGGTCCACCATGTTATACCAATCAAAGGATCAAATAACTATCAGAACCTAGGTCGAGAATCGATAGATTAGAGCAGTGTCAAGCTATAGTTAAGTCTCAACGCCCATAATTCAACATATACAGCATGTTCACAAACATAATCAGAATTACTGGTGTGTACTAGACCTCTAAAAGTAAGACGGATCTGTGCAAACGATTATTAAACTCAAGTAATCAAAGAAACTGCGCAATAACGTTAATTACTCAATAAGAACAAATCACACCATAACCTATCTCATCAAACCCTAGAAACTAATAGCAATTCAAACAATCAAGGTATAAACATGGCTTCCCTCTCTAACTCCCTAGAAATTAAACTACTCAGACATAATTGAATAAATAATAACAATTCTAAAAGAAACCCTAATTTCAACATCATGAATCAATTGAATAATTAAACTAAGCAATTAAAGTAATTAAAGAGATTAAAGTAGAGAAGAATATCAATTGACGGAAAGCAATAACTTTTATTGAAATCAAATCCGAGGTTCTATCACCTTTAAACTAATCTAAAGTTTTTAATCTAAATAAAACTCTCTAAAACTAAGCTAAGAACAAATGGAAAAAAATAGAATAAAAAGTGTGTCTAAAATAATGAGGGAAAACTATTTATAATAGCCCCAAAATCTAATTAAAAACGATATAAAAAAGATAGAATTTCGGCTCCGCGAGCCCGGTACTCGATCGGGCGGTGGTTGCCCTATGGCATCGGGTTGGTACAAATCGATCGGGCAACCATTGCCCTATGGCATCGGGTTGGTACAAATTTTGGGCCATGTTAATTTCCTTCACAAAATAAAATGGGCTTCACCCGATGCGATCGGGCGAATCCACCCGATCGGGTATCAAGGTTTCAGCCCCGATCGGGCAACCATTGCCCTACAGCATCGGGTTGGTACAAAAATGACCCAACTTCAAATCTCTTCTTTTTTTTGGAATAAAGCAGCGGCAGCATGAAGAAGGCTCAACCCGATTGGATCGGGCAATGGTTGCCCGATCGGGTTGAGCCAATTTCTGGTGATTTTGCGTCAACTTGCGAAGGCCATATCTCTCAAACAAGAAGTCCGTTTGGGGCGTGTGACATATAATTGGAAAGCTCTTGAAGTCTAAAATCCAACACAATTAGAATTTCTTGATTATCAATTTTCTATCAAAAGTTATAATGAAAATAGTGAAGGTGTGTCAGTTTTGGCACTTCTTTCACTAACTCTTTGCTTCATTCCAACTCAAAATTGTCCCAAACGGATGCATTGTGATCCTTGTGCAAGCTATCTTCATCTTCAATGATTAATAGGATAGATCTTTGGTACTCGTGGTCACTTTGTATCAAAATAACCTGAAAATCATCGAAACACACAAGCAGGGAGTAGTAGAGCACAACTTATGTAATTCATGTCATTATGCACCTAAATGCTCAAAAAGGAGTTCTAAATGCAATCTAAATGCATCTAAAAACTATATATAAATGTGATACATCAAACTCGGTCCTGAATAGCACACATAGATCAAAAGAGTAAAATTGCAGTGCATTGTAATGCTTTAGTTAATCTGTGAAACCGAAAGCAAATTGCAACTAAAGGAACGTAAAGAACGTCCCTGAACCCTTCTTTGTAGCAACAACAGAAGCACCATTAGGGAGACCAACGGGACAAGCACAAATATTAATAATATGAAAAATCCATGAAAATTCACCCATGACATGACGAGTAGTGCATGTATCGATTATCCATGAATTGGGATAAAACTCACTATTTAATCGATCATCCAGTAATTTGGAAATTACCGAACAAACATGCAAGGTCCTTCCATTGGTCATTGGTGAAGAGTTAAGAAGAAGCGAAAGCAGATGAAGAAGGCGCCATGGCTGTAGTGCAAGCCTTGGCTGGGGCGCTACTGCCGCCGCGAGTAGTATGGCTGCGCGGGCTGACTTGCCGTCAGTCTTACTAGCGAGCTGCCACCCATTTGGGTTGGTCGAATAATTTGTAACATTTGCTCACATTGAGACCGTGTTTGTGGAAGTGAGAACAAGCCACGATAGACCAACACTTTGATGCTTCATGACCCACCTTATTACAGTGAGTAAAAACAAGTTGTTTACCACGTCCATGACCACGTGGAACCTGCATAACAAAATCAAGGGCCTCTAAGGGTTGTTCAACTGAACCAACACTTGCCAATTGAACACGCTGACCAAATGATATGCCAGATCTAAAGAGGGTAATGAATCGATAGACAATATGTTGGTGCGCAAGTGAGTGTAATATTTTGAATACAAGCCCATCAAAAAGTCAAGTAATTGACGCATTTCATGGAGTTTGGCGTAGAAAGTTCCTGCCTCACACTTAGAACAACATTGACACGAAACTATAGTTTCATGCGTAGTTAACTCCCCCCACAAACTATTTAATTTTCCATAATATTGAGAAACAAACATTGTTTTAGATTGAGTACATTGAGCAATTGCGGAGCGAAGTTGTTGAATGTGTGGACCATTAACAACAGCAAAACGAGTTTTGAGATGCTCCTAAAGACGAGAGGCATCCCGAAACTTATATAGTGTACCTTTAACCTCAGGGTCTATGTTGTTTGTGATCCACAAAACAAGCATAACATTGACAGTGGTCCAGTTAGAGGTCGTGTAGGGAGGCGTGGCTTTCGTGATTGAACCGTCTAGAAATCCGAATTTACGACAAGCCTCAAGTGTCATCTAAATATCGGCCGCCCAATCATCATAGTTATCATGACGTAGACGAGTGGGAGTAATAAAAGCATCGGGCATATCACTGGCAAGATAAAAAGGAGAGGTGTTGTTAACGGTGGCAAGAGGCAAAGGTGGCGGCGGTGGAGATAAGTCATCGCCGACCATGGTGATTGAGAGAAAAAATTGATTACGACTCCGATACCATGTAGAAAGATAAATTAGGGTAGTAGCTTTAGATTGTCATTGATTTGGAGAGAATATATACAATAGAAAAGTTGAGGAAACCATATAACCAAACCCCTATAATTTAGGAAAAGATAATCGCAAATTCTATCCTACACACGGAACCATGTAGAGCTACATGCGCACAACTCAAAACGCGTCAGTTAAATGAACATCAGTCAGTGAACAATGAACATCACCCAATGAACATCACCCAATGAACATCACCCAATGAACATCATCCAATGAACATTACCCAATGAACAATGAACACCACCCAATGAACATTAGTTGGACATCACCCAATGATCCACCTAATGAACAATGAACATCACCCAATGAACATCAGTTGGACATCACCCAATGAACACCAGTTGGTTCTTTTGATTTACTTTATTGTTCATTTGAGTGAACTTAATGTTCTTTTAACATAAACTGATGTTCATTGGTTGACATTTTCAAATTTTCAAAAATTTGAAAATTTTCATTTCAAATCAATTTTGGAGTCTTGTTCATTGGAGAACTGATTATTGTTCTTTGTGTGTGAACTTAGTGTTCTTTTAACACAAACTGATGTTCATTTGGTGACATTCATGGGTGACGTTCATTGGATGATGTGCAACTGATGTTCATTGGGTGATGTCCAACTGATGTTCATTTAGTGACGCTCATTGTTCATTGATTGATGTTCATTGGGTGTGTTCATTTGGTGATGTTCATTGGACAGTGGGTAATGTTCATCGTGCGCATGGTGCTCACCATAGTTCCGTGTGCAGGATCTACCTATTGAAAGATAATCCTATAGAATATATATCTACAAATATCGTAACAGGTTTCAACTATTTCTCTCTCCCTGCCTCCTCCTTCCGACTTCTTCCTCCGTTTCTTTTTCTGAGTACCACCGAAAACCACCGCGCCACCTCTACCTACTGCCTTTGCCACCTCTGTAGTACCGTCAGAATCACCTCCTGCCAAACAACCTCCACCGCAGCTTCTGAAACCACTGTCTCCCCTGCCCACTCTCTCGCTGCACCCCCTCTATTTCCCTTCTTCTCTTCTTTCACTGGGAGCCCCACCATGGTAGCTTTACCACCACCACCTTATCACGCTGACGCAAAGTCTGACCACCATCGAATCTTTTTCGTACTCGCAACTCCTACTTCCTTCTATGTTTCTTTTGTGGCCATTGAACAACAAAAGGTATAGTACATACCTTCATTATATTATGATCTAATGTACTTTCTCTATTTTTTATTAGTTGTGATACTTTTGATTTCACGAATTTTTAGACAATTTTTCGAGAGAAAAGAGATAGAGGGAAAGAAAGAAATGAACCCATATGATAGGAAAGAGATATAGAGAAAGATTTGCCAAAATAGAAAGTGTCACATATGTACTAACTTCAAACTTCATATTACGAAAAGTGTTATAATTTGAAAAAACGGAGGAAATACCATAATTGTTGAAGGTTGGGCCAAGTTGCATTAAAATAAATAGAACAACCGATTCATCTAAGTAATTGCAAGACGTTGGGCTAATCTAAAAATTCTTAGTTATCTTATATGGACCTCTTATAAAATTATACTTCCTCCGTTTCGCAATACTCGCAACGTTTCTTGTTTGCACACTATCCAATGCAATATTTTGATCTTTAATATCTCTAATTATTGATAAGTAAAAATTATAAAAAGTTGATATTATGATAATATGCATTAAGACGAATCAAATAAGACCCCACTTGACTATATTTTTTCTTATACACTTGTGAAAAAATATAACATAAGATTGGTAGATGAATAGTGGTTACTATGCTAATGTTGCGAGTATTGCGAAACGGAGGAAGTATTAACTAATGAATATTTGTCGTTAATATAATATTCCTATTCGGGTCACTTGTTTTAAGATAATTTATATAATGAAGATCATGAATTCTAAAATAAAAATGTGACCTACCTCTGTTTTTTTAATATGTATGTTTGCTTTTGCGCGCAGACCAAGAAAAAAGTGTAAAAGTAAGAGAGAAGATTAGTAAAAATAAGGAAAAAGTGAAAAAGGTAGAGAGAAGGAATGAAAAAGTAGGAGAGAAGTGTAATAATTAGGTGGATCAACCTTCCATTTATGGGAAAAGGTAGAAAGATACTTCCTCTGTTTCGCAATACTCGCAACATAAGAATAGTAGCCACTATTCATAAACCAATCTCATGTTATATTTTTTCACAAGTGTATAAGAGAAAACATAGTCAGGTGGGGTCTTATTTGATTCGTCTTAATGCATACTATCATAATATCAACTTTTTATAATTTTTATTTATCAATAATTAGAGATATTAAGGTTCAAAGTATTGCATTGGATAGTGTGCAAACATGAAACGTTGCGAGTATTGCGAAACGGAGGAAGTACATATTAAAAGAAACATCCCAAAATGGTAAAATGTGCATATTAAAATAACGGAGGGAGTAGTTAATATATGAAACAACCCTGTGAACCTTCATAAGACATTTATAAGACTTATCAAATGACCAAGCATGACAAAGACCTCCCGTTACCACGAACATTATGACTCATAGACTATTCTATTTTTCCGAGGACAACGATGAAAAATGAGGACCTTATGACTATCATGACAACGTTTAGCGTAACCATAAAGTAGTAATTAAGTTGTAACTTGCATTACTCACTTACGAATTAAGTCGCGAACAATCTATTTGTAATAAAAAGAACATAAAGTTTTAAAACTAAGAACTTTGCTACTTTGAAACGTTACGAGATCAAGAAGAAAAAGGGATATTACGCCCTCCTCGACTACCAGGAGCTTAAGCGGATTCAAGGTAATTTATACAACTAACACCCGCAATTCCCTTCGAAATGTGAATGTGAAAACGAATTTTTAATACGATAATATGTTTACGAATGACGTTATGGAGATGTATGTTTTTACATGATGATCTTTACTTGGATTGTGGGACAAAGTTAAATGCTTTTCCAAATGTGTTTATGGTTAAGTATGTCATTTTAAATTTTTTTTTATTTGTAATACTAAGTATGTTTAAATGGATTCCATGAGCTTTTATGAAGCATGGTCATGGATACGAAATGAAATCATGAATAACGAAAGTAAAAGACGTTATGACAGTATATAGTTATGTGGTCATGCGCGTACCTTCTACCTCTGCAGTATACCAAACAAGGGAGGGTGCTCCTTGAGGGATACGTAGTTTATAAAAATACCCAACAAAAGAAAATGCTCCTTGAGGGGTATGAATGTGTGTATACCCAATAGGGGGGTTGGGGGGTTATGTCTTATAATGGGCCATAGGGTTCAGGCTCTTGTGAGGGTGGACCAGATGATTATTCTTTTTAGTTTAATATAATCTCAGACTTATAAATAAGACTATATTTTTTATAAAAAAAACAAAGGGGGAGTGCGCCTTAAGGGATACTAAATTGAAACCGTAGTACATCCAACAAGAGAGAGAGTGCTCCTTGAGGGGTACCACATTGTTATGAATGATGTATGGTGCGAATGATGGATTCAATAAGGGAGATTGATCCTTGAGGACTATCAGAAGATGGGAGTCATCCCACCAGTCTGTATTAGCCAGTTACCTAGTCAAAAGATAATGATGATGGAAATTATGATATTGAAAGCTACATAGGTTAATGTTGTTTGATTCTATGATTATGAAATGAATTTATGAAATGTTTTATGATGTTTTACTATTCTCCTTTCCCTGATTGCGAATAAAATAAATTGAAATGAATTTACCATGCTAGGTTAGTACGTTACTGGGTCTCGGCTCATGACATAACTTTTCTGTTTTAGGTATTGTTTTGGCATTAAGGAATGACATAGCTGTGAGGACTCGTTCACCATGTGATTTAGTAACCATGCATGATAGTTATGTAGTTTGAATATAATGTTGAACCTTAGTTTTGTAATTATATTCCACTTTAATCATCATTCCATTTGATCATAAAATTAAGTTCTATTATGTATAAGTTTATGAAGTTATGTTGCCTTATACCTTCATATGAGAAAGTACGGCTGGAACGCACTGAGTATCTAGGTTGAACGTCAGGTCTTCCGCTGCTAATTTCAGATTATTCAACCTACTAATAATGATGGTTAGAAGTCGGGCCATTACATAATTTAACTATTTAAATTGATCGGTAATTGAATTTGAATTAGAGGATTAGCTGGTTAGGCCTCCTCAGTTGAAGTGGAGAAATAGCCATTTAAAGTTGTCTTTCATCTTATCAACAACAAATCGCATCTAATGAGAAGTTTTAGAAAGGAGAGGTTCCAAGTTATGCTCATTGGAACCACAATACGGCATGTATGATAGGTGGATTTTTCTAGTACAATCCTAAATTGGGATTAGGCTCCGTTTGGTAGGGAGTAAAACGTTGAAAAACCTTTTTCATTGGAAAATTTATTTTTATGAAGGTTTTCCGTTGTTTGGTTGCATGTAAAATCATTTTCCATTTTAAGCATTTTTCATTGTTTGGTTGAACTGAAAATCAATTACTTACAATGGTGAGGGAAAATGTTTTCCTCCCAATTTTGAGGGAAAATGTTTTCAATAAGGTGGAAAATGGTTTTCCACCCCAAGTTTTACATTTTAATGTTTTACTCCAAACCAAACAACGTAAAATGGAAAAACAGTTTTCAAGGAAAACATTTTACGCCTACCAAATGGACCCAAGAGAGATACTGAAACTGAGTTGAGGATGTTTATGTCAACACACATGTGTAAATCTGGTTTTTGATCGAAATAATGTTACCCACAGGTTGCAACAAACACGCATGGCTTAAATGCGTCTAGAATTCAAGAGGTAACAAGTGTAGTCTAACCCAAAAAGTCAGTGATTTTAATTCAAAAGAGAAAGGATTAAAATTTTTCTGCCATGGGATAAGTGCCAGAACAAGCCCTTGTACATACCAAAATATTAGAAGTTAATTTAACTATATCATCACATAAAATTTAGGAAAAATTGTGAGAGACCACTTTTAAAACAACGTTTTTGCGAGAAACCACCTTTTAAAACAATTTTTGCGAAAAGAAACCTAAAACTAAAATTTATTTGTAAAAAGAAACATCCGGCATTAACCCACCCTTTTTTAAGAGCTATATTTTGACATATAAAAGGAGGGAGAAATAAAGTAGAGTGAGTTAATATCAATTTTAAAGTTGGCTGACACGAAAAAGGATAGGTCAATGCTTGAGAAAATGTTTCAACACCTGATTTTTGGCTCGAGGTTTCTTTTCATGAACCAAATTTTTAGGTTTTTTTTCGCTAAAATTGTTTAAAAAGGTGGTCTTTTGCAATTACGTAGTTTTAAAATAGAGATTTATGACAATTTTTCCTAAAATTTAATAAGCCTCAAACTAAAATATTTGTATCAGAAATATTAAATACTAGTATATGAGATAGAGTGATGAACGGGTTGGTTGGGTCAATAATTCTTCATTTACACTAATACTTTAGGATAACAAGAGACAATCCACTAACTTGTAAAGACGGTACGAATTTGACGTAACCCGGTCGGGGGGTTGAGATCCTCTAGAGTTGATAAAGGACTCTAAATTGTAGAGTTTACTCAAAAGAGTAACAAATATTAATAACTAATTACCTTATGTATTTATAATTACTATATTGAGTAAACTCTACCAATTCTACTAAAATAAAAACTCCAGAGGATCTCAACAACCCGGTCGGGAGTCGAGACTCGAGACTCGAGACCTCACATCTACATGACATTCCTTACCCACACTCTTTCAAAATGTTTTCTTCAAAATATATAAATACAAACCTAGGCGCCAAAAACTGTTAAACAGACTGAGTAGCAGAAACCAGAAGATCATTCATTCAAAAAAAATGTGGGAGCTCTTACAATCATCTCTACTCTTCTCCCATCAACAACTCTGCTATGCCGATATTCTCTCTCCTCCTCAGGTCTTTCTCTCTCTATAATCTTCATCTCTCTCCATAACAATGAAAATTCTAACAAATTTTGGATGAATTTCCAACAGGTACGAGCTAGAATGGAGATAGCAGTCTTAAATTTCCTGAAGATCTTAAACTCTCCGAATCCAGAAATCACCGATCTTAATCTGGTTTGTTTTATCAATCTTCATCTTCTCACTCTGTCAATTTCGTAATCATGATTTCGCTGTTTTGTGAACTTTTTGATTGACTTTGAGCAGACGAGTCGGAATGCGAAGAATACAAATGTATATCGAGGTTTGATGAGTGATACTTCTCATATTTTTCTGTCACATTCGTTCTCGAAACGGTCGATGATGCGAGAGAATGCGGCGAAAGCGTTTGTTAGAGGTCTGTCTGTCGTAACCTCAAATATTATATTGCCTTCTAAAATCATGTTCTCGTCAACTGAATTTTGCTGAACTGAAGTTATGTTTACTGTATTGAACTTATTTTTACTAAATTGAACTTGTTGGTACTGAAGTGAACTTATTTTTACCGAAGTGAATTTATTGCTACCGAACTAAACTTATTTTAGTAAACTGTACTTATTTTTACTTATTCATGTTGGTTTTTCTTCTTTGAACTCCTGATTAGTACTGAACTGAACTTATTGGTACTGAACTTAACTTATTTTTACTGAACTGACTGGACTTATTTTACTGAAACTTATTAACATAAGTTGACGAGAACAGAGCCTAAGTGTTTGCATAATTGCGTTAGGCCTCTTTTTTTGGACTGTGTTAATATAAAGTAATTTCAGTTCATCTCAACTCTATTAATTTCAGTTCAATTTAGTTTAATTCACGTCATGCTGAGTTAGCGAGTTGAGTTCAGTCCAAAGAACATGGCGTAAATGTCAATATGAATTTCAGAATTTCTCTCTTTTTGTCCACTTTTTGAAGGTTTGATGTGAATATTGTACAGTGTGGAAGGTGATGGAAATGTGTTACCAGGTACTTGTGGAGGAAAAGAGAGTTACTCAGCGCGAGCTCTACTATAAGCTGCTCTGTACTTCATCTGAATATTTTAGCTCACAAACACAGGTCAATAGGACTGTTCAAGGTCGATCTTTCTCTGCCTTCGGTTTTTCTGATTTACAACTCCGTACTTAACTTCTAATGGCAATGTATGTTCGAGTGACTTGTTTGTTCTTTGTTTTTCGGAGGTTGAGACATTCAAAAAATTCCATATTTTGTTATTAAGACGGATTATGGATATGTACTCAATCTCTTAATATAGGCCGTTTTAGGCGAATTTTTGATCCAAGATACGAGTCAATTTAGATGTCAAGTTTACTAGTCATTAAATCCACTTTACGATATCCTGTTACTTTGATACCCTTGTTACCTCAAAATTGTGTGTCTTGTTGTGTCCATTCGACAAGACACTTGGATGCTTCTTTTTTAACTAAAAACTTGGCTTTTTCTACAAAATGGCCGAGTCAGACACTTCAACACCCGTATTCTAGTAGATACTTAATCCATGTCTAAGTAACATAGACGATTTCTATGCAATTTCAACTAAACAAACCAAAATTCTGAACATATATGTTATTTTGGTCTTGGTGTTTGTTATAATGGTTAAATCACTTATATTTTGGATTAGAGACAATACCTCTCTAGAATTCTTTTCCAACGGTCCTTGATCTTTAGCAAATTGAGCTAACGAGTCACTGCTAGATGAGTAATTGTTTGTTATATATGTTGCAGATGTAGTTGCATTGCTTCATTGCAGCCGGTTTAGCCTTGGGATCATGGCTTCTACAAGAGGGCTTATTGCTGGCCGAATACTGCTACAGGTAGCCGACCTGTCTCTCTCTTTTTCTCTACCTCTGCTGAAGATTAGTTGATTAGTTGTACATACATTACTCAAACTTGGGGATAGGATTTGCTTTAAGTTTGAATACAATTGTTAACTTCTGAGACTTAAGTTACTTTGAAGTATCCAAGTGTCTATGTAGTTATTACAGGTTGCATTGAAGTTTAAAAAGTCCCACTGGCAAAGTTTAACATTTAGGATTGGCTACAGTGCAATACATTACTAGAAATGCATGGGTTGTGGGGTTTCTTATCTCTTACCAAATGACTATATATGAGGTCGAGTAAGCACCAACTGTTTCCGTTAGTTCATTTGAACAGAAACTCATTAGAGATTGGAAGAGGTTGCTGCTTCTCTGCTATTTCTACATTAGCGTTTTATGAGTAGCTCAGGACTTCCTGTAGATTCTGTGTAAAATTATAATGAACTTGCTCATTTGTTGCACGGATCTTTTATGGTGCCATCGAGCGAAGGAGCCAAATAAAGAGGTAATAGACTGTTCAGTTGGGTCTTCAGGGCATCCTATCTCAGGCGATCTGAGCATGCTAGAATCCCTCACTATGAAATCAGATGCACGTTACATAATTGTGATAGAGAAGGTACTCTCATCTCTGTGCATTGAATCAGCCAGTCCAGCTAACAAGTTAAGGGTAGTTCCATTTCTATAACAATTGTTTTGAATTGTTCAGCATGCCATATTCCAACGATTGGTTGAAGATTGCTTCTTCAACCAAGTCCCAAGCATTCTTATTACAGCTAAAGGGTACCCAGATTTAGCTACAAGGTGTGCTCCTAAGCTACGTAATATCCATTTTTGCAGCTTATAGGCAAGTACATACTGATCAACTTCCCCACTGTTCTTCAAACACAGGTTTCTGCTTCATAGGATTACCAAAGCTTTCCCCAAACTACCCATTCTGGCCTTGGTTGATTGGTATACATATCTCCGATCTCTTCTACTACATCCTTGTAATAATGATATGTAAAATTTTTAGCACCCGCTTGTGAAGGAATCCTGCTGGATTAGGTATTTTGTGTACCTTCAAGTATGGAAGCATTGGGATGGGACTTGAGGCATACAAATATGGTACATGCAGCTAGTACTTGCACAAGCACATTAATGCTACTTTCTCGTATGGCGATCTGATTCCTGTCACAATTTTGTGTTTCAGCTTGTCATGTGAGATGGTTAGGAGTGAGAGGAGATGATCTCGAGCTAATACCTGAAGAATCTAGGGTCCCATTGAAGCTAAAGGACAAGCAGATTGCCAATAGCCTTGCATCTTTGGATATACTTCCGGTAGTCAATTGAATCTGATTATTATGTTTCAGCATTAGAATGTACCTTAGACATAACACATAAGTACTGTATTCTTTTTCTTGCTGTGGAAGCATGTGGTACCTAAACTCAGGCACAATTTTGTCCACTGCAGGATGCTTACCAGGAAGAGTTATCACGTATGGTTCAAAGCGGACAGAGAGCGGAAATTGAAGCTCTTTACTGCCATGGATATGATTATTTAGGAAAATACTTGGCGAAAAAAATAGTCCAGGCCAATTACATATGAAATATGAACAGAGTTGTACATACCATATCATGAAACATGGTAGTAATAGGCTAATAACTATACTTGCACCTTCTCAGTGAAGTCCATCCATATGTGAGAAATCAGAGAACATTATATGCTGCAATTACATCCACTGAAAATGTTTGTAGTTGATGATTTAAAACTAGAAAGAATTAGCATAATTGGTGTCCCTTATTCTCTTATGTAAGTTCCTGTGTCAGCGAGTAAACAATGATTTTGTTATTGTGATTTGTGACATCCTTACATTTTCATAGATAATGCACATAATGATTCTAGACGAATTAACCATTAAGGGACTAACCCATTTAAATCTTATCCTGTGTTTTTTTTTCCTGTCATAGAGACATAATGATTCCCATTGCTAAGGAGAAACCTATAGAACGCACGAGTGTTTCCCGCGCAAGAGCTCCAGTAACTATAATCAAAGCGGCCTGTCTTAATCTTATAAAGAGGGTTGTTAAATCAAAGATCAATCCTACCACATACTCAATTCATTTTTACTTGCCCAAATTCAATGAATTTACTTATGAAGTGACATGAAAGAAGATTATGTGTATGGAACATGTCTTACTTTTATTAAGTGTTTGTTATATTAGTAAAAGGAAGCCATACATACTTTGTCAATTATATTCAACTAAGATGAAAGAATAGTACACTTTTTTATTCCAGTAAAGGACGAATAAATAGCGTATTAAGTAGTACTTGATCCAATGATAACTTGGTAAAAGGACGTAGGGATTAAACTTCAATCAAGCGCTTTATGGGTAGGGCGAATTCTTTTACCATACCCTGCCCCTAAGGTCTCTTGCCTGCTAATAAGTTGGGTCTGCTTTACTTCTGCTTTACTAGTGTAACATTTTGGTCTTAGAAAATATTTTTCCTTGTCATGCTGTTAAAAAAAATAAGATGATATAGACAACAATTCACAAGAATAAAACTAGGGATTGAACGAAGTTATCTAATGGGTGAAGTCTAATATGATTACTTCGTCTTCATTAGTAGCAAGTGTCGAAGTGAAACTTAACCTAGTGATGGTAGATACTCGTTATCTCGAGGTCCAAGGATCATTCTATGATAAGATCAATTCTCACTAGGGAATTTTTACGACTTATCACTTTTTAATCTGAAAGAGTATAGCGTGCTAAACTGGACTGATTAACCTGCTACAACACCGTTACCAATCTCAACAGTTTCATTTCATCTACTACCCCCATAACATAGAAATGCAACGTTAGACAATTTTTACTCACACTTTATATTAAATCATTGCATTTTATTATGTTACGGAAGCGGTATCTCATTGTTATCTTTTCACCTTTTTCAAAACCATCCAAGCACTAAAACGCAGCACATTACCCCCACAATCCAAAATAGTACAAAACCAATAATAGCAAACGTTGTCGTTTATCCCATAAGGAGGTGAATACTTGAGTTAAGGAAACAGTGTGACAGAGAACCTCACTTAGATACACCTCACGTGAACAGTTTGAAAAACAAGATTTTGCCAAAAAACCCAAAACTTCACTACTTGAAATTACAAAAACACCCTTCAACACACCCAACTTAGCCGTTGAGGGACCCCTCCTCCTCCTTTTTCTTCTTCATCACTGTTCTAAGTACTTCTTTCATCATATTTCATCATACTATAGTATAGTATAGTATAGTATTTCACATAATATTACTGATTGAGAGATTTCAGTGACCGTTAGGGGGATGGCGTCGACGTCAAGCGGCGGAGACGCGGTGGCGGTTATACAGAAGAATAAAGAGAGTGAGAGTGAGAAATTGGGTGTGTTAATGGTGAAGAAAGTTAAAAGAGAAAGAGGTGGTTCTACTGCTAAGGACAGAATTAGTAAAATGCCTCCTTCTACTGCTGGCAAACGTAGCTCCATTTATCGTGGTGTTACCAGGTCCTTTTTATCTCTCTCTTATCAATTTCTTAGCATCATTTTGATTTTGTACACTTTCAATTGGGTGTTGTAGTGTACTACTACTATGTTACTCGGATTCTTCATTCCGTGTCGGATCCTTTTTATGGATAAATTCTTCATTTTAGGCCAGAATTAGGAAAACTTTCCCGTAAGATGGACGAGTCGGATACTTGGATGTGCAATGGGTACTTGAGTCCGAGTAACATAGGTAGTACTATATTGAGCGGAGAAGTTGCTGTGATCTCGGTTGATTTAGAGAAATTACTACTTCCTCCATCTCCGAAGGATTTCCTATTTTTCCATTTTTATTTGTCTCAATTTCATTTTCCATTTTTCATTTGTTTTCATGGAAAATAATTTTTAGTGGAAATCACTTCTCAAGGAAAACAATATTCAGTGGAAAACGTGAATTTAGAAAAAGTTTTCCTTTGTTTGTTTGATTAGAGGAAAATTTAGGGAGAGAAGGTCGACGAAGTAAAAGACAAGGAAAGAAGGGAGGAGAGGAGAGAATAAAAAGAATTAAGGAGGGAAGAGAAAATTATTTTCTTACAATATGAAGTTGGTTTCCTTCTTATAGGAGTATTTTCCACCTTTAAGAAAATTATTTTGCACTTCTTAGCAAAATAAACAAAGGAAAATGGAAAGATAGAGGAGAACCATTTTCCACCAAAACAAACGGAGCTTTATTATAGTATTGTTTTCCTCACATAAGCAATTGACTCCACACTCTCTCTTGATAAACAATTCTAAAAAATAACTGTTGTCTTACTTGTTGATTATAAAATTGTAATTTAAGTCTACAATAACTTTTCTCTTTAAACTTTGTGCCCAAAAGAAATGGGAAATCTTTTGGGGAACGGAGGGAGTAATTTGTAAAAGTTATAAACAGTTTTTTGGTGTTAATATTCTTGTGGCTGTATATTCGACAACGAATGCGGTATATTTTGTCAATTGTCGCATGTAGAATGAGAAATGTTGTATATAAAACCAGATATCAACGGTTTATTATCATCTACTAGCTATATAGGATGCGAACATAGTGATTTCAATATGCAACATTTAAATTTCAACTTATAATGATATGTACAGATATTCATCCAAGTTAGGCACCACATATTGGTTTAGAGGTATTTTAGTGATAGGTTCTATAAGAATTGGACGATCCTAATTGGTTTAAGTACCTAGCGCCAAACTCCTATTATCATTACGATAGTACTGTTCCTGGATGACAAAGCTGAAGGTTCTCTTATTGATGCTAGTGACGATGTTGATGCTAGTAATTAGATGTATGATTTGGTTACTTTGTCTTTCTAATCTACTTTTTGGTTGGATGAATGGCTCTTTGTATGAGTAACTTTTGACAGCAACAACGGAAGCAAACACTAGTTGTTAGTGCTAGTAACACTAAGCAAGGAAATTTCATCATATATCAATCAGCTTAGCTCATAAGGTTTTCGGGATATTAGAGAAGATGGAGATGTCAATTAGGCTATAAAAATAAGAAGAAAAAAAGGCAATTTAAACTTCATTCTTAAGTGGCGAAAGTGCTCGATTATGTGCAACGGGGTGCTATACTTGGACTCAAGTATTACTATCGAGTACAAGGTTGGATGTGGCTAGCTAGCAGATATGAACATTTTATTCAAATATTGCATGTGTTTTGGTCTGACGTGGAGATACTACATTGTGTGCAAGAAGGCACATTAGTGGTATCATATATGGGTATGTAGCTAGCTTTTAGACAAACGTTTTATGAAGTATTTTTATGGTCTGTGGTCTAAGATGGAGTTTAAAGTGTCCATTCTCACGTCAAAGTCTCAAGCATCTTTCAATGGCTTTTGAAGTGAAATGAAGTTTGTGTAATGTAATACGCAAGGAGCCTTATGTAGCATAGTAGCAGCATGAGGGAGTAGATTATCTTTGCCTAAAGAAAGATTTATGTTTATGAAGGATAAAATCAAAAGATGTATAATATACTACTTGCAATAAACTTGAGATTTTGGTGTTGAAATATGGAGTATGTAAAAGTATATTCATTCTTTTTTAAGGTAGTAATGAGACGAATCTAATATCTGCGATGATTCTTGATATAAAATCAAATGTTCATTGGTTTCTCCTGATTAGATGTGTCTGATTGGGGTCTATTTGGGATGATATAAAACAACAGGCATAGATGGACCGGTCGATATGAAGCCCACCTTTGGGATAAAAGTACTTGGAATCAGAATCAGAATAAGAAGGGCAAGCAAGGTTCTCATTATTTTCTTCCTAACATGCACCTTTATTTATGTCCCATTTTTCTATTGCACAACGTTAATTTGTTTTTGAAAAGAAAAGCTGACATGATTTCGCTCGCTGTTGTCCATCCAAACTGATGTACCGGTGCTCAATCTCCTCCTTCCAGTTTATTTGGGTGAGTACATAAACAATTTGTATAAGAGTGATTGCTCTTATCTGTTCATATACGTTTATCTGACCACTGGATATAACTTATGTGCTTAGGGGCGTATGATGATGAGGAAGCTGCAGCTAGAGCATATGATCTTGCTGCCTTGAAGTATTGGGGCCCGGGAACTCTTATCAACTTTCCAGTAAGACACCAAACACCTAATCTTCTGCCTCGTATAGAAGAAGTAATAGTACTCAAGAAATATAGAAAAACTATTTTCTAGTATTTGTGACTACCTGTCAAATTTTGTAAAATGCAATAAAAGACAAGTTGAAAATTGAGATTCATGAAAATTAATAATGCCGGTAGTATGATGCAGGTAACAGATTATAGTAGAGATTTAGAAGAAATGCAGAATGTCTCCAGAGAGGAATACCTTGCATCCCTTAGGAGGTGACAACCATCAGCCTTCATCCCCTTTTTTCCTAATACCTTGTTGAAAATTTCATTTCGAACAAGAAACATTAAGGTGATTGTGCTATATGGTTTACGCAGAAAAAGTAGTGGCTTCTCAAGAGGCATCGCTAAATATCGTGCACTTTCAAGGTACATTTGCCATATCCAAGTGGCATGGCTGTTGTCTTTTCTTTCTCACCTTGGTTATTCTAACTCTTTAATTTGCCTTGCAATATCTTTGTCAAACACATAAGAGGTATAGAAAATCAAAATAGCTTTTTCCATCCATGTTCGACACTTGAGTCTGACAGTTCCGTTGAGTTGTCAAACATTCTATTCCCGTTTGCTTATGAATGATTTTCATTACAAGGTGGTGAACGGCATAATGCATATTCTCGTATCAGTCAGACCATCCTTAGTTAACAAAAGAGTGGAAGTTACAAGAAATAGATAAAAATGACTCTATCAAAAAGTTCTACGATCTTGAAGTTGAAAAGTTATAATACTAAGTGCTTTAAAACTTACAAGAAAATACATGAAATGTTAGTGGTCTGACTTGGTTACACGGTCTCCAGGTTTTTGCATAGCCTCTTTCTTGTTTATCTATTTTTATTTTACAGTAGTATTATTTATTTGCAATGGAGTTCTTTTGATGGAATGACCTCAATTACTATACACATACTGCAGACACTCTTAACGTTTTATAAGTAACTCAATTTATTTTCCAGCCTGTTAGTGTGCTTATTTGATTATATAAGCGTGAACATCTTGAGTTCTGATTTTGATCTCTTGTTGTTCATTTGATCTAGTGGGCGATGGGAACCATCACTGGGCCGTGCGACGGCAACTGAATACCTCCCTGGCATTCACTATGGTACTTGGCAATTTTCACTGATTGTTTCTTTCAACTTTATTTCTACACTTGTTTTGTCCTTTATCCTACCTCGGTGCTCACTCTTGACAAACTTATCTCACTCTGCAAGGTAAAGGAGAAGATATGCCAGCTGAGGGTGACTATCCAGGTGGTTATCCCATTGAAAGAAAACTTGATTTAACAGGTTATATCAAGTGGTGGGGCCAAAATAAAATTCGACAATCAGAGGGAGGGAAGCATAGTAGTTCGGAAGACATTGGGACTGAGCTCAAATCACTGGAACGGGAAGTCCAATCTACAGAGCCTTACCAGATGCCTCAGTTGGGAACTTCATATGAAGCAAAGAAAAATAAAAGCTCTGCTACTTCAGCTTTGAGCATATTGTCAAGGTCCGCTGCATACCAAAACATGCAAGAGAAAGCATCTAAAGCAAAGGAAACTACTATTGATAATGATGAGAAGGAGAACAAAAGTTATGTTAGCAAGATTGATTGTGGCAAGGCTGTTCAGAAAACAGATGATGATGCCGGAATTGAGAGACTGGGGTCTACCCTTGGAATAGGCGGAATGCCTCTTCACAAAAACATGTTTCCTTTGTCTCCACTACTCAGTGCGCCACTTTTGACGAACTACAGCGCAATTGATCCCTTAGCAGACCCTATACTTTGGACATCGTTGATGCCTGTCTTGCCTACAGCTCCCCCTCGGATTTCTGAGGTTTTGCATTTTCACTTTATTCTATTTATCATTCTTAATGATGCTTAATATTATTAATATTTTTATATATATAAATGTTGTGGAGGGTTTTCCTTCATACCCTTTGCTTCCTGATGTTAAATAAGACAAGACCTTTTGTGGCGTTTCACCAGGGTTATATAATGGAGCATACTGAACCTAGTGGGTGATTGAATTTCATTTATTTTAGGAAAATTTGTCAGAAAGGACCTTTTAAATGAGTTCTTTTGTGAGAAAGGGTGAGAAAGGACCTTTTAAATTTTTTTTGGCTTTTAACAACCTTAAACAAACTTTTTTTTGCGAGAAGAGACCTTGAGCTTGTTTTCCGACGTTGACCACCGGAAACCGGCGTTGACTAATGTTTTCTTCCTATTTGCAATCCTAATCTGGTCTTCTTCCTCACTTCTTCCATGAACAACCACAACATCAAACTCACCATGTTCTTCTAATCTTCTTTTTCACCTCTTCTACAAGACCACCACCACAATAACTTATCAATGACCAATAAAGCACAAATAAAGCACATTTTCATGAAAATCCATCAATGACTACCTTAATCTCACCAACAACAAAACCCTAACTTCATCTTCTTCATCATCTCAATCATAATCTCACTCTTCAACTTCAAATTTGGGTCAACAATAGTTATATATAGAAATAGGAGCAACGACCACAACAACAACGATGTAAACAGCGGCAGGGGCCGTGGTTTTGACGAATGAAGCAACCCAATTATCAATTTGTAAGTTTCGGGTGAGTTTTAGGGTTCTTTATTTTTAGGTATGTGTGTGGAGAAATTAGTTTGCAAGACTATTAATTGAGAAATTAGATAACAATGTTGTTTACAATCATCAATATCCATGTGAAGAAAGAACAATGAAGGATGTCAAGTGGTTGAATACAAGTAAAGGACACCCTAAAGGGGTTATGATTTACTAATTATTGGTAATTAGACATGATTACATGAAAATGTAGTTTGAGTTTTGGGTTTGTTGATTTTGAAAATGGAGGAAATTTTGAGAGAAAGTGAGTGAGGAAGAAGATGAATAGAGGATAGTTGGAGGGGAAAGGGTGAAAGGAGTATGTTTATAATAAAATTAGATTGCAATAGTAAAAAGCAGTGGTCAATGCCGGTTTCCGGTGGTCAACGTCGGAAAACAAGCTTAAGGTCTCTTCTCGCAAAATTTTTTTTGTTTAAGGTTGTTAAAAGCCAAAAAAAAATTTAAAAGGTCCTTTCTCACAAAAAAACTCTTTTAAAAGGTCCTTTCTGACAAATTTTCCTTTATTTTATTGAATTTTAGGCCAAATAGACTTGGGTATGAAACTATCAGAGCGATGGGGGCAAATATTAAGATATAGAGGGTTCAGGCTAAGTCGTTGCAAAACTGAGTACATGGAGATGGAGTGCAGTTTTAGTAATGAGAGGGAGTCAACTGAGAATGTGGTCACATAGGATGGTAAAGAGTTGCTAACAAGGGAGTTTAGGCACCTTGAGTCTCTTAACCAAGAGGTCCACGACGTGAGTACATAGATTACGATCTGTGATTTATAGTGCTCTTCAAAGGGAGATTACTAGAGCAACTCTCAAGTTAGAGAAAATTATCAGCGAGATGCCAACTAGACGAGCTGTTTTCAAATGACTCTGGAGTGTTAGCATTTAGAAAGGTTCATATTAGCATTTAAGAGATCAAAATCGGACTTTATCTGAAAGAAGGTTGGAGCATCGGGTAAGATAAGAGAGAATCGTCAATGTTGGTATGGGCATGTGAGATGTCTGATAACATGATGTACTGTCAAGGATAGTAGAGAGTTGTTTATAGAGATTCTACTGGTCGTCGAGGGAGACTAAAGATGAATTGGATTGAGGGTCATAAGAATGAAAAGACGATATTACATTAGCAACAGTATATAGCACTTGATCAACAGTATCAATCCCTTAATCCCAGTGGCTGCGGTTGGTTGCAAGATTTAAAATTTTGTCTCCGATGGTCGTCTACATAGATTTCTTGGTGTTCAACAATATGTTCATCGAGCGTTTCATTCAACAAGATATTTATCCGGTTTCATTGAAATACATACTGGATTCTAAAAAGATTGTTGAATGACGGGATATTATTTAAACTTGATCGTTATAGGCCTGTATAACTTGGAACTAAAAAGCATCCAAGTTCAAATTATTTTACCTATTTTTCATATTGTTGTCTTGTACATGTTTGGCGTATATTTCATGCCCGAAACTAATTTTGTCATAAATGCACTACCCTGAGAATTACGCTCTTCGCATTAGTGTATTGATATCTTAATATATCATTCAAATATCTGAACAGTTCTGCTACCTTCCCTTGTTTACAGGTTACTAAAACCGAGTCCAGCCCAACATATAGCTTCTTCAGGCAGGAAGAAGGGTGACACAATCCATACTCTAGAATTTGTTGCAAATATCGGGCCAATTATATGAGCAGAACTACAGTGCTGCAATCAGAGTATGACATCTCAACGATAGAGCTCAAAGCACTTGTATTATATTGGGAGAAAAAGACTGTAAACATGCAGTGGCACGTCAGTTTCGTGCGAGGAACAACTACTATGTATGTAAGTATTACGAGATGCATATAAGGAAGAATTATCTATCTCTCTCTCGGCTCTCCCTGTGTTCCTAGCGTTAAAGCGTAAGTTGTAAAGGTGCAACAGTCTTAAGTTTTGCAACAGGTGCACCACTTGTTAATATTTAGCTATAAGCAGTTCTCTTACATAGCTGTAAACTGTAAGCACCTTTGCTGCAGTCAACATCAACCCATATATTTGCTGGGGAATGCTCTTTATTTTCTTGTTTTCAGGTTAGTATTAAACTTGATACTTTGGTAAATGTAACACACAACAAGAGTTAAGCCTTCTTTGATATAATGTTGAAGACCATACTAAATATGAATTAGCAATACCAACACTGGATACTTTGAAATTGAAGAAGAATGTAAGTTTGATGGTTTTTATGTTTTATACATTCTTGTATCTCTGATAGTATCTAGTTATATGCATTCAGTTTTCCTTTTTTCTTGAATAGTTGTTGTGAACAATTGCTTAACTACTCCAATTTCTAGCAGATTGTTTCCACATGTGAGATTATTACAGAATTATCAAAAGTTAGGATCATTATGGAAAGTACGGAAAAAAGTGGGATTTGGCCATCAGTTTTTCCTTGTTTATATGTGATTTACCTCCACATGTTGAAAAGTCAAGGCTACATAAGGAAAATATAATTAAATGAGATTTTTATAGATTTGTCTACATCGACCTTCATGACTTTTACAAATTCATTAGTGAAAACTGTGGATAAAAAAAGGTGCATATCGAAGTATTGAAGGTTAACTCAAACAACAGAAACCTTCATGAGAGATTGGAATTTTCAAAACATCATAAAATCAATAGAATGAATAAAAATAATAAGATAGATAATTCTAAATCAATCTTTTAGATCACATATTTCTCCTTTTTTATATACTTGTATTAGCTAATTTGAGAACGAGTTTTTACGAGTCTTTGTCCAAATGAGAAAGATATCAAGAGATTATAAAAGAGAAGAGTAGAAGAGTATAGATGACAATATAATCATTCAGGTCGGGTATGGTTCGGGTTAGTTTGAACTGAGTATGATTATTTTGGGGCCATGGGTGTGTTTGTGGTCTATGTGTTTAGGTTCGATCAGGTTTGTTTAGGGTAAAGTCGATATTAGAATTAAATATCTAATGACTAAAATAAGATAGTTTAAATTAATAATTACAAATAGTATTATATGTGAGATAATGTGAAAGTAAATAACAAATATTAGATTAGAAGTTGAAAGTTGGTCCATTTTGTGTTAGGTCATCATAGTTGAAGGTATAATGTGGGCTGATTTCGTCTAGCCATTTTGAGTATCACGTCAATTTCGGGTCTTAGGTCGGACCGTATGACTCTAGTCATTTTGGTCAACTTTGCTTTTCCATGTCTATGAAATAACGAGAATGGTAACCTATTATCCATTTTGTGTTAGGTCATCATAGTTGAAGTATATGATTTCCATCACATTTCGATATCCTCTTTTCTTTTTTTGGTATAAGGAATCAAGAAAGCACAATAAAAATAGATCTCCATACCTAGAATACTTTTTATGGAATCACATACTACCTCAACCCGACCCAAGATGTGCCATATCAAACTTAACCTAACCCAACACACAACTCAACCTGCACATTATAGACCCGAATAGACACGACCCTTAAACGAGGTAGAACGATAGTATGTTTATTTTACAAATTTACTTAACTCTCTAATCTTCCAACAATAAAAGCACTTTGAATTGTTGATTAATCGCCGGTAAAGCTTCATAAGGTCTTTGTCAAGTAGTCCACATCTTCACAAACATGTAAAAGGAATTGTTGATGAGTATCACCTAGTTTATGTCTATCTCACTCAGCCTCTCCCCAAGGCAAGGCAGTGCCTAGATCATAAAAGCATATAACTCCGATCTTCCAAGAGGCTAAAACTGTAAAAGCATGCCATCCCCCTAAACTCAGAACCATGCTGTCCATGCACAAGAATGACCTTACAACCCAAAACATTAAGAACCATAAACCAATATCTTACATCAAATAAGCAAGATAACAGTACTCCAAAATGCTTTCTCGTCGCAACGCAATTTTGATTTTATAGCAGAAAACACAGAACAAAATCTCTTCAGCCAATTTCGATAGAAGCAGCAACAAGTAACAGGAAAATTAACAATTAGAACGCTGTTAACAGCTGATTCTAGTCAACTGCAAAATCAACAGATAGAAACTAAGGGAAAGATAGATTGCAACAAAACTACCTTCGATTGACAAAGTGATACATCTATAAACACGACGAAAGAATACCAATAAGCAGATATGTAACAACTTAGAACGTATGACGAAGTACTGCTAATTACAAGAATACAAGCAAAATAGATATACAATATTTGCCTCAACTAGGTATCTCGTCTCCTTCACAACGCCGAATAGCTGTTTTTTGTGTTACTAGAGACGTATAAGCGGTTGAAGTTGCTATCTGAGGATGAAGTTCATATCTGAATATTGAACGGTGAACTCTGATGCTGAAAGTGCAGAACTGGACAACTGGGTTCGTGAAGCCAGGCTTGGAGGTCTACGTTTTAAGGTATCTATTGAAGATTTAGTTTGATGTAAGATAAAGCAAATGGAACAAACAATCAACGGAAACTGAATTAAACTCCTGAGAAGACTACCTATGCGCTCCTTAATTAGTGCAGCAAGGTCCGAGCCACCGCTTCTTTGAGCAAAGAACAAGACATCACGGTACATCGCAACTGAAGGTTGAAGCTCTGCATCTTCCATCCACTGCAATACCTGCAATGTGATTTCGGCATTTTGTTAAACCTTATTAGGATATGTAAGCGTGTGTTCTCTTCACCTTAGATATATAAGTTATAGGTCAAGTAAGTTCAGGTAGTTGGAATAATTTAAGAAAATAACTCCAGTAACAAGCTCAATTCAGATAAGGCGAAGAGAACACACCCTAAACATGCATTTGCCACACGCATAATTACTCAATGTGCACACAGAAACACACTCACTGGTGACACATCCCATCCACAGGTACGCATGGTCATACACAAAAAGATGAGCATGTGTACACGAATGCATGAACCCATACATGTGTATATGCACAAACACATGAAAGAACGGAAGGAAAGGTAACGTCATCATCTAATCATGTCGGGAAAAGTTAGAAACTACGTCAAAGGAAATGGGTGGTCTGCTTTTCCAGGTAAATAGGAATCAATGGAAGACATGATACAACTATTCGAAGAGTTAGGAACTTTAACTGTTTCATAATTTTGGTAAATTTATGTAGTTTTGACAGCCAATAGAAACTATCTATCTATGAGCAGCATCAGTTGCAATACCGGTTCTGAATTATTGAAATGCAACTTGACCTCTGAGTAAAATATTTACCTCAATGTACTTTCTCCAATTTCCAGCAGCCAGAAGATTTTTCAATAAAATTGAATAGGTAGAATAATTAACCTCTGCACCAGATGCTACTATCTTAAGAAACAACTGCATATACGTCAAAACAGAACAAGTATAAGCACTAGTCTGAAACTCGACGGGCAGAGCAATAGAATTGGGTTACCTTCAGCATTGACTCCATTTTCCCAGCTTTTCCAAGAAAATGCAGCAGGTGATTCAGAAGGCCTGTTGAAACTTTCGGCAATACAGGTTCCATCATTTTAATCACATTGATTGCTGTCTCCCAATCTCGAAGCCTTCAAGTAGAGTTATAAGGTTAAGCAAAAAGCACTAGAGTACACAATCTATGGCACATAGAAAGTATGTTCAAGCTATAAGTGTTGTAGATTCTTTTTTTCCCTTGTGAATGAAAGCAAGACATTGCTCTGTAAAATGCCAGATAATAATCAGAAAAATTCGCACAATTGATTAAATTTTGGGAGCATTAAGCCACTTCGTAGATAAAGGACTGGACTGGGCTTATAATCTATGAGTATAGCTGGAAGATGATATGGCAACCAGAACCCTGTGTCTAGCACACGCACATTAAGAGCATTAGAAGAGAAAAAATGACCTGTTCCCAGCCATGAAAAAATAGGGTGTAAAGAAGGTTGTATACTAAATGAGGGATGTATACTAGATGAGGGATGCATACATGCATAATAGCAATTATAAAGATTTAAAATAACTTTAGCAAGATATAATATATTGTTTTCCGGGTGCCACATTATCATTTTAGCAAGATTCTGGTCTGGAAAAAAAGATGAGGTTTAGCTGCAGTTATATATGTTTTGGGGGCTAATATGCTCTAATTAGAAGGGACAATTGGCACAATTGATAAAACCTTGGGAGCAGTTTATATCCCTGACTCTGCCTACAGGAGATGGAAATCAAATGAAAAAAAAGGAGTACATAAGGGGTTATGCTTACAATTCCCCTTCTATAACATGTGGAAAATGCGCCGAAGGTTTTGTCACTCCTTGTTGTTCCTCTGTTTCAGTTTCCCTAAATTTAACCCGACAATCATTTTTTATTGTTTTTTTAATAAGTAACTAAGACTTAAATTTAACCCTAATGTATGTAAAGACGTTAATATGAGTTTACAGTCATCACTGTCAACAGATATTAAATCCGTAAGTACATGCTTGATGGGGATGATATAATTTTACCATAATACCCTTAAGCAGCCGACGTCCCCTGTCACGTTTTAGTGTATTACCAACCCATTGTTGTCTTTTTTTTTTCTAATTTGAACACAGTGGCGCCTACGAAAGAACCCTCCAAAAGATTTAAAAAAAGGTCAATTTTTTTACTGCAAACTAAGTGATGAGACCGAGAGAGCTGGATTGCTTGCTTGAGTAGCAGCACTATGATCGAAGTACATCGATTCACACCCATCATTGATGCACCCACAAATGTAATGTCTGCCAAAAGGGAAGGTTATAGTATATTGCTTATATAATTAAAATTCATGGGGAGTGGGGACACAAAGAAAAATCTCGGAAAAACCTCAAGGGTACTGCATTCCCACATATCATTTGCTTTTCATTCCCTCAATGAGAAGTGTGAAAAGAGAATATTAGTACAAAATCGAATAATCATAAAATCTAGTAAAATTCTAATGAAATCAATAACAAATTAATAACACGCAAAAAGTGCTAGAATTCAAAGCAAAGAGTATGGGGAAGAAAAGGTTTCTAAATGCATTGATCTTGCGGACTTAATAGTATTTTGCTGTGGGGCAAAAGAGGCATCTATTTAAGCTAAAATCAATGCTCCTTCCACCCAAAACAGATTTTCCCAGTAAACCTCCAGTCAAATCAAGACCTTATAGCTTACTAAACTTCCATTTAAGTAACAATGCATGCTGAATTTACCCATGCTATTATGCATTTATGTTAGTGCTATACTCTTACCAATAAACCATCTCAAACATAAGCGACAAATCCATTTGGGATGGAGGACTAAAATTAAAGAAATTCAGCTTTATTCTATCATATGCTAAATGGACAAGCAATACTAAAAAAGAAAATGCAAGAACAAACTATACAGTGCTAGCTTTTGTCTAAACTTACAAGCTACAGGCAGATATGACTTCAAAGTGTATGGCGTCATTAATTGGGAGGTTCTTCTCTTTCATATATTCCAGCACGATGAGAACTTTCGCTGGTTGACTTCCTTTATTAAATGCTCTCATCAAGGCAGAACAGGCTACAACATCAGGTTGAATATCATTTGCCTCCATCTCTTGAAAAATTGCACATGCTTTGTCCCACTTCTCTGCAATTGAAATCCGAAATTACTTATATTCCTTCAGGAGTCAAGAATGTCAGCACCTCAAATATTAACTAACCAGCTTCACTATAAGCATGTATCATTTTTGTGTATGTAATGATATCAGGTTGGCAACCAGCCGTCTTCATTCTGGCAAACATAGATTCTGCTTCTACTACTTGCCCCTGAGAGAAACACGGGGGGTGGTTGTTAGTTCCATCCTGACAAACCAAATGCAAACAGTAGATAACAAGTAGGTCCTTGCCTGCTTACTATAGGCACTGATAGCAGAGGAGTACACCTCTTTAGTGACAGGAATGTTCAAATTTGTCATTTCATCAAGAAAATCAATAGCCTGATCATACTTCGACATCTTACAACAGCCAGTTATTAACACATTGTACGTAACAGCATCAGCTTTTACATTCTTCTTCTTCATAGTTCTATAAAGAGCTAATGCCTTATCATATTCCCCAACATTCATATAGCTTCCTATTGCCGTATTATATGCAACCAGATTTAACTCAATGCCTCGCTTATCAGCCATTACTAGTATTGAATCAATTTTAACTTTCTCACAACAGCGGCCGCAAGCTGCCAGAAGAGTAGATATTGAGACAACATTAGGCTGGATTCCTCCTCTTTCCATGTCACGCAACACTCCCACTGCCTCAGCCACACAACCATTTGAACCATAGGCGTCAATAAGTGCATTGTAACAAATAATATTTGGCTTCCAATTATGTTTCTTAATCAACTCAAATGTTTCCTTGGCCTTCTTGGGTTGTTGTGACCTTCCATATGCATTTAGGAGAGATGTGTAAGACACAACGTCTGGACGGAAACCATTTTGCTTGATCTCATTAAAGACTTTCACTGCTTCTTTGCTTATTCCTTGAGAGGCATATGCACCCAGCAGAGTGTTGTAAGCCACGATATTGGGTTTAAGACCCTCAGCGAGCATTGTGTCAAACACAGCCTTGCAATTCTCGATCTCCCCACTAATGGAGTACATGTGCATGATGCTAGTAAACGTCACTACATCAGGATGACACTCGGATTTCTTCTCTCTCATCAATTTAAAAACACCAAGAGCTTCCTCATACTGACCAAGCTTTACTAGGCAGTATATTCTGATGTTAAGAGTTGTAGTGTCGGGGCGTATATTTGTCCCTTTCATAAGTTCAAAATAGGACAAGGCTTTAGAATATTGAGCACCGGTTTTATAGGCAGATAAAATAATGTTGTGTGTTACCAAGTCAGGCCCAACTCCATTATCAGTCATATGTTTGCAGATTTTGAGAGCCTCCCTCCAATTTCCACAAGATCCACAGGCATTGATCAAGTTGTTATATGTCGATCGACTTGGAGCAATCTGCAGTAATGCATAATTTTCAGTCCTAACATATTACTCAAAAAAAAAAAAAAAATCAAATGCACATCAGTGCAGAAAGTCACTAAACGGACTGGGAAGGAACAGGCATGTACAAGCAGCATTTTATCTACTACAGACGGTGATTAGATATTACACTATTATATTTATGAGCATAGTGGTCTCCTAGCCTTTGGACAATAGTATTACAGACCAAGAAACTTTAACGATGGCAAAAGCATAAGTTCAATTTTTTGCAAGGACAAAAAAAAGATCCATGTATTACCCATTATCTTCTCCAAAGTCAAGTAGTATACTTTTGTATGATGTGATTGATGTCTAATTCTAACTTTATCTGAATTTTAGAACTTAAAAAAGCAGCCCAAAAACAAAACTCTTCTCCACTAGATCACTTACCACTTCTCAAATGGTTGTCAGAATTACCAGTCAAATTTGGATTTTTGCCTACTCAGTACCTATGATGTTTTAAGTATGCTAGCACTTGAAGAAAACTGTTCACAAATATTCATTTGGATACGAAATCATTCTTAGCAATGGCTGTAATTATTTTTTGTAAAAAAGGGTATGGTTAAAATGAGAAGCCTCATAAGGTGTTTGTGTCTTTGGGGGGTGGGGGTGGGGGTAGGGGGTTAGTTATCCTAAACTTTGTAGCATAAAAGGCGTAACTCAGATGAATTACAGATAAAAATTTAACCAGTCTTTTTAAAGATAGCGTCAAAAGATTAATGGAAAAGAAAAGAAAGAATCTCACATCAAATTAATTCAAGATGTAAATTGTCTAGGCAAGAAAATACAAATACACACAGCTGCACGAAGCATATCTTCCATGATATTCATTGCCCAACGCCATTGACCAGCTCTTCCATGTATGTTGATGAGAGCATTGTACGTTTCAGCATCTGGCTTGCACCTGAAAAAAAAAAGCAGCAGCCAAACAGATTCAGTGCACAATAACTCTAGATAGTGGGGAGATCAGAACAACATAGAAGCAAAAAATCCTCTGTTATGAGATGCATCTAGAAATCCGCAACCGATGTACACTAAATATAAGTACTTTTTCATAGCTCACGCATGAACTTACTTCCATTTTTGCATCTCAAAAAATAAGCCACGAGCCTGATCGACATGATTATGTCTGGCATGTAGTCTGATCATCATATTGTATATATCATTTCTTGCACAGTAGTTTTTCTGATTTTTCATCCAACTGAAGACATATAGTGTATGCTCAACCGAGCCCAACTGAGTCAACTCCTACAGTCAAATATCAGATTTTCAGTCCGTTTCGCAAATGCAACCCCCTTAATAAAGAAACTGAAACATGAAGCGCAAAACCTACACTATCAAGTTCATGCGAATGGGAGAAGAAAATTAACACAAAAAATAGATCTTCAAGGCTTGTTTATTACAGAAGGTGATAGTGCTCAGCCATTTGTAAAGAGGGGAAATGTTTTGGGGAAGATGAGGCAGATTCATGAAAGCTTAATCCAAGCATTGGTCATGATCAGTTAGAATCTTAGAGACATGAACAAGTAAAAAAAAAAAAAAAGACATACAAATATTATACCAGAACGATGTCAATGAGCAGAACAGGTCAGCCGAACGCTCATTTCCTGAAAAAGGGATTTATGCCATATTGACATAACAATATTCAAGCAACTACAGAGTAAAAACGGGAAAATCTCATCTTTTGAAGTAAAAACTGACAACCAAAAATTGTAAATTGAACACTTATTTTATGATTTTATCCCAAAACCCTCTGATTCCCAAGAAAAGAAAAACTACTTCTTTGTCCCTCATTGTAGGGAGACTGATGAGCATGCACATGATCAAAAACGGAACTCGAGGGGGGGGGGGGGAAGCAAATGAGGAGGATGCACATAAATTAGCAAAAGAAAAAAAGAACAAAAACAAAAGAGGCAAACACCTGACACCTTCTCTAGCCAATAGATACTTGGCCTTAGATTGAAACCACAATTTGACAATTTTGGCTACATGATGCTGTGGCACTCAAATCTACCAACACCACCACCAAGGCACCAACAACAACAAAAATACTTACAAGCTCAGTATTATTATTATTAGTATTATCAAACCCGCAATTGCAGTTGGCACTTGGACAGGACAATTTATGTCTCAAACTGAGAGCAAAAAGAGTATACTGGAGGATACCCTTTCTTTAAATCCACAGGGAAAGATGAACTCCATCGGCTATTGAACAACACAGATGGGTGCATCAAACAACTTATTATAATTTTGCCAAATATTGTGGATTGATATGTGAAATGTTCACTTTCAAATGCCTAGCGTTTACACATTTTGTTTCTTATAGGAAATTTACTGGCCACAATATGCACCGCTCTTGTAAGATGAGGGAAGCTAAGAGTATCCCACTAGAAACGGAGTATTTCACCCAGAAGTAGAAATCACAATCACAACTAAATTCGGGGGTTTTAAAATTGAACCCTGAACCTCATAGTTGGAGGTGGGAGTTCTTACTACTTGACCTCCCAATTGATCCTTCTAACTTTTACACTTACTATCTTAGCTTATCAAGTTATAACTTATAATCTACATAAATCAAGTACTCAAATACATTCCAATGCAACATGGCTATCATAGAATGACTGGGTTATCGAAGTATCAACTACTACTAACCAGCAATGCCACCCACCATCTGTCATCACCATCATTATCATATTCAAACCCAATTAAAAATCACCAATTTGCATAATTTTGACAAATGCATTTTGCACCAATATTTCTTAAAGTTACTCAAATCAAGTCATACCATCTCCTCCAATCTCAAAACCCACACAACAAAGCTTCTCTAGCACACAATGGAGGGTCTATATTGACACACGGGGGTGTAGGTCTACACCCCAAATAAATATTACTTCTTACTTTTTTCTTTATCAGACGACTATAAAAATTGCGGTGGATGTGTGGCCACACAAGGAAGGACCGATTAAGAAATGAAGTGATTCGGGAAAAAGTCGGAGTTGCATCAATTGAAGAAAAAACGAGGGAGAATCGGTTAAGATGGTTTGGTCATGTGAAAAGGAGATCAGGTGATGCACCGGCGAGAAGAATTGAAGAGTGGAGGAGTAATCAAATGGTAAGGGGTAGGGGAAGACCTAAGATGACTTGGATGAAGGTAATTGAAAGTGATATGAGGCTACTTGGGATTGAGGAAAGCATGGCGTTGGATAGAAGTGGGTGGAGGGGCAATATCCATGTGGAGGAAGGGGTGTGATTATTGCATTTATTTGTTTTCTCAATAGTGTTGGTATTTAAAACCTTTTGAAAACCTCTTTTGAAACTTCTTGGTGTAAACCTTGTTTTCAAAAACTTTTTAAAAATTTTTAAAACTTAAACCCCTTTTAAAAACTTTTTATCACTCTTGTCGATGTCATCTCCTTTGACAACGGTTTCAGTTGACGATTTATGTTAGCCGACCCCAAATCACTCTGGGAATAAGGCTTAGTTGTTGTTGTTGTTGTAGACGACTATAAAAATTAAAAATATTGCATTACTTTGATTTTGTAATCGCAAATAAGCAATCCATAATCCTATAATCAACACCCCTATACTGAAATCCTAGGCCAACCACTGCTAACACATCCCTCACATATCCAACTCAATAATTCAACGCCAATTCAATGGGTACAACTCGGAGTACATAGATTACGGACATTCAAGACACAAACTCATTATTTAATACATTTATATTCAGTGGGCCCCGCAAGAGAAAAATAATACTTCTTCTATTTCGCAATATTCGCAACATTAGTATAGTAACCACTATCCATCTACCAATCTTCTTATATACTTTTTTCCAAGTGTATAAGAAAAATATAGCTAAGTGAGATGTTATATGATTCGTCTTAATACATACTATTATAATATCAATTTTTTATAATTTTTACTTATCAATAACCAGAGATATTAAAAGTATTCCATTGGATAGTGTGCAAACAAGAAACGTTGCGAGTATTGCGAAATGGAGGAAGTATAATAATGAGATTGTATCCTGTGCTACATAGCTCTATGTATTCCAATGTACTCCCGGACGCATTATAAATTCCCTTAGGACTGTTTTCCCAACTTTTCTTCCATTCAGTTTAGTTCAATTCAATTCTAAACAATACTTTTAAGTTTTATTCTCACATATCACTATTTATTTCATTTTAGTTCAATTGAATTTAGTAATTTTATGCCGAAGAGACCAAGCCTTTATTCAACACATGCCCACATAAAGTTTCAGTATAAAGAATAAAAACAAAAAAGGGGAAAAAATAGAATTTACCTTAATAAGAAGAGGATAATTCTTCCTAGAAAACCTACCAACCCAATGATTCAAAACACCTTCAATATCATCCCCATGAGTAAAACCCATGATTTTATGAACCAACTGAGTAATGGACCAATCCTTCTGAAATTTATCAGCTTCCACTTTAATCCTATATCTCCTAGGAATATCATCCTTCCTGAAACCACTCACGTGCTCAATCACGTGATGCTCTCCTTTGTCATAGTCCACGTGTCCTTGCTTCTTCCTCTCCCATTTTGCTGGGTTTTTACTGGAGTTATTGACTGTTGTACTTGTTTTTGAAGGTAAAGTTTTGATTTTTGGTGGGATTTTAGAGGTGGGTGTTGTTGGGTTAATGGTGGAGTTTCTTGGATTGAAATGAGAGTGATGATTTGGGTGTAATTTATGGGTGAAGTTTAATGGAGGTTGGAATTGAGGAGTTAAAGCTGTCATATCAGAGAGTTTGTGAGAGGAAGAGAGTGATAGGAGGAGAGGTTGTGAACAAATGGTGGAAATGAACCGATAAAGTATAAACCTGAGGCTGTCCAATTCCTATTAGATAGATGGAGGGTTTGACATCTATTAATTTATTCGTAGTTTATTTATAGGTATATGTAATACTTTCTCCGTTTCTAAATAAGTGACACTTCATGTTTTCACATTTGCCAATGCATTATTTTAAACATCAATATCTACAATTATCAACAAGTAAAAATTATAGAAAGTGATGCAGGAGCATCTACTCAAGGTCTTCTTAATCAAAGAGACAACGAGGAAGAAATGGCTAAGGAATTACAATTTTTAAGCTTAACTAGCTCGGTTCAACCGAAGGTGCTTCTTAAGCAAGTTCACTAGGCTAAAAAATCCTCTAATCTCTTCTTATGCACGATTTATTATGCTAATGATCCCCTATAAATCATTAAGTATGACTAATCAAGCATAATGAGTGATTAAATAGCCTAAGTAAGTTGCTTAGTTAAGTTTACATAAGTTTTAGCCAAATCAGTTTTTTGTTCCTAAGTGTAACGTTTTTGTCTAGCTTGTTTAAGGGGGTTATTTCTGAGTTTTGGATGCCACCTCAAGCTTAGAATGACCTCATGGATGACTACTACCAATATGCAAGCTTCACATGGGCAAAAGAACAAAGAACAAATGAGAAATGAGAGCTTAAGGGTGAACATATGCAGGCTGGCCAGGAAAAACGTGATTGAGGGCCCTTCTTCTCAGTTCTGGGTTTCTCAAAATACTACTACAATGGCGACCATCTTTTGGAGATATTTTGTTTATTATATCTAGTTTAATATCTCATAGGCCAAACCGCTGTATCAACTCATCCAATAGGAGTTTTAAGCCGTTTTGTAGGAAGAGGTACAGAAACAGTTTCTATTTTCTGCATATCTCATTTTACTACTTTGTTTAGGTAAGAAAATGAGGTCCAACTGAGCTCATTTTTGGACATGTTGTTGCTTATAAAGTCTAGGTTGTACTCCCTTTGGAATCAGATCAATTGAGTAAGAATTAAGCCTTGTATGCTTGTTTTACTAAGCTGTGCGCATAGTAAAAATTCTGGTCAGTTTTGTCCATTTCCAAAATCTTTGCTTTTCTAGCTTACTAAACGTTGATTTAGTAATTAGAACTCAAAGTAGGTTGATACTAGAAGCTCATTGTTATAGTATAACCTAGATTGATGGTTCTTTAGTTAGTGGAAAGTGGTGGTAGTTCGTTCATTCGAACACGGATTGTTATCAAGTTTACGATTTGTTCTTTATTAGTCTAATGCTCTCCTTGTTCTAAATCAGTATGTATCAGAAAGTTGATATTAAAAAAATTTACATTGAGACAAATCTAACTAGATCCACATGACTATGTTTTTCTTAAAATATAAATCACCAAACCTAATTAAAGTCTAAATTGTGAATAGTAAACACTATGCAAATGTGTCACTTATTTAGAAACGGATGAAGTATATTTTATAAATAATGTAGTATATTTATAAAAAGTTTAAGGTAGTTTTTTTTCTGAATAAATTTGAAACTTACTGAACTTGTAGTATATATAGAAAATCGTAGTATATTTGTATCTAATATATATGTTTAGTTCACATCTATCAAATATGAACTAAGCTTTTCCCGTGTAAACCCCTCTCGACCAATTTCAAGAATAGTGTTAATTAGAGCCGGTAAAAGTTGACCCTATTCGATAATTTAATCTGAACTCAACTCATTTATAGTAGGGTGGGTTGACATTTTCAATCTGTTTAATGAATTAGGAGCTTGTTTGGTTAATCTATAAATGCGAATTCTTAGTAAGTAATTATTTGTGTTGTTGTTTGGTTGGTAAAAACATGGAAAATGGAATTTATTAGGAAAAACTATTTCCTATAAAATGGAGGAAATAACTTACCTAGGCACTCCTATCTAAGTGAAAATTCCCATGGAAAATAGAATTTCCCATGTTAAACCAAACGAAAAAAATGTACTTCCTAGAAAATAAAATTTTATAGACAATGCAAATTTATGGAAGGTTACACTTACCAACTTCAACCAAACGAGCTCTAAGTAAACATATTTAATCACATTTAATTAAAAGAGGTGATGTCAGGGTTGCAATTGTCAACCCAAAAATAATTCATTTAACCCGGTTACATAAACAGGGTGGGACAACCTGTTTTAACCCAAAGGGTCTCCTACACTCGAGAGTACGATGCGCATGGTACTCTCGAATGTACATTAGGAGCATTTAAATGTACATCAGTTCAAATTCATAAAACAACTGCCTCCACCAATATTTAAGATGTTCATTTATTTCATGTTATTGTTCATTCACAAACTTAATATGTTCATTTACAGATATCAAATGTACATCACAAAACTAACTAAATTTTTCCCAAAAATCACTTATACTCACCATTTACATTCAAAAATTTTTAAATTCAAAATTTTGCCAAAAAGGCGGGAATGTACATCAAAAGCATTTAAATGTACATCAGTTACTGGTGTACATTTAAATGCTTTTGATGTACATTCCCGCCTTTTTTGGCAAAAATTTGAATTTTGAATGTATATGGTGATTATAAGTGATTTTTGAGCGGGAATGAACTGATGTACATTTAAATGCTTCCAATGTACATTCCCGCCTTTTGTCAAAATTTTGAATTTGAAAAATTTTGAATGAAAATGGTGAGTACAAGTGATTTTTGAGCAGGAATGTACATTAGAAGCATTTTAATGTACATCAGTTCAATTCGAAAATTGATTTTTGAACTGATGTACATTTAAGCACTTCTAATGTATATTCCCGCCTTTTGTCAAAATTTGAATTTGAAAATTTTTGAATGAAAATGATGAGTAAAAATGTTTTTTGAAAAAAATTAAGCTGGTTTTGTAATGTACATTTGATATCCGTAAATGAACATATTAAGTTTGTGAATGAACAATAACATCAAATAAATGAAAATCTTAAATACTGGTGGAGACAGTTGTTTTTTGAATTTGAACTGATGTACATTTAAATGCTCCTAATGTACATTCGAGAGTACCATGCGCATCGTACACTCGAGTGTAGGATCTAATTTGCGGTTTTAACCCATTAGAAATGTATCTAATAATTATAATTTTTGTTTCAAACTTTTAAATTTGGTTGAAGCTAAAAATAACATAAGGCTTAAGGTATTGGGTCGTATTGGGCCGTAGTGTTTTATTCTGATTAATAATGTAATTAATGTTTTTAGCTTAGTTGGGCTCAAGGCCTACACATGTACTTATCTTGTATAATAAGTAGGGCTGGTAAATAGGTCGGGATGAGTCAGGTTCGTGTTCGGGTCAGTATTAAATGAGTTATATATCTTGAACCCAAACCTAACACATTTATTAAATAGGTCAAAAAGTTCAACCCTAACCCAACACATTTAATAAACAGGTCACCACTTAACCCATTTAACCCACTTATCTCCAATTACTTACTTTTTTATCTTAATTAATTATAATTAAAAATACATTTTACCGTAATATGAATACTTTTTGATTTTTTTCTAAAAAGATGATAATTGTGATTCATCTTTAAACTTTTTTATCTATATTGACCAATTTTAGTATTTAATAAAATTATCTTTTTGGGATTATCTTATATAGATTGGTCAAATCAGGTTATGTTCAGAGTAATAGCACAACAAGCCTTAGGGCCTGTTTAGATATACTGAAAACAATTGAACTGAACTGAACTAAACTGAACTGATTGGAGTTGAACTGAACTGAACTGAATTGAATTGAATTGAATTGAATTTAATTGAATTTAATAATATTTAAACAATAATAATAAGAACATTAAATAATAATAATAATATGTAATAATAATGACTAATTATTAATGAATAATAATAATTATATTTTGGATATTTTTAAATGATAATTATGAATAAATAATATTAATAATCATAAAATAATAATAATAATGATTAATGATTATAATGATAATTAATAATAATTATTTTATAGTCTTTGTATTAATATATTTATACCTGATGATGATTATTAATGACAATAATATCTAAGAATTAAATTAATATTACTATTTTAATAATTAGATTTAATTATATATTAATATTTAGTAATAAAATAATGATCGGGTCGGATCGTTCAAAATTACATCATAAACCGTTTTGACGTGATTTGATTGGATTGTGGGCTAAAAACGCGGGTTTATTTGTGGTTGTAACATAAACCATGTTCCTCCCTAATGATAATAGTAATAATAATGAATAAAGCTATAATAAAAAAATATACAAATAATAATAATAATACTTAATAATATTGATATAAAAATAATAATAAATAGTAATAATAACAATAATAATAAGAGCAATTAGTAAAATAAATTAGACCAACATAATAATATTTAACAAAATGGTTATAAAAGAATGGAGCTGAGCTGAACTGATTGGAGCTGAACTGAACTGAACTGATTAGAGCTGAACTGAACTGAAATGAACAGGCCCTTTGTTATAAGATCTAGAGGCTTCATTTCCTTTAGTCCTCTTTAGGGCCTGTTTAGATTTACTGAAAACAACTGAACTGAACTGAATTGAACAGAACTGAACTGAATTGAATTAATTGAATTGAATTGAATTGAATTTAATAGATATAAAAATAATATTTAAACAATAATAATATGAATATTAAATAATACTCCCTCTGTTCCCAAATGTTGTTCCCATTTCCCGATTTGGTGTTTCTTTAAGTTGTTCCCATTTAAAATATTTCTAAAGTTAACCCACCTAAAGTCAAATAAATTTACAATTTTATTGGTTGAAATAAAAGGATGATCTTTATGTTTTGCATGGTAAGTTGTAACTTCTTTGCATTGATGACTTTTTTTCACTTTTACTATGCTTTGGTAAGATAAATTTCAATAATAAACCTATCAATATGTATTCATTAAATGTCATTTCATCAAAGATTCTTTTTTCTTAATCCTCTCCCCGATTCCAAATGGGAACAAAATTAGGAACGGAGGGAGTAATTATAATTATAAGTAATAATAATGAATAATTATTAATGAATAATAATAATTGTATTTTGGATATTTTTAAATGATCATTATAGATAAATATTGTTGTTTACAACTTTTCGTAAACGGAAATAGCCCAGGATGATGGTCAAGTGTAGGGTTGATAGATCTGGGAGGCTTGTGTAGAGATGTTGCTCCGTTCCTGATCCTGCAAAAAAGGGGAACCAACCCAGAGGTTTGGGAGATGATTCCCTCTCCGATGCTTAAGTCAGTTTCAGGTTAAGGAAAAAGGAAATAGAAAGTGAGTAAATATTTTGGCAGGGTGAGTTTAGAGCATTCAAAAAATCAGTTACCTTTTCACCTGAAATTTAGAACTATTTATAGCATTTGGTTTAAAATAGGTGCCAGCCTACCTTTGTGGCCTCTGATTGGCTGAGCAATCAGAGTGTGCCATGTGTCAGCCTTCTAATGGCTGCATGGCCTTATCCAATCAGTGTCCTCCTCTTCTTGGGATTTGGGCCTGATTATTCTCTCGGAAACAGAAAAAAAAGCTTTTGGAAGTTGGCAGAATATTCCTTGAAAGGGACTTTATTCCTTTCTATTCATTCCCTATATAAGCGCCACGTGGCCCTCTAAGATTATGCCACATGGACAGGGTAACTCTAATTACGCCACAACAAATAGTATTAATAATCATAAATTAATAATAATATAATGATTAATGATTATAATGATAATTAATAACAATTATTCTATAGTCTTTGTATTAATATATTAAAACCTGATGATGATTATATAATAACAATAATATCTAAGAATTAAATTAATAAAACTATTTTAATAATTAGAATTAATTATATATTAATATTTAGTAATAAAATAATAATTGGGTCGGACCGTGCAAAATTACATCATAAACCGTTTTGAGGTGATTTGATTGGATTATGGGCTGAAAACGCGAGTTTATTTGTGCTTTTAACCTAAACCATGTTCCTCCCTAATAATAATAGTAATAATAATGAATAAAGCTATAATACACAAAATAATATACAGATAATAATAAATACTTAATAATAATATAAAAATAAAAATAAATAATAATAATAATAATAATATAATAATAAGAGCAATTAGTAAAATATATTAGACCAACCTAATAATCTTTAACAAAATGGTTATAAAAGAATGGAGCTTAATTGAACTGAACTGAACTGAACTGAACTGAAATTAAGCTGAAATGAACAGGCCCTTAGTCTTCATTCACTCTCCACTATATCAAAATTTTGAATGGAGAAAACTTACTTTTCTCTAGAAACCCTTATCCTCTTCATCCTTCATTTCATCTCTTTGCAATTTTCTTTATTATAATTCTCTCATACCAATAGATTAAATGGACTATTTCATCTTCAAATAACAGAAAAATCCCTTCTCTTTTATCTCTAGTGCGGGGTTAAAAATGCATGCAATTTGCGAATATAACGGTTAATTTAAGATCCAACAATAATATATGTGTTTTATACCTTGTTGTTGATCTATGAGCAATATCTATGAGCATAGTTTGTTTGATCTTTTTTACATACAATTGTCAAGATATGAAGATAAAGGTATGTTCTCTTTTCCTCTTTAGATTTTGATACTCATGGTATCCAAATGCAAAAATTTTCTCGGAATTTGGTTAGAATAAAAAGTCTGTAATTGTTTGATATGCATTATTGAATAAAAGTTCTTTTTTTTTTCCAAATGGGCAACAACACTGAACCGTTAGACACGCATGATTGTATTTCTCTTTTTTTTTTTTTGAAGCAAATTGTATTTCTCTTTTATACTTATAAGATAAAGAAGTACGTAATTTTTTTTTTAGAGATAAAGCCAACTAATGTCACCATCTTAGAAATCCTATTAGGAATCAGAGTGAGATCAGAAAAAGGTGCAAATCTTTGGAGCAATTAAAAGATAAATAACAACTCAAAAGATATTATCATAAGATAATGTAACTTCATCACCATATCTTATAAGACTTAGGAGTATAACTGTACTCGAATTCTTTTAGGAAAAACAACCCTAAAACTCACTATATATACTAATCCCACATTCACATCAAACACAAAACAAACTTCAATCAAATCGAATTACAGTAAACATGTCACAAAAAAACATCTTTTTCTTCTTTATAGTTCTTATTTTCTCAGCGTCTTTGGTAGCAGGTGATTGCACCTGCGACCATGAAGAACTAACAACTCATGATCCAAAAAACGTTACCCTAAAATATAAACTGGGAGCGTTTGTTGCTATATTAGCGGCAAGCGTCCTAGGAGTATCCCTCCCTATAGTAGGAAAAAAATTCCCTATTTTGCACCCTGAAAGCAACTTATTTTTCCTAGTAAAAACCTTTGCAGCAGGTGTAATATTATCTACCGGATTTATTCACATTCTTCCTGATGCTTTTGAAGACCTTACAAATCCTTGCCTCAAAGGCCCTTGGGGTAGTTTCCCATTCACTGGTCTCTTTGCTATGATTGGAGCACTCGGAAGTTTGATGATAGACGCTTTCGCCACCGGATACTACCGTAGGATATACTATGAAAAGCCGGCCATCGTCGACGAGGAGATGAGTGGCGAGCATGCCGGACATGTCCACCTTCATACTCACGCTACCCATGGCCATGCTCATGGCCCTAGTCATGCACCTACACCTGAAGGGTTGAAAGAATTGGAGCGTATTAGATATAAAGTTACATCTCAGGTAAAAATTATCTTTTTCTACAACATTATTTTCTTGATACCAAAAGTCTTTCTCTCTTTCGTTTTGTTTAATGTGTCTGCTACATTTTGATAGGCAATTTCTCTCGAAAAATACTATGATAAAAGTATATGTAACATGGTAAAAACAGTTGTGTAGTTTTTTTTTTTTTTTGTAATGGTAGGATTATTCGATTCAATGAGATGTTATTGCCCATGGTTTAGATTTAATGCACGTATTTCAGTTGTTTTTGTAAAAGGAAAATTTGTGATTTTGATATTAGAAAAAAAAAAGTTTTCTTTTTTTAAAGTTAAATTCTTGTGTTACGTTCATGTTAAATGTTATGCTAATACATTGCATTTTATATGTAGGTATTGGAGATGGGTATTGTGGTTCATTCCGTAATTATAGGAATATCACTGGGTACTTCACAAAGCCTTGATACTATCAAGCCTCTCATGGTAGCTTTGTGTTTCCATCAATTTTTTGAAGGTCTTGGTCTTGCCGGATGCATTGTACAGGTGAGTTTAATTTTAGCATTATAATAAACTAGGTCATTCCACGTAAATTTTGTATGTATGGTCTTGCAAACCACCAGAAGATGTTACAAAGATATATGCGTAAGAGCAATTGAAGAAATTAGAGACATGTATAGGAACACTTTATTTAGGGGATGTACAATTGAAATCATAGTTTGTTCTAAAAGAAATAGTCAAAGTAGATAAGATAATAGTACAAAAGTCAAAGTTGATTAATCTCAAATATAATAAAGTATGTAGTTTGCTTAATACTTTAGCATTACGATATGCTAGTAGTACATATATAGTGCAAAACTATCTTTAAATATATCAACATAAGTACGTGGTTCATTTGAAAAGTGCGATATAAATTGTACAAAAAGCTCTATTCGTCATGTAACCCTTTTTGTAACTAATTATGCAGGCATCTTTGAAGTCCGCCTCTACGGTGTGCATGGCATTGTTCTTCTCCCTCACAACTCCGGTGGGAATTGCAGTTGGAATCGGAATAGCCAATGTTTATGATGACAGTAGCCCAACCGCACTAATAGTTCAAGGATTGTTAAACTCAATCGCGGCTGGAATCTTGATTTACATGGCACTTGTTGATCTTCTAGCTCAAGATTTCATGAACCCCAAAGTACAAACCAACACTAAGCTTTTCTTTGGGGCAAATCTTACCTTACTTCTTGGTGCTAGTTTTATGGCCGTCTTGGCTATATGGGCTTAGCTTTGGATTTGAGTATAATCGTGCATATGATTAAGTATTTTATTAGTTTTTCCTTTTTAGCTTCTCTTCTATTATTTAGGTTTAGTGACTAGTATAGAGAACAAGTGGTACTTAATGTATGTTAGAAATAGATTATTAGCTATGGAGTCACATTTAATCTGTACATTCCTTTTGTTTCTTATTATTTTAAATTTTGCAAATTGATAAATCTACTAATGTTGTATTTTGTTAAAAAAAACTAGATGAAGATTGTAGCTTTGTAAATAATCCAAAAGTTGTCAAGATGATTAAAGGCACCCACCTTCACTTATAAGGTGTCCTACATGTATAGTGGTATTATCTAGGGATGTCTATGGAGCGGATTTCTTAAAGACATATCTTGCATTTGCCCCAGTTAAGTAGGGATATGAAAGAAAATTGTATCTGCCATAGGTGATGGGGCGGGTACGGATTTTAGGATGCACTTGTCCCATCCCTGTCCGGCTGTCCGTCTCGCTTTGCTTCTTCCCCTCTTTTTAATATGCAAATATATTGAATAAACCAATTTTGTTTTAACATTTTATTTTATTAAAAAATTAACATAAACTCAAATATGGGGTGGATACGGCGGATGTTGGATGCGAGTATGGCAGATATGAAGCAGATGTGGGGACTCATGCGGGTGATGAGGCGGAGATAGTTTTTAGTGTATACTTAAAGGATGGTGATAAGATTATCCCCCCATAAGTGATGGGTTGGCAATGTGAATGAGATTTTAAGCGGTTATGAGTTTGGATAGACCATCCTTTGCAATCGCTCCGGCCTTTATACATTCCTAATACTACCTATCAAGTAAAGTAAAGCTCTTAACCATAAAGTAAAATGATAAATATAAACCTTAATGGAAATAACTTTCAAACATTAATGCCTCAACAAAAAAAAGGTACTCCCTATCTTCAAACACCTTTAGCTAAAACAAAAGAGCCTTGAAGCCCGGAAAATGTACTAGCCTACATTAGAAGTTTGCACATTGGGAGATCAACTAGTTGGACATCAAACTTGTATACCTGTGCCGAGAAACAAAGAAAATCACATGATCAATCAACATAATTCATGAATAAATTCAATAATGCATGACATTGTCAAAGAATGATGTTTCACTATATTCGTATGATCAGTGAAGTGAAAGACATGTTTGAACTTTTGAAGCCTCAATTACCTGCTTGAATTCTCCTCCTTTGTCGTAAGCGAGTGCGAGTGTGAGTCCGAAGGAGCTTATCTCTAATTGATGATAGTTTTGCTACAACATCGTTCATCTCCAACCTTTCTCGCGGTTCCTCAATTATGCATGACAGTGCTATGCCAAGTACAGAAGTTAAGACCTTCAGGCCTCCTTTGAACAGATCATTGGTAGGCCACTTCCTTGTAAACATTTCTAGGTAAAGGATCCCAAAACTGTAGACATCGCCACAAGTTGATACCTCATTTCACAAACCGTATTCTACACATCAAACATCATAATATCATGCTTCGAAATTTTTGCAAACACAAAAAAAAAAACTTGAAATTAATATGTTTGAATCTTGGTACAAAAAAGTGGAGGACAACAATTGTTTACCTGGAGGAGTGTAACCCATCGTTCCTCTAAGGCTCTAACTCCAACAGAGCTAGATTCATTTGCATGAGAATTGTTAGTCCCATTGGGAGGAACAAATAAATGCAATTTGGAGTTTGATAAGGTTTTCAATGCACTTTGGAATACTGGGCCTACAACAAATAAATAATCGCACAAAGCCACCCATAGTAACACTGATTAAAAAAGAAATGCAATTAAAGGCTCTTAGGTGGCTGATCATTAGGACATTTAGGAGTAAGTCACACATCATTTGAATCGGTGTACCAGTTAAAGTCACATATGATTCGCACAAATAATATCATTATGTTATTATTATGTAAAATCTTGTCATTAATAATCTTCTATTATCATTATGTTTCCTAAATTCCACTTACATATCTATGATTCCTACACTAACATCTTTCTTACGCATAAGAATGATAATAACTCTTCATTTCTTTAGAACCATATTAACAACAGAATGGATAAAAATATCAACATAATTAATCGATCTCTATCCGAGAGACTAACTCAATCAAAATTTTACAAAACCAACTATGCTGCAGTTATGCCTTATGAACAATAGGGAAAAGTAAAAAGCTAACCACACCTCGAAAAGTTGAAGGTGGGTAGTTTTCCTAGTTAGCAATGGAATACCAGCAAGATCAACTTTTTATGGCAGTACACCATTTTGATCAACTGAAGCATCTAATTCACTTCCATTCTGATCATGTTTGCAAACTCTACTTACAAAACTTTTGCTTCCTCTACTCAGGAGCTACTGCAGGTTCACAACTATCAGCTTGATTTTCCCTTATGGCCATACTTTGGTCCATGTCTCACTCAAGTTGTGCATCAGCTTGATTTTCCCTTATGGCCATTCTTTTGTCCATGTCTCATTCGACTTGTGCTGAATGTTTTTCTAAAATTCGATCCTCTTTGATCTTGACCAAATTTAGCGGTCTTATGCTTAAAGTGATTGGTCTTTGTATCAGATCTCTCGACACGACTTCTGGTGAAACCAGGAGATTGAGAGTCTTGGTTTTGCTTCCTCCTCTTGTTCTGGAATTTCGAACCACTTCTGCTTTCATTTGTCACATTACGTGACCTCTTATTTAGCCTGACGGGTGAAGATGGTAAGGGTTCTCAGCATTGAGACCAAAAAGAAAAAAAAAGATAAGTTGAGAAACCAAACCCATTCTTAGGGGTATCTGAAAGTTGAGACTGCGTATCAGTTGCATCAGCTTCGTTTGAGGTTGTCTTCCCATGACGATCCTGAATTTACCAAACAAATCATGAAGTGAACAGTTCCCATTGAAACAAAGATCCAAAATTGAAGAATCATACCTGTGAAACCTTCCTGATGAAGGAGTGGTATCTTTCAGGAGTCGCCATCTTTATTGTAGGAAAGCCGCACTTTCTTATCAAGATCTCCAATATGACAGTAACCTAACAATTACAAGAAAAGGGCATCAAACCGAATGAATCCATGCATTCCTATCGGAAAGCTAACATAAGCCATGTTGGATGAAAAGTTACTTTTGATCTGAAATGATGTCGTGAGACAGATGTCCAAGGAAGAACTCCATCTACGATAACTGTGACAAACTTTTGCAAATCCTTTGCTTGCAGACATGAAACCAATACTTTGATAAAGCCCAAAACAGCCTACATGGGTGATAGACAAGAATGATCATCCACTAACTTTGATAATATGATAAAGCTCAAAACACTCTACAACCATGCACTAACCTTGATCGTTTCTACAGCTTTAGTCCGCAGCAAAGATGCAACGGAATGAACAACATCCGGGATCTTTGTACAAAGCTCTGGCTCCTTGAATACAAGCACAGACAGCGCAGAGATGGCTGAACTTGTTATATGAGGTGATGGGCCAGAGAGATACCCCAGAATCTGATCATTTTGTGGGGACAATAGTCATTATGGAAACAAGATTGAAAAGCATAGTAGAAATAGTATATAAAACTGTTGCACGACAGTCTACAAGCACAAAAATTGATACCATTGCAAAGGAATCATCAAATCAGTCACAAGCCAAAGTCAGTTCAACAAAATATAGCCTAGAATTATAGAGAATCACGTATTCCTATTAGGCATGTCAACTACACAAGTGATACATGGATCTTTTTTCTCTATTGACATAAAGGCTCTCGAAGTGTTAGAATGTGCCTACCATATTAATAAGTCTGTAGTATGGTCCATCAGGACTAGCAGCAGGTGAATCATCTAAGCTGGAACTTATGCTGAGCAAGGTGTCATAAGCTATTTTTCTGGCCTCTTCCCTGGACTGATGAAAAAAAGAGAGAAAAGAAATGAGCATTACTTAACATTGCAAATTAGTGAAGTATATTAATGAACTCATGCAGACTTTTCTTGAGCTAAGCACTTACATCTTTTAGCACAAGAATTATCTCATTCAAAATAAGGAAAGGCTTTGTGTTCTCTGCATCTGAACTGCTCTGTAGAAGTACTAACCATTGTCAGTAACCTTTCATGTCTGTTCATTCCATAAAGATGTCTACAAGCCATAGGAAAATTATAACATCAAAAAAGAAAAAGCCTGACCACATCAGGAAACACAACTCAGAAAGCTTTAAAAAATTCTTTGGGTAAGCTACTCTTCGGCTGAAAACAGCTGAACTGAACTGAATGGAGCTTAAATGAAAGAAACTGGATTGTAATTAATAATAAATACTCCCTTTGTTTCTTTTTAATAGTTATATTGTACCTTTTCACGCTTCTCAATGCAAATGTTTGAAAATTAATATACTGAACTTTGTATTTGTAAAAATTTAAAAATTTATCTTCCAAAAGTACTATCAAGACGAATCAAATAAGATCTCACGTGAATATATTATTCTTTGGTCATAAATCACAAATGATAGTCAGATTGATATTTATGAATTGTATCAGAAGTCGAAGTGTAACCATTAAAAAGAAATAGAGGTAGCAATAGTCAAATAATTACTATAAAATAAGTTACTATATAATAATAACAAATAATAAGTAAAAATTAATAAGTAATAATAAAAATTAAATTACAACGATAATAATAATAATGATGAATTATTGATTCTAAATAAAGAATAACATTAATAATAAGTTAATTGTTATTAATAGATAATTACAAATCCTCTTCAGAAAAAAATAATAATTACAAATCAATAAATAATAGTAACAGTAATATTACAGTAATAGTAAGAGACCAAACAGGTAATGAAACTGCAGAGGCAGCACATGCATGATGCAATCACCCACCTCCATCTGAACCCCGACCACCCCCACGAACTCAAAACGAAAGAGAAAAAGGTGAGCCAGAACTCAGAGAAGAGGAAAATCCAGAGGACAAATGTACATAAATTGCATAAGCACAACTTGAGAAAAAGTAACTGTGCATATTCGCTTTTAAAAATCAAGCATCAGCGTATCAGGTATCAACTACATCAACTACAGCTCACTTCCCATTCTTGTAAGTACTGCCACTTGGGTCCCATTAAACGAAAATTGTTATTATGAAAGAATTTAAAATCTATCATATCCTCTGTTATTATTTCAAAGTACTCTCTTACATGCCATGCCTGAGTGCTTATGAACGCATGGAAGTGTTCCAAATAACCCAGTGCAATTGAAATGCTGGCGAACAGTATATATCACATAGGAATAGGAGTAAGGGACTAATAACATAGTTTGGTATCTTTTGCTGCTTCCACAGCATATATTCTTTGATCCTTACAAAGCAAATACTCTTTGGTCCTTACAAAAAACTGTAGGTCTTTTGCTGATCAACATAATTATCAATATTACAGGCATCAGCAATATTGATGCCTTGCATACCTCCGGTTCACGTTTTCTTTCTCTTCAACCTACGAATACTGCACCCAAAGAACCCTCACCCTTCGCCCATCAGGCCATCACACATGTGACAGTCACTGAACCAGCCACCGTAAACTTCCCACCATGCCTGAAGCTTTTCAGTCAGACAGATAGGGCCTGATTCAAACAGGCTGCTCTGTCGTCTCTCCCTTTCTTGTACTACAACCTTTTTTTTATTAATTTAGTCTTTTATGACAAAATACATGCGCATAATTTATCAAAGCTCTTTCTACTCCAATTTCCAAATTAAGGATTCTTTTGCAATTAACAAAACTTTTTCAAGTGGTTGAGAGAATAATAACTTGTGAGCCCAAGCAGTCATGTGACAAACTAGCGTAAATCTTTTGGCACATCATAGATCTTGAGTTCTTGACAAACTATTTTTTCCATTTTACTTTCATGTAGTGGGATCCAGGAACGTATGCCATCTCATGTGATTGCTTGGGAGTTGGGACTACGATCAGCAGAAGTATAACTATGGGGCTAAATGCTAGGGAAAAGACACGGAGCTAATGAAATGTGTATTTAATCTAAAAGTGATGAAGTAATCCATTTGATAAATCAGCTTAAAATGAAATCCTAATATAGGTTAAATCATCAAAAGTAAGAATCTGAATTACTGATGTGTCGATAGAATTTTATCTACAGAATATCAATATCATTTTGACCAAGTGAACTAGACATTATGCCTCTAAGAAACATACTTAAAACATAATTAATACCTCCTCATTCTTGTTATAGCACCAAAGAAAGAAAGAAAAGACAACATAAGCTTAGATAATTTAACAGACAGATCCCCCCTCAACGAGAGTATAACCCCTCTTTCCCTGCCGTCCCTCAAAGTCCACTCTAATTCAGATTGAATTAAAACAGGAATAACTCAAACAGGCATGCTCGTTTTCCTGCAATGAAATTCTAGAGACAGAATACACACCTTCAAAGCATGGACCAACAATAACTGAAGACCAGTCAGGCGATTGCTGAAAGCAGCAGTATCAGCAAGAGGCTTCAAGCCAATTACAAGATCAACTAGCTCATCCATTTTCATAGAACAAAACCCAGGGTGTGCCTGGACCAGGAAAAATAAACATGTATAAAAATGAGTAAAACTAAATAGATTTCTTTTACTTAGAAATAAGAAAATGTTAACATTAAAGACGAGCATCAACCTCTAAAACACAGCTCAAAGTATGCAAAGCTTTGCTAATACCTATGCCATTGCCAGCCTAAGTCAGAAGAAGAAAAGTATGTTAGCCCTGCCCATACAAATTAAGTTGGACATCTCAACTAATTGAAGGTAGCTGGACAAACCTGCAGTGCATGTTTGGACAATCTAAAGATAAGCCCAACAAGATCCTCATCAGCTCCCTCCACAATTGATGAAGCTAGATCAAGGATCAACGACCTACACAAAATGAATCCAGCTGTAAATTGTAATAACTCAATAGCACAAATTGTCCAGAACAGAAACACAGCACCATCAAGATTAGACTCAAGACCACTTTAATTACTCAACTTAACTGCCATTTAAAATTTAAAAACTTCCTTCATATATAAGCAACAGGAATCACCTACCACTGTGAATTATCACCAACAGTACTTGAATCCAATGGCATATCACTAAGTAATGAATGTGATGGATCAGAATCTCCAGATACAGAAACAGCCTTCACCAATGGGAACCTCTCAAGGGACGAGATGAAAATCTTCTTGGTGATTGAAGAGTCTGAGACTGATGCTAAGCAACTAATGGCTTTCTGGGTGAATGCAAAACCATGGTATGAGAAATGCATGGTATACAGAAAATTAAACAACATTATAAATAAAATTCAAAACCAACTAAGCTTTTGTATGAAGATTGTCCAATGGTTTCTACTAAGTTGTCAATCTTATCACAGCATTTCAAGCCCTAAATCAGGTTGTCAAGCAAGACAAGCAAATCTTCTCAAAGCAAGAACATACTTAGCACTCTGTTTTAGAAACATTTGTAGACTTCGTCAATTTAAATATGCATGAGGCATTGGCCCAAAGGGATGATGATCCCCCCCTTTTTACTATCTTCCTTTTGCACACAAGGTCTATCCAATTGCTATGCAACATCCCATTGAAATTTAATTAGATTCTTTAAAGAAGAGAAATTCTGCAATTCTTTCTCTTCCTAATCCATAACAAACATCCTTTAGTTGCGACCAGATGTTTCAGCCGTTGAAAAAAATTAACTTTCCTCGTGTTCATTTACAAATTGTCCTATCCCAACTTTTCAAAAGCTTTAATTACTTATCATGATTTATCAACCCAAGGATACTCCAATCCTCATATATGTAAAGCAAAGATAAAGGATGGCACTTCTCTCTCTTTCTTTCCTTTTTACTTTTTTTTGGGCCATGTTCTAATTTTTCAAGTGGATAATTAATACTAACCCATCTTCCCATAGTGAAATATAACAGCACATAGTTATAGAAACAAAGAAAAACCATCACATAAAACGGTGAAAAGCTAAAATCATGAAAGATACCTTTAGAGTAGAACGCTTTTCAGGAGTTGAATCGAGAAAAACAGTCATCAGGGTCATAAGCAAGTCATGTGAATACAAAGACAAAGCCTTGATGTTTCTGACAGCAGCTTTCTTGGAATAACAGAGTAAGTTTCTCTTCTTTAGAAGATAATCTTCCAAGGAAAAGTCGGACGAGTACTTTATGGGTTCAGCAATAGCAGCATCAGGTTCAGGCAAACAACTGTTTTGTTTTACAAGTTCCTAGAAGAGAAGAAACACAATAAAAAAAACTCAGACAATGACGAGACCGTTGACAAAACTGAAATAGAATAAATCAATATAAACCACAAGGGACACATTGGAAAAAGCTAGAACCTGAAAGGCATCAGCAATATCTTCATATATATAAGAATCTTTCTTCAGCCGAACAAGCACCAATTCAGCAAAGGATTGAAAACTCTTGCTAACATCAGTTGGATGGCGACAAAATGCAGGTAAGAGACCCCATAAGCCACGGGCATGAGCCTGCAGATCTTGTCCAATTACTGACTTTTTGACTGGAACATGCAACAGTTGGAACATCGATAACTGGTTTACCATGTACTTTGAAAAAATCAAACAGCTTGTCATCATCAAGAGTTCAATTAACTAGAGAAATGAATAATAGACGCGATGAAAAAATCGCCTATCTTCCTCGAAGATTCATAGTTTTAGTTTGTATCTGCCTCTAACCTATGACCCTGAGTAAACTGCTACATATTAATCAAAATAGCGGAAGGAAAACAAGTATTTGCTGGATTAAGATGAAATATGCTAAAGATAGCTAGTTTCTATAGAGAGATTAAAGTGATCTCAGCTCTACCACAACCCACCCAACTTTCGACAGGTATGAAAATTCTACTGACCGTTTCTTTCTCAAAATTCTGGATCCCAATCTTTACAAGTTACTGCTCTGCTTATTACATCGTTTCCCTATGCTACTCGAAATTCCGCTTCCTCCAGCTAACTAACTTTAATTGATTAGAGCACACTTCTACCTTCCTTTTAGGATGTGTAACTAACTTGCTTCCTTGATTTCCTTCTGGCATATGAGAACAGAATAAGAGGCTCACACGGATTCCTACCATAACCCTATTCTCAACAATAAACTGAAAGAACAGACTGCTTGAGGCCCAAGGAAAAGGAATAAAAAAAAGGATTATAGTTAAAAAATAAATTTTGCTGTAGAGACTAGAGAGGACCGTGAATAGCGATGGCAACAGGTCTTGAACCCGATCCGATCAACCCATTTATAAGAGGTGCTTGCAAATTGGGGTTATCATAGGAAGGGCTCTCCCCTCCTACTTCCCTTCTCCTTCCCAGGCTCCTTTTATCATCCGCGAGGATGAGCTAGGTTTCCTACCTCAATGGATAACCTGTTTCCTTTCCTTTTAAAAAAAAAAAAAAACAATATATGGATTCTGACTTTGTGCCCTTACACGTCATTAAATCACAACATTAAACTTGGACAATTCTCGGTGTTAGTATTCATGCTAAAATGACCATAGCTGCAAATTAATAAATGTATCAGACATCCCCATAAACCTCAGATTCCGTATATGTATACTAATATACACAGATTATGAGTTTGAATAGTGAATTTAATTTCCTCCCTAGCATTTTAGATTTCCCTCTATTACACTCTTAATGGTATACCAAGCAGGCAGACTAACCGTAGCAAATGATCTTTCCCCTCCCAACAAACCTTTCCCACTCATGCAACCCCGCTAATGTAAGAATGAAAGATACTTGAAGTTAATAGACCACTTATATGTATATGGCTAACATAGATGTGAGTAGAACCCAACTATAAACCCAATTATACAACAGAAGTGGCTTGATTTCAGTGATCATACAACAGAAGCTGCCTATTCAACCACCACAACCCAGCCTATCTTGCAGAAAAGGTGGGTCTTGCATATAGGTCACTTAAAGACCCTCACAAGAGATCATGCCTTTAGATGCTATCAAAAGATCACTTTTTCCTTCCAGCAAATTTCTCATATGGAACATGTTTGGTTGAACCCAGGAAGTTTCATATGTTCCAGGAAACATTTTTCCCATGTCATTGCATTTCCTAGGAAGTGAAAAGTTTTGTTCGGTTGATGATGACAAGTACCACTTACCTATAGTGACCTACGTTAGTAACTGCCTCCAATTTAAGGAAAGATGAGCATCCTAGGAAGAGTAGTTTTCAATGTTTTGGTCGGCCAAACAACTCTACATTATCCACCTCTTAGGAATTTTTGTAAGTCAACCAGCCAAGCAGATAGCAACAAACATATAACGACACGAAGTGCTCTGATTATAGTCAGATAAATGACAAACTTATGCAGGAGCTATAACAGCATCACTCAAGACAAATCCCAGCAAAGGAAGTTATCCCCCTTTAGGTAAGAGAGCCTACCCAAGATACATATGTAAAGAGTCATTGACTAAACTAATATCATACGTTATATAAACATAGTAAAAACTTTCTGAGCCTCGATAAGGCCATGCCTTACCTTTACGAGAAGCCTTCTGGAGTGACTGAGCGATAGGAACAATATGCTCCATGAAATATCCAAGGGATGCCCCAAAGGTATACTTCTTCAAAATAGGCACCATCCACATGTTTGCATAAGTTAAAGTTTCCACATTAAAAGAAATTGGTACAAGGCTTAGAATATCTTCAGCTCCCATAGCAACTACAGCACAGCCAAAACACTTTTGCAACTGCGATGTTAAGTAATCAATTCTGTTAGGTTGCAAACAGTAACACACAGAAGCAGCATAAAGGTAGCAGTGAAATATCTGTGTTTAACACATACAAGCATTTTTGGAGATATGGTAAAGAGGGAATTCCTATGCTGGGATAACCAGAAACAAGCATCCCATTGAGGCACAGCATGAAAGAAATAACAAAAGATAACAGCAGCAATACTTTCAAAGAAGCTAGAACCACAAAATGCAAAATTTAAAAGAACTAAACTATAATTAAAAAGGTACATTTATAACAGTTAAGTAAGATAAATAGAACTAGTTTTGACAATAAACAGGTTAATAAATGGACATCCAACATAGTTAGACCCATCCACTGATGTCATAATGCTAACAGTCAGACACGCTGTATATTTTTCTAGAGTGCTTTGTAGCAAATACAATATGATACCCACCAAAACGTTGCGGCATCAAAGAACTTGAATTGAGCGTTTTGTATGATGAAGATCCCTTTTTCTCCACCATGGAAGTGTCAGTCCTTCATAGTTGAAGGACCAGAGAATCATACCCACATTTAAACCCCGTACTGGCCTTTCACCAAAGTTCGGTCTACATTCTCATTCTCCGATATCAAATAGGAGAAACAAAGTAGCACACAAAAACACAATATGTACACACATACACACCAGCACAAGCACACAGTGAAAAGAAAAACTTACATTAGATGTGTCATGTTTGTTGCCATCAGCATGAGCAAAAATCTCCGTCAACTTAAGGACAATAAGCCTTGTATATGAAAATGAGCAGCGACCTAAACAAAACAAACAGTAATATATGGCAGATCAGAGAAGAAATAGAGATACATGGACATATGAAAATAGCCAAAAATAAAATGTACACGATTAAGTGATTGACGCTGATTTTTCTAGCATGATCCACTAAATTTCATAATATCATCGGTATACTCTCCTTTATTGCTAGATAGCTTTACAGATATCAAGTTTAAACTACTGATCAAACACATACAATAGACAGCAAGTAAAATAACCAGATCAGGAAGATTCTTCATCAGATACGGAAAAAAAAGTGTCACTACATATTTCCCACCAAGAGAGAAAAAAATTTGCAGAAGAGAAAGACCGTAGATGATGAAACGGATGCAATGCTCCTGGAAAGAGAAACGAAAAATGAAAATAAAATGGGGCATGCGCCAATTTCAGATAATGAGGAAATCATACTGTTTGCATAATTATTTCACGTTTTAGTAAACCAAAATATACGCATATCAGATTTTTCTCTCACACAAAATCCAGAAGCTGCTTTTACCAGCTTTTAAAAGCTTGGCTTTAGGCTTTTGTTTCCATTTTGTACTAAATAGACAGCAATAGCAACCACTTTTGTCAAACACTTCTTTAAAAACCGGTTAAACAAGTCACAAAAACAACCGGTCAAACCAGCCAATTGCCAAACACCCCCAAAGTCATCATCAGAGGAGTTAGCTAATATAAAAAGAAGGTGAAAACTATCTTGTTCAATAAACTTTCATATAAGCAAGTAAATTCAAAAAAAAACTAATAACATTTATTTTTTTATAGGTAAACAAATTTAACAATTTAATTTTAACTAGAAAGTATAAATGCTAACGCGGCGCAAGAGACTGCCAAAACTATCTGACACTAAGGCTCAACAGTCTGGTTTACATGGACGCTTAAGCTTTAGTTCATGTGTCCTTTACACAAATTAGCGTTACTTACACTTACAAAGGCTGCATTGTTTTACTATGGCTTTAAAGCATGAGACAATGCTTAATATAGATAGTTCTATTCAGAAAATCAGGGGCCATAAGGCGGCCAATTTGTTTATTTATTGAATGAGATGCTTAAACTAATTTACTTAGTCTTGTGTCAGTTTAAGGAAGATTTATACGGCCCATTGATGGTTGATTTGGGCGTGCATTGCCTTGGTTCTTAAAGCATGTTTCACAAATTTAATCGAAGATTTCTACTAGTAGATGTCCTGATCTCGCTAGGAGCATGAGGACAGTTCACCAGGGGGTAAGTAATTTTTATTGCTGTAACTTCAATAGTTCCACGTTTGACAATACTGGCAGCACAATACGTGTAATATTCTTATATTCCTTTGAGATCAAAACCTTATCTATTATTTGATTGCAGAGTTAGGACATGAAACATCTAAGTGGATATTAGGACTTCAATTTTATTGCTACATAAACCCCATCAACAATCACCTAATTACTTCCATTGCATACTTGGGTTCTAAAGCCCTAAATTCAGTTAATGGATAAACATAGAGAAACCTTTGAAGATTCAATCCTTTTACCAGCAAAGTCAGAATCTTGCAAAAGCTTCACCAAAAGGACCAACAAAAGCCACGTCAAAATGAAGAAGCTTAATAAACACACATGCTGCAGGAAGTATTTGAAGATACACCCCCCCCCCCCTCACAAAAAAAAAGCCATCATTCCCTAGATGTGTAATTGATAGACCAGCCTTTTCTTATTGGAAATAAAGGAATGCATTACAAAACGTATACTTGACAAGCAATAAAACCGAATCAAAACAATCATTAAATTTGGCATTATATACTAGAACTCTTGGGAAGGTAAGAAGTTTTAATTTGTCAAGACCAAGCAAGATAAGACATTCAACTTTAGCATTCACATATTCAAAAAAGTGTTGATATGAAGGATCTGGTGCAAAGGTCTTGCTAACAAAACTTGGAAACTTCAAAATTATCGATGGAAGAAGAGATTGAATAGATTTATCATTAAACTGTCGTATAGATATAAATTCTGAGTCTATATAGTGCATACCCAGTTTAAGGAACAGAACAGATAGAACTGATAGTGCATGTTCATTGGGAACCCCAGCAAAAGAATCCAGCAATTTCAATAAGGTAGAGCACATGGATGTGATTGCTGCTGCTTCCTCATCATTCTTATTTAAACCACAAGCTGGCTGAGACTCAATGTCAGACAATTGATCGCCAATCAAGTTCTTCAAAATACTCGAAGACTCTGAAGCAATATCGTTCTCACAAATAAGAAGGCCTGCCAATCAAAAAAGCAAGGAGCACAGAACAGTTATCCACATATGAATATCTCTACTGCATAAAAGTATCATCAGAATTTTGAATTTTTTTAGCTTTTCGCATATATTGAAACTTTAGAAGTATGATAGCTGAAAGAATATTGAACAAGATGGACAGACAAGAAACGAGCACCACATTATGCTTTCTACTTAAAAAGATTACTCAACATCCTGCGGACACAAACTTGAGTACATCATCAAAATATGTCTGTAAGGTCAGCATAATCACCTGCAATAGCATTAATTCCAATGGAAAGACTCTTTTTCCATTTGACAATGTCCCTTGAATGAAGTTTATCGAGAGAAATCTTCAGTAATTTTGCCGCGGAAATAATGCTATCTTGAGGATTTGTGTTTGAAGATACGTATGATGAAAGGGAATCAATTATGTCCTCCGCAGCTTGAGTAAATAATCCATCTTCCTCATTTTCTAAGAATGCTTCAATAGCATTAAGAACAGGCCTTGAATACATAGAAGTGCGTGAATCAAGAAGCTCAATTAGCTTCAATATTAATTTTTCACTAATTTTGTCACAGAGATACGGCAAAGCAACCCTCACAACATTCAGCACCTGGACGAAGTCTGACCTTTCGGCTTCAAATTGTTTCTCACATCCAGCTTCATCTACATTTTCTACCACACCCAATTTGAATGCAATAGACATATGACGTTCCAGCAAAGACAAAATTAATTTACTTGCCTTTTTCTTCAAATTTCCGGATTGAAAATTTTGAAGAGCATTCTCTAAATATACCAGAGCACATTTCCTCACCTGCAACAGAAGAAAACAATTCCATTGAGCATAAGGACATTCTCAAGTCTTCCCACCAATAAATTCACATACTTTTCACTCATGACAATCAGTTCGCACTAATATAGTTTCCACAAGTCAAGTCCTTTTTAATTTTAGTATAAAAGACCATTGGCACCACCCATTGCAGTTCCTACAAGTTTCCATTTGTTCCTCTCCACTCTTCTCCAGTGATACAGTGTACAATGAGTTTGGTAATTCGAAACTGAATACGAAAACACGGCAGGTAGGAGTAATCAAATACAAAATACAGAGTGCTAAGTATAGTTGTTCTTGTTCAGTGAAGATGCTTTTGTTGCCTTGAGGTTTACTTTCCTCCCATCAACTCTAATGAAGCATACTCAAACTCAACTAACCATTTACAACCACAATCATAGACAAACAAAACAAAACAAAACAATCAAGCAAACACAAACATAGACACAAAGGCTTGAAATCAATTTTACCTTAGGCCGCTTATCAATACACCACTTAAGCAACGTCTCGAACGGCAACGCAACAGATTCCCAATCCCCGGACTCGAAAAACCCAACCAAAACTCCTAAACACTTAACCACACACTTAGAACTAGAAGCACTCGAAAAACCCTCATCCTTACTCCCCAAAACCCTAACCAAAATGTCCGCAGCATCTGCAGCTTTCTCCGGAGAAATAGAACCATCTGGAACAAGAGGGAGGACAATGGAGAGGAGAGTAGCGAGAGCAGAGGCGGAAGCGGCGTCGTAAAGGGGGAGAGAGAGGTGAGTGATTGTGGCGGCGAAGTAAGAGAGAGGAGAGAGAGGGAGTGAGTCTTCGAGAAGGAGGGATTTTATGGCCGCAGAGGCGGCGATAAGGTGGCGGTGTTGTGGGGCGGAGGAGGAGGAGTAGCGTTGTGTTAGTTGTGTGCAGATATCTCTTGTTCGATTCAAGGTTGCTGTTTCGGAGGGGTCCATTATTAGGGTTTTCTCACAGTTTTGGGGGTGCTTTGAGGTGGTCGAGACTCGACAGTGTGGTGACTGGTGGGGAAACTCATAGAAGAGGGGCTAATGAAGGAGGGCTTTTTTTTTACCCAAATAGTGGTAAAAATTGAATCCTTATTTCTACTTTAAAGGTTGAGTATTTTCAACTACTCGTCAAAGACGATATCCAATAAAAAGTACCGTTACGTAATACACCCTACGTTTGTATTTAATAGGGATACTTTGACTAATGTTACTATTCACCTTCTACTTTTTGACTATCTTATGCATTTATACACGAGGAAAAACATATTGATGTAGGATCTTATTTGAATCATCTTAATATGTAGTTTTATAATGTCAACTTTTTATAATTTATACTCATGTGCAATTCGAAATGTTCGTTATCAAAACTATGCATTGGCAAGCGTGAAAAGTATAAACATTAAATAAAAACAGAGGGAGTAATAATACATTAAATATATCTGAAAAAAATGAGTCTTATTTTAAATTATATTTCGATCTGAACCCCAAGGTATAAGAATTATAATTTTTTGAGTTCTATAACTAAAGTTATGATTAGTGTATAGATTAAAATAAACTTGGTAGTTTATTAAGTTAATCTCCATCTCTTATCTATTTAGAACTCTAATTATCTTTTTTCAAAAACTTTAAAAATATAATTTTATTAAATATATTTTATGACATGATAATCCTATCTGCCGTGTCCAATGCTCCCAAAAAAAGTCGCCATAAAATATGTGAAGGCATAAGTTGGTTTTTAATTATCAAATATAACAATAGTCTAATTATCTTTAAAACTCAAACTTTTTCTTTTATTTATGTAAAAATCTAATTATCAATTGAAATATCAAAGTTTATCTTTTATCTTTTATGTATCCAAAAGCCTAATTATCTATTTAAAAATATAATATTAAATATCTTTTGTAATGTGACAACCCTACATTCATGCCCAATGCTCCCGAAAAAAGCTTCCTTTATTGAGATATGCCTTGAATTATCTGGCTCTAAGATTAATCAAGCTCCAGGGTTCCCGAAGTTTTCGGTGTATACGGTTGAGTAACCATTTTTGTTTTTGGATCGTTAATAGGATCGGTCATTCGCTCGAGGTTAATAAGAAGGGTAATATATAACCCAATATTACATTTGCCCCCATAAATTGTAATATTGTACTCACTCTCCGCAAGATAAAATAAATTATTTCCCTTTTGCTTGTGGACATGGCTCACACATTGTTAGTGAACTATTTCAAATCTTTGTGTTGTTCTTCTCCGATTCATTGTTCTTAATTGCATTTTACAAAATCATTTGACCTTTATTAATCTTTATCTTTTTCAATAATTGAGTTTTAAATAGTTATCATCCGCCAAATAGGTTATATATTAACCCCCTAAAAATAGGTTATCTATTAATAGGTACCCTACGTAATAGTAATAAGATAAGTATATAAACATGGATCTTATTTTAAAGTATATTTCGATCTGCGTCCAAAGGTATAAAAATTATAATATTTTAAGTTGTAAAACTAAAATTGTAATTAATTTATGAGTTATAGTGATTGTTGTAGTTTATTGAGACTCAAACTTTATATTTTATTTATAAGAAAGTCTAATTATCTTTTTAAAACTCAAACCTTATCTTCTACTATTATCCAAAAATCTAATTATCTTTTTAAAATTGAAATTTTTTCTTTTATTTATCCAAAGTCTAATTAGTTTTTTTTAAAGTATAATATTAATTAAATATATATTATGACATGGCAATCCTATGTGGCGCGCCGCATGCTTTGGAAAAAAGCTTCTTTTAAATATATATATTGATTAGAAATTTAGAATATAGCATATGATGGAGAGATGAGTGAATATTGGGGTTAATTTTACATGACTTCTGAAAGGAGGTGATTTATATTGGCTACCCAATTCGTTTTACGGTTTACTTTTTTGTAGACATGAAGAGTTTGTGAGTTCTGAAAATGATGGAGGATGGATGTGATGTCTTTTATGGTGTGTGTGTGATATGCCATGGAGGTGACTGTAATTTGTTGACGGTGTTATTAATTAATAGATTCTTCTCTTTAATGATAATCTGTGCGATGTGTGTTGTCTCGTGTATACACGGGTCCCTTTGTGAAGTGTTGATGCCTCGGCAACAATGGTGGTGGCAGTGTAGAGGTTGAACGTGTGGGTTGTAATGATGTGCCATGAGCGATCTCTGATGATGAATCCAACAGCTACTGAAGAGTTAATAACGAATCTGTCAAAGTTGAGTTTAAAATAGCCTTCTGGAGAGGGAGACCAATGAACTAGGATAGTGTTGGGACTTATGTTATAGATCGATACGGAGGGAGGAGAGGGAATCTCTCTGAGGGGAGAGATCAAGTTGTATTGTTTGTTGAGAAGAGTTATGATATGTCATTCCTGATGAGCAAGTTTTGCCCTTTGAGGAAAAAAAAACTATCTTTGTTGGAGTTGTTGAAAATTTTTCCATTCCTCTCATTCCACAAACCCATGTAATGAAGCAAAAAACGAGTAATGCAATGCTTATTATGTTTATGCCTAGCTAAGATATCAGTAAAGAGGTGCTAAGGGTGGAAGTATTTAACCATTCGGTCACTAAGGTAGAGGAGAATAAGGATCTAGATTTTGTGCATTGTAAGAAGACATGGTCGATAATTTCCTCGAAAGAGTCTGTAACACCCAAAATTTGAACCATATTTTATTAAATACGGTCAACATTTTTACATAGGAAAACAACCATTCAAACTTTGAGGGTACTACGCCACATCTATTTTCTTGAAAATAAATATAAGGCTAACTAAAGAAATAAACAGTATTAGATCTCGAACCCAAATTAAATAAGTGAGCTATTAATTTAACTAAAACCTTAAATAAAACCAACTAAATTACTTCTCTTAAACAATTCAAGATCTTATGACAACTTAATTTTAAAACCTCTAAACAAAATAGTTTTTTTTTTTTAATTTCATAACTAGGTGGATTCAACAATACTTGAGCGCTCACACTTGGAACGGATCCCTTCACCAACCTGCAAAAGTTAATAGAAAGGAGAAAAGAAAAGAAACGCGCAAACCTTAGTAACAAATAAGTAATTCCAACTCCATCCCGTAAATTAGTAATAGTTTTATTTTGAAAGTAATGTTATACTCCCTCCGTTTCATATTACTTGATACAGTTTGACCGACACAGAGTTTTAAGAGTGTTATTTGACGTATTTATTTTATTGTGAGTAGTTAGTTGTTGGTATTATTTAAGTGCATAAAGTACAATGTGGGGCCATGGGTGTATTGCAAAAGTAAAATAAAAAGCTAAAGAGAGAGAATGCAATAGGACAAATGTGGACCCATCCCATAATTAAAAACTAGATTTTTAGTGTAGGAACATGCTATTTTTAGAAGTGTATCAAGTAATATGGAACGGACGAATATGAGAAGTGTATCAAGTAATATGGGATGGAGGGAGTATAGTATATAATATATAGTATATACACGCACATAAACCAACCATTAAAAATCATTAATATATCCCGTTATATACTTCATGTAAAATCACCTTTAATTAAGAAAGGGAAATGTAATGCCAGTAGGCCGGGACTAGTTCCAGTAACCACCTGCTTCAACATTCAGTCGTCTCCAAAATAATAAATAATGGCCAAATCGTTTTACGAAATGTCCTAGTGTGCACACCCCTCACTAATAGCCTAATGATCTTCGCAACCGCGTGCCACTAGGTCCACTATTAGGAGGAAGATAATAACAGAATAATAAAAGTTCACAACCTGTTGGTAGCCTAATGATCAAACGCCACTAGATTCACTACTTCAAAGGACAGTCTGTTCATCACCTATGGAGGATCCAAATCCATAGGTTTCATTCCCTTTTCATGTTTCCACTTTAAGTTATTAGTAAATTTTAGGACAACCAATAAACATATAACTCTTTCAATAACCCACAATACAAATTATTTACTTTTTGAAAAAAAGTCAAACGTCCAATATCACATTACGCATGAAGTCCAAAATCACATACAACGTTTAATCATAAATTTTTCATAATTTAATAGTCATCAAAATTACATGAGTTAACGTTAATAATATCAGTACCAAGTTCCCTTAGAACAAAATAATAACATTAGTTATCGTACAAAAACATCATAATAGACTAATAATAAAAGTACTTACATTAATAGTAGTTTAAACATATCAATACTAATATATCTTCACATGATACATATAGTAGTACTTTACACAAGCATAGTATAATTCATACAATTGCACGTTTATAAACATATAACACGTAATTTTAAATGCTTTCTCTCTAAACCTCTCGACCCTTTGTGGAAGTCATGGCAGGAGGTAAAAGGGGAAGGCCACCTAAACGAAAGAATAAGAGTGGGTAAAAATCTGGGAAGAGTATTTCACAGAGTAATACGAACAATTTAAAGTTGAAAGAAGAGTGGTTGATGAAGAGGCATATATCTCGGAACTAGAAATCACAAGCGAGGAGGAGGAGAGCCTTATCACACATGTAGTTCATTTTGAGGGAAAGGAGCTCAATCCACGGGCAAGGCGTCGTTTTACTGAATGGGTTTCAGCTCTGAAATCTAGACCAGATGAAGGAACTTCGAAGAATGGAGGTAAGTTAACATTCACAAACACTAATAAGCATATCATTTTTGGTTCTGCAGTTAGTATTGATGTCAATAATGTTAGAGTTGATAATAGATTGATGAGTGTGATTGAGGAGAATCTAAAAATGCCGGATTATTGTATTGAACCTAACTTGCCTAAGATTGAAATAGAGGATGTGATTGACGAAATAGACTTTTGGATGTCTGTTGTTACCTATTTCATTGTTGGTGCCAACCCAACCGTTCATGTTATGGAGGGTTTTTTAAAGAGGATTTGGGGGGAAATGGGCATTGACAAAATTGCTCAAGTTGGAAAAGGGTGACATTTTGAGGTTTGAGGTTTGATGAAATCTCATATGACTATGTTTTTCTTTGCATATAAATAACACAAGATGCTCAAAGAGTATTATGTAAATAGTGTCATAGTCAAAACGTCCCTCTAAAAAAGGAGGCAATAGTTGGATTAATTGACCCATTCAAATTTGAAACTATTGAGGAATTCTCTAATAAAAAGTAAGATTTTTGAAACTTTCCTTTTTGAAATTGATTACTTAACCTCAGAAAAATTGATGAATATTGTTGCATTACATAATTTTTTAGGTCGCCACTATTCCAAATGTGGAAACAAAATATGAAGGTGTGGTTTGTGTTAACCATGGCAACATGGAGGATCATTCAACAAGTTGATGCAAGCTCCTCCGCTAAGGCTGCAAGCACCTTCGCGTGGCACTTCAAGGCTAGTTGCTTACTTGCTTCCCTAAGATCTCACACATCACTTGAATCACGAGTGACATGTCGTTCCATGCTCGCCCAACAATAAACTATGTGCAAGCACAACAAACCCATCTGGATAGCACCACGACTCTATGGCTCTTTTGTTTGATTCAAGGCTTGAGAAAGCCTCCCTTGGTGTTTTGCTAGAGGTCCAAATCACTTGTGAGAGGGTGATAAATGGGCTCTAGGCTCATTAATTAGGAATAGTTATAGGTCATTTAGATGCATATTAGACCATGTAGCTCCCATTTAGTTCCCTTTTGCATCCTTTTTCATTGTTTGCATGTCTTGCATTAGTTTTAGTGCATTTGCATCTAGGTAGGTTGCATGTAGTTCATTGCTTATGCATTTGCATCCCCCTCCCCTATTTAATCTCCCCTTTTAGTGCTTTTTGATATATTTGTAAGGAAGAAGGGTAAGAACAAGGGAGCTAGCGCTCCACTTAGGGCGGAGCTAGCGGGGCGGAGCTAGCGCTCCATAAAGGAGAATTTGAAGCAAAAGAGGCAGGAGTTTTGAGAGACCTTGGAGCGGGCGCTCTATTGTTTTTGGAGCGGGTCGCTCCACTACACTTTCGGACATTTTCGGATGGTATCGGACGACTTCGATTACTTTCGAACAGCTTCGGTTTTATGTTTTACGGCTATGCCCTTAGTACTTTGGGGTATTTAAGCTCGTTTGTGTAATAATAAAAGGCAGAATTTCATTTTCATAGATATTTAGTCTTAACTAGACGGATTCTAGAGTGAGAAGTTGAAGTTCTAGAGGGAGAAAGTAGATCTAGCTTTTGAATGTTAATGATTTCAAGCTTTTTCAATGGAGGTTTTTGGTTGATTTTCTTCTATATTTGAGTATTGCTTCTTACCTTTCTCTTTATTACCTTAATACTTAGTTTTAGTTCGATTAAATCTTGATTAGTAGTGGTTAGTTGTTGAATAGCTTTATTTGAATGATTTCTACCATTGTTGATCTTCCATTGTTGCTTCAACCTTTTTATTTGATCTTTACCATGCTTAGTGGGTATTTTATAAGCTAGGGAAAGGGGATGACCTTGTTAATCATGTGTTGACCATAAAAGTCAAGCTTAGGGGTTAGATTTAGGTGAGATTGTGTTGCCTAGCTTAATTATTGCCTTGATTAATTGATTGATCACCATTTGAACTTGATTTGGGAGTCCAAGGTAAAGGATTATTGAGACGTGAAGCTTTGAATTGACCTTAAATTAGTCAATAGGTTGACTTCACCATGAAAATAGGTGATTGACTTCATAGGACCTTATTTGAATCACGATGAGTTGTGAAAGTACTTGATTGATTGATTTTACCATGGGAATAGGTAAAATTAGTTGATTAGGTCCTCTTAATTAGCTTGAGGGAGTAATTAGGAAACAAATGAGTGACTTAGTCACCTAATCGACCCTAATGAATCCCTTTGACTTGACAAATTGGTTAATATTTGGTTAGGTTGTGAATCCCCTATCCTTGGTCTCTTTTGTGTATTTTTAAAATCCAATCACTTAGTTCATTTGTTAGTTAATTAGTTCTTAATTTGTTAGTTAATCTTTAATACCAAAAACTCTCTAAAATAGATTTAGCTTGTTTAAACGCATCCAAACTTTGATTAATCTTTGCTTCCTCATGGATTCGACCTTTCTTACCCTATATTAGTTAAGTTAGGTTACTAATTTGGCACGTGCAATGACCGTGTCAGAGGGAAAATTTCCGTATTTATTTATTCCCTCCCTCTCCTTACTTATAAAGTTGGTTACTTGGATGATTTTTGTGGTTGGACTTCATGCTTGGGCATTACGCTTGCTACCACACACATGCACGCCCGCCGCCTGCCTGGACCGACACGGGTCGGGCCGGATTCCTTATGTGGGTCTGATTATTTTGCTATAAAATCACACCTCTACTACTTCTGTTTGGCATTCAAATATACTCTCTTCTTCCTCTCTTCTCTTCTTCTCTCTTTCTCCTAGGTCCGTGCTTTTCTCCAAAGCCTTTCTCTGTTAGTGGTGACTTTGAAAGGCTGTTGTGTTAACCTTGGGGGGGCTTTCGGCCAAGTTGCGATTACCACCATAGTCGAGCCGTAATTGCTTTCAAGCTAGTGGTCTCCTACCACAACATATCCTTGAAATCAGTTCTTTTCTGCCATTACAATTATCAATTCTAACAATTGGAAAGCAATTACTTATTTGCAATGGATGACGTTTCAAGAAAATCCATGGCTCATCTGTCCAAGCTTGAGTCTCTTGACGGAAATAAATAAATATGAAGGGCTCAAAAACTGCTGATGTTTTTGAGCAATTAGACATTGACTACTTCCTCTTCAACGACTGTCCTGCTACATGTGATTCCTCCTTTTCTCCTTCTGCTACCGATATTAAGAAGAACAAGGAAGAAATCATAAAATATGAAAAATTTAATAAGACTGTTCGTTTCCACCTCCTTAATCTGATGACTAATAGCTTGTTCGGTTTATTCATGGTGCATAAATCGTCTAAAACGGTTTGGGAGGCCCTTGAGAAAAAATATGGGTCTGATGATGTTAGGAAACAAAAGTACGTTGTTGTAAAGTGGTTGGCTTTCCATATGGTTGATGAGAAGCCAATCATGGACCAATTTCATGTGTTCGAAAATTTGTGTGTTGATGTACATGAAAATCTGTGAAGTTTTTCAAGCCAAGGGAAGTTCAACAAACTTGATGGCAAGATTTAGAAGAGGTATGTACTTTGCTATGTCTGTGGCAAGCCTGATTATAAGGCTTACCAATGCCTTCAACGCCAAGGTTTTGGCCAGAAGCAAGGACCTCAGGCTAATTTTGTTAAATCTGATGACATTATCGCTATTGTGGTTGTTAAAGTGAATTTGATCGAGAACAGTACTGACTGGATTTTGGGCACTGGGGCTTCGAGGCATTTCTGTGCAAACAAGGAGTTGCTCCATGATTTCCAGGATGCTATTAAAGGCGAGTGTGTCTACATGGGCAACCCTACAACTGCTAGAGTGCTTGGGCGAGGAAAGGTCACTCTAAAACTTACCTCTGGAAAAACCCTCTCCCTTTCAAATGTATTGTATGTTCCTACTATGAGTCGCAACCTAGTGTCTGGTGCCTTGTTAAACAAAGCTGGTTTGAAAATTATTTTTGAGGCTAACAAGGTTGTAATGACTCGTAGTGGGGAAATTGTTGGGAAGGGGTATATAATTGGGGGGTTTCTTTATTTTGAATGTTGATTCTTCTGTTTCTCCTGTTGTTAACAAAACTTTTTCTGGTTCTGCTTATGTTGCTGAGTCTTTAAATTTGTGGCATGGTAGATAAAGGCATGTGAATGTTGCTTCTATTAAGAGTAAGGACCTTAGCTATAATTCCTAATCTGTCCATCATTGAGTTTTCTAAGTGTCCAGTTTGTGTTGAAGTAAAATTTACTAGGAAACCTTGCAAAATTGTGACTCAAAGGATCACACAACTTCTAGAGTTAATGATTATTCGAGGAGGGAACTTCTAGAGTTGATTCATATGGACTTAGCTGATTTCCAGAACACTAGAAGTAGAGGAGGAAAATTCTGGTACATTTCCTTTGTTGATGGTTATTTGAGGTACACTAAGATATACCTTCTCAAAGCCAAAAGTAAGGCAGGGGAAGCTTTTATAAAATACAAGGGTAAAGTAGAAAACCAACTTGATAGAAAAATCAAGAGGGTTAGCTATGATAGAGGTAGAGAGTATGGGAACAACTCTTTGAATGACCATTGTGAGAAATTGGGTATTATTCATGAGCTTAGTGCCCCTTACGTACCTCAACAGAATGGTATAGTTGAACGAAAAAACAAGTCTTTGAAAAATAAGATGAATGTTGTGCTTGTAAGTTCTGGGTTGCCTGATGAAATGTGAGGGGAAGCAGTCCTTTCATCCTGCCGTGTTCTTAACAGTGTACCTCTCAAAAAGTTAGATAAGACTCCTTATGAACTATGGAAGGGGTATCCTCCAAACTTGAGTTTTTTTGAGAGTGTGGGGGTGTCTAGCTAAAGTAGGGTTACCTAACTATAAGAAGTCAAATATTGGACGCAAGACCTTTAATGCTGTATTTATTGGTTATGGTCATGCTTCTTACAGATTCATGACTTTGAGTGATAGGTCTATTTGTGAGTACAAAGACGTTGAGTTATTTTAACATATTTTTCCCTTGAAAAAGGGTGATGTTGCTTCTATGCCTTCATGTTCTTCTCATGTTGTTGATTTACCTACTTGTTCTACACATGATGTTGATTTACATACTAGTGATATTTCTGCTGATTTCACTTTAAATAGTACTTCAGTTGATTTGCATGCTAGTAGTTCTTCTGTTGTAGATGAGACTAGGAAAACTAAAAACACCCAGAGTAGAAAAATACTTTAGTTCTGATTTTATTACTGTTTTTTTGTCTCGTAGTTCTTATGTTGACCTATTGAGTGATGAATTACTCTATGCTTTCATGATAGAAGAGGACCCAAAGACTTTTGAGGAGGCAATGAGATATATGGATGCTAGTTTTTTTGGAAAGAGGTCATTAAGAGCGAGTTAGATTCCATAGTGTCTAACTTCACTTGGGAGTTAACTAACTGACCTAAAGGATAAAAGACCATAGATAGCAAATGGATCTTTAAAAAGAAATTGAGACCTCATGGGACTATTGAGAGGTTTAAAGCCAAACTTGTCATTAGGGGCTTTACTGAAAGGAAAGGACTGAATTACTTTGACACTTATTCTCCTGTGACTAAGATAGTCACTATTAGGACTCTGCTATCTCTTGCTGCTATTCATAACTTAGTTATACATCAGATGGATGTTAAGACTGCTTTTCCTGAATGGTGACGTAGAGGAGGAGATTTATATGTTTTAACCTAAGGGTTTTGTGGTGCAAGGTCAAGAAGATAGAGTGTGCAAGTTGAGGAACTCCTTATATGGTTTCAAACAAGCACCAAAGCAGTGGTATGAAAAATTTAACAGCATTGTTGGTCAAATGGCTTCATTGTCAACAACTCTGAATCTTGTGTTTATTCCAAATTGATAGGATCAGATTGTGTAATCATATGTCTTTATGTGGATGACATGCTTATTTTGTGGTAACAATATAAAGGTTGTTAATGATTCTAAACTTTTCTTGGCATCAAAACCTCTGGTGATTTTAGGAGTAAGACTTAAGAAAACCTCTGGTCGCATTTTCATTAGTCAGCCTCATTATGTGAAAAAAGTGCTTAAAAAGTTTAAATCCTGTAATGTTGTTCCAGTGAGTACGCCCTATGACCCTAGTATTCATTTGACCAATAACTTAGGTGAAAGTATCTCTCAAAGTGAATGTGAAAGTCATAGGTAGTTTTGATGTATCTCATGAACTGTACTCGACCTGACATAGCTTATGCAGTAAGTAGACTGAGTCGGTATACTCATAACCCTAGTAATGAATATTGGAACTGTTGGTTTATGTTCACATTATTCTAAATTTCCTGATGTACTTTAAGGATATTGTGATGCAAATTGAGTTTCAGGTAATGATGAGATTAGTTCAACTAGTGGTTATGTGTTTACTCTTGGTGGTGGTGCTATATCGTGGAAGTCTTCAAAGCAGACTTGTATAACACGCTTCACCATGGAGTCTAAGTTCATCATTGCCCTCGAGTTGGCAGGGCAAGAAGCTAAGTGGTTGAGAAACCTATTATCTGATGTTCCGTTATGGGGAGGGCAGGGTGCACCTGTCTCTCATGATTGTGATTCTCAAGCATCCATTGGTGTTGCTAAGAACATAGTCTACAATGGTGAGAAAAGACACAACAGATTAGACATGGAGTCGTGAAACAACTCCTGAAAAATGGGGTGATTTCTTTGGACTACGTGAGGTCCAAAAGAAATCTTGCTGATCCCTTTACTAAAGGATTATCTAGGAGAGTTGTCCTAGAGTCGTCGAGGGGGATTGGGGTAAAGCCCATTAGTTGAGAGTTTATGGTGGGTACCCTTTTGTGGTCAAACGGAGCCATAAAGTCTTAACTTGCACTACCTTGCTCATCCCTGTGGCGTGTTGGTAGTGCATTCTAAATCCATAGCCTATTTGGTGGTGGTATTGAGACGCACTTGATGGATTTATATTGTGAGGTTGAGATTTTGCTCTTAATGGTTCCATATCCCTTTGGGGGTGGTGTTATTGAGGAACAACTGATGGACTACCTACTTAAGTGTGGAGGTTAAGGCGCTTTCTATGAAAGATTGGGCTGTCTTTCTAGAGCACTTATGAAACACAAGGTGTGCACATCGCGAAGACTGCAGGTTCTTAAGGTAGGTATGTGTTGTGTGGAAGTCTGATGAGTTCAAGAGAAATTCATTCATTGGAAAGTAAGTTGTTGCCTCACTTCACTATGTATCAATTCAAATCGAAAGACATTGATGCTTAAGTACTTTCCTTTCCTTACCCAAGAATTTTTTTTGCTTTTCATAGCCTTAATTTGTGGGGGGGTTTTGGATTCAAGGCTTAGAAAGCCTCCTTTGGTGTTTTGCAAAAGGTCCCATATCACTTGTGAGAGGGAGAATTCCCTTATTTATTTATTCCCTCCCTCTCCTCACTTATTGAGTTGGTTACTTGGATGACTTTTGTGATTGGTTGTAGATTACGTCCCTTGATTCCCTCTGCCTATTGATTTCATTCCTTATTTGGGTCTGATTGTTTTGCTATAAAATCATACCTCTACTGCTTCGGTTCGGCATCCGAAAATACTCTCTTCTTCCTCTCTTCTCTTCTTCTCTCTTTCTCCTAGGTACGTGGTTTTCTCCAAAGCCTTTCTCTGTTAGTGGTGACTTTGAAAGGCTGTTGTGTTAACCTTTGGGGACTTTCGGCCAAGTTGCGATTACCACCATTGTAATCCCCCGTAATTTTATGAATTTTATAAATATATATAAAGTATATTTCTAATTATTTTCATATTTATTTTATTTAATTATTTAAGTATTGACTAATTTGAAAGTCAAACGATTGTTTAAACGTTTTAAATAATCATTAATATTTATTGGATTGGACTTTTAAGTATAGAATGTTTCTTAAATGTTTTCGGCTATGTTTAAATGAATTTTAATATTACGTTAAAGAGCCCAAACCTTTTACTTAGGGTTGGATGATCAACCCAAACCCAAATCAAAGCCTAAACCTAATTGCCACAGGTTTATAGGCAAACCTATAAATACCCCCCTAAACACCAAAATTTTCACACTTCATTCTCTCTTTGCTCTTTCCCCAACCGGCAACCCTCTCTCCTCTTTCTTCTCCTCGTTTTTTGTGCGCCGGCCGTACACAACCACCACACCCTCTCTCATTCGTTTTCCGGCGAGCAACCACACTCACTCACCCCTTCATCTCACTCTCCCTCACTCTTTCTCCCTCCGTCCGCAAGAAGCAGCAGCAGCCACGCAACACGTGTGACTGCCTTGCACGCGCCGCCACCTCAGCCCAACGCGCCACCGCTCGTTTTCTCTTTGTTGTTCTTTCGGTTTTTCAAGTTTTTCTTTCGATTTATTTCTTATCCTTTATCCTCTATTTTATGTTTACTTATAGTTCTAATATTAAACTTTTAATTTTTATGAGTTTTAATATTTTTCATAAATAAAGTTTGAAACTTTATTGTTTAAGTAATTAAAAATCTGATTTTTAATAATTATGGATTTAAGTTATAATTGCAGATTTATTATTTTTATATTTAAAGTGGATTTTAAGTATAAAAGTGATGGTTTTTAAGGTTTTTAAAGCCTAGACTTATAATATTGTCTTAAAGGTTGCTAAAGGTTGAAACTATAGTGTTTTTAAAGTATTTTAAAATGAGTTTTGAAGCATTTTTAAATTAATTATAGTGCTGTGAATTAATTAGGATATTAAGTCATTGTTTTATTATTATTTTGGTAGGCGGAGAATTTACTTTAGGCGACTTCTAGTGTTTTAAAGTGGCCTCTCATTCCGACTACACAAGGTACGTACATGTCCTTAGGTGCTAGACTAGTATCCTGTCCTAAGGATATGATTATTTATAGTATCATGTATAAAGAACCCTTTTATGGTTCATACGTGGCTATTGATTATGGAATTACGTGTTGTTGAGCATGTTAATTGCATATGATGTTTTATTACATGATTGAATGGATGTTTGATTCAAGCATGTTTGGGAAGGGAAATTTATTTATAAATTCATATGAGGGGTTTATACATATGTTTATGGATTTTTGGTATTGTTTCCCTTAGTGGATATTTTATTACTTCTCAAAGGCCGAGGACTTTGTGGGTAAGATTGACTATTATGGTTATGATTATTTTACTACTTTGCAAAGACTAAGGGCTTTATAGGGTATGTATACTTATTGTCTTTGGACATTCGATTGTTGATTTAAGTCAACAAATAAATTGGAGGATCAATTCTTGGTCAATTGAAATTATTTGATCACGTTATTTAATCCTAAGATAAAAGTAGAATATTTGTTGCATCCATGTTATGTGTTGGTTGCTTTGTTTAGAGTCCAACATCGAATAACATATTAATACTAAAAGTGAAAGAGAATAATAGCTTTAGACTTGTGCACGTCTGAAGTTTTGGACTAGTATGAGTTGAAGTACATGGTGGTAGCCCACGCTTTTCTTGGGGCCGGATTGATCACCGTGCCCTATTTATTTTTAAAGGTTCCTCGATATCGTTGGTTAAGGGATTATAGAGTCGCGCCCGTAATTCGTCTTCTGTATTGAAGGCTGGTTTTGGTTGGACAACTCGATCCATTGTCTATTCAATTTATTAAATGAGTTATCATGATGTATGTTGTGAAGTCAAGTTTTAAGTTTTACAGCATTATTATTGATCATGTTTTAATGCTTAGTAGTATCATAATAGGTTTTATGTCTTATATTGTTATGTATGTATTCAGCTTTGCTGATTACGTGCTTTTTGTCTGTTGATCATGGATGTGCCTATTGATCCTGTGATGACCCTTTATTGGCGAGAAATCTTCGATTGAGTATTTGCCTACGGGTTTGGGAGATATGATGCATCATCACATTTACTCATTTGGGATTTGGGAGGCACTGATGAGAGATCGTTTTCTCACTTTTATTGCTTCTTATATTTATGTTACTTTCATTAAGTTACTATTTGGATTATTTATTTTAAGTTCGTTAAGTTGGTTTTGAATTACTTTCGCGGTTTGAAATATATTTTTACAGTTTTTATGGTTTAAGTATTTAATAAAGTTTTATTTAATGTTTTTCCGCTGCAAAATTCTGAGAGCCGATACGTTATCACACGGGCGATAATGCCTTTATAATTCTCTATTTTAGTTGGGAAAATATATGTTTTATAGAAACAGAATTGTTGGGGTTTTACAACCATAGTCGGGCCGTAATTGCTTTCAAGTCAGTGGTCTCGTACCACGGCACAACCTTGAAATCAATTCTTTTCTGCCATTGCAATTGTCAGTTCAAACATCTTTAACAATACTGTTTATTGCAACTTCACGTTTCTACCCTTCGTCTCTTTGATAGTTCAGCTTGTTCCCCTTAAGTCGAGTTCTACCACGAGTCTCCAACAACCACAAGCAAACCCCTCAGTCCCTCAAGTGAGAGGTGCTTCTCATCGAGCACGCTCACTCGCCTTCTCCCATGGTTGTCGCAGAACCAACGCCACTTTGGTGCCCCCACCAAGTACCATTCCTTGCTGGCACCCCACTATATCTTTGTGATGGTTGTTCTTAATGGCATATGAAACCTTGTTCCCTTGCGCAATTTTTTGACATCTCTAATACCACATGTCACATGCCATGCACCGATCACCCGTGCGGGCGCCTAAATCGTTATGGTTAGATCCAGGGCAATATATCCCCTATGCGCAACAAGTATAAAACATAAATATATGCGAGAAACACAACACAAAATGACACTAACTAGCTCCAATACACATGGATTAGTCCGAGCATACAAAAATAGGAGTTGCCTTATATAGTTATTATCATCTAGCATTGGGGAAACTGTTAACACGTGATAGGGTCAGTCATATGCTATCAAAAATAATTCCTATAGAACTTCCTACTAATGTAGTCAGGGAGATGAGATTACTAATTTAACCAAATTAAACTAATATACTAACTGTAAAAACAATTGAGATTTACTGTAAACTAATTAAACTAATTGCAGGGAGAAAATAATGGTTGATATTATCAAATATTAAAGACTTAAGATTGTGGATCACTATGCAAACAATTCGGGATATTAAGGATAAATTATAACTACCTAATAAGTCAATCTATTTAGGGCATATACATGCAATTTCTCTCGAATATTGCCTCCTTCAAAGATTAGCTAGCCGTTCTTGCATAAATAAGGGTCAGTTTGGCTATTAATGGATAGCCTATACCTATTCTCTCCTCTTGAAACATATTTGATATTACGAAGGTAGAAATACAAATCGATCCTAATATATAAATCTAGCATGAACGTTTCGATAACTGAAAGCAGATTAAACAAATAGATAATCAAACTAATTCTATTAATCTCTCATTGTGTTGCATAAATAACCACAACCCTAGTATGAAGCTACTCACTCTTGGCTATGAAAATAACAATAATAATTTGGGCATTCATGATTAAAATCAAGAAAATAACAATAACTATGAAATCAATTGTAATGTAATAAAGATTTGAATTAACAAAAAGAAGAACTTGAATGAATCTTGAAATGAATTCACGAACCAAACGTAAGTAGAAACCTGGAGAGTATTTTGTGCTTAGAAATAAAACTAGCTAGGGGTAAATAGTAATAATAATAACGTACAATAGTGTGATCAACTCACAAACAAGATCCTGCAAAATGCATGCCGCCAGATACATAGGGCGAAGTTGCCCGATCGGTGAACCTGACGCAAAATCCTCCCGGTATATAGGGGGATTTAACTGATCGAGTCATAGTAATAGCTTAAATGGCTACTCAATTGGGCGAACTTTCCCGGTCTGATCGGACATCTTGCTTCTTTGACTTTTTCATTAATTTCGCTTCTTCAAATGCTCAACGAACAACCCAAGGCATTTCCCAAGTAAATCAAAGACCCCAAAAGGTCACTCCTGAGCAATAGTTGCCTGCAAGATCCCTGTAATACCCCGACAATTCTCTCTTTTATAAAACATATATTTTCCAACTAAAAATAGAGAATCATCAAAGTATTACCCAACTTCAAACGTACTTTAAAAATCCTTTTCCGAATCTTTCACCATAGTGACCCCCCGGAACTTAGACAACTTAAAATAAATAATCCATAAAGTAACTTAATAAAAGAAACATATGCCATCTGATAATCAATATAATTATACTCTTGTGGATGATATGGAACTGAGAATTCCTGAGGAGCATAAACAGATACCCATTCTGATTGAGGGATAATTTTCTTAATTTTGCACTTTGAATATACTGTGATTGAGGCTCTTTCAGTATGTTCAATCTCAGCTGATTTGGTGTCGACGAGTATAAACTCGTAGAACTTTTGGGTTTTGTATGAGGCTTCTAGTTTGTAGTGACATTTTTTGGGGAAAAGAGTACTGGTAAATTTAATTATTTCAGGGATTTGAGGGGTTTCTTTGAAGCGAGTAAGAAACATATGTTTCTTACTAGTTTTGGTAATATAATTATGAGCATCTGGTTTGATGGTTTTGAGTATTTGAATTTGAAGTTGAGGCTTGAGGTGGATATTTCACGGCTTGTGAATAGGTTAGAGGCGGAAAGTCTTGAAATGCCTCAAATTTATTAATCGGAAGTAGATGGCTTATCTTTTGAAGGTTGGAGCTTTTGAATTTTCATTACACAATCCTCTGGCTTTTGAACACCTTTGCCTTTGTCGTTGTATTGATTCATTTTGCTTCCTAAAAAATTAAACTTTATTAAGATTTTCTTTACCTTGTAATAATTCTCTTGTTAGAAAATCTGGAAGAGAATTAGCTACTCCTTTTATATATTCAATTTGAAAATAAAAAACAGATAAATAGCTTGCCATCTAGCAAAGATTTTTTTTGAAATAATATTTTGAACATCTTTTTGTAAAATTTCTTTTCGAGACCTACAGTCTATACGTAGTGAAGAGGTTTTGTTATATAAATCATCCTGAAATTTTTAAATACAAAGGAAAATAGATAAAATTTCCTTTTTAATGGTAGAATAATTTTTTTGAGGTCCAAGCCAAATGCCTGAATGAAACCTAACTATTTGTTCTTTTTTATTATCAAGAAGTTTTTGCTTGAGTATCCCTCCATATCCTATCTCAGAAGCATCTGTTTCAACTATCATAAAAGTTTCGGGATGTGAAAGTCCTAAGCATGGAAGTGATTTAGCTTTTTCCTTTAATATCTTAACAGTTTGAGTATGTTTGTCTGACCACGTAGGAGGATTTTTTGTAGTCTTTTATAGAGACATGAACAATATTGCCTTAAATTGGAAAAAAGTCTGCAATATAATTAAGACATCGGAGAAACCTTTGAAGTTCATTTTTATCCTTTATTTCATTCGGGAATTTGTCAGCAAATTCTATTGCTCTATTAATAGGTTTCATAGTACCTTGGTAAATATCATGTCCTAAAAATCTTATTCTAGTTTGAAATAATTTTATTTTTGGAAATGATACTAGTAAGCCATTCTTTTTGATAATATGTAGAAAAGTATTTAGGTGCTTGAAATGTTGATCCATTGAATTTGAAAAAACCAATACATCATCAATATAGACTATAATATATTGAGTATAAGGATTAAAAATATCATTCATAATATTTTGAAATTCCGAAGGGACATTTTTGAGTCCAAAAGGCATAACATTCCACTCATACTGTCCAAAAGGAATATTAAAAGCGGTTTTATATCTATCCATTTCTTCTAGTTGTATTTTCCAAAATCTACTTTTCATATCAAATTTTGAAAATATTTTTGCATTATAAAGTCGGCTCAATAAATCCTTTTTATAGGGAATTGGGTAACTAATCCACTGTAAAACTTTATTAAGGGGTTTATAATTAATAATTAATCTAGGGACTCCTCTTTCTTTCTCTGCCTAATTCATGACATAAAATGCTGTCTAATTAACTTTTTATCTAACAATGTTTGAATTTCATTTTCTGCAAAATTGTAACATTTCATGATTCATTTGGATTAGTCTTGCCTTTGTAGGAATATTTTTCCCTGAAAATTCTTTTTTCATAAGGAAGTAAAACCATATGCTTTTTTCTTTCCCAAAATGCATTAGGAATATCGGCATAAAATTTATTTTTGAAAATTTGTTCTAAATCAGAAATTCGTTTTTGAATATGAGAATTTTGTAATTGTTCTTCTATTTTTAAATATGAAATTTCCTGATGTAAAAGAGAAATTTGAGAGTTTTTTTTTGTAATCATTAAATTGATTTGTTGGAAAATAGAAGAAGATTAAGTAAAGGCTAAATCCTTTTGAAAAACTGGGGCAAGAAATTGAAAAGATATTTTCTTCCCCATTATATTTGTGCGAACACCAGTGTGATCAACAGTAAAAGGATAAATTTGAGTTATAAAAGGAGTGTCAAGTATATTTCATTGTTTATGTCTTTCACAAGTATCAATGAATTTTTAAAACAATATCCATTGATACAAATATAAGCTTTTGGTAATTTATATTTTATTTTTAAAGGGGATCCATTAGCACTATGTAATTTTTCTGTAGTTTTCTCATAAGGTACTAGGAATTAGTCCTTCTTTGATACAGTTTTGATCAGCACCACTATCTAGTCGCTATGGTTTTTATGTGAAAATCGTTTCCAATTTTAAGAGAAATGAGAATATACCATATTTGAAAACTTATTTTATCTACTATCTAGTACTCTCTCTGTTTTTTTTATATGCACCTAAGGGTTTTCACAAGAAGCAAGGAAAAAGTGCAAAAGTAAGAGAGAAGGTTAGTAAAAGTAAGAAAAAAGTGAAAAAGGTAGAGAGAAGGAATGAAAAAGTAGGAGAGAAGTGTAATAATTAGGTGGGCCAACTTTCCATTTATGGCAAAAGGTAGAAAGGTGCCAATTAAAGAAAACACCCCAAAATGGAGAAATGTGCATATTAAAAAAACGGAGGTAGTATAACATTAATTTGATCGTCATTTGGTCCTTGTGAAAAAATTTGAATTGGAGGTAAAGTAGGATTTTAAGAACAAGAAAGTTGTTCTTTTTGAACTTTATTTTTATTATTATTGGATTATAAAATGACATTTCTAGTTTGAAGTTCTAGGTCTTTTGTTTTAAATTCTAAAAGTTGTTCTTGAATATCTTTTATTTGAGACTTGAGACTATTTACTTCTGCTTGTAAGTCTTTGGTTGTAATTTGTTTAAATATATTAGGAGCAAGGTATTGGTTAAATATTTTAGACAAAGTTATAGGTTCAAACCTAACTGAATTTTCCTCTTTGTAAATAATATCCTTTAGTTTTAAAAGATATTCTTTTTAAACATCTAAGTCTTCAAATTTATCTATAAGTTCAAATAAAAATTATTTTTCATCTTTATTTTTTGTGATGACATTAACTGAAGGATGGTACATGATATCTTTATTCATTTTAGGAGTAGTTAAGTTTTGAATGTTAAGGGAAAAATATGTCTCCTTACTACATACTAAATGTGAGTTATTATTATCGTGCGAAAATAATTATCTAACTAAAGTAGCCATGGTCATAAAATTAATTAACTTAGTATTCAAAGTAATTAAGCTGACACAATTAAATGGGACCAACGGGACCATCCTTACCGGGACCACCTATCCTCTTAACGAACAATATTATAAAAAACCTTTCAAAAAACCCATACGCCAACAGAAGAAAAACCTAGATCCAAAATGAGCAATAGTTGCCTGCAAGATCCCTGTATCACCCCGACAATTCTCTCTTTTATAAAACATATATTTTCCAACTAAAAATAGAGAATCATCAAAATATAACCCAACTTCAAACGTACTCTAAAACCAACTTAGACAACTTAAAATAAAATAAACAGTAAAGTAACTTAATAAAAGAAACATAAATAAATGAAGCAACGTAAGTGAGAAAACGATCTCTCATCAATATCTCTCAATTCCCAATTGAGTATGGATGCATCATCTTCAAACCTGTAGGCAAATATTCAATTGATGGATGGCTTGCCAATTAAGGGTCATAACAGGATCAATAGGCACAGCCATGATCGACACACAGAAAAGCATGTAATCAGTGAAGTTGAGTACATACATTACAATACAATACACGAAAACCTAGCATGATACTACTAAGCAAGAAAACATGATCAACAATAAAACATTGACTCGTAAGATAAAACTCGACTTCGCAAGACTACAAATAATAATTCATTTAGTCAATTGAATAGTCAATGGATCAAGTTGTCAAACCAAACCTTATCTTCAATTCAAAAGACGAATTACAGGCACGACTCCGTAATCCCCTTGACCAACGATATCAAGGAACCTTTTAAATAAAAATAGGGCACGGTGATTAATCCGGCCCCAAGAAAAGCCATGGACTACCACCATGAACTCCAACTCATACTAGTCCAAAACTTTAGACGTGCACAAGTCTAAAGCTATTGCTATTCACTTTCACTTTAAGTATTAATTTGTTATTCGATGTTGGACTCTAACAAGACAACCAACACATAACACAGATGCAACAAAAAAATCCCACTTTTATCTTAGGATTATATAACGTGATCAAACACTTTCAATTGACCAAGAAATTAATCATCAATTTATTTGTTGACTTAAATCAACAATCCAAGTGTCCAAAGACAATATATATACATACCCTACAAAGCCTTCGGTCTTTGTAAAGTAGTAAAATAATAATAATAATACCAATTCTACTTACTCAACAAAGTCCTCATCCTTTGAGAAGTAATAAAACAATAACAAGGGAAACATTACCAAAAATTCATAAACATATTTATAAATCCCACATGCGAATTTATAAATAAACTTCCCTTCCCAAGCATGTTTGAATCAAACATCCATTCAATCATGTAATAAACATCATAGACAGTTAGCATGCTCAACAACTACACCTAATTCCACAACCACATAAAAAGGGTTCCCTATACATGATACTATACATAATTCTACCCTTAGGACGTGGTACTAGTCTAACACATAAGGACGTGTACGTACCTTGTGTAGACAAAATAAGAGGCCACTTTAGAAACACTAGAAGTCACTTAAGGCAAATTCTCCGCCTACCAAATAATAGAATAACAATGAATTAATACTCTAATTAATTCACAACAATATTAATTATTTTAAAACGCTTCAAAATTTGTTCTAAAATCCTTTAAAAACACTAATGTTGTAACCTTTAACAAGCTTTAATATAATACTAACAAACTAGGCTTTAAAAACCTTTATTTTTATATTTAAAACTAACTTTAAATATAAACCATAAATATGAAATTATAACTTAAATTTAGAAATAATAAAAAATCAAAATTTTAATTACATAAACAATAAAGTTTCAAACTTTATTTACAAAACGTATAGAAATCATAAAAATCATAACTTTATTCATCAAAACTATAAATAGATATAAATAGAGGAAAAGGGATAAGAATTAACCGGAAGAAAACACAAAAACCGGAAAACAACGGAGGAGAGAGACGCGTGGCTGGCAATCAGCGCGTGTGCAGCACGTGCGGCTGTTGGTTGCGTGTTGGCGCTCGGCAGACGAAGCGAAGAGGGGAGAGTGGGTGGTTGCGGGTGTGGCAACGCACGCAAGAGGAAAAGGCGGACGAGTGGTGGTGTAGGTATGTGGCAGTTGTCGGATTACACGAGTGAGAGAGAGGGAGAGGGGGCGCCGGTGAGAGGAGAGGAAAGAGGGAGAAAATAAGAGTGTGGAAAAATTGGGGTTTGATGGGTATTTATAGGTTTTCTTAGAAACACAAGGCAAATAGGTTTAGGCTTTAGTTTGGGTTTAAGTTGATCATCAAGGCTAAAGAATGTTTGGACTTCTCAACCCATATTTAAAATTCATTTAAAACATGACCCAAAACCCAATTAAACTATTTAATAACTTAAAAGCTCAACCCAATAAAATATTTATGATTAATTAAAACATTTAGATAATCGTTTGACTTTTAAAATAGTCCACACTTAAATATTTTAATTAGATAATAAACGTGAAAACTAATTATAAATATATTTTAGATATATTTGTAAAATTCATGAAATTACGGGAGACTACAGTCGTGTGGTTGCTTTAAAATATGTGGAAAAAGGGGAAAACCATTGAAATCTACCAAATAATCACACTAGAGGAAAATTGTCAATAGAAACGGCTCCAATGAGTCATAATTAGTCCAAAATGCATTAGGAAAGGGGGTAAAACTATACTTCCTCCGTTTCGCAATACTCGCAACATAAGAATAGTAGCCACTATTCATGAATCAATCTTATGTTATATTTTTTTACAAGTGTATAAGAAAAAACATAGTCAAGTGGGATCTTATTTGATTCGTCTTAATGCATACTATCATAATATCAACTTTTTATAATTTTTACTTATCAATAATTAGAGATATTAAGGTTCAAAGTATTGCATTGGATAGTGTGCAAACAAGAAACGCTGCGAGTATTGCGAAACGGAGGAAGTATATAATATCATTACATTAGCACCTGAGACTACGCTTTCATGTGAAAAATTGTTTTTGGCAAAAATGATACCTACTCATTAATCATACTGAAGGTAAGATATTTACTCCCTCTGTCTTACTTAATTCAATTTATTTTAGCATGGTTTTCGAGATAAAATTTTGACCACAATATGTATAATTAAATCGTACAAATAATAAAAAGTTGATATTTTAAAATCACATGGTAGTATTTTTCCTTATATGCTAGTGGCAAAATATGGTCAAGATTGAAGAAATTTTACTCTAAAATAGTGAATTAGTTCTAGTATTTTGAGATAGACTAACATATACTGGAAATCAACCGAATAGTTGTGTCGAAACTGCACACCTAGTGCTTTTCTGATATATCAAAATCTGTAGTTATCACGAAAGAAAAATGCGAAACCACTACTATGAATATGCTTTGAACCCCTCCAACTTGGATTCCCCCATCCCCTCCTCGCCTTTATCCAATGCTTCACTTCAGTCCATCTTCATTGCCTGGTCCCGTCCTGTAGGGGCACGATCAAGCTCAACTTTGATGGTTCGGTCAAACACAACAATGCAGCAGCTGGTTTCATCATTCGGGATCATGAAGGTCAAGTCATTGTAGCGGAAACCCACAAATGGGTAACACCAGTGGCGGACGCATGTTGCCATTTGGATAGACAAGTGTGTACCCAAATAATATTAAAATGATTAAGTACCAATGTATCACAATGCTAAAGTCTAGCACAGTTGGTAGGAGGACTAATGGGAGTGTGTTGGGGGTAGCACGTTCGAAGGTTGATCCTTGGTGTTTTTGGCTTTTTGGCTTTTTGGCTTTTTGGATCCATGATGTAATGATGCACCATCACTACAATGATTCCTTTCCATCTAATTTCTTGATTAGCTCTTGTTCTTTATGTTGACAGGGTTGTGAACTTTGTTAAAAGATTTCTATTGAACCACATTAAGAACGATTATGGAAATAAAGTTGCATCAAACTTCAAAAGAAATATTAAAAGACATATTTTATTATGAATCAAAATAATTATTGTCAATTTGTCTTTTAAAGTAGTATAATTTATCATGTTTGTCTATTCAACTTCAATCAATTATATCCTGAATAAGTAAGTAAAAATTATAAAAACGTAACATTTTGAAAATATAACGTGACAAATCTAACAAGATCTCACTCTATAATATTTTTCAGTAAGTATACATAAGATAGATAAAATAGAGTATGTGAATAGTGTCAAAAATTAATACGTGTTGAGGAAGTATATCATAAAATTTATAATCAAAGTTTGATGCAAAACTCTAAGCAACAACAAGATATACAGTGGAAGGAGTAAATTGTTATTAATTTTGATAACTTAAATATTTTTGAATTATTATATAGTGTCTACCAAAATTTCAATTCCTAGATCCGTCAGTGAGTAACACTTTTGTCATTGTAGCTGAAGCCACAACTCTTCACATAGGAGTCATTCAAGCCACCAAATACAATCATTCAAAACTAATAATATTGAAGGTGACAACTTACTAGTCATCAATGCAACAAATGGGAAGTGCAATCCTCCATGGCAAATAGGGAACATCATTGAAGATAATAAAATCTCCCTGCAAGTCTTTGAGCTGAGGATTTCCACATCAAGCATGTCTATAGAAAAGTCAATCGCGCAGCTGATTGGATAGCAAATGCGGGTCGATCGCCTAATTGTAGATTCACTTTGTATTTCATATTGGAATGGTTCTGAACTGTCCCAAATACTACCTCCGTTGCGCAATACATGCAACGTTGGAGGTTGGCACATGGACCAAGGAAGGGAAGAGAGAGAGTGCAAATTGTCTTTATTACCCATGTGATAAAGAATAAAGTAGTTTACATGTGAGTGGAAAAGTAGGGATACAAGTGTCTTTTTAGCTAAAAAGACTAACTATTAAAGGTAAGGTTGCATGTATTGCAAAACATCCAAAAGAGGTATATGTTGCATGTACTGCGAAACGGAGGTAGTACTTTGTAATGATGCTTTAGAAGTGCCCATCGAGCGGAGAGTCTGCCAATCATAAAAAAAAAAGTATGATGAAAAATACGAAAAAATTATATCTTTGAAAATTATATAATTATACGAATTTAACAAGATTCCACGTAAAATCCCTCCTCTCTTGCATAGAAATAATCAATGTACATTACTTTGATCACACAAGTCTCTCATAGGCAAAACAAAGAACAAACACAGTGAATATAAATTAGGTGAAAAGTCGTTATCAAATATGACCTAGCTAATAGAATTTTTGTGAAAGTAAGCTAAGACACTTTTTTCTGTTTAAAGATGATGAAAAACGTGAACTGTATCGAAGAATTATCAAGAAACAATTCGTACAACCTTATGAATTAATCAATTTTGTTTAAAAGGACAGATTCAATAATGCTCTTACTTATCGTTTTATTTTAATTATGGTTCCCTTCGCTCCCTAATTATATATAATGGAAATGAATGTTGGAAAATGCAGTGCACTCTCCTTTATCAGCATAATTCAACTAAGAGGTATGTTTCTATTAGACTATCACTTAGCTCGTTTTAATTTTCTGCGCACTAGTGTACTACTGTAATGATTCACATACAAACTATATTGTCGATAACATAGTAAGGAATATTTGCGTAAATTAAAGAATTATAATAATTAATATAAATAGTACATCGATTATACAATATTTCATAGTACAAAAAATTGCATGGCATGTGTATATTGTAAATACTTATTTTAGTTATTTGCCTGAATTACTAACAATCCTATGTTTATTTAATTTGTTCTTATATATTTCATTTCTTTTCCTTTTCTATTAGACTACGTAAGGGCCGCGAAATAACCACTAATGTTTTGAGTAGCTAATGAAATTCATGAGCAAGCATGAACAAAAGTTATCATGCTTCTTAAGTCATTGAGTAAGAACTCAAACACCTTCAAGTTGGACTCGCTCAATTATTATTTTTCCATTAGGAGAGAAAATTAGGTTGGACTAGGCTACACCACAAACCTAAAACATCAGTTTGCATATAATTAGAGAAAATTAAAAACAAACGTGAAAGGGGGAAATGGATAGGTAAATAAGAGTAGTGGGAAAATGGTATTTAATTATGACGTATGAAGTACGCTCTTGGTTAACCTCCGCTAAAATAAATACTCTGTAGTATCCTTGAATGACATCAGCTACTATGAACTCTTGACACTTGTCAAAAACTCTTTTATGTTCGTAAACAACTCATTTATGGTTGTTTGGTTCATGCGATAAGTCAAAACACACGTAAAATCTTAATTTATGGGAATTTGGTAAAAATTACTTGCTCCATTTTGTGGGCAGTTGATATTCTTACGAATTTTTAATTCCCTTGTTTACCATTTTTTATCAATCAAACAACTCACCCTTTTTCCAGTTCGTAGGAATCTCTACTTGCCATATTTTTTCATGTCAACCAAATTTTTATTTATAAGTTATTTTATATATGTTCTTTATATAATATTGTCGTCTATTATCAACAAATACAAAACTTGTTTGAGCTTTTGAATAACTAGACCTTTTTGAAAAATCTTTTGGGTGTGTTCTATCCGACCGAAAACAATTAAACTAAATTGAGAATATCTGAACTGAATTGAACTAAAAGGGATAGTGAAATGTGTGAATAAAAATATTATACAGAGCTGAAGTGCACCTAAAATAACAGAATTAGACTGAATTGAATTGAGCGGAAATAAGGTTCTCATTCTAATGTCATTCTATTTCAATTATTTGAACCAAAAACCCCTAAGAGAAAAAATAGAACAGATACAAGAGAGTAGATGGAAGGTAAGGAGCTTAATAAGTAGGGAAAATTGTCCTCAATAGCACCAACTATGGCTTGAATGCACCTAATAACACAAACTTTAACGGGTGCATCCAGCAACACGAAGTTTGATGTTGGGTGCAATATATGACATAAATGAAGTTTAAGGTTGGAGATTCTCCCTTAAATTTATAAGGAACTTTATTTTCATAATCTTAATTAGAACATACAAGCATATATGTACATAAAATTACCCCAAAATTAAATTTAGGCATAAATAAAATAAAAAATCATATATTTATGTCGCTCTTTACACGTTCACCAAATTTCGCGTTGTTGGATGCACCCTATGAATTTCGTGCTATTGGGTGCACCCCAAACCATAATTGGTGTTGTTGAGGCCAAATTTATCCAAAAAGTACTCTTTATACTTTCCTTTTTCCTTTGTCCCATATCACACCTTACATCTATTCTTGAATATGACCCACATGTCATTTTATTCATCTATCTTTACAAAGGTGCCTACCACTATTATGTTTTATTAACGCCTTCACAAACTCATATCACATCTACTCTTTATAATTTGGGCCAGCATACTCTCTTTCTAAATAAAATAATATCATTAAGTCTCATCATATCTACGTTTATCATAAAATAACAATTGATAACCAAAATTGTAGTATGTTAGAGAGAGTGTCAAGAGTATTATGGAATGGAATGAGTATTTTTTAAAGCTTTAAACGTGACCTTTAAGGGCAAAGTTGAAGTGGTCTTACAATAATTTTATTGTTCAGTGGACTTACACAAGACTTATGGTCCGTTCTCCCCAACATAATTTCAGTTAGTATAGTTATTACATAATACTTTTGCTCTCACATTTCATTAATCCATTCAAGTTCAATTCAGTCCAGTCCATTCAGTTCAATAATTCAGTTGTTTTTAGCCAAAGAGAAACAAACCCTTACTACTAGTAAAATAGTACTAACAATAGTAACTTGGTTTTGTAAAAAGGTGCTGCCAATTGAATTTGAAACTACTGAGAAATTCTCTAATAAAAATGGATGATTTTATGGTGGTTTTTTTCTCAAAAAGATCACCATAAGCTATTCTGCTAAAGGACATTACCTATCTTAATTTTCTTAATTGATTATGTCCTCAAAAAGAAAAGGAGATGACCATTATTTATTTTTCTTACGTGTTTATTGATGGTAATATCCTATTCTGCTAAAGGACATAACCAAATACTTAATAATATAAAGACTTATGATAGTCTTATTTTCAGAAGACAACCATAAAATTTTCAAATAAAAATAGAGATTTTTGAAACTTTCCTTTCTGAAATTGATTGTTTGAAACACTTACGAGTTTTGTTTTTCTGAATTAAATATTTTTTCTAAACTCGCCACCACTTCAAATGCAGAAACAAAATATGAAGGTGTGGCTTGTGTTAACGATAACCTCATGGGTGATCCTTCAACAAGTTGATGCAGCAGCAGATATAACATTTGACCTAGCAACAGCTTCAAAGACAAAATATGGCACCTTTTTGAGCGATCTACGTAACAAAGTGAAGGATCCAAAACTAATTTACGAGGGTATTCCAATGCTACCTGCACCTTCTTCCCCAACAAAATATCTTTTAGTTGAACTTAAAACTATAAAAGATGGTACAAGCATTTCCATCACAGTTGCTGTTAGCAAAAATGACTTATATGTGGTAGCTTATACTGATCAAGCATCAGGAAAATTGCGAGCCCATTATTTCTCTCCTGATATTACTGATACCATTGCCAAGGCTCTTTTCCCAACTGCAACTGAGGTTATTAAAATAAATTATAAGAACACTTATTTAGAGCTTGAACACAAAGCTAATTCTATAAGAGAGGAATTTCAATTAGGCTTTGAAAACCTAAAGTTATACATGGTAAACACGTATGGGAAAAAAACAGATGACAAAGATTATGTTAAAAACGAGGCAAAGTTCCTTCTCATTACCGTTCAAATGGTTGCAGAGGCAGCAAGATTCAAGTATGTGGAGAGCAAAGCAATCAATAATAAGATCCCTGATTATAAAGTTCCAAGCTTAGAGACTAACTGGGAAAAGATTTCTATAGGTATCCGAAATGCAGTCAAGAAGGTCATCCGCCCACCACTTGAGTTAGCAGATGTAGACAATGGGAAATGGATTGTGAATGAAGTGGATGAAATAAAGCTTGACATGGGACTCCTTAAATATGTGCCCTAATTAGTTTATCTAGGGTTATCTTTAATTAAGCTTATGTCCATCTCGAGTACTCTACCTAAGTACTTTTGGTTAATGTATGATGGGTAATAATAAAACATGTATCCAATAATGTTAAATAGTGATGTGGATCTTGCTATGAGGATCTTTTGAGATTTTCAGATCCCGTTTTATGTATCGTATTGGTAATATTCAATGTATCTTGTACACTTTCTATTAGATAAGATAATTGGCCCTAGGCTAACTTCAGTAGGCTACTAGTTTGGAGGGCACACCAGCTCATCGACTGGGTACAAGGCTTTGCACCTCTAAACATATTTGTCCAAGGCCAAAGGCTCATTGCCATTACAAGGAGAAGTTATTCTCTAACATAAAATGTTGAGGTAAGGACTCGAACCCTAGGTAAAGCCATGTAATTTGGGATGGTACCACATTGAGATACCACATGTTCCTCATATATCCTACAAACTGAAGGAATGGATTCTATAGTTTTATTGTTTGCAAATGCTTAGAAAGGAGGTGATGAATATTAAACGCACCTCGCCGATAAGCTTAAAAGAAAAAAGAATGGAAATTGGAACAACCCGTGTTCGAATGAATGAAGTTCCACCACTTTCACCAACCCAATTATCCACCAACCTAAGGTGTTAATAGGATGAATCATTCCACTAATCAACCTACTTAATCTCCTAACACTCAATTGGAATTGACATGCAAAAAGAAATAAGATTGAGAAAAATTAACTTGGCTTTACTCACTAAGTTTTTCAAGAAAACGTTATTTATTTCAAGTTTTAGGAGTTTGAAATATCTTTAAAAAGTTGAGTTACAAAACCTAGTTTTGTGTTGAAATGTTTGAAAACTAAACATCGTTTATAAGAGTAAGTGAAATGGTCACTACATTTTTGGAATGGAATGTTGCTTTTGAGCACAAGCTTTACCTTGACTTCTTTTGAGTAGTGCAAGTTTTAGTAAAGTTGGCATTGTTTTGGGATTCTCATGGAGAAATCAAGTTAGTTTTGGAATCTTTTTTGTCACACTTGTCGATGTCATCTCTTTTATTCAATAGTCTCAGACTCTCAGATGACAATTCATGTTAGCCGATCCAATCATTATGGGAATAAGATTTTGTTGTTGTTGTTCACAATTGCTATACTCGAATTTGAGAGGAACTAAAGTGCGCATGTGTTTCTTCATAAACCACCATTGTAGATTCATGGCTTCATCTAATTTAAATGGATAGGGACTGCATTTGTATGTATTATTGGGTTTCAATTCAAGTCCAAAAGACATCGATACTTGAAAACTTACATTCTGCTACCCAAATCTTTCAGTTCCTTTTGTCTTGAATCATGTGGAGAAATGTTGGAAGTGAGTAAAAACCAAATTCCTAAGTATTGCTCAAAAAGAAGCAAGACTCCCATAATGGTAGTTTGTCTGCCTTTTGCTTTATTTTTGTATTCAAGCAAGAGTGTCACATTTGTAGTTCTATTACCTCTTGCTTTACTTATATATTCTTCTCTTCTCGTAGCTCTTGTTTGGAGACTGAGGGTATGCTCTAGTAACCAGCACACACATGCTCACCTCCACGTTGGTCGGGGTCGTGGGCGTGTGGCTTTGGCGCAATGCGTTCACGAGTGTGGGTGTGTATCTTTTCACAACTCAGACCTTTTGGTTTTGCGCCTATAATGGTAACTCTATATCTTCGATGATTTCATTGAACTTTCATAATATTTTTCGTTATTAACGTTTCCTTGTTTATTGGTTACCGACCATAATTAATCTATTCTGGAGGATTTTGTCCTTGCCTTTATAAAGGTGTCCAGTCTTCTCCTTGGCCACCGAAGATCAGTACATTTTAAATTCTTTTTCATTCCATATAAGCTCTGAATTGTTGTTTCCTTGTTACTTGGGCATTGTTCGTTGTAGCTCTTAATCGGGATTCTATCTACACTTAGAATTTCGAGGTCATGTAACCCTAGCGATCAATTGTCATTGAATTTGCCTTTAGAGTTCGAGGCAAGTTCGATTTATAAGATAGTGAGTACTCACGCCACGATCATCCTCTTATTGTAAGATCGTTCTTTTGCGTTACCTATTGTCTTATATCCTACAATAATCAAATTTGATATGCTTTCGCACGCGTCGCGTGTATTTAAGACTAGTTTTCTAGAGGCTATCCACTGACCCACATGGAAATATGTTTCGAGAATGATTTTTAGTTGTCTAGAAGACTCAAACAAAAGTCTTATTTTGGGCCCTCAACTGAACCTGAGTCTTAAGTTGTTGCACTTTTTGCCTATCGTGAGGGCCGCATCCGAAACTTACTAAGCGTTGAAAGATATATGAATCATGTAATTCGAGTTGCACTTATTTTCTAAAAATTACCCATGTTTTCGGTCAAAGAAACAAATTATTAATTTTATGAAATAGGTTGGATCGAATTGGTGTCGCATCGATGAATGGCCTTCCGATGTTTAAGTCATTGCGAAACTAATCCCAATGCAATAAGGGGGTGTTTGGTTGGGCTTTTTTAGGGTAAAATCTCATACCCTATGGATTCTATCTCCACTCCATCCCCTAGAATCTCAATCTCCCCTCCCTCCTAAAGTTTCTAACTCCATTCCACTCTAGTATAAACCCTAAAAAAATCATAATCTTTCTTCATATTTTCCGGCGACCTACGGCCGCCAATCACCACCACCACCACCACTTCTAAGTCCACGCCTCAGCCTTCGAATTTCGTCTCTGGCCCTGCCGTCCGCTTCAGATGGAACAAGGGTCAGAGTGTGAAGCCCGATTTGGTTGGGTCGTCGTCGAACTGATGACAGATCCTCATGGGTTTTATCACCAACGACCGGTGACAACAACCATGAGGCCGTTGATGTCGACGACAGACAAAGCAGGAAAGAAGGGAGCTAGGATGGGTCATCGTCGAACTCTCACAGATCCTCATGGGTCGTCGTACTTCCGTCGATAAGGATGGCAATGGTGGGAGTGGTATAGGAAGGACTCTGGTGGCAGTCGCGGACCAGGTCGTTGTTAGCGCGGAGGTAGTGGAGGAAAGGAGGAGGGGCGGTGGGAAGATGATAGGGATGGTGGTCAGGAGACTTTGAGTTTTTTTTTCAATTTTAAAATCAATATTTGTTATAAAAATTAGTTGTTTTAAAAAAATGTGCTCAGCTTAAGAAAATTGATAAAATAAATTTTGAGGAAAAAAATGACTATAATTAATATAATACAAAATAATTTAGAGAAAGAATAAATAGTTAGAATTCAGTCCAAAAATGAACCAAACGGTTGAAATGGATGTAGAATCTATTCCAAAATTGAAGCAAACAGTTTAACATTGGTACCAAGTCTAATATAGACCGGGTGTAACACCCCGTAATTTCACGCGTGAATTATTTATTTATTACGTTATATCTATTTATTTCCTTGATCTATTCATATATTCTTTATTTATATATATATCATTATATTAGGTGTTATTGTGTATAATTATATATGTTTATATTTGAAAACTAAATTTATATATAACTTGTTATTATTTTCTTGAGTATTGAATGTTTATATTTATTTGTTGTGATGAAGTGATTGCGATTATTGTGGTGTGATTATTTGAGTTTTTATATTTTAGTGGTAGTATTATTATTTATATTTTAGTAGTGTTAGTACTTAGTATTTATTTTTAGTTTGAGCCTTGTTATTTTATTTTTGGGCTAAACTAATTGAACGCTTCATTTACCGCTTAAGTGGGCCGACCCACTTGTTGTGTGGGAATAGGGTGGCCGGCCAAGTGGAGTCTTGGAGGGGGGATTTTTGTTTTGAATTTTGTAGCTTGCATCTTTTATTTTTGGTAGTAATCTCTTCCACCAATGAGAGCTTTTTTTCCCCTTATTCTTCCTCTCTATTTTAGCTATTATTTATTCTTACTCCTATTCTCTTTATTGCTGTCCTAAACCTAAATTTACAGCAATTAAACACTCCTCCCAATCCCCCATTCACACGCCTATTTGGAAAAAAAAAGGGAAAAGGTTTTCCCACTTGTTCTTCACAATTTCCTACTTACTAGTGACTTAAAAATTGTGATTCAAGGGTTAATTCAAGACTCAAGTTCGGATTTATTATCTTCTTGATATTTCTCTCAAGGGGGCGTTTTTCTAGGCTATTTTATTACTCTTATTTTCGGTTTTTATTACTCTTCGGGTAGATCGAGGTAACTAACATCCCTTCTAGTACTTTAGTATTTAATTAATTGTTTAAGTATGTTATAATCATGTTAGGATGTGTTTTAGTTATTAGATCTATGATGTTAGCGTTATTATTATTAGAATTCATGTTAGGTTTTGTTTTATTGTTTTAATACATGTTTTAGAGTACTTAAAACCGTTATTTATGAAGTTAGAATTGTTAGTATTGAGTAGAATCATGTTAGGGTTGTTACTCTTTACTTATTTCGCTAATTAGTATGCGTATTTCATGTTTTTATTAATTTTATTAATGCTGTAATTATTTTAATTTATTGAATTATTGATTTTAATGTTTTAGTTGAAGTGTGAATGATGATAGATTTATTATGTTAACTTGGAATATGATTTAGCATGATTTTAGATGTTCTATTGGCCTTTTTATTATATTTAATATTGCTAGAATTTATTTTCATGAAGTGAATTATTTGAGTAGTTTTCGACTTCTAAGCATGCCCTAATTTTTATAGTATGATGTATATGCTTTTGGGATCGTTCTTTAATGTTTTTAATGGTTTGTCTTGATTATTAAATTGCTGGAATTTTATTTGAGTTAAATAGATTTATTATTTAAGTATGTTTTTAGCATGTTCATAAGTGGAGTTACATGATTTAAATGACTTGTGATTATTTTAGTTCTTTAATTCTTTGGAGTATTAATTTCAAGCATGCCTAATGTGATGTTATTATAGTTATATTTCATTTTCCATGAATATTTGAGAGCATGTTTTACGTGAATTTAATTGAGTACGTAAAATACCAAAAACGGACGAAGAGGGGACAGTAGCCGCTCGCGACCCGCGAAAAGCGTCGCGCCTCGCGAAGCCCGATCGCGGCCCCCGAGCTGGGTTGCGGCCTGCGACCCAGTGTTGCTCCCCCTTTTTCCTTTTTTGGCTTACTGTTTTGTCTTATTGGGCTTTTGACAGCGATGTTGTAGTATTTTTAATTATTTTAATATTGCAGTTTTGTCGTATTTAATTTTGGAAGTATTTTTGATTGATTTAATTCTTGAAATGTGGTGAGGATGCATGTTATTGTGAAACCGTCTTTAGTACTTTTATAAATTTGAGTTATCGACGTCGTAATGCTCGGGGGAGAATAAAACTGTCCTTAGCATTATTTCGCCAAGAGTTATGTACGCAGAAGATTTATAATTAAGTTTATAATCAACCTCGTACCCAAATTTAGATAACGACTTTGATGGATTTATATTTAAATTGGGATTTAAAGAAGTTTTAATTTATATTTCAAAATCTTGTTTTGAAGAGCATTTAATTTAGTTACTTTATTTTGAAGAATTGGTTTTGGAGTATTTATTTTGAAGAATTATGATTTTTGTTTTTATTTGAAGATTTGAAGTATGTTTGAAGTATTTGATGATTTGAAGAATGTTTGAAGAGTGTTTGATGTTTTGACGAATATTTAAATTTTGAAGAACGTTATTGGTTTAATTGTTTTACTTTGAGTTGAGTAGTCTAAGGGATTATTTTATCCCAAGGATACTGAACATGCACTCCGAGATGTGAGGGTGCTACCCTACATTGGAGAAACTTAGGATATGTTGTCGTCCGAGAGGTCGGGAGGTACGCGTGTATTATCCTGTATCGGGAGTTTGGCCATTCTTAGACAAAGACGGTAGGGAACGTAACCCATAGGCCGTTCTGGAGGTTGTGATCTGACATACTCTTAGGAAGTGGGCTGCGGGTCACTAGCGTTCATCTCACTCATCTAAACTATTTAATTGTTACTTTATTTATTTCACTTACTATTTTGAAGTCTCTTTCCTTTTTGAGGATCTATTTATGGAATTATTTATACTTCCCCTTTCTTTGATGTTTATTAATGTTGTTCTTGTCTTACTATTTCCTACTTCGCATGTTGAATGCTTTCTTTATGCTTTGTATGATTATTGTGTATGTCTGACTTTATTCTTCGTACTTCAAATTGTTAATTGAATCCTGATTGGACTGGGAGAGCTGTTAGTTACTCCCCACTGATTGTGGATTTTTGCTGTATATCTTTGCAGATGTGGAAGTTTAGGATCGTTACTGTCTGGACTGGGGCTGTGAAACATGGTTTTGTGAGGAAGGACATGGTCTTAGTAGTCGTAGATGAGCACTATGATAGAAAGATTAAGACCACCTTTCTAGTGGGTCTTAAGTAGTTTTGTCATGGATGTTCCTATCGTTTGGATTTCGTTTTAGTTTGGATTATGACTTGATATTTTATTTGGGATTTTAGTATGTTTTGTGGAATGAGGGTATGAGACCTCATTTCCTTATTTATTTTGAGATTATATTTTGACTTGGGGTTTTTATTCTATTTCGTTGTTTTAGAATAACATTTCCGTCCCAGTGGTATTTTCGCTGCCACTGACCTTTTATTTAATAGTTTATTTTATTTTATTTAATTTTATCTTTATTTTATTTACTGTTAAAGGACGGGATGTTACAATTGCTATCAGAGCCTAAATTTATTATAGACCCAGTACAAAGCCCAAAAGTTAAATTTAGCTCACCAAAAGTTAAGTTTTCTTGTATCAAAAGTTAAGATTTTGCAACTAAAAGTTAAGGTTTAGCAACCAAAAGTTAAGGTTTTGTAATCAAAAGTTAACTGTTCTGAATGTAAAGTTAAGTTTACTTTAGCAAAAGTTAAGATTTTGTAATTAAAAGTTAAGGTTTTGTAATCAAAAGTTAAGTGTTATGAATTAAAAGTTAATGTTTCTTTAGCAAAAGTTAAGATTTTGTAATTAAAAGTTAAGGTTTAACAATCAAAAGTTAAAGTTTCGTAATCAAAAGTTAAGTGTTATGAATGAAAAATTAAGGTTTTTTTTTTTTTGCAAAAGTTAAGATTTTGTAATTAAAAGTTGAGGTTTCACAATCAAAAGTAAGGATTTTATAATAAAAAAATTAAGTATTATAAATGAAAAGTTAAAATGTTTTAAGCAAAATTTGAGATTTTTCCAATTCGTGCCTTCTTTTATTGCTTCCCCTTTCGTTTTTTTTACTGTAACAAATAAAAAGCCCCTTGAAAGTTGGGCCTTGGGCTGACCCTGCTCCTAGCACCACCTCTCACCGGTACCACCACTAGCACAAACACTCACTAGCACCACCACTCACCGGTACCACCACTGCTATATCGCACGTCAAACCATCAATTCGCCGGCAAATCGCCATCATAAATGGAACAACTCCAAATCTCTAACCACCAACACAAATCAAACTCACCAAATCGCCACCACAAATTGAATCGCCACCACTAATCGAACTCACCCAACCACCAACAACCAAAACGAACCAATAAATCTCTCCCACAACCAACAAATCATCACCCCAAATCGAACCTTGAAACACACCGCCTACCACTTCAACCTCGAACTTCGAAAGCCTAGGTAATGAAATTTGAAGATCGAAAATGGAATTCAAAATTCGACATAAAAATTATATGAGCTTGATGAAATTGAAGCAAAAAATCGTGAAGTGTGGAGTGAGAAGGGTTTGGCTTTGGTACGGTGGAACTTGGTAGTGATGGGGAGAAGAAGTCGGCGGCGGTGGTCGATATCTATCGCAGAAAGATGATCGATGGTGGAGGAAAGTGGGTCAGGGAGTGGGTGATATCACGTATTTATATAGAGTTTTCTCCCTTATTTACAAGCTAATTTGTGCGTCATTGGAGCTCTTGGGAGCTATTTTGTGCTAACTTTCGTATATAGTTGTGGTTTTGTGTTTTAGTGTTGAATTGCAGGTTTTATGGAGTTCTCTCCTTATTCCCGAGCCATTTGGAAGTAACTACGGCTTTACGAGATGTTACGAGGCACGTAGGATGGCTCACGAGCTTTACGGATAGTTTAGGAGGTCCCAAGACCCCTAAACATGAAGATTAGAGAGCCAAAGAGTCAAGAAGGAGGTTTCCGTGCACTGATCGGGCAGAAATGGCCCGATCGGGCGAATAAATATTGATCGGGTATGAAAGTTGCGGGCCCGATCGGGCGAGGTTTGCCCGATCCGATCGGGCGAGGAAGCATGTCCCCAGACCCGATCGGGTGACCACCGCCCGACCCGATCGGGTGGAGTGCTGCTTGGTCTCGTTGCGATGCTACAGGGGAGGGGAACACGCTAGCCCAAGTTGTAGCCAGACCCGATCGGGTGGCAGCCTCGGGCCCGATCGGGTGGGCCGCTTTTCTCGCCTTATTGCTGCACTGCTGCTGCCAGAGCCCAGGAGTCAAGGTTGGGGGAACTTGTATGTGGACCCGATCGGGTATTGTGCTCGGGCCCGATCGGGTCTGGTGCTTTAATCGCTCTTTTTCACTTTTTGTTTCCGTTTTTAGTGAACTTGAGGGGGGTATTATAAATACCTTTTTCCTCATTATTTAGAGACATCTTTTATTCATCTTTTTACTGCTTTAGACTAGAGTTATTTCTCATTGTTCTTAGTTTAATTCAAACACTTTAGATTAATTTAGAGGTGATCAAACCTATTTCGATTTCAATAAAAGTTCCTGCTTTCCGTCAATTGGTACTCTTCTCTACTCTTTATCTCTTTAATTACTTTGATTGCTTAGTTTATTTATTTAATTATTCATGATGCAATTTTTAGGGTTTCATATTAGTTTTGTCGTTGTTAATTCGATCATGTCTGAGTAGTCTCTTTCTAGGGTGTTAGATAGGAAAGCCATGTTTATACCATGATTGTGATTTAGACTCTTATTGATTTCTAGGGCTTGTTTAGGGTGATTGTGATGTGGTTTGTTCTTTATTGAGTAATTAACGTTATTGCGCAGTTTCGTTGGTTGCTTGTGGTTAATAGTTGTTTGCACAGATCCGTCTTACGACTAGAGGCCTAGGACACGTCAGTAGTTCTGAGTACGTTAGTTAACATGCGGCGTATGTTGAACTATGAGCGTTGAGTCTTAACCATAGCTCAACATAGGCTCTAATCCCCGACTCTTGACCTAGGTTTTGATAGTAGTTGACCCTATTTGATTGGTATAAGCATGGTGGACCGACCTAATACCCTAGACTTTTATTCCATAGTTTAATCCTCGATTTATTCCGTCTTCTGTAGTCTATTCTTTAGTTTAATTATTTCTTCCCTGATTTCATCTGGAGTAGCTGAATCGGTTGAATATTAATTTAGAAACTCTGTCTCCCTGTGGATTCGACCCTGCTTCCACTGACTACCTAGTTAGAGGTCCGTAGGTTTATTTTTGATTAGGTGACATGACTAAAACCTATCAGTGGGAGGTGGAGTGGTAACTGAGGTTGGTAGTGAGGAGAGAGAGTGGGCCTACACTATTTTTAGTGTGGACCAGGTCCACTCTGGGCCGTCCAATGGATTTTGGAGGCCCTGTGCAAAACTTAAAATTGGGCCTTAAATATCGATAATATTTTTAAAGCATATTTCGGTTAAACTTTCCTCTAAAATGCTATATAAAACGTGTTTACGCTAAATTTTTAGACTGTAAAAGAATGTCACTGTTGAATAACAACTTATTTTCTGACTCTATTCTTTTGTTATTGTTACACTTGTATTTTTTTTGTTAAACTTAATGAACTGTTAATATATATATACTCATTTATATGAAAAGAACAATCATGGGGAGTCTTCACGTATGGTTATAAATATCAAAAAAAAAAAGTTTATAAAAGATAATTTAGAGATATTCATGGTAAAAAAGAGTATGAGAGATCGCAAAATGCAAGTGTTACAAAATTTAGATAATGGAGGAAGTTTTTTAAATAATATTAAACTCTACTATAACAATTTTCTATATGTTATTGTTTCCTAAGGCTTTCCCTATATCTTTTCAAAAAAAATGAAAAAAAAATATCAATAAAGCAAAGACTAAAATTTGTAGAATGCCTGACGTTAAGAAAACAATGAATGAGTGAAATTAGTGAATGTGTAGAATAGATTTGGCAAAAGAAAGCAATAAAGAAAGGCCCAATATGTAACTTATTGAGAATTGAACCCAAGTCTTGAGCAACGCATAGCAATTCAGCCAAGGTGTTAAAACACTAAGGTATTTAATACTACTGTTTGCATATGCGTTGCTTTTAGATTATATACGGTTTTCTGGAAATTGATGTTTTTGGGCCCTTCAAATTTGGGGGCCCTGAGGGATTGTTCACTTTGAACATCCTCAGGGCCGGCTCGCATACTCAAGAGCTATTTTTATCCATACTATCCTAGTATGAGATCGCAATCCATACCATTCTAACATTTTGAATTAAACATGCCTTAACGGGGCGTTTGGTATGTGGGAATGAGAATTTGGGGATTAGAAGGACCTATGGGGATTGAGAATTAATGGGTGGGATAAGGATAAAATAAAGTCTATCCCTTGTTTGGTATGAGTTGGGAATTGATTGGGATTAAATTATGATTTTACTTCAATACCCTTACTAATCCTCCATCTTCTTTCTTTTCCTTACTTTTCATTAAGGGTAAATGGGTCATTTTATTCTAAAATTTAATCACACCCCTTAATACCTGCTCATCCTCATGTCTTATTTTGGTTGGATTAGGGGGTATATAATCCCACTCCCAATCTCCCTCAAAACTCCCAATCCCTCTAAACAAACATGGGAATTCGACCCATTGGAATATAGAATCCCAATCCCTCCCTCTAATCCCCTTAAACTAACACCCCCTATAAATACCAGCTGGATGATGTCTGTTTGCCTATCAAGTGTAGTGATATCAGGCATATCATTGTAGCTGGAATAAAACTTAACCTAACTGAATGAGAAAGGTTAATATCTATAAATACCAGCTGGATGATGTCATTCTAGGAAAGACACTCAGGATTCAGCGCTCTTGGGCCGTCCTTGACCCAGGGTCTTAGTGTATAGAGGTCCATGGATATGTAGGTCATTCATGTCTGTTTGCCTATCAAGGATGGCCCAACTGGGATTAACACTCCATTGATTTTCCAAACACATAAATTAAGCTTGTATTTCATCATTTGACTTTCAAGAATTATATTCTAGAATTTGAAATGAGTTTGAGTTTCCAAAGGCAATCTTAAAGCTTTGTGTATATTCTCGTTACTTTAATGGTTTCTGTTACATTTTTCTTTATTTTACATCAATTAAACTGCTACTATGTCGTTCCCCTTAACTTGACGAAACATCGTCCTAATATGATTTGTACAACATATCTAATTTAACTGTTAAGATATATATTAGGAAAAATTGTCAAGAACCACCTAATAAAGACACTTATTTTGAGAAAATCACCTAATAAACCTTTTATTATAAAAAAACCACCTAATAAAACACTTTTTCTTTCAAAACACCACCATTTGAGATCAAATAAGTAACTCATTTAACCTTGTAATCAGTTCCCTCCATTTGCATTCAACCCCAAGTGACTCTTATGGAGTTATTAATCTGTCGATAAATGGTTACGGGGCTAACAAAGTTATTAATTTGGTCTCAAGTTGTGGTGTTTTGAAAGAAAAAGTGTTTTATTAGGTGGTTTTTTTTATAATAAAACGTTTATTAGGTGGTTTTCTCAAAATAAGTGTTTTATTAGGTGGTTTCTGACAATTTTTCCTTACACAAAACTTTTCCATTGTGCATGTTTTGCTTATGTTGAGTTTTTCGAATAAATAACGAGATAGAAAATAGTTATGAATGAACCATATTCATAGTACACTAGGTGTAGGGGTGTTAACAAGCTTATCTAGCTCGCGAACCATTCAAACTTGGCTTGAAATTTTCTAGAGTTTAGCATAGAGGAGTTCGATTTGAGAAGCTCGTGAAAAGGCCCAGAATATATCTTAGCTATATTATTTTCCATATTATATAGTGTAGATAAAATAAGTTCTATCTATATATATATTAAAAGGCGTAAGCAATGGTTGCAGGCCGCCACGTAGCACTCCTCCTTCTTCAATTGCATTTTACCCATGTTATTATTATAAATAAAAATTATAAATATTGGCAATATGGAGTTTCGAACCCTATGACCTTCGCACATGAAACAGAAAGTTTTAACCACTGCGCTACCACACTCTTAATGCTTCTCTTATCATAAATAAAAACATTAATATGAGGGTTAAATGACAGTAAAGGAAGAAAAAGTTATAAATGCTGTCGATATGGAGTTTTGAAACCATGACCTTCATACGTGAAATAAAGAGTTTTAACCACTGCTCTATCACACTTTTAATGTTTTTCTAGCCCCAAACTAAACTATTATAATGGGGTTTAAATGACAATCAATAAAAATATTAGTTTAATTCACTTCTATTCAATTTCATTCAATTCAGTCGGATTCCGTTATTGGGATTATTATTATTAATTATCATTATTTGATCGATCATCTTCGTTGATATTATTATTGTTGTTGTTGATATAATTTATTTTGTTAATTATTATATTATTATAATTATTATTTTTCATTATCATTACTATTATAATTACTATTTCTTCTTATTATTAATACTTATTCATATTATGATTATTTCTTCTTACTATCATTATAATTTTTGTTTGTTATTATTTTTTCTAATTATATCAAAATTAAAAATATTGTCGAACATTAACTACCATCACAAATTTCATAAGCGGTTATTATTATTGCTAATTATCTTTGTATCTTTTGTTAATATTTTTAATTATTTGTTTTATTAATATTAATAAATATTTATTAGCTTATTATTTATTAATATTTTTTTTAATATAATACTCCATCCCTTCTCTTTTATTCTTCCTATTTATTAATGTTTATTAAAATAATACTCCCTCCTAAAACTACGATATTTCAATGATTATTACGAATAAAATGTTTTATTTATTTTTACTTACGTACGTCCACACCATATAATATTAGTTGTATCAAATCACTAAATTGTAACATGTACACAAGAACCGGGATCCGGGCCTACAAACTTGGTTTTCAGATTGCCATGTTTCACCCCATACCAGCATTACTATTTTACATGATAATTTTCTTTTTAAATGTAAGTGATATGTTTTGAACACAGGACCTTTTAGTTGGAATGTCATAGACACAACCATAAAGCCATATTCCTTTTTGTTGTCAAATTACAATTAATAATTCATTTTACCTTAACCAAGATTTGGTAAAAATAGAAGAGATATCTTTCATTACAATCTTTCATGACCCTTTCAAATTGTTTAATTAGTTCTTAAAATTATGTGTCTAGTTTTGTAACTATTAAAAATAAAAAGCTATCATTTAAAGAATATTATTCTAACTTAATTAAACACAAAAATGGACCCGGGGCATTGCTGGGGCCATAAACTAGTTATAGTTAATTAAGTTATGCAAAATACTTGTGGAAAAGTCAAAGGACCGTAGTTTAAACTTTAAACCTAATCATGGAAATATTATGACATAAATTTTAAACACAAGTTGAGGTTGAACGTAAAAGAAATTACAAAATTAAGCTCGAAAAGCGTGAGATTCAGCTCGAAACCGAGTAAAAATCTTATGAGCCCCAATCTCAGTATGGGTTCGGCTCGTTGACACCCCCTAACTAGGTGTATGATAAAAGTCGTAAAAGAGTTAAGACCAGCAATATTAATTGATCTTTTTAACCAGCAATAATATTAGTGTATAAAAGTATGAAAATCTCCATATCTCTTGAAATCGGTCATCGGAAAAGATGATTTAACCAACTGAAGTTATTCATATGACATGTAATGGTAATTAAGGGAAGGTGGGGATCGCAATATTAATTGATGATACCATATCATTTACTGGCATGCAATGCCAGTAGTACTACGCTATTACAAGTTTACAACCAACATGAACAGCCATATTTGATATTTATAGTACTACTAGTCTTGTTCCTCTACTGTGTTAATCAATCATGGCTCCCAGAAGATCGTCGGTGCACCAACTTCAGTGCATTATCATGATTCATGACCCCTTTAATTTACAAGGTTGTTCCCATTTATCAGACTGTTTCGTTCCTTAATTTGTCATGGACCCCTTTTTATTGCTCTGCTACCTTTTTTCGTTTGGTGTTGTAATTGAAATAGGTTGCATAAGGTTTAATGTCACCTTAATTTGTTGAGATTACTGTAGCCCGTAGGGGTGAGTGAAATAATCGAGTACCTGAATTCTCGACCCAGAACCAATTATCTTGGTTTCGGTTAGGACACAAAATTTACTATGGAGCATAGAAGTTAAGACAACGTTATAAATTTGACTGTTAAATTAGATTTTTTTTCTGTCAATAATGTTTTCTTGGAAAATATTTCTCACTTTACACGAATCTTAAAACTAATTCCTCCCATACCATCTACGTTAGCAGTTTATATGCTTAGATTGTTATTGGTATAACAATTGGGTGAGGCTAGTCGCCAATACCATTAGCGGTTGGAATTAATAATTTTTTCAATTGTTTTATTTATGCAAAATAGGAATTCGTTACTATCATTGACGGTTAGATCCTGTTTTTTGAATTGTTTTATTTATGCAAAGGAGGCTATGCCACAATTCCTCGTGCATTGAACATGTAAAAACGACAATATTAATCAAACTAATTCTCCAACTCCAAAGAAACCAACATCAATTCACAATCATCCGAAGTTCCAAACACACCCATTCACACAGTCTTGTATTCCAAAACCAAACACCAAAAACCAAAAACCAAAAACCAAAAACCAAAAACCAACTCACAATCCTCCAACCAAGAACCAATTCACGTAAACCAATAATCAATAAAAGATTTACATTAAAACATAATACGAGAGGTTTAAAGTTTACAATTCAAAAACAAAATTTTAAAAGAGTTATGATATTATACAAGAGAATCAACTTCCTATTTTGCTCGCTTCTTTATGCATAGATCCAGCTCCGAACTCATCAAACTCATAAATGGTATCAAGATTTAAAGTAGAAGTCGATCGTCGTTGATAAGCTGGCTGTCGAAGGGGAGGCGAGATGACATGGACGAGGTAGCTAGACTTGGTGGTCGAAAAGGCCGTCGCAAGCTAGATTCGGGCATGGGATGATGAGGGTACATTTTGCACGATGTGACCATATCCAACGCGGTGATAACATCGATGCTCATCGCCCTCAAGTCTGTCAGAGTGTGGGTATATAGCTGGTATCTTGAAAGTTTATGACCATAACTATATCGATGTACAATTGTAGCATCCACACCCTCAAACATAGTTGGGCAATGACGGATCTTGAAAATTTCTTTAACAAAGGCTACATTAATTTAAACTACCCATTTGTTTCCTCCTAAACGTGACACTGACGACTTACCATTACAACAAAAAAATTATACTCCCTCCGTCCCATAATATAAGTCCTGTTTCTATTTTGGGAGCCAAACTTTAAAATATTTGACCAATTGTTCTTGTTAATATATACGTAAAAACATATTCATGTGGGATCTAGTTAGATTAGTCTTGATATGTACTTTTATAATATCCACTTTTTATATTTTTTGTTAATACGGAATTGAAGATATTGAAGGTCAAAAGTATGTCTTGAAGACTGTGCAAAAGTAAATGAGACTTATATTATGGGACGGAGGGAGTATTAAATTAGGTTAATAACAACTAAACTTTAATACATAGATTTCAATGTTAGAGCATCTCTTTGTTGGATATGTGCAAGTCCAATGAGTCAAATACGGTTTAGGGCATTTGGGATTAGAATGTGTTGCAGGGTTTAACCATGATGTCCACATAGTGGGGATCAGGGGTTAAAGATAAGATGACAAAGAAAAATGGATTATACCTTTTATACGTAGGGGCACTGCGGCACAATGCGTGGGCACGCAACCTAGACGTACAGTGGCTCACCAACGTTTTTTCAACCCTTTTCCCGATTTTGCTTATCTTTTCTTATTTGCTTAAATTGGTTCTAGTAGTATTCTTTTCAAAAGATAATATTATTTCCTAATTGTTATCCTAATTATATTCTACATTTGGATTTGATTCTAGGATGCTCCTACATAGAAAAACGTTTTCCTAATTTCTAAACTATAAGGAAAGAGGGGGGGGGTGGACACCAAAAATAAGAAAAGGAAACCTAACCGCTTTCCTAGTTTGACAATTAACCGTTATAAGAATTAAATCTCTAACTGCTCTCGCACGCGGTCGCGTCATTTTACACTAGTCTCTATATAAATGGGGTCTGAGATACTAATTTTCTAAGTGAGTTTCAGCAGAGAAAGGTAAGTGTAGTTTCTAATAGAAGTAGCAAAATTGTGTTAAAAGGTTTCCACCTTAGTTGATTAGTGAGGAATTTTCTAATACGAATTATAATCCAGGATTCTTTGATCATTATGTTCGTGCTTTTAAAATGGTAGGAATCTACCATTACTGGTCCTTCTCTCTGATGATGAGGCATCTCTATGCTGGATATCCCAGCTATTGCATGACTTATAAGATACCTTGCCTTTTTTTTATTCTCAAAGCTCGCATCTTTAATTTGTTTCATTATTCTTGTTGTTGTTATTTGTTAGAGTAAGCTTACACTCTCTCGTTTTCAGAAGATCCTATGATCGGTTATTGTTTTGCCTTTGTGGCTCTCTATTATAAACCCCAAAAAACATAGACTTCATTGACAATTTAAATCAAATTAACTTTATAACTTGTGAGGCCTGTTCACTTCACCATAAAATAATTTTCAGTAATAATAAGTTCAATTCAGCAAAAATAAGTTTAATCAGTAAAATTAAGTTTAGTTAAGTAATAATCAATAACTAAAAAGAAGAAAACAATATAGAATTAATAAAAATAAATTTAGTTCAGCACAATTAAGTTCAGCTCAGTAAAAATAAGTTTAAATCAGTATAATATTTAAATTTAGTTCAGCAAATGTAAATTCAGCTTCGTAAACAAAAGATAAAGTAAACAGAACCCAAGATCATTTCAAGCTGACAAAATGACAAAACTTATCTGGAAAATTCTAAGGCTTTTATTTTGATTGCCAATCAAGGTGTTAGAGCCTAGAAGCACGTAACTAGGTGGAGTAGCCTGCTTGCCATCTATTTTTTGGGCTAGCAAGAAGGCAATGATACAAAAGACATTTTTTTTTGTTGTACAAGTGGTCGTACCCCTAATGGCCTCCTTATATGATCTGCCATTGAGGATAAAATCTAAAGGAAAAATTACCTATAATAATGCAATCTTTTGCCCGTTTGCAAATAATAATGCAACCTAAAGATTATTCTGAAATAATGCAACCTTTATATCCCATTTATTTTAAACAAATCAAAATCGGATAAAATCAATTCTAACCTGAAGGATAGATTTAGTGGGACACGCGTCGGCTTATAATTGACTCTAATAAATTAATTTATAAAATAATTTTAAAAAAAAAAGATAAACCAAAAAAAATTCCCACCCCACCCCCAGCCACTGCCACAATCTCTGCCACCCACAACCACCGCCCCCCCACCCCAATTCCGACCCCCAGCCACGGTCGAAAACCACCCCTATCCACTAGGAGCGGTTGAAAACCATCCGAAAACCCCAACAATAACAAACCCTCATTCGAAAACCACCCAGCCACCTCAAAAACAACCAACCCTTCCTCGAAAACGAAGACCCCCGCGTGAAAACCACCCAGCCGCAACCGAAAATCACCAACAGCCCTCGGAAACCCCTCAGCCCCTGCTGAAAACCACCACATTCAAGTGTTTTAACAAAATGGGGGAGGGAGGATGTGGGTGTGGCGTGGGGTAGTGACGTTGGCGAGAGATAGGAGACAAAAAAAACATGAATTTTCCGGTGATGGGTAAGGGTAGGGGGTTTCGGGTACTTCCCGCGAGGAAGCTTCGATTTCCGGTTAGAAAGCTTGGAATTCCGACGAGGGGGTAGGGGTGGGGTGGGGGATGGGGTGGTTTAGTTTAGGACACCAGTCATTTGTTCTATTTAAAATAAATGGGGTATAAAGGTTGCATTATTCCAGAATAATCTTTAGGTTGCATTATTATTTGCGAACAGGCAAAAGGTTGCATTATTCTAGACAATTTTTCCAAACCTAAATCCACCATGCAATTGATTTTTCACTACCTATGCCCTCCCACCACCCGTCTAAAATATTTATTCCAAATATGCCTCACATCCAGCTCATATCTGTTTGAATTAAGTGTGAATTTTCTTATCATAATAATGATAATATCAGTAACAATAATAATAACAACAATAGCAACAACGATCGATGGTAATAATAATATTAACAACGACGACAACAATAACAACAATAATGAGTAAATTGCTATCCAAAGCTAAAGATAATAATATAATTGTGTATTTGAAAGTCGAACACATGTAAAATCTACTAGTTATATACCACCTGAGTTGGCCGAGTATGACTTTGACATTCACATTCGTTCACTACCGCGAAAGTCATACCCTATTTGCTTCAATTCAGGTCGTGTAGTACAGAATCAACCAAATTTTATATGGTTGCCATCTTTAGCCTCTAGGAAGTTGCTATGGTTATTTTTGGATCCTTTAGATTTCTCTTCTAAGAAGCAAATAGTTGTATCAACTACCAATAATGTTTTGTAGCATTATTGTATGTAATGAAACATATCAAAATGAGAAGAATAAGACATTATTGTCAATTTCTAAATAATTAATCAAACATTTGGTCCCTTACATGCATAAACAACAGAATATTACATCAATGTTACATATATGTATTGAATAATAATCTTAATAATTGATATAAAAATGAATCGAGAGAGTCTCTTTCGTGAAAATATACTTAGCCAAACGTGTGGAGTACAGAAGGAGATATGGAGACTGAAGTATTATAAAAGAAATTACTATATTTTCACACCCAAAAAAAAAAAAAAGAAATTACTATATTTAATTATAGTTTGCCGGAAAAAAAAGGTGAGGTATCGTATTTGATTCGAGTGGCTTTCAGCAAAGAGGAGCCCAAAAACTTGTTGCGGCACCAGCCACCAAGTTATGTTTCCCTATCTAAAGTAAAGTAATTTACTCATGGTCCACGCTTGGCTAGAAATTAGCTTTTGGAAGAGTGATAGATCAATAACAATATAATAGTGAAGCTCCATTGAAATTACGTTAAAATAATAATATTAAGTAAAATAAGTTCAGTTTAGGCTCACGTTTTGTAGGAATTTTCAATATTCGTGTCCCATAAGGACATACGACGGCGATTGTTCTTCGAAAAATAACTTCATTTTCAGTCCAGAAAAGGTGAAAAAGCGCCTTGAAGTGCGTGCCCGAAAATCCAACTTATTAGTATACGTTTTGTAAGGATTCTCAAAATTCGTGCTCTAAATAAGGGCACACAGGCAGTGTCCGTGTTTCGAAAAAACGTCGGCTTCAGCCCAAAATAACGAAAAAGTTATCTTGATATACGTGCCCGTAAAACGACTTATTGATACTCTTTTTGTAGGGATTCTCAAAATTTGTTACCCTTAAGGGCGCATGACGGTCTTCGTTTTTCGAATAACGTCGTCTTCAGTATAAAAACACGATTATATAGAGGTAAAAGGCAAAGGTAACTTGTTCAACAGGTTAAAGGTGGTTTTCCATTAAAAATGGATGAGATGCAAAGTTTGGATTACTTTCAAATTACTCAAAGGTGGGATTGTAAAAAGTGGAATGGACAAAGGTTGGCTTATTAAAATCAATTTTTTTTCTTATTCATATAAGAGATAAAATGTGATTATGAGAAATTGTGAAATTATGTGGATCCAACAAGTGAATAATAATGTAGTGAAACGCAACAAACCTTAACCCAACAAGGGAATATAGTAGAGGTAGAAAAGATCTTAAGAGAACGGATAGAAACGAAAAGTGGAAAGATCGTCTATTCTTTCCCAATTAGAATAACTCAAACTTATAACTAGTTTCTATTTGCTAATAGGGTTTTCATCATTTGCTTTTCTTTTAGAGTATTACACTATTACTTTATCTCAGATATGTTTAACTATAAAGTCAAATCATTATGTGGATTTTAGCTAGTACTTCTTTCCGTAATAAAATTTTCATTTCTCTAATGCACATATTAAAAAATGTAGGTTATAGTGGGTCTTTTGGTGATTTTTTATTATGATAAATCATCATTATCAATGTCTTGTAAAAGTATTGGTTTTGTTTTTAGTGAAATAAAATGTGTGTTTTATGTATAAAAGCATGCTATTTTATTATAGGACCCTATTTGGGACAACCATTTAGGAGGAAATGAGAAATTTATTATAAAATGGAGGGAGTATTAAAATGTTGTCACTCGTCAATGTCTTCAACACGAGAGAAAAAAGGGGAGAGAAAAACAAAGACCGAGAGAAGGAGTTTACTTTTTTTTTAATATAATCTCATTTATAAGTATGAAATTATATTAAGGTAAGAAGAATTAATAAGCCTATGGGCTGCCCTCGCACAGAGCCCCCACCTGAGGCTCATTACAAGCCATAAACCCCCAACCCCCTCCCCCCTCTAAATTATTTTGCTTCCACCAAAATTTGAACCTTGGTCTCCCATGTGGAAGAAACGAAGTCATACCATTGGACCCAAGTGTGTTTTTGCTACGGAAATTCTGTAGCAAAGCTGGGAGTAGCAAACTGAATTTTGCTACGGAGGAAGAAGCTCCGTAGCAAAATTTGCTATGGATAGAAAATCCGTAGCAAACCATATTTCATAGCAAAATTTTGCTACGGTTTTTTTTCTACCCCATCTTGACCCACTCCCCCCCATAAATCCCATCGAAATGCCATTAGTAAGAATCGAAACCGAGACAAGGCTATGGAAAGTGAAGTAGCTCTCAACTGAGTTATACATGATGCACATACTCGTAGTTGGCTTATGTTCTTTATATGTCTTCTTAATATTACGTTGTCAATCTTATTCCGTAGCAAAATTTGTTAAGGAATTGAAAACCGTAGCAAAGTTTGCAACGGAATTGTGTCCCGTTGCAAAGTTTGAAACAGAATATAATACCGTTGCAAAATTTGCTACGAATTTCAATCCACCACAAAAAATCCGTAGCAAAAACTCTTTTTTTTGTAGTGAAAGAATTGTAAATATATATATATATATATATATAATGTTTTTATTTGGTGTTTGCACTCGGTTCACCCTTCGGGCTACATCCGGATCGAGGCCAAGTTCGGGGTGGTAAGGTTCCATCCTCTCATATATATATATACTAGCGTTTAATGCACGCAATGCGTGCGAAAGCGTATAACTGATTAATGGAGGGGAAAGAGAAAGAAGATTATAGAAATAAAAGATACTTTGTGCTAAGATGTATTGCATTTTCTCCCAAAAATAAAAAATGTGAAAACCGTTAATTATAGAAAGGAAGTTTTGCCTTCAATTTAAGAATTAAAAAAAAGTTAATATTGATTTTTGGTGTCCACCCCCCTCTTCCCTTATATAATAGAGATAATGTAATAAAGGTAAAATACGAGAAAAGACGTTTGACGGGTCAGACCATCCATTAGTTAAGCAAAATATGACGGATGTTGCAAAAAAAGAGTTAGAAGTTAAAGTCTATAAAAACATTTTCAAAAGTTAAATAACATACACTATCCAAAAAGTAAGACAAAAAAATCAAAAATTAAGTGGTATGACCAAAATTGCTTGGTTAAAACGTTTGATAGAATACTAATTTATGTGACTTTTAGTTTGCATTAATATTAAGTAAACAGAAAAACATCTTTATTTTTGGATGTGAGTGAATGTAAAAGTCGATAATCAAATACATATATGTTTTTTTAATGCAAATGATCGAGGGGAAACTCCGAAAACAAAATAAACTACGAAACTACACGAGGTGTCATAACACCAGAAACATCGTCCTTAAGATGACTTACAATTTCTTCAAAGGGCTCATAAGAAAAAAAGTTTTCTACTACACCTATATCAGCTAATTTCTTGGCTACTTTATTTCTTTTACGATAACAATAATAATGGATGTGTCGCACTTTCTACGAGCTTGAATTAATGAGCTTCCTACAATGATCTATAAGGTGAACACATTCCCCACCTTGATATTTCTCATTTTAAAGAGCATGGATACATGCTTCATTTTCCATCTGTACTTCTAGCTTCCTATAACCATTAGCTCGAGCTATTTCAAGTCCCAAAGAAGCAGCCATCAACTCAGCATGGAAGGCTGAACAAATACCAAACCTTGCAGTGAAAGCACGGGTAAAACCACCTCGACAATCATGAAAATCCCCCAGCGAGTCTAGGTAATCTTTCGTTGCACCGTCGGAAGTGTGAACACGTTTGCGTCATTTTATATCAACCTTTTAAGAACTTTGCTCACATATGTGCCTTATGACAAGAACTTTGTTCACATATCTTTCTCTGAACTTTTATGACCCTTAAGAACTTTGTTCACATATACTTCTCTTATGACAAGAACAACATCTTTCTCTAGACTCATATAACCTTTATGCATGTCAGGATGGTTAAGCAACTTCATCACATACTTCTATTATGACAAGAACAACTTGTTAGAATTAAACTTGCACAATATAAAAAGACTTTGCTGCAAGATAGTTTGTGTTTAAGTGCAATTTTCATGTTTTTATTGAAGTATTATTCATGTAAAATATGTGCTAGTAAAAGAGCTAATATCATCAAGATACATAGGTCATACTTTTTAAAAGATGAAGATACTTGCATAGCATTTGTTAATTTTGATTCTCAACTCTACATGAAGAAATATAATAGATTAGTATGTGAAGGGACATGGTTTTTGGTCTTAGTATTGGAATACATTAATGGCTTGTTTAGTTGCAAAAGGGCAAAGAGAAAGTAATCAAGAAAAAATAAGGTTAGGAAAACAGCTCTAAAGGCCCGTTCTCTTCGTCTAACTGTATCTAAACTGAACTGAACTGAATGGAGTTTAACTGAAATGAATGGAGCTGAACTGAACTGAACCTATTGGAGCTGAACTAAACTAAACTAAAGTGAACTTATTGGAGCTGAACTGATTAGAATAGAATAGAATAGAATTGAATACATAAAGAATAATTAAATAATAATAAGGAAAATTTGTGAAGAACCCCCTACAACTTTCCATATTTTGCGAATAACCCCCTGTAACTTTTTTCTGGAAAAATAACACCCAAGAACGTATTAAAGTTATTGGATGCACCCTCAAAAACGTAACGCCGTTAAAATCTTCCGTTAAGTGGGGCCACTTTATTCTTTCCTCCCAAAAACTCTTTGAAATTACTTTTCTACCCCCAATCAAACCCAACTGATTTTCCTCTCCTTCCTCCCATTTTCCCACGTTAAATCTCTATCCTCTTTCCTTCCCACTCCCACCTCCAATCTCTCTCCTCTTTCCTTTATTTTTCTGTCATCTTCTTCCTCTCCTCTTCACACCATGATTTATTCTGAAATTCTCGTCGGGAAAGGTACCACCATATATTGATTCTCCACCCTTTCCATTACCATGTACAATATCACCACCTTGAATAACGAACCCAGGAATTATACGAAGTAAAGGTGTCTTTTTATAATGTAATGGTTTACCACTGGTGCCGACTCCCTTCTCCCCTGCATTTAGAAGCAGGATATCATAGTCAAACAGGGCAATTACAACCAATATTTTAGGAGAGATGAATCCAAATTTGAGGTATATAGATGTACCAGTGCAAAGAGCTCGGAAATGTTCTGGACCCATAAGAAAACAAGAGTTAGATTAAATCAACAAAGACCTAGACATATGAGTTTTTCAATTGCAAATGCAATATGGCAAAAAACTCATATCGAATGCAATTTGGGTAGTAATTCAGAAAGGAAGCATAAACTCAGTAATATGCACCATAACAACATCCACATTGGACATTGCATCAAAATTAAAGAGCATAACATCCTAGTAAGGTAAAAAGAAGGGGTTGTTGCTTTTTCTTGCTTAGCACGCATAAATCCAAGCAATTCTGGAAACGTCATACGAGGATAACATATAATCTTGAAAACCTAGCATTCAGATAATAACAACGTAAAACAGAACACATTTTGTGACCAATTAAAGCAGAGTTGATAACCATGGGCAAGCAGATACGTACTAGCAGTTTTCGGAACAACTGTACAAAACAATCCAATGACAATCCTACCTGTCAACATTGAGAGTCAGTAAGCTTGAAAATATGTATTATATGCTAACAACTAACAAGAGGCTTAATGATGTACTAGACTTAATCCAGTATTTCAACAGCAGCATCAAAAGCCTCGAATAGTTGAGTTCACCAGGAGTCACCAGAGAGTTGGTTTGCAAAGAGTATATGCCACTATGATAGGAATATTGTCTAGGAGTGCACTATAAACTGATTTTAGAAAACCAATCAGGACAATACACTCTCCAAGAGAAAAGTGATGGTTGATGTGGCAAGGAGTATAAAGAAAGTGAAATAGAATCAGACATCAATAATAACAAAAAATAGTAATGAAAATTTAACAGATGCGTAAGATAGTTCCTAGTAAAACCTTTTAAGCTGTAACAGGGCTTATATGAAGACTCCAGATAATGTAATTGAATAGAGATAAAAAATTGTGTGAAGAGGAGAGGAAGAAGATGACAGAAAAATAAAAGAAAGAGGAGAGAGATTGGAGGTGGGAATGGGAAGGAAAGAGGAGAGAGATTGAACGTGGGAAAATGGGAGGAAGGAGAGGAAAATTAGTTGGGTTTGATTGGGGGTAGAAAAGTAATTTCAAAGAGTTTTTGGGAGGAAAGAATAAAGTGGGCCCAACTTAACGGAAGATTTTAACGGCGTTACGTTTTTGGGGGTGCATCCAATAACTTTAATAAGTTCTTGGGGGGTATTTTTCCAGAAAAAAGTTACAGGGGGTTATTCGCAAAAAATGGAAAGTTGTAGGGGGTTCTTCACAAATTTTCCTAAGAAGTAGGTCCATCTACTATGAAAAAGTCAGTATAGGTGGATCTCGTCCCAATCTTAGTTCTAGTTATCACCATACCTTCAATCTGCTCAGAAGAGTCTGTGAAACCTGATACAATCATCTTAATGTTCTGAAAATCAGCCTTGGTCTTTCCTATTTTATGTAATATAGAAAGTGGCATGATATTAATAGTAGCTCCTGTGTCTACTAAAACTTTACCTATTTCAGTACCTTCCAAACAGCAGTTAGATGTAAGGCTTTCATGTGTTTATCGTCTACTTGAGGACAGCCAAACATCATTTCCATAATCATCTTTTCCTGTTTTTGACTCATAGAATTTGCATTAGGAGGATAGGATACTCTAGTTTGATTTAAAAGAGTGGAAATATCCTGAGTAGAGTTTGCAGTAAACTTACCACCATTATGAGGATTTTTTGTTTCATCCTTCTCAAAAGGTAGAGTTATGTCAGCTTTGATTTCTGAAGGCAGTATGATAACATTACATTCATTTTCAAGAGGTAATTGATCCAGATCCTCTAAGTTAAAGATACCTGAGTCATCTTCTTCTCCCAATTCCAGGTCTCCATCTGTGACCAGGAGGTTCAAATCGTCTTCAGAGTCTGTGTGAGACATTAGAGATTCGAAGTCAGAGACTTTAGTGACTTCAGATTTTAATTTTGGAGGAATCTTGTCGAATGTGATCTGTTTAGCATCAGGGCTATCTTCAGTATCATTCTATTCTTCTCTATTTATTTCCAACTTTTTATGATTGTTCCTAGTTGATGGCTGAGGCTCAATGTCAAAAGTGATCTTTTCAAGTGGTAACAGCTCTGGTTTCAAGACTCCTGCATTTAAAGTCTGATCATCAACTCGGATGTGAGCTACCTGAGCCTCTAATGTGCCATCATAGCTAGTTGTGCCCTCTATGCAGCAGCTTTTTTCTTTGACTCAGTCTCATATCAATTAGAATGACCATTTGAACTAGTATATGAGAATTCAGCTGCTGCTGAGCCATAGGTTCTATTCCTAGCAATGAATAGGGTAGCATAATTCCTTGGTGGAAACTGACTTTCAGGTTGTCCTCCCCTTCCTATCTTAGACGGATACATAGGATAAGGAGCCCAGTTCGGACTTCTGCTCCTTTTAGAGTAAGGAGGAGGTTTCTGGTAAGATGGCACCCATTTTGGATCATTGGGCATTAGCTGATTCCTGATCAATTCAAAATATAGCATATCTGAGCAAGTACCACACATACATTATCTCAAGCTCTTGAGCTTAGCAATAACTGTTGGAGTTTCGAGTACTTCCTTGTAAGTCTCTAAGCTCCATTTTGATTAATCTGACCAAACAGGAGATTTGGGAGCTGGAACAATCTCCTCATGCTTGATCTGCTCTATAGGGATAGGTGATGCTAGAGCCTCCTTTTTCTGAGACTCCCTTTGCTTTGCTAGTTGGATTTCGAACTCTTCCATATTAAGGGCTTTGGCTTCCCTATCAGTGATGGTAGTCCTTCCCTTTTTATCGCTTTCAGGAGAAGTCCTTTGAATGAATTGCATTGATTAGTGGTATGGCCTGAGTTGACGTGATATCTACACACATCATCATTATCGTCTCGCCATTTTGGCATGATTAAAATGCCTTCATCAATAAGCCTGTTAAAGACTTGATTAGCTATAGTAGTGTAATGTTGATTTTCCTGCACATCCAAGGTAATGCCATTAAAATCAACAAAATTACATTCTAACTGATAAGGTTCAGCTTCCTCAATCACATTCCATCGACTTCATCAGCAAAGAAAATGAGTTTTTTATCTATAGCATCCTGAACTTTGTTTCTAAACACAATGCAATCATTTGTATTATGAGTAGTTGCATCATAATATTTACAATATTTCTTTCCTTTTAATTCTTCAGCAATTCTTACTCTACGTCTGCCATTGATTTTCATCTTCTTATTTGCCAAAAAGCAATCAAAAAGAGAATCAGACTTCGACAAATCAAAATCATAATCTCTTTTTTGTCTTGATTTTATGTCTCTAATTGATGTGGATTTCTTTCTTTCTAGTGAAGGACACTTATAAGGAGCAGTTTGTATGAATTTTACCACCTTCACATCTGCCTCTCTAAGGCTAATATCAACTTTATCAAAGTTTATATTAGTTTCTTCATTAACAACAAAAGCTTGGTGTTTAACTCTACTTTCATCTTGTAAAATTTAATCAAATTTATAAGATTTTCTTCCTATATTCATGACCTAGACCATCTTGTGCCATTTGAAGGACTTCCATTTCTAGAACATTAGTATGACACTTCAATTTAGCATTCTTAAATCGTTCTAAATAATCGCTCACAGGCTCTCCTGGAGCCTGAGTAATCCTTGTCAATTGGCTTAGAGTGACTTTAGTTTGTCTCCTGCCAAAGAGATTGATGAATTGGTTTTTCATTTCTTGCCAGTAAGGTATAGATCCTGGTTCCAAATGCATGTACCAGTCATAATCAACATCAGAAAGTGAGGTTGCAAAGAGTCTCAACCTCAAGTATTCACATTCCCCAAAATCCCTACTACATTGCGAGTTGAATCTCTGTAAATGTTCTTGTGCAGATTTCCCATCCCTACCAGAGAATAGGATAAATGGATTGGAAGGAGTACTAGGCAAAGGATAAGCTTTATCAATCCATTCAGGGTATGGACTTAAGTCTTGTCTTTGTCTCCTACCCATTTGTTCATCTAACATAGCCTGAACTTGAGCCATAGTCACAATCTGATCTCCTTGTGGACCTCTTGGGTTGCGCATAAATGGTTGAGCCCTATGAGGTGGATACTGGTAATCTAGATCATTATATGGTTCGGGTTCAGTATGTCCCATAGGAGATAAACTCCTTCTATGATTAGGACGCACTGAGAATTGTTGTCATCTTTCAAGGTTATGTTGCTAAGTAGGTTGTTGACGGTGACTACGCACATTACGCAAATTTGGGTGAAATGCGTCAGCAGCAGTACCATCTTGGTAGTCATAGTTAGGTTGGGAAGGGATATAATCTTGTCGATTACTTCTGACTCTCTAGCCAACATTATGTGGAAGTTCTTCATTTTGATTGAAGACTTCATAATCAGTCCCCATTTTTGGATGAACCGTTCTAAGTGGTTGGACATTAGTGCAATTGAGCCAGCTTGCCTCAGCCCCGTTCCTAAATCTTCGACCCTCTTAGATTGGTGCCTGCCACCTCGAAGATCGCCTGGGGTAGGATGATTCCTAATTTGGCGTTGGGTGGAAGTTTGTGGATATGTAATTCTCAAGACTGGGTTCGAAGGTTCTCCTCGTGTGTGGGAGTTAACCTGGTTGGATCTGTTAGTATCTAGACTCTGTTCCATGGCCTGTAAGAGTTGGTCATTTAGAGCCTTGTGTCTATCCACTAGTGGTTCTAGTCGACACACAACTTCTTCGGCTACCTGCCTAGATAAAACCACATAAGTGGCGCTTAGAGTCTCTCGAATTTCAAGAATAATTCTATCTACCTGGTCTGTCATAGCATTCCTAGAGTCTTCTATCATATTTTCTGGTAATATCTGTAAAAAGTCTAGCAGACTCTTGAGCAAGGGCTCTATACTGAGAGTCAAATTGATGTTTATGGCTTTCTCCAGCCTCAATTAGGAGTTGTCTAATGGTCTCAACATATCTGGAAAGCATTTGATTCAAACAAACACGGATTGCTTTTATAAACGTGTGGCCCTTAGAGGAACATTGTCAGTCCCATCTTCGGCTCTAATTGAGAAACTATCATCCTCAGGCTGAGTAGAATTAAGGTGTTCTATCAGGGGTGATTCTTCTATCCTGTTATATTTTTCAGGGTTGGATGCCTCTATTATTTATTCAGGGTCATTTGGATGAGATTGAGTGGATTTTGGAGTTCCTTTCTCATCTCTGGCACCTCTTCTTCTATTAGAACGAGTATTAGCCATTTCTTAAGAGTGTTTTCAACTTTGTGACAGTCTACTCCCACTGTGGTCGCCCAAAACTTGTTGGTGCAAAAATGGTTTTGCAAACAATTTTTGCACCAACAAGTAACAATGCCTCGTCGCAAGTTGGTCTAGAACACCAGGGAGGTGATATGCATGATTCAGTCTACTAAGAGTCACTGGCCCTTAGCAATAAGGGTTACCCTTAAAACTAAAGTAACCTCGCTAACTTAATTGAGAACAAACTACGAATGGCTAAGGAATAGCGTGCTAAATAAAACTTAAATAACTTTGAGAGAATTATAGAGAGACAAACAACCAGAATAATACAAACAAACTTGAAAGAAACTATTTCATTACATTGATGATATATTTCCGGTTTTACACAAACTTTTATAAAAAGAAAAGTAACAACAAGCTTAATTGGGGAAGAAAGAGAGGAATAATGTCATCCTTCTTGCACTCAATGAGATAGTAACAATGGAAGGCGTTAGAACATGGAGTGTTCGTGCCAAATAACTACCTAAAACTATACCTAAGATTTAAGGATAAATTCTAATATTTGTTGTGTTGATGATTGATGTCTTCTTTGTCTGGTTGAAGCCACTATTTATAGCCAATTGGAGCAGCAGTTATCCATCTTCGAATTTGAATTGTTGTCTTACTTCCCAATTGCTGGGAAAGTTTTTTGGCGCCTTGTAATGGGTGCTCCTTGATTCTAGAGTCTTTATTTCTTTGCGACTCTGGCTGGCTCATGACTTCTTATCATTTAATGCGTGAATACTGTTTGACTATGTCAACATAATTTGGACTTGGGCTAAAAAGAAATGGGTTTATGTGACCCATGGGTCTTAAAGCCCAAAATATAAAGGAAAATTCTCCCTCGTAGCCCCCAAATTTTTGCAATCCTCAGTGGTAGCACTTCTCAAATATTTTTCTCTCTGGTAGCGCTCAAGTTTTGAAAATTCTCTGTGGTAGCATTAAAGATGTTAATTAACACCTAATTATCAAAAACTATCATTCACACCTAATTAAACCTAATTAAACCTTAAATTTTTTTTAAAAATCCCCTAAACCTACCCAACCACCCAGCCACCCCACCCTGCCCCCCCACCCCAAAACCTGCCCCCTACCCAAACCACCGTCCCAACCACCCCCCACTCCCAAAAACCCCACCCCGAAACCCCCACCCCCGAAACCCCCACCCTCGAAAACCCCTACCTCAACCACCCCCCACCCCGAGACCCTCCCCTCCCACCTCAGCCACCCCTCCCAAGAGCACCCGCCACCCTTTTCCGACCCCCAGACCCAATCCCCACCCCTTTTCAACCCCATCTGAACCACCCCCATCACCACCGCAGCCACCCCACCGCGAACCGCCCCAGCTACCCCACCCCCCCTTTTTTCTTTTCTTTTTTTAACAATTTTAATGGGATTTCCCTTTTTTCTGTTTTTTTGTTTAATTAGGTGTTAATGATGCTTTTTGGTTTGATTAGTTGTTAATTACCTTAATTATGTATTAATTACCTTAATTAGATGTTAACTACCTTAATTAGGTATTAATTAACATTTTTAATGCTACCACAGAGAATTTCCAAAACTTGAGGGCTACCAGAGAGAAAAAAAATTGAGAAGTACTACCACTGAGAATTGCGAAAATTTGGGGGCTACCAGGGAGAACTTCCCAAAAATAAAAGTTGTAGTAACACAAATTCGCTCTTTTAAATTTCCATCTTATCATATCTTCTAAATATTATCTCGATATAATTATTATGATATTATCTCCAGTTGTAAATCATGTAGATTTACAACACAACTCAAGAATAGAATATCTTCTCACAAGTGGGTATATAAAGTTAACGAAGACACTTTTAAGAATTGGTGGGAAGCTCAACCCTGTTATTCTGGATTGAAATGAATCTCTATACTATAAGGTAAGAGGAGAGGTGACACGAAAAATAAGAAAAGAATAAAATAAAATAATCAAGGATATAATTAAGTTTTATTTCCAATTTTAGCCATAAGATTTTAGCAAGATGTTTAAACCTTCAAACTAAAATATATGAAAATCTACAAAGTAAAAACAATTAAAAAAATATAAATGATTTTATTTTCCTGAGAATCTATAAATAGACAGCCACAATGATTATAAATAGACATCCACTTTGCATTTGATCCAATTGATCATGAAACATGTTAAAATATTTTAAGATGAGTGAGAAAGTGATAGAGAGAGGGATGATATATTCTTTTACTCATGAGTGATGATGCTCTAATAAAATATTCCATTAATCTTTGGTAAGATTTTATTATCTTTTTTGGCGTTTTGTTTATAAATCACTATTGCTAATCTACTCTAAAATTATTACTCCTTTGGCTATAAAAAAATTACTCTTTTTAATGTATTTATATTATTCACTATTATACTCTTCTGAGATTACAATTACACCATCTAACAAAACAAAATAACTAAAAGTTAACGAGTATTTTTAAAAGTATGAAAATATGTATACACTTCAAAAGATAAATTACGATATAGTTTCTCCAAATTCCTTACATATTACTCTGTCGCACGAGGCACGCATCGCTTGCATATATAGCTAGTATTCTAGAAGTTAAGGCAATGTTTATATTTATTTCACTATCAAATTAGAACGTTTTCCGTCAATAATGTTCTCTTGGAAAATAATATTTCTCACCTTGTACGAATCTTAAAACTAATTACTCCTATACCATCCACGTTAACAACAATATATATCTATATTTTTGTTTTTTAAAGAAGGCCAATTGACCGTTATTGGCAGTAATGTTAGACATTTAATACACCAAAGCTCCCACTTATAAATAAAAATTTTGATTATAAAAAATTACAAATTGGAAAACTCAAGTAGTACTTGGTGTAATTGGTAGGAGCTTCACCTCTAAATTTTTGGGGGTAAGGAATTCATTATACTTGCCATGTAATTCCAAAGACATGAGCAACAAATTGAGACTCAAATTACATGTGAATAGGGATGACAATCAGGTAGGTTAGACGAAAGTACTTGTAACACCCCGACCCCTTATCAATCAATAATAGTCTGCAAATACAGCTGATATACCAATAATTTTCCCCATAGACCAACTCGTGCACACCTTAGGAAACCTTTTAGGAGGTCACCCATCTCAAATCTGATTCCAATGAAGCACACTCAATTGGGGGGGTAGTCCTTACGAGAAGTTTCCCAAGGCGTCCATTAAAGGGTTATTTGTCCACTTAAAGAAAAAGTGGGGGTGATTCATAATATGTCGCAAATGTCTGAAAAGTATAACATGTCTATTATCTTTGCAACTGGCACACTTTATAATGTCATAAGAATGCACAAGATAAGCTTGGAGTAATACCAATTGTGCAAAATAAAGAAAAACTAGAAAGTGCATATTGACTTATTTGATGACGATCGGAAAGCTTCCATGTTTAAAAGAAGAAAAAAATTAGGTAAGATGATTTGGAAAGATATAGAGATTGACGCATTTAACCAGCTCACGTGGTTCACCAGTTCCACCGACTAGACTCTTAGAATTACCTTATTTCATCCATTACTTGTCACCCGCTCACCCGTCACCCGACTATCATCCATTTAACTCGATTTTTCACCCTTTTTGTTTTTCGAGTGAAGCGGGTGATGGATCATCCATTATCATATCTAGGTTTAAGATGTTATGGCTTTATGGGGCTAATAAGCTACCAAATGCACCACGCCACCACCTATCCTCTATCCATGATGGATATCACATGACTTTTGACGTCCACGTATTTCAACTTTCCACCAAATTTATACCATATAGGTGCTCCAGTCGAAACGAATATGAATAAATGATGCAAAATTCATAAAATTATATGCATTTGTCATTTCTATAACTAAGAGGTCTCGATTCAAATGAGTCTATTTACTTAGTGCCTATTCTCCCCAGCTTATTTTCAGTTCAGTTCAGTTCAACTCCAATCAGTTTAGTTCAGCTCCATTCTTTTATAATCATTTTGTTAAATAATATTATTATGTTGAACTGATTTATTTTACTAATTACACTTATTAATATTTTTATTTTTATATCATTATTATTAAGTATTATTATTATTTCTATATATTATTTTGTTTATTATAGCTTTACTCATTATTATTACTATTATCATTACGGAGGAACATGGTTTAGGTCAAAAGCACAAATAAACCAGCTTTTTTTAGCCCAGAAACCAATCAAATCGCGTCAAAATGGTTTATGATGTAATTTTGCACGGTCCGACCCAATCATTATTTTATTACTATATATTATTATATTATTAAATCCAATTATTAAAATAGTAATATTAATTTATTTTTTAGATATTATTGTTATTATATAATCATCATCAAGTATTAATATATTAATACAAAGACTATAAAATAATTGTTATTAATTATCATTATAATCATTCATCATCATTATTATTATTAATTTATGATTATTAATATTATTTATTTATAACAATCATTTAAAAATATCCAAAATACTTATTCATTATTAATTATTCATTATTATTACTTATCATTATAATTATTATTTAATATTTATATTATTATTGTTCAGATATTATTTATATAGTTATTAAAATCAATTTAATTCAATTCAATTCAATTTAATTTAATTCAATTTAATTCATTCAATTTAATTCAATTTAGTTTAGTTTAGTTCAGTTCAGTTTAATTCAGTTCAACTGAATTATGCCGAAGAAAACAGAACATTAATCGTCTAACAAAAGTTAAAAGAAAAGTGTAATAAAAATATACAAAATACTTCATCCGTTTCTAAATAAGTGGAACATAGAGAAAGTGGGGGGAAACCAAGGAGGTTAAAGAGAGAAAGTTGGGGACCATAATTTAAAAGAGAAAGGGTACTTTTACTAAGTAAACAATTAGATATATATTGTTTGAGTGAGGGTAATCATGTAACTTTATCAATTAAAATGTCATATTTTGAGTTTGGTGTCACTTATTGTAACATTTCTATATTAAGAAAGTGTGTCACTTATTTAGAAATGGAGGAAGTAGGAGTTGACGAAGGGAGAGACAGAGACAAACAACTGTATAATAGGCACATAGGTGAAGAATATTAAGGAGATCGATCTCATACAAAATCAATTACAATTCATAGGAAAATGCTTAGTACCTATCTGATAGATGTAATTTTTACATATATCAGATAGGGATATACTACGATTTTTAAAACATATACTACGATTTTAGTAAATTCTAAATTCATGAAGAAAATATAGTAACTAAAATTTTATAAAAATGTACTACATTTTTCATAAAAATATACTATATATATCTATAAGTATACTACATATAATTTGATAGATACTCAACCCCCTATCTATCTGATAGGAACTGGGCAGCTCTCCAATTCATAAGAGTAAAACTTGCATTTTATAATATCACACCACCTCACCTCACCTCTCACCTCACCTCTCACCTCACCAAAGTCACCAAATCATTTCATTTTAGTCAATAAATACAAGTATCCATATATAAATAAGAGCCCACATCGTCCAAGAACCACCCAAATCACATTAATACTCTACCAACATCGATTACCTCACCCCTTTATTTCCTTCCTTATTCTCTCTTTCTCTCTCTTCTCTCCTTAATAAACTTCCCTCTCTTTCTCAGCAGCCATTGCAGAACCATCACCAACAAACGACAATCAGCTCAAGAGTGTGTGTGTGTTTGCATTTTTGTTCTACAAACTTAAAGATTGTGACTTTTGCAAAGAAAGTGGAATAACTCTAATGGTTTTTTCTGCAAAATCCAACAGTCTTAACAACAACAACAACAACAATGAAGGTTGGGGTATGGGATTTTTATTAATCTTATTTCATCATCACCCAGATAGTGACCAACATGAAAATGAACATGAACAACATCAATTCACCAACAAAAAGAAGAAGAAATCTTCATTTTCACTATCCTCATCTTCTTCTTCTTCATTTGCTTCGAAATCAACCAATTTACTACTTTCCAAAACTCAATCTACTCTCTCAATTTGCGGTCTTTTAGTATTTACTACTCTTCTTCTTTTTACTCTTTCTACCTTCGAACCCACCTCCGTACTCCATAACCATAACCATAACCATCATGCTTATCCGTCTCGAAGATTTCTCCAACAGACTCAAAATTCCGGAATTACCCATAAAAAGTTTTCTGTTACTAGTCTATTTTCACCTGCATTAAAGGGCAGTGAGAGTAATTTTACCCGCATTGCTCCTACGGCTTTGCAAGGAATGGGTGCTCTATATTTGCGAGGGAGTAAAGCCATGACTGATATAGTTGTCGGTCATGTACATGAAAATACTTCTGAGAAAGAATTCATAACTTTTTTACGTTTGATTCATTACTCTGGTGTTCTGTCTCGCTCTGATATTGTATTTATCTTTGCTTCACCATCTTCGGCGTTGAAGTTCGGTCCATTGGTGAAGTCTGAGTGTGACTCGTTCATTCGACTCGTTCAACTCGGTGTGGAGCTCGGGAAGTTTACTGAGTTCGGTTCCGGGTTGACTCGGTACTTGAGGGAGGTTGGTGAGGGGGAGAAGGAGCCTATGTGGGGAAAGAGGAGAGTTGACTCAACTGAATCCGAGTTGACTCGGTCGAGTTACGGGTCGGTAGTCGGGTTTGAAGTGTCGGAGCTCGACCCGGAGGATTCGCTTTCCGGGTTCTTGGATCACGTGCCGATGAGTTTAAGGAGGTGGGCGAGTTATCCGATGCTACTCGGGCGAGTTCGCCGACAGTTTAAGCATATGATGCTAGTTGATGTTAAGAGCACGTTAATTTTATCCGACCCGTTTAGTCGGGTTAGGAATCGGAGCTCCGAATCGTTGTTTCTATGGTCCAACCCGGATACCGAGTCTACTCGGCATCATGGGAGGAAGAATTCGGGTAAGACCCGTGATCCTGACCCGAAGCCCCAACTCAACCCGGGGGTCATAGTTGGTGGAAGCCGTGGCGTCCGCCGCTTTGCTGCTGCAGCATTGACGGAAATAGTTAGAGTTGTAATTGAGCACAAGGGGAAGGGTCGGAACTCGATCACCGAGTTAGGACTCGTGAACCAACTCGTTCACAGTGGGCACCTTCTTAAGAATATAATGTTGGTCACACCGACCGAGTCGATCCCTGAGTTGAGTTCACTCACCGGGTTCAACTCGGTTGACTCGGGCTCGAGTTCGTTGAAGTTGTCCGATTATTTCAGTCTGGGACAACGTGGTCATAGTAGTGGGGAGAGTGGTGGTAGTTTTGATATTGATTATGTGATTATTAGAGAGATTTGTGCATCTCATAAATTATATTCTTCTGTTTATAGAGATTGTTTGGGTAGTCAATAATAAGTAGTAGTTAGTTTTAGTTATAGTGCAAGAAAATGGGGAAAAAAATACATAGGAAAATAAAAAAAAATAGTGTGTTTTTGTGTTCATCATGTGCAAATTCTGTTCATAAAAAATGGAAACAATTTTGGGAAGTGAAATTATTACATTTAGTTTGTGTTGTTGCAAGAACTTTTTACTACAAGAGTGAATTTATGTTCCTCAATATTCTAGCATTCGTAACTGTTTGGGTTTGTTGTGGTAAAGTTTGTATGCATTCTACTACTTGGCAGGCAAATAACGAATTGGCCAAATTTGGTGAATATAAAAATAGCAAAAGTTTGCAAATTCTCAAATGAAGTTATGATCGTCTCAACATAACGACGTCTGCGTATTTATCTTAAAACAGTAGTTTTTCGTTTATGCTATTTTTCAAGTAAAGGCCATGTTCATTATTTATGCATATGAGATGAGATTGTAAAGTTGACCGCCTACTTTTAATTTTAAAATCAAGCAACAGTTCATGGTTGATATACAGAAAAAACGATCATGTTTTATTATTATTGTGACTAATTAAATTAATTTAGTGACTAGCTTAATTTATTTTATGACCAGATTAATCAATTTTATAATAATTTTAGTTCATTCAATAATTATATTATATGAGTATAATTTATTTCGTGATTAACTTAATCCATTTAATGACTAGTTTAATCTATAGGGTAATTTGCTGGTTTAGTTTTAAAAATACTCGATGTAGTTTGAGATCTGAAGTGAAACGAAAGGAGTAAAAAAGAAGGGACACCTAGCTTGGTACAATTTGTCTTAAATAGTATTGAGTTGGAATAAAATGGAATGGACTTTTTTGTAAGCTTAGTTTTATTTAATTTTATATTAAAATTATAATAAGGTCTTTCTATAAACAACCAAGTCAATAGATTAAAAGAAAAAAGAAAATCTATGGTCCATAACTTCTTGGGCAGTGTATAACTGTGCATGCAAGTGAATTAATGGAGTAGACCATATTTTTTGGATCCATTGTATGATAGAATATTATTCTAGTAGAAGACCATATCCCATATTTTATCATGATTAATCTATATAATAAAAATAATAATTATAAGATGATTAACTCAGACAAATTCTGTTGGTTCTTATGGGTATTTTTTTATTTTATTTTGACTTTTCTTTTGAGAGGTAGAGTTAGTATGTTAATCATGTTAAAATTGTTTGAAAGTAAAAGAACATGACGCACTCATTTCCAATGACAAGAAGATCCAACTAATTTAAAAAAACTACGGCTAGTGACAAGTTCACTAACTGAAGAATAAAGTATCATATGCGCATTAAAGTATTGGTTGCCATGCCAAGTTCCCTAAATGAGGAATAAAGAACCATTTAGGCATTTAAGTAATGGATGCCTTGTATTATGAATTAGTTATAGTAGTACTTTTCGATTGTTTTAATATTTATACCCCTTCATACTTCATAGTATATGGAGCAGAGTTAAATATAAACCCACACACAGTCAACACTTACCAAAAGCTTTCCGAACTTCATAACCGCAAGCAAGTTTTGGGACTTTCCCAAACTTACTTCCTCCTACCTCAAGACATTTGTCTTCAGATTAAAGGGATCTCCATCCATACGAACGATTTTGAGGACACGCTTATTTCGGGCCCGTCCCCCCAAGGCCTCTTCACGGTCAAATCTGCCACCCAACTTGCACATGACATTCTCAGAGATACCCCCAAATGGAAATTCCACTGGATATGGAAACTTGACATCCCTCCAAAGCTCATGATTTTCCTTTGGCAACTACTACACAACGGTTTGCCCATAAACAACACCTTACACCAAAGATACATCGCCCCATCAAATGTTTGTTCACTTTGCGGAACTCCGCCCGAGAGCATTGACCACCACTTTTCCAATTGTCGTAAGGCCAATAAAGTTTGGCTTCTTCCAAAATCTTTCACCCCGCCACCCCTACCCACTATTGACACCATTCTCTACCACAAACAAAAAGGAAGTAATCACATCAATTACATTTTCCGACTATGGCATATTTGGAAAGAAAGAAACTCTGTCATTTTCCAAAGCACAACGTTTAACGAGTATAAAGTTAGCCACCTAACTAGTTTTCACTAGCAAGAATGGAAATGTAGAACAACTGTGGACAACAGCTTGTCCCGGACCTTCCCTCAGGGGGATTCCCCCCTCACCCTTTCCTTCATTACAACCCTAACCTCAACACCATCCATGTTAGATGGCCCCCACCCCCGAAGGGTCCCTCCAACTTAACTTTAACAGCTCAGTCAAATCGAACTCTGCAATAGGTGGTTACGTCATTCGCGACCATAAGCCAACCTTCAAGCAGCACAAGCTTTCAACCTCGGCAACACCAACATCATGGTAGAGGAAGCAACGACACTCCACAAAGGCCTCCAACAACTTGTCAACTTGTCTCCCAATTCAGTCATCATCGAAGGCGACAACCTCCTACTTATCAACGCCCTCAAAAATATCTGGTCCCCTCCTCGGCAAATAGCTCAGATCATCAGGGATTCACAACATATCATCAACAACTTTCAAAATTGCGAAATACGACACGTCATTTAGAAAAGGAAATCGAGTAGAAGATTGGGTGACTAATGTAGGCCACCTAATTCTAGATTCCCACACCATTACTTTAGACCCTGTATCTAGTCTCCACTCCATCCTCATGTCTGATGCGTCTGGAGAGAAGCCCTCGTGCGGAGGGTCTCCTGACTCCTGACGTTCCTTTATCCCACACTTTATCTTTTCAAAAAAAAAGTTAAGGATTTCTACTATATTCTTTTCTGAAAAAGCTAAGCTGCATATAAGTAAAAGTTATTAAAAGATGAGGTCCAACTTTATATTAAAATAAGACTAACTTAAGCGCATTCCTTTATTCAAAAAGTCCATCATTTATTCAAAAAGTCAATTCGTTTATTCTATTGGGTTTAGATTGTTGCCTAATTTTAAATTAAAAATTAGACATTCTCTTATAAGACCAACCCGCATATAAGAAGGTAAAATGAAAAAAATATGCAGTGACTTTGCTCTCATTCCATCAATTAATGCATAATTTTGCAATAAATTCAAAAATTGTTTCCATTTTGAGTTGGTGTTATAAGAGACCGCCTAATTAAAATTAGACAATAACCTAAACCCAATAGAAATTAAAGAAGGGAATGAAACATCTTTTTGAATGAAGTGAGGTGATTTTTGAATAAGTGATGGGTTTAAATTAGTTTAATTCTAATATAAAGTTAGACCGCCTCTTTTCATAACTTTTGTTCCATTTTAGAACATCTGTTTATGTCTTATATGCTGCCCGAAAGTAGCCCTGTTTAATCAAAAGTAGGAGTTTTTCAACTTCCAGTAAAATAAACGATAAAGTACAATATATAGACAGAATTTGAACCCTAATTTAGATATCATCCCACAATATTAAACAACTATAAATTGGTGGCTTCCATAGGAGTTTCCACACACAAAAGTAAAAAAAAAAAATCAAAATTTTATGAACATATGTGTGGCACAAAGAGTCATATACGGAATATAATATTGACAAGAGTTCTGTCTTAGCTTTAAGTTACCTACCGCAATATTGTTTTCTTTGACTTCAAAAAATATTTAGTGAAAAAGTAAGCAATTTATAAAAATAAATTTTAAGTAAAAGTTACTAAATTCATATATCAAAAACTATAACCAATCTAAATATCAGTTTCAATCATGTTTAATAAGTAAAAAATAGTTTATAAGATGCAACCAACTTTAATCTGCGCAAAAAAAGTACTATGATCACATTCGACAAGTAATTGTATGCATCAAATTTGGCAAACATAAGGATCCTGCAAATCATTAATAGTTGTTCTATATCTAGGAATGGTGACCAGTTAGAATTGAAGCGATCACTTAAGCCTCTATGTGCTCTATCTTCAGGCCTCAAACAGTGGTATGAATAAACGAGATGCTTGAGGAAATTACTCCCACATAGAATCCCTACCTTGTATTGTGCCCCCTGTAGTTCAGATTGATTGTTATTATGTCATGGAACGACCAACTGATATAGCGTTCTCACTCACCAAGAATTGGATCTTGTCTTAAGCTTCCCATTGCCCCCTCTCTAAGACGTGAACTCGTAGCTAAAAACACCTATCGCGCTTATCCTTCCTCGTAGTACACAAAAAAAGATGAGAAAAGCCACGTCCATGAACCCCCCTAGACACCAAGCTCCTCCTCCTCCACAAGGTCCTCGTCCTTCGCATCAAAAGCCTTGTCATCAGAGACTATAGATTAGGCTAAGGCCGATATGGCCTATCATTCACGTATATAAGCCCATACATCATTGGAGGCTCCTATCTATTCATACGCCACGCTATTTTATGTCCAAATCAATTAACTACAAGCTCGAGCCTTAATTCATGTTTCTAGCTTACGTAGTTTGTTCATCCATTCATTTGTACGTGCATCCAAAATCCAGACCGCATTTCCAAGTCCAAATTTGTTTTCTTTTGTCCCTTTCTCTCGCAATACTATTTTCAAAACAATTTCAAAATTTGAGAAGTTGAGTGCATTTTATTTCTAATCCATGATCGGCCACGAAAGGTGACCATTCAGGAGCATCCAATAAGATGGAAGAAGTCTCCTTCAACTTCAAGGCGCATTATCAGCCTCATCAACGATTGGAAACATAAATAAATTCGTGCACAAAGACGAGCAAAAACTTCTCAATTCAACCTCCACTTTCAAAATGTCCAAGTACAAGTTCTTTTGGTTGACATCGCCGAACAAGCTTAGTTAATACTATCATCAGGAAACTAAAAATCATGAACACTATGTTTTGAGGGCTAAGACAAAAAGGTCAGATTTTTTTTAAATTTCCACCTACCATTTCCAATTTTATTAAAAAACTTCCACCACTTAAAGGTTTTTGTCAAATTCCGTTAACAAAACCGTTAAGTGGGTCACGCATATACATTTTGTTAATAAAATCGAACTCAAAAAAGTTGCAATTATTTCCAAATAGTTGTAATTCGTTCCAAATTTGCTCCAAATTTGTTGAGATTTGGCCCTTAAATTAGTGAATTGACTTCGATTTCATTTCAAATTAATAATAAAATGCATATGTGGGGTCCACTTAACGGTTTTGTTAACGGAATTTAACAAAAAATGTTAACTGGTGGGAGTTTTTAATAAAAGTGGGAATTGTAAGTGGAAATTTAAAAGAAAATTTATTAAGGTGGGAGATCCTAAAAATGTGAAAAGTTTAGGTGGTTTCGAACAAAACTGGAACTTAGATGGAGCTCGAAAGGTTGGAGCACATGATTATCAGATTCATTCCAACTTCCGAAAACATGGTTCACGGATATGGAATTGTTGACAACTTCAAAGGAAAGTTTCAAAAACGATGGTTTTCAACAATCTCCCCATTTACAAGTTCAAGAGACTACAAGATCCAATGGACCATCTTCGAGCTTCTATGGTCTTAATGGCTCTTAAGGATATGCTCGATGGCTTATTTACCTATGTCTTAACCTTGGACGCACATTCGCCCAAATGGTTTAGGCCATTCAACAAGCCTAAGATATACATCAATGAGAGTTTCTCAAATAATACAAGTAAAATGTTTTAAATCCAAAAACTCTAAAGAATCCAAATCCAAAATACAGTTAGAGTACATACTTTTACAGTGCGATAAATTGTAACTTTAAAACTAAATACAACTCACAGAATCATGTAGAGAATTTTATTTGTACAATATTTTGGAGTATTATTAGTTATTTACTAAACATCCTAAGCAATTGGCACATCCACACATTGACACATGCCCTAAAAATCTACAATATATTCCTAAGAACATGTTAGGGGGTTTGTACGTTAAGGGTCATTACTAGCTCATCAACGGTGTAAATGTGATTGTATACGACAGAGATCAAAGAACATGATAACCGTGGTAAGGATAAAAAACTAAAGATCCATGTTATTCAAGATTTAGTGTTCCTGATAATGAGATTTTTACATCTAAGCTTAGTCCTATGTCTCTCCCTCGATAATGATATGGGAAGGGAAACAAAAAATTAATTAGGGATGAATAATTAAACATGGAGGAAATATGACGCAACTGCAAGGTAAGTAATAGGAAGGTGGTGGAATTGCATTCATTCATGTAGCTCCCCCCATCCCCATGTGGAGCTCCCACCTTTTAATGCATTGGCCGGGGTTCCTCAATATCTCACCTTAGTCGTCTTTACTCATCATTATTGTTACAACCATAAATACATACTTGTTCCTATAGTTGGGTTGGCCACGGGCCGAGGCCTGCACGGGCCCGTGTTTTGAGTTATCGAGCATCGTGTTTTATCGTGTTAGACTTAGAAAGGGTCAAAGAGAAAATTGGTGTGTTGTTGTGCCCGTGCCTTTTGCAACTTTTTGGTTTTAGCTTAAATTGATCGAGCAGGTGACGTCGTGCCGGACTCTGGTCAATATTTGATGACGGAGGCCATAAATGGACCACAACCCAACATTAGGCTAGTGGGCTCGTGTCGGATTGAACCAGACTCGTATCGGCCGAGGCGACCATCGTGCTCGCCCGATCCATGGCCGGCTCTAATGTCTCCCTCCACTCCTTTTTGTAACTATACTATCATATATTTTGGGACTATTATACTTCATGTTGGCCGTCATTTGTGATATATAAATAAGGAAAAATATAGACATATAATATATAGCTTGTTGATTCGGCTCAACATCTATATTTTTCAAATATCACAATTTAATAATATTGTAATGCTCATAATCAAAGATAAATTGTGTAGATTATAAAGAATCAAATTGAATCGTTTTCTAAGCACTAGAATTAGTACATATATATTCATAACATAGTAAAACATAAGCCATTAAAGTTGGCTTCCGTCCCCAATGAGTTGGTCTGCCTCTTAAAGTTTTTCCTTCAATTAGGGATGTTAATGGGACGGGACGGGTGCGAAGGATGGTCCCTTCACACCCATCCCCGCCTAAAAATCTCATCCCATCTCCGCCCCAGCACCCATGGCGGGGAAATGTTTCATCCCCACCCTAGGGTACGCAATAAAAACCATCCCCGCTTATCACCCACATGGGCTTCAACCGTCTCACACCCACCATAATAGCCCCAACATACGCCATACTCGCCTTAACATATGTCACATGTTTATTAAAGTATGTGCTAATTTTTTTTATAAATATTTTAAATTAGGAGAAGTCTATATATTTAATATAGTTTTTTTTATTAAGTAATAACTAATAAATATTTAGGAGACGGGGATGAAGCGGGCGGGGCGGGATGAGGAGAGTACATTTTAAACTCCACACCCGCCCCATCACCCATGGTGAGGATAATTTTCATCCTCATTCCCCCTCCATCACCTGCGAACCCTTCCCCTATCCTTGTCTAACTGGGGCGGATGCGGGGTGTGTCTCCACGAACCTCGCCCCACTGACACCCCTACCTTCAATTGAGTTGTTTTGCCTCCTAAATCTCCCCTTAATCCTCTCGCCTTCTATTTCAAATCATATAGCATTCTACTCAATAATAATATTTTAACTACAAGTTAGGTTTTTCATTGACAAATTAAAGATTTGAGTATCGCTCGAGTATTACCTAATTTCTTTTAATATTTAATAATTATAATAATTTATGATAATATAAGGGGGAAATTAGCATATTACATAAAATTAGAATATTTTTACCAGAAGAATGAACTATTAGTACCAGGATAACCGGCATGTCGGTTTCACTGGTTGCCGGCGAGTTAAAGTTGAACTGAGAAGGAGGGAAGAAGAGCGACCTTGTAAGAGAGAAGCCGACTAAAGAGATGAGTTAGAGTTCTATCTCAAGTACTCCTACTTCATTGTAAACAAGTATAGATTTTAAGATCAATATTATTCACGGTCTGATCAATCTCGAGTCTGGTTTGTTTCGGTCAGTGTTTTCGGGTTGGGTCCTTTCGACTTTTCGATTTTGGGTGAATTTTGGGTTGTTGGGGTCGAGTCATCTTTGTCGAGTCTAGTTTAATCCAATTCTTAACCAGTTTGATCCATTAAGCAATGACAATTTTTAATTTATTCAGTCACTAGTTTAATTCATACCGGTAAGTTTACTGTGTTATTTTCAAAATTGTCTGTTGTAGCTCGAGATTAAAAAGGGAGACACAAAAAGAAGAGAAAGGACAACTATATCCACGATATAAGATGTCTAGTAATAATGTTGGGAAGATGTAAATGGAATGAGTTTGCGAGCAGAATATGAGATTGGGCTGGTGTAATTTTTTGTTAAAATCAGACTGCGGCTTTTAATAAATTTTGCTTGAATATATCCTCAAACATATGAAATTTTACTTTCAAATTGGAGATCCAAGATATGTATCTTACTTTAATTGACAACAATACTTATAGGTGAGCGAAACCGGGTAGTCGGCCAAAATATTGAGAACTGAAAGCGGTCCAGATTTAGTTCCTAGAATTTGGGATAACAATTGGCATTGGGTTAAATCGGGTATTCAATTTGTGGAATTGATCCTAGAACCAGTTGGACTAGATCCAATACCAGGTACTCGGTTCCCTAAGAATGATACAATATCAATTTTAATTGGGTCTGACTTTCTAAAATTGGTCTTAGAATCGGTTCCGATACTATGTACCTGCTACCCAATGCATTCTAAAGTTAATTTTTTCATTGTTAACCAATAAAAGACTAAAAAAAGAACCACATATTCATATTAGCAATATTTGATATAAATTCGCTCAAGTTTTCATTGACGAGCTCTGAATTATTAATTACACCAAAAAAATTCACCAAATACCCAGTCCCAGACCTGATACTTTTCCTTGAAGCCGGATTTACCGAGTACCTAGTGGGTACCGATTCCAACATTTACTATTCATAATTGGAACTAGTTGTAATCAAGTCCTTAGATTATGGGCTGATCCAGGGGGTACATTGGGGTATAGCCGTACAGGCGTACCCCGACTCGAGAAAATGAAGAACAAGCAAAAAACGGAAGGTCCAATTCATAGTATATGTATAGATAGCTCTTTTTAAGTGAATATAAGCCAAAAAGACCTCAGAAACACATCTTTTTGAGCAAAACAAACTTGACCCAATAAGGACTTGCACGTTCTATCTTTCTGTTTCACGCCACTCACCTCAGCGAAACCAAATCCAATCCCAAACCATTCAAGTCTACCTCGTTCTAAATTTAGAATCGAATACCTAATTTTTTTGCTCACCCTAATAAATACTTGTTTATCTCCTTAATAAAAGTATCTTTTGTTCTTTATTTACTCTACTCGTGCTATAGCTCTGAATTTGAATGTTGCTTCCGAGACTGACCTTTACCCAAATTCAAAGCTTTGGTTGGATAACTACCAAACAATGAGGTAAAGCCAGATCTTTCTTAGAAACCTAACAACTGTGTGATTTCGTGACTCTGTCGGTCTGTCCGCTCGCAAGCTGCAACTTAACACAATCATCTTTCTTAGATAATTATCAGAGAATAAAAGTTTAAAGATGATTAAAAATAAAGATTCTTAGTACATGTTTAGTAAATACTTATGATATAGTAACCTACTTCTAACTTCGACTTTGTAATCATCATGCATATTTTCATAGAAGTAAATGTACGAGTATTGGAAATAATTGGCTACCTGTTTAGGTTGCCTGGCATCATATATATAGAGATACAAAATATCTTTACAGAATCTACTAAGAGTCTAATTACCAAATTACCCTAATACACCCCCTCAATCTTTACGGGGAGGAATCACGGATAGATTGGAACGATGTTTACAAAACAACTCAGAAGAAAGACCCTTAGTAAAAATATCAGCAACCTGCAACTGTGTCGGAACGTGCTTGACCTGAAGTCCACCTTTAGCAACCATCTCACGAACAAAATGATAATCAACATCAATATGCTTACTACGATCATGATGAACAGGATTGGCAGTAAGATATATAGCAGAAACATAGTCACAATAGAGAATGGTAGGCCGACGATAAAAATACCCTAAATCAGCTAACAATTGACGAATCCAAATTGTTTCAGCCGCAGTGTAGGCAACAGCACGATACTCAGCTTGAGTAGAAGACATCGAAACAGTAGGTTGCTTCTTAGAACGCCAGGAGATCAAATTCTTCCCTAGGAAGACAGCATAGCCAGTAGTAGAACGCCGAGTGTCAGGACACCCGGCCCAATCAGCATCAGAATAGGCAACAGTCACAGTAGGAGAGCCAGTACTATGAAAAAATAGCCCATAATCAGAAGTTCCCTGCAGATACCTGAAAATTCTTTTCACAGCATGAAGGTGAGTAGTACGAGGCGCATGCATAAATTAAGAAACCGAATTAACAGCATAGGCAATATCAGGACGAGTCATAGTCAAATATTGCAAAGCACCAACCATACTACGATAATCTGTGGGATCAGCAAGAAATTCACCATCTAAAAGAGAAAGAGTGACACGAGAGACAACAGGAGTACGTACGGGTTTGACAGTATGAAGATGAAATTTCTGAAGAAGATCAACTACATATTTGTTTTGAGACAAAAGCAAACCCTGAGGAGTACGTAAAACCTGAATGCCTAAGAAATAATGCAAATCACCCAAATCCTTCATAGCAAATTGAGCAGAGAGAACACTGATAAATTTCTGAAGCAAAGAGGAACTACTACCTGTAAGCACAATATCATCAACATATAGCAAGAGAATGATAATATGACTACTGTGTTTGAGAGTGAACATAGAGGTGTCACAACTGCTGCACTTGAAACCAATAGAGAGAAGAAAATTGCTGAAACGAGAGAACCAAGCTCGAGGAGCTTGCTTCAAACCATAAATGGATTTTCGTAACCGACAAACATAATGTGGTTGAGAAGGGTGTTCAAAACCAGGAGGCTGACGCATATAGACTTCCTCATTGAGGAAACCATGAAGGAAAGCATTTTTGACATCGAGTTGACGAATAGGACATTTAAAAGTAGCAGCAAGAGTAAGAACTAAGCGAACAGTAGTAGGCTTAATTACAGGACTAAAGGTTTCAAAGTAATCAATACCTGCCTGCTGATGATTACCAAAAACAACAAGCCTGGCCTTAAACCGCTCCACAGAACCGTCAGAATTATATTTAATCTTATACACCCACTTACAACCAAGAGCGTTTCTATTGTTGTTGCGAGGCACAAGTTCCCATGTATCATTCTTAATTAATGCTTCATACTCATCACGCATGGCTTGTTGCCAACGTGAATCTTTAGACGCTTGCTTAAAATTAGACGGTTCAGACTCAACAACATCGGTTTTTAAATCCAATAAATTCCTAGTTGAAATGATTCCGTCTTTGAGACGCGTGGTCATGGTATGAACATTAGTAGGATCGACACACCTAGACGACTTCCTAGGACGCCTAGGGGGAGGGACGATAGGAGACGAAGATGACTCATGTGGGACGGCTAAGGGAGGAGTAAAAGGCGAGGGAGGGGAAGATCCAGTGGGCGCGGGATGGTGCTGCGGGCTGGCAGCCGCTGCGTGTGGGGGAGGGGGAGACGCTGCGGGCGCGGGGCACACCTGCGGGCAGGCAGCAGGGCTGCTGGGAGGTGGGTGACCCTCGGGCGTGCATGCACCCAGTGGGCAGGCAGCGGGTTGCAGCACGTGCTCCCGTGGTGCTGCGGGCTCGGGGGATGGGTCACTAGACAAAGGAAGACTCGGGAACCAACCTAAGGGGTCAAGAGACTCAGTCATAGGCGAACCAATGGGTGTGCTAGACACAAGAGAACGATAGGGAAATTTACGTTCACTAAACAACACATGACGACTTGTATAAACTTTGCCAGAAAGAGGATCAAGACATCGATAACCCTTATAATTTGAAGCATAGCCAATAAAAACGCATTGAATCGACTTAGCCTGTAATTTATTGATTTTAGGATCTAAAAACAACGGAAAACAGGCACAACCAAAACATTTCAAAAACTCATAAGAGGGGGGACGATGAAAAAGTTTAGCAAATGGGGATGAACCCCGCAATGCCGAACTGGGAAGACGGTTTATCGTATAGACCGCCGTATAACACGCATCAACCCAATATCGAGTAGGCAACTCAGATCGAAGAAGCATAGTGCGTGCCATCTCGATAATGGTTCGATGTTTCCTTTCTGCAACACCATTCTGCGCTTGAGTCCGAGCACAAGATTTTCGAAAATAAATTCCCGAATCACAGAAATGTTGTAGTAAAGGAGTGTTATCAAATTCACGTCCACCATCACTTTGGAAAAATTTAATTTTGGAATTAAACAAGTTCTCAACAAGTTTTTGAAAAGCTATGAAAGTCGAAAAGACATCAGATTTCAGTTTAAGTGGATATAGCCAAGAAAAACGTGAATAATCATCAACAAAAACCACATAATACTGAAAAAACTGATTAGATTTAACGGGCGATTGCCAAAGGTCACTATGTATCAAATATAAGGGGTAAGGGGCACGATGAGTCACAGACTCAAAAGGCAAACGATGTATCTTTCCTAATTTGCAATGAACACAATCGTCATGAAACTTAGAATTACATGAAATCAAGTTTTGTGAACGTAAACTTCCTAAAACTCTAGCAGAAGGATGACCAAGGCGAGTATGCCAAACATCTCCAGATTCCTTGGTTGCTATGAGGGCATGGACAGACGACTCTGGGCAGACTCGGGAAGACTCTGACTCTAGGATGTGAGGCTGAAGAGGGTAGACACCATTCCTACTGATTCCCCGCAACAGAACTGCCCCCGTGGTCTTGTCCTTAACACAAACAGAAGACTCGTCAAAACATACTATGCAAGAATTATCCTGACATAACTTTTGAACAGACATCAGATTATGTTTTAACTGGGGAACATGACACACCTTCGTGAGACGAAGGGGGCGACTAGGGGAAGACAGAAGCATATTACCAAGTTTATTAATGGGAAGACGTGTGCCATCACCAACAACAACAGAACTCGAACCAGTGTAAGGAAGAGCGTTAGATAGCTTACCATCTTGTGAGGTCATGTGAGATGCGGCTCCAGAATCTGGATACCAAACGGAGTCATTTGTTTCACCACCAACAGACAGTGCAGCTAGGGCACGTGTGACACCATCAGGAGAGGAAGGCACAAAGCTATAATTGAAGCGTTGAGGGCAATAAGCTGCTTGGTGACCTGGATACCAACAAAGACCACAAGTATCTGAAGAAGGAGTGTTGGCTAAATTGCCGTTAGATGGATTACTTCCTGCTGAAGACAAATCATTAGCAATATAATTGGAACAAGAATAATTAACATACGAAACATCATGAAAATTACCCATACCATTAGTGCGGCCGGCATTGCCGCGACCACCCTGTCCTCCATTGCCGCGACCTCCATTGTTGCCACGACCACCCTTATTACGATTATTGTTTCGATTCTTGTTTTTACCACTCCCTTGACCTTTAGAGTTCGAACCACCCGAAGAAGACGGTGGTGAACCTGTCGAGCCAGACTGAACAGCAACTAGAGCTTGATGAGCAGGAGGAGTCTCATCATAAGCACGTATAGCCTTAATGCGTTGCTCATGCTGAAGAAGCTTAGGGCGAAGATCATCAAACGTTAAAGACGTTTGAAATTGTAACAAGGTAGTAACAAGGGCATCATAATCCCGATCACGATCCAAAGCAGTCAAAGTATACTGAACCAAATCATACTGAGAGACAGGACACTGAATAGCAGCCAATGAATCAACAATAACTTTGATTTCACGCAAGAACTGTTCCATAGGCTGTTGTTCAGGCTTTTTCATATGACTCAATCTACCCTTTAGTTCCATAGATCTAGCCATACTAGCATGTAAAAATCTAGACTTCAAACGATTCCAAATTTCTACAGAACTACGTAATTCATGAACATCAAGCATGACATCACGTGACAACGTAGCATACAACCACAATTTTATTTGTTGATCAAGCCTTAAATACTCGTAGAACTGAGGGTTGGGAAAAGTATGACCCAAATGATCAACATAAGTAGGGTTAGGTATAGAAATTGTACCTTCAACCACACCAAGAAGTTGATGAGTTAATAAAAAACAAGTAACCTGAGTTTTCCATACAAGAAAATCTTCAGGCGAGTTTAATTTGATGGTAACATATCGAGTGATGTCATGATTGATGCATTGTTGCGCCAATGGAGCGGAAAAGACGGAGTCTTGAACAACGGGAAGCGAAGAGGGACTCGCTTGACTAGTCAATGGGCCACCAAAACCTGGTGGAAATCGGCTAGGGCTTCGTGAAGACAAAGGGTTCAACAACGGGCTATGGAAGCCGAGTGAGAGTTGTTGAGAAACTGCCTGTGAAGCAGCGGCTGGTTGGTGAGACAACCAGGAGGCGCCACCGAAGTCCGTGGTGACGGAAGGAGCACTCGCTGGCAGCAAGGGCTGGAACACCGCAGCATGGTGTTGCGTCTGCGGCAAGGAAGCAACGAGTGGCTGCTGCATCTGGGACTGCACTAGTCGCGGCAGGGCCACCGGAGTTTGTGGGCTGCTGGCGGCGGCAAGGTGGCCGGAGGTGGCAGACGGGGCAGACATGTGATGGTGCCAGACGGATTTAAATAAAAAATAAAAAGAAAAACGGGGTGAGATAGGTTTTAGGTTTAGGTTTAGAGACGTGAGCGGAAGAGAGAAAAAAATTCTAAACCTAGGCTCGTGATACCATGTACGAGTATTGGAAATAATTGGCTACCTGTTTAGGTTGCCTGGCATCATATATATAGAGATACAAAATATCTTTACAGAATCTACTAAGAGTCTAATTACCAAATTACCCTAATAGTAAATCGAGTTCCGTATTAGATCTCCAAACTGGGACATCGCATATTCGCATCAATCAAAATAGTCTTACTATAGATGTCCAGAAGGAGCCTGAGTCATTCAAGCATATTACTTTAGATAACTTGGTGTATTCCTTTGAACGAAGGGTTCCCTAAGTTTCATCTTTGTATCATGGAAAAAAACCTACTTCTACCATAAAGGTGATTGGTTTGTTTTAAATAGTGAAAATAATTAGTTGATTCGAGATATGTTAAAAAACACTCTAAATTAAGATATGTATAATTTCTAGTTTGAAGTATTTTAGAATTTGAAATAACTTTTGATAGATTTTCTCTCACAGATTTTTTTTCTAGGATTTGAAGGCCAAAAGGGTCGAGGGAATTTAAAATATGAGAATCCCTACCGAGTGCCGACAAATGCGTATAGTGGGGTTTGATCCTATAACCTTAGAGTCATTAGACTTTTGATAATTAGTTTTGGGCAACCTTGTTTGTTATGCATTTCTTTTTACCCTAGTAAATGATGATTAAGGTTGTGTATTTTGATGTACTTTTGTGGTAATGTAGTTCTATTCTAATTCCTAAAATAAAATAAAAATGTACTTTCTTTTTTTATGTGATTGTTCCACTTTGATTTTCACACTTGTCAATGCACAAATTTAACCATTATTAATATCCTTAATTAACAATAATAGTAAAAATTGTAAAAAGCAATATTGTGAAGATATACACTAAAACCAATCCAAGTTATCCAACAACATCTTACATGATAATATTTGCTTTCATATAGTAGAAAGATAACGTCAAAATAGGTTGGATGAATAGCGTAAAGGTTACAATAGAACAACTAAAAGAAAACGAAGAAAGTATTATGTTACTACATTACATGAAATTTCTATTCCCGTATAGTATCATAGTGGTATCAAGCCTTAGTCGGCCTTAATCCCAAAATACCGAGTTCTAGGTTGATTTTTTTGGCTCGTCCTCTAAGCTCGAACCGACCCAAATCCCAAGAAAACTAACAGGTTATATATGGGTATGAGTTTAGGTCCTCTGGTTTAAGTAGGATCCAAAAACCCTAACAAGCCCAAATTATATGAAATTCTCGAGTTTTGGATGCAAAATTTGACTAGAACTTGGTGACGTCTCAATGTCACGTCCCAAAACATACCACTTTTTTGGATTAAAGCCCGACACAATTCATGATCACCTCTATACTATCACTAGATATATGATATAATGAAAATCGCATAAACTTTAGAAAATACTCATATATATATATATATATATATATATACCTCTAATAATTTAGCCGGGTTGGAAAACCATTATAGAAATATATTTGAAATTTATGAATGAGCTGACTTTTTACAATATATAAGTCCCAAAAGGTTGTTATATTTGGCATATAAATCAATTTTATTGGGGAAAAAATCAGGGGAAAAGAACAAAAGTATCCCCACCAAATATAAACTTGCCAGATTTATGAGAGTGACAAGAGTTTGGTGGAAGATGCATGTCTTTCACACAGTTACTAAACAGAAGAAGAAAGAAAAAAAGAAGTACTGGGATCCCCCACTAATGTTTAGTGATGGAAATTTTATGTTTGTGAAATTAGTGGCAATCCAATTTTGTGAAAAAGAAAACAAATTCAGCCACCGACACTAAGTATTATTATTAGTGATATATTGATATTATTATTGGGATGGTTCGATTTTGTCGATGCGTCATGCACTCGTGAGAAGTTGCTGGAGTACACGAGTAATATGGTGTTGCACAATAATGCTATTAAAGTCAATTTTGCAACTATGCAATAAATCCACCCAAATAATGTCGGATTGAGATTTAAATTTCAATTTGTATTCCAATTTTATGCTGTTATTTTTTTCATTAAAAATTTTAAACTAATACTAATAAATAATTTTGGTGGACTCCTCTTCAATTCTCATCCAAACCTCATTTCAAGTATGTAACGCGTTCCCTATTGTCGAGCTGAACTAACGTCCATCCGCTCCTCCTTAGGCCTTCGTACCATCTACGTAAGGACGTCTGAAGTTCTTTGATCAAGGAAGGGAGAAAAGGGGACGACATTAACAGAGTAGGGATAAAGGGGACGACATTAACGGAGTAGGGATAAAGGAGAGTGGCATTAACGGAGTAGGGATAAAGGGGAGCGAGGGAGTCCCTATACCCGCGAGCGGGCTAGTGTTATGCCCGAGGCACCAACTTCTTCTTCCCTCTATGTTAATGCAATTCACTTACTTGGAACAAGTATGGATTAGAGAAGAAAGATTGAATTCAAATAGAATAGTACGGATTTACCACGTGGTACTAACACTTGAAAATCTGTTACAAAGAAGACAAAATGAAAAAGAGAAGGAAGGGTTTACAATTGTGCTTTTGCTCAGCCAAAATTTATGTGGATCCAACTGAGCCATGCGATCGATAATACCTCTCTTTAACATTATTATCGCATCAACTTCAGTGTCATTGACTTCCCTTTTAGGATAAAAAGATTTCAGCAAAACGAGACTTTGGTTTCCGTGTACGGTATGTGTGGATTGTTGCGCGCAACGGGGCTTGAATTTAAAAGTAGTGAAATGGCAAAAGAGGAAGTCTCACTATAGGCTAGGAGCCATCGATTAGATGTCTTCTTTAAGCGAGCGAATGAAGTGCTTACGCCCCTTTACTAATAAAAGAGAATACCCCTTTTCGAGAAGTAAGCTAGATAAGTGAGGTGGTAAAATGAGAACTATTTAGGATATTAGATGAGTTGCCACATAAAATAAAGGATCCTACAAATAATGTATTAATGTATTAAAAATTTCAGATGTTGCTCTAAGAGAATATGCTCTATATTTTTTTATTCATAATAATCTCAAACTCGGCTTGCACATGATAAAATCCAATACAGATCTACCACCAATACCCAAATCTTTTTGTTTTTTTTTACAGTGGAAGGTTTATGAAAACACTAGTTCAAATAGGCAAATATTACTTGGTGGTTAGTTCTAATCTATAATGGAGACGATTATTTATACGTTATAATGATAAACTGCTCAAGTAGATATATATGTGTCGTGTTCGAAACCTAAAAGTATGTCATATTCAAAATAGACTCGCGACTTTTACGAAGTGTCTGTACAACATACTAGTCACATGATATATCAACTACTTTTGAGCTTTTGTAAATGTAGTACAAAAGTAGATCCTACCATAGAAGAGAATTGTACATGATCCCATTTTACGAAATTACGACTCCACTATTGTTATAAGGAGCCTTGTAGAAGAAGAAAAAAGAGAGACATGGCAAAGAAAGACTAAGAGTTAGGGTGAGAGTTTGGTCTCTTTTAACTCTTGTAGTCTTGCTAAGCCACCAAAAGAACAAAAAGCACAAAAAATACACACACATAACGAAGCAATAAAGGAAAAGAAAAGCTCTTGTTTTGTAGTACAATGTGTCACATGCTTATCATAGCTTTAATTTTTAATGTGATGGAAGTGTGGCTAGAGAAAACTACTCCAAAGTCCAAAGATGGAAGCGTTTGTAACTTTGTTGTTCCTCCCGTCAAAAGAGGAAGAGAGTGATAAAAATATAAGGAAAATAACCAAAAAGGGCCTTGAAGAAGAATTTAATGTGTTGGACCATTTTAATACTTACTTCTATGTAGCATTATAGCTTGTGTTGTGGCCACTACCTTTTAAGTACTAAAGACAAACCATAAATTGACTATTTGGCCCCTAAACTAGTTCCTACTATCTTATTGTTGTTAGACTCTTTAGTAGTGTTCTAGTTGCATGCATTGGCTATGAAAATTAACCCTATGTCTTTTGGCACCTAATACTTCTTCACCAACTTATGGTCTCCACTCTCCACACATGATTTCAAAGAGTAGATGATGGACGTGCACCTATTTAGAAGAAGGTATACACAGTTTAAATGCGAGAAAAAGATAGCAAAGCGTCCAGAAATTAGTTAATTAAGAGCATGTTCGGTAAAAATAGTTGTGGTGGTAGTTGTTAGCTACAGTAGTGGTTATGAGTCCTGAATTGATTTGTACTTGTGAAATCTTACCTATAAAAGTAGTTCCATGAAATATTAGTGGTAGGTAAAACCAATTGTTGGAGTAGCGGCTAATAAATACTTAGTTTATAATTTATTGAAAGTATTATTATATATTTTTTCAACCTCTAATACTTCCACCACTACTTTTTTTTAACTTTCAGCAACCACTACCTAAACACTACCTCTATTACTAAACACTACTCACACGGTCGCACCGCTACCTTGCCAAACTCCTTTAATTATGTAAACTGAGTTTTGACTTAGTCAAACACTAATAACTACCTCTACCTCTATTGCCGAACACGCCCTAACACGAAATAAACATTAGTTTAGTTTAAATGAACACGGAAAAACCGATAAGTTTCCTTTCTCATCAATAAACACGAATGGACAATATTTCATTTTCAGTGAACATGGAGAGTTGGGGGCCAATTTTTTTTCTCTCTCCTCCATTATCTTTTTGTTCCATTTTGAATTCATTTGCCAAAAAAATTTCCCCTCCTCTATTTCCTCTATAAAAAGTCTCCATATTCTTCCCAAAAACCTCTCCTATTCACCATTTTAATACAAAAAATTTCAAGCTAAATTCCTACATCTAATTTATTTTTGTAAAATTATCACACTTATTCATTATTTTCACTCAAAAAAGATTCAAATTTCAAGCCCATAAAATATTTTAAACTTCAACTTCAACCCTAGGAAGTATTAAACCATTACAACAACAATGGAATTTCGAATGGTAACAATATATATGTGAATGACAATGTTGTTTTTTATTATTTATTTTTCATAGATCTATCTAGAAATCGTTTTTATTAGTGTATCATTACATTCTTTGGAAATATTTATTGAATATATTAGCGATATTCGTTTTATTTGTATTGATGTTCAGTATACGTCTTATGTATATTTGAGTAATATATTTTTTGAATATGTTCATTCAAAAATAGTAATGAAGTTCTTTTCTGTTGCGTTGATGTATATTCGGTAATATTTGATAATGTGCATTTGATTATCTTCGTTGTTCATGTGTATTATTCCAATGTTTGTTGGCTACAAATATAAATATTTTTTGGAAAATCCATTCAAAATATTAATGATGTTCTTTTCATTTGGATTGAAGTTCACTATACATCTAATGTATATTAGTGTAGTATTTTATAGAAATAGTCATTTAAAATAGTAAAGATGTTTTTTCTTTTACATTGATTTATACTCCCTCCGTTTCTTTTTGTTTATCCCATTTACTGTAGCTCCAAATGCCAATGAGAGTGATGTCATAGGCATGTTGGTAGGGACAACAATTAAAAAGTTTACTTATTTTATAGTGATTAAAGTAGGTGAGAGAAGATTATAAGGTACATGTGGGACCAAAAAGTGATAAAGTAGGGGTAAATGTGTAATATAATATTTCCATATAAGGAAAGATGAAAAAGTAGGACAAACAAAAAGAAACGGACAAAAACGGAAAGTAGGATAAACAAAAAGAAACGGAGGGAGTATTTGGTAATATTTGCTAATGTTTATGTTATTTGAATGAATGCTCATTTTATGTGGTAATATTATGTATTTGGTTTGTATTTAATGTGTGTATATTCATCTAAACATCATAATTGTTCATTTTTTTGATTCTAATGTTCATTTTCTACAGAATTACCTGTTTTTTTTGTTTTGGAAAGTTTATTCAAAATTAATGATATTCCTTTCATTTGAATTAATGTTTACTATAAATTTGATGTATATTATACTACTATTCTTTAAAACACGTTCATTCAAAATAGTAATAATTTCTTTGCTTTTGCATCTATGTATATTTGGCAATATTTTGTAATATTCATCTTATTTGAATGCATGTCATTTTACTTGATAATATTGGGTATTCCGGTTTGTAATTGATGTGCATATATGTTCATCTGATAATTATCGTATCATTGTTCCTGTGTGTGATTTTAATAGATGTATTGTTACACACTATGTAACGTTTAGTGTACCAAATGTTCAATGGCTTAGGAAAAATCCATTAACTTCTAACGGTGTCATGCATTATGTGACGCTCATTGTTCTCATATGTTCATATTAGTTTTATTGATGTACTTTTAATGTTCAATGATATCAATGATCTACAAATATTATACTGTAGGATGGTAAAACAATATTCTGATATTGGATGAACTACAAAATATGGGCTAAAAGATAAAAATGGACTATATATAGACCTAACATAATAAAATTTTGGACAAAACCCAATATATTACCAAAAATTTTTTAACTAAAAATTTTAAAAAATAAAATGTCAAGATGTACTAATGGTGAAAAAGTCTTCCTAATATTCATTATTCACATCTTCCTAATAGTGAAAATGTCTTTCATAAATTCTTTTTATTTTTTGAAAAGTTGCTTAAAAACCCTAATCATAAGTATTTTGTAAATATTTTCCCAAATTTATTTCACATGTATGTTCTCATATTCAAAAGTACATTATTTCAATATCTTAAGTTTGATGGGAATGCTTATTTTTATTGAGATGAATAATTATCTTAAGTTTGAAGGGAATTTTTCTTTTTGGAACAATAATGCTCACTCTTAAACAATCAGACGTTCAACAAACAAATAATATATTTAAAAAGGTAACATGAGTTATTGATTAAACTATAAAATAGTTATAATGTTCTTTTCATGACAATTGAATAACTTAATTGGACAATAGTGTTGTGTAAAATAGCACATGTCAAAGTTATTAGTTGAAACAAAAACTTTTTTCAAGATTGAGTATTTTTTTTGTAATGTAAATTTAACATCAATTGTTGAACATCTTGAATAACTTAAATGAAAATTAGCATTATGTACCAGAACATATTTCAAAAGTTAGTTTGAACAAAGACTTATTGAAAAATTGAGTTTATTTTATAATGTACATTTGATATCAATAAGAACATCTTGAGTAACTTAAAGAATTACGTTTTAAAAAAAACATATGTCAATCAAAGTTAGTTGGAACAAAAACTTTTGTGAAATTAAGTTGATTTTGTAATGGACAATTTAATATCAATAAATGGACATCTTGAATATGTCAGATGAACATTAGTATTATAGAAAAGAACATACGTCAAATTTAGTTGGAATAAAATTTTATTGAAATTGAGTTGTTTTTATAAAGTACATATTTGATATCTATAATCGAACATCTTGAATATCTTAAACAAACATTAGCGTCATGCAAAAAAACATTCAAGCTAATCTTCTTTTTGGATAAACCGTTCTCTTGTTTGTCAATGATGTTCATTCTACATCCCTGACATTCAATGAATGTTATTTTATTTAGCTTTTTCCCTTGTTTATTTGTTGCTAACAGATGTTCATTTAACGTCTATATATTTACATAAATGAAATTGTGTTTTGTTCTCCAAAGGTTGTTTGGCGTTTTCCAATGTGTATTAAACATAACTAATGTTTATTCCATGTCATTTTACTCATTTATGGGCGTTTTGTTCTCTTTTCTTTGCGTTTTAAACCGTGTCCACATGCACCTTTGAGTTTGCGACATGCTTTAAGTTTTGTCTTACATTTCCATAATGTATTTATCAATTTTTTTCTCAATTATATTGTTTCAATAAACATAAAAATGAGAATGATAGAAATTGTAAGTCCTTTTGTAAAATATTTTTATTTTTCATCTTAGACATTTAATAAACTAATTTCTTTTAGGTGATAAAGTATCAAATGTCCCTATTTTCTCTCTCCTACTCCTTCTCTCGCTCCAAATGATATCTTCCATTAATCTTTGGTAAGATTTTTTAGTCTTTTTTAGCATTTTGTTTTCAGATAATTGCTAATCTATTATCTAATATTTATCATTCATATTTTATGTATGTTTACATTGTTTCACTCTTTTAATTCTTTTGAGATTGCAATTATACCCTCTAAAAATAAAATAACTAAAATTTAACAATTATTTTTTAAAAACAAGAAAAAATACACTTCACTATAGAAATTACAATGTAGTTTTTCCAAAATCCTTAGATATATTACTCTTTCACACGTATTATGTATATGAGGATAATATAATATAAGCTAATTACTACGGAAAGGTTTGGGGATAGTATTTTTATTCTTCGTGCACTAATGCTTTTCAGATTAGATAATAAGAAGCATCCTATGTTGAGTGCTTTCTTCCTCGTTTACCAATAGAAATTGCGAGAACCTATCCAATAAAGTGGAGGTTCCATAGAATATAAATGATTTCATAAGCGATAAATTTGTAAGAAAAGGTTGACAATATCAAGCTTCAATAATGAATGCAAAAAGACATTCATTATAAGAATTAATTAATGACACTTTATTGGACTATAAGTATTTAATTAATCAATCTAGTAAAAGTGATAATCATTAGAAGAAGTGGATAAGTTCTACTTAATTAGTGTGGTTGAGATGCCAACTAAAGGGACTCTAAATTGACCCACACACATGGAGCTCTTATAGTGAAGCAAAAATGCGTATAAAGCAATTCTTAACATCTAAGGTCATGAAAAGCAACTTTAATGGCATGAGCGTCATTGGTTCAATTTGATTAACAAAGACCTTGAACTTTCACACAAGATTAAGTTTGCAACTACAAAAATATTGTAGAGTGTGAGTCATTGTCATTTTCATAAACAAAATCTTTGATGTTAAGTTTGCTTATTTGATGCGTCCTCCTAAAATTTACAATTTTTAACTTCACAATATAATGTGACTCATGTGGTATAATTAGTTTAGGTTAATTGGCAAAGTCATTGATAGTATAAAAAAGCAGGAATCTCTTATGATGCCCAAAAAGTATTTAGATATTTCAAATTCAAACTTATAAAAGTTGTGGGAATTAATGATGACTCACCTGAATTAGGTGACGTTGACGTTATATATTTAGGAGTCAATTACAAGGCTAATATGAATAATAATACCTAAAACAATCTTACTATACAATTACCCTAATACACCCTCTCAATCTATAAGAGGTGCTACCACAAATAGTTTGGAACGATGTCTAGTAAACAATTCATTAGATAGGTCTTTTTTTTAAATGTCAGCAACATGCAACTATGTAGGTATATGTCAAACAAAAAGTCCACTATTGGAGACCATCTCACAAACAAAATGATGATTAACATCAATATGCTTTAATTTGAATGATCACGTTGAACATGATTAGTAGTAAGATAAGTAGCAAAGACATTATCGCAGTACAAAGTCATATTGATGAAGAAATTATCCAATGTCACCAAGCAATTGACACTAGGCAGTAGTCTCAGCAACCGTATAAGCATCACCTTATATTCTGCTTCAATGTAGGATTTAGACAAAAAATAGGTTGCTTCTTCGAGCACTAGGAGATGAGGTTTTCACCGAGAAAAATGGCATAACTAATCAAAGAACAACAACCGTCAGGACAACCAGCACTCTACATCAGAGTAATCAATGAACAATTAAAGGCGAATTATCACGATGGAGGAACAATTCTTTTCACAACAATAAGGAGACTTGTACGGGGAGCATGCATAAATTGAGACACCATAATAACAATATAAGCAATATCTGGATGAGTCATAGTTAAATACTGCAAAGCGCCAACCATACTACGATAATCTATGGGATCAACAAGCAATTCCCCATCAAGAAGGGACTATGTGATTCTACCATAGGGTGCCAATATGGGATCAAACGAGGATAAGGATAAGCATGATGAAACCATACTACGATAATCTGCCTCTAAGTGTTCTGGATAGAATCCCATATGTTTATTGACAACAACTTTGACAATTAGTGGGTTACTTTTGACTATTATTTAACTTTTTTGTTATGTCTAACTAACCTAAGGCGAGTTAAAGTGTAGTTATCTTGGCTGAATATTCATTCCAATACCCAAAAGGTGAGCAAATAAACTTTGATACCCAAAGGGTGAAAAAATCCAAACATTGATACCTAAAAGTATGCTTAACTCCGCAAATTCCACATAAATTTTTTTTAAAAGAGAGTAACACAAAGCAAAATTTAAACTGTCACTCGTAAGAATAGACATATTGTAGTGGACAATTGAAATTGAGGTACAAGATTTAATTGTTGAATTTTGAAAGCTTTTGATGATGATAATTGATAACTAATAATGAGTATCTTGTGTGTTGAATTATAGGAAATTTTGTCAAAAATACCTTGTTAGTTATAAGTTTTGTGAAAAAACACCTTTTAAAATCTTTCTTGTGAGAAAACACCTTATATATCATTATTATCTAATCATACACCTTATTATCATATTTTAGCCAAAAAGTCAACCTTTGAGTCTATTTTTTCGTCCATTTTTGTGTCTAGAAGTCACACATATTAACTCAAATTTTTATACAAAATTTTAATGCACAAAAAGGGAGAGAAATATGTAAGAGTCAACGACCCAAAATTTAACTTTTTGACAAAATATGATAATAAGGTGTGTAATTTAATAGATAATGCTATATAAAGTGTTTTCTGGCAAAAAAAAATTATACTCCCTCCGTTTTTTAATACTTGCATCATTGAGCATGTGTACAAGAATTAAGGAGAGGAGAGAGAGGGAAAAAAAGGAACCCATGTGATTGGAGAAAGGTAGAGATAAAATATTTCCCTAAAAAGAAATGATACAAGTAATTTGCTACTTCCCAAAATGGAAAATGGTGCAAGTAATAAAAAGTGGAGGAAGTATAAAGTATATTTTCACAAAATTTGTAACTTATAAGATCTTTTTTAACAAAATTTCCTGAATTATGCATCCAAGATCATTAAAAGCAAGTCTTCAATTCTTTATCATAAGGATTTAAGGAACAAGCGAACAACATCATATGATAAGTGTAACGAGTTATGAAATGGAACACAAGTTATATTGCTTATGTGAAAGTGCAGTAACGAAAGTTGATAGTTCTAATGTTTTTTTCCTGTTACGGAGGAACTGATGTTGTTTTTAGGAAGGATTTACAATTTTCGATCGAAATCAGTATCTCATATCATAGCATAATAACCAAACATCACTTGATTGAAGTTCTGGAGCAAACGACTCAGAAAGAGAACCCTTATGAAGTACAATCCAATACATATACACCCTTTAGACAAAAAAGAACAAAGTTTTGTTTGATTGTCTAGAATACACTGGTTAATATTAATATAGAAAAGAATGATGACCCATCTTAAGGAACCCTCTAAAAACAAATGGAATAAGTGAAGAGATACAAAAATCACTCTTCGGACCCGCTATCCCAAAATCAACACCAATATTAACAGCTAAAAAACCCAAAGTGCAGGTACATACAGAAAACAAAACCAGCTGAATGTACTATACGACCCACATCTTTTACCAACAACATTGTGTAGACGAGCACGGAGAAATTCACATCAAGGATTAAACAATAATCACACAAAAAGATATTTAAATCTAGAACAGATCAAACTTCTTTTTCTGCATGTCTTGCTTCCATCTGGGAAGTTTGTTAAATGCTTCCTTTGTAATACCAAATATAGACTGGAATTCTTCTTCAGATAGATAGGCCTACAACATGAACAAGTGAAAAATCGCTTAGTTGATCAAAGCCATATATCTTGATACAAAATGGTTATCTTCTGAGTGGACCAACCTCTCTGCGCTTGAAATCAATTCCTGTGACTGGATTTTCCGACTTAGCCCTCAGTTGCTCGTAACTGAAGGTGCTCTGTGTACTTCCGCAAGCAGAGTTTTCCTGTTCAGCTTCATCTTTCGACACTGATTCCTCTTCATTGCTGTCAGATACTGGTTCCACACTACCTGTTTCTTGAGCTTCTATAGTTTCTTGAGATACTTCCATCACCTCTGGAAGAGAGCTTTCTGCTTCTTTTTCAGCTGCAAGAAAGGTATGAGTCAATATCGAGGTTTGTTATGTTTGCATTTTTCTACTGAAAAAAGAGGCAGCTTTATCAATAAGACTATGATGGTGGCACAAAGAAAAGGCATGAAAAAGAAAAACTGAGCTTCATGTATCTAACGTTGTTTTTGGATATAAATTTTAGAGGACAGGGCACAGGTTAAAGTACCTTCCTTTCGATTTCCAAATTTGGGAGAATTTATTTATCTGAGGGAAAGAAAGAGATCCCTTCTCTTCTTTTACCTTCCCTCCCCCCCAGGGAAACAAAACTCTACGTAACGGCCGTTATGTAACGGATTTTGAACTTGCCGTTACGCGAAATGCCGTTACGTAACCCCGCGATGAAATTCACGTCCAACTCGCCGCGTTGTCCGTTACGTAACGGTGACTCGCCGCATTAGAGCGTTTTTTTACCCGTTACATCCGTTACTATATGAAAATTGGTCAAAAAAAAGAAAGGGAATATACGCATAGTAGCACAAAAACTATAGGGTCACACCAACGAAAGGAGAAAAACTTACCATGGCTTCCAAGTTGAGTGATATATATGATTTAGTATCAATTTTTATATATAATATGACATAAATCTCATGTTTAAAGTAATATTTTATTCACCATATGTGTAATCCACCCATATGATTGCTTTAGTCAAATTAAGTTATAAAAATACTTATAAAACTTCAAAAATGCCATTTTGAGGTTAAAATTCTAATTGTGTGAATTTTTTGAAAAAATTCACGCCGCGTCAACCGCGATTTGTCTTTTTTCGACCGTTACAAGCCGTTCCCGCGTCATCGCGACCGTTACCGCGAACGCGACGATATCCGCGATTTTCTTCCCCCCCTTCCCCCTTCCCCCTTCCCCCAATCTATCATCAAAACAAGAAAACAAAAAGGATCAATTCCTTACTCTTCATTTCCTCACATCTCTTCGAAACACAAACCCATTCGCTGTAAACTTGAATATAGTCAATGGTGTCGTGGGATTATTCCCAAGTAGCCCTCAAGAGATTGAACTATGCCTATTAACAAGTACTTCTGATGTTGCACGAGAGTCCGGTACCCATGTCTGAACGTGTCCGACTTGTCTATTTTAAGAAAATTTTCCATGAATTTGGGCCAAATGTACGTGTCGAAGTGCCCATACTATCCATGTTGGGTTGTTCAGGATTTGGGCCAAATGTACTTCCCTCTTTGGTACCCACTATCTGTCAAGCCCTTGCACATCTTGAATCACGAATGCAACAGGAATCAAGGATAAGATAACTATAAGGAGGCATACGTGATGAAAATTTAACTAGATAATGGAAAAATCTCAATTATACCAAGGGATAACCAAGAAATTAGCTCTAACGCATAATCAAAAGACGTCCAACCCCCCCCCCCCGAGTTAACTTCACATGATTACCCACACGATAAAACTTCTTTACCAATAACTAATAGGCCTTGGAAATTAGTTTCCCCTTTTGAGCAAGAAGTTTCACTTTTTGAGTTACACCAATTACTCCAAGGACTGGACAGGAACTTTCAGATACTAGAATAAATATTCTCAACTAATATGTGTACAGAGCAAGAAATTGACTAGAATACCCTTAATGACCAACAATACCAACAAGCCCTTATCGAATAAGGACATTTTGGTCATTCTAATACTTGCTATGAGCATAAAAGGTAGGTATTTGACCGACTCGCCATAAATATGAATATTTTAAAGGTGTGCCGGACACAACCTCAAATTTACTTTGATAATTTCCTCCAAATATTATACATGTTTCAGTATGTCAGACACAGCCATCCTTGAAAGAGCATGTCCGTGGAAGTCTGATTCAGACATGGAAAAGCGGCGCCATAGAATAGGCCATACTTTACAAGTCTAGGGAGCTATTGATGATAGATAGAAGACAAAACAATATCTAAAATTGAAAATTTAAACTTCACGACAACTGACACACTCTTAGAGATGCATGTTTGAAAGTAGCACAGAAAGGGTAGAGTAACCTCACTCCAAAGGGAAATAGAACTAAAAGATAGAAAACAATCAACAGAAAAGGTTGATGGCAACTCGGCAAGGAAATGGATACGTTAACCCAATTCTTAATATTCAAGTATTCAACTATTTTGAGAAACAAAGCTTTAGCATTCCCAAACTTTGATCAAGCAATAAACGGCCTTAACCCTTAAAAGTCAGAAATGTGTTGAGGTGGTTCCTAGAAGACCTGCAGTGCGAGTATCTGAATGGACACAGGTAGACTTATTTCGCAAACTAAGCTATCTTATGCTACATCCTCCCCTTCAAAGATAAAAGAATAAAAATATAAGGGTTAAAAAGCTTGTAAACTCACCAGTAGGGGTACTATTTGCAGGTGGAGAAGGACTCCTAGCAGATCGGGCAGGAGATCCATCAGGTGTCTTCTCGGCCGTAAGGGCTGAAGAAAGAGCAGCCAATGCAGCAGCTCTTTGTGATCCCTGGCCAGTATTAACTGGCTTTGGAGCAGTGGCTGCAGCAGGCTTGTTGTCAGAAGATGGGCTCAAGGCAGACGACAAAGCAGCTAAAGCAGAAGCTCGTTGCGTTGGCCCCCCTTGGTTTGACCCATTTGACTTCTGTTGCAGTAAAGGAAACATACATCAAATCACTTGAAATGGGCGAAAAACATGTCATGTAAACACAGCTGCATATATAGAGAGGGGGAAGGAGAGGAGAGAAAATAAACTCAACAAGAGAGCAAGATGCACTTTGGTATGTAACTTTCAACATAAATATAGGAAACTTTTAGTCTCTCTTTAAGGGGAGGGTTAAGAAAATTAAAATAATATTGTTCAGCTCCAGATGGTTCTGCTATTCCAGCTGGAAAAACTTGGAAAGATTTGTACTTAATTTATCCATTCAATAAAGGAAATTATCCATGGACAAGGGCTATATTTACATAGACCACCATTAAAACAATGACCTTAACCAGAATTTTAGAAAGCACAAGTGCACTCTGAGGCAATAAGGGTCCTAGCGCCTAGCCATAAAGCCAGAGGCCTGATGCATACCTTCGCAAAGCAAAGATGGGTTTTCAGTTCAAAAAGACATGTATCCAGGAATAGTAAGCTGAAACAATCATTAAACATAGCAATACAACCAAACTCATTAGCAAATGGAGAAAACAAGTTCCAAGTCCCCATTTTATTTTTTTGTAATACATGGACTACAAACGACATTAACTTCTCAGAATTGGACTGTCAATCATGCCTTAGGCACGCAATTTAATACACCAAGTTCAAGGAGCTGGCTATTACCTATTTAGAATATAATTGAATCATTCAGCCAATTTTGATGAACCATGTTGCTCGCTGGGTACAGCTAATATCTTATCAAAATAGGGCATTGACCCAAAGTAATATTATACATGAATGAAATGACTAGGATACAGTGGAATTTAGTAAAGAAGAGAGGAGAGGTAAAGGGGAAAATGGAGAAGGAAAAAGGAAAAAAAAAATGTTAAGCTAGCCAAATAGGACTGGAAGAATGGGATTTATTTGGGGGGGGAGCCTATAAAGGTTCAAATACACCACATTTCTCGCACACGCTCTTCAAATTTAAACAGTTCACTTCCTGACCAAAATTAAAGAGGAAAAAGTAAAATCATAAATTTTGTACTCACGCTTGGAGATTCCGACTTTTCTCCGGAAGAAGGATTAAAAGCTGATGACAAAGCTGCTAAAGCTGAAGCTCTCTGTGTTGCTCCTCCCCCATTTGATCTACTCGAGTTCTGCAAGGTCAAAAACAATCAGACATCTGTTCCATTAAACAGGTTTCTCTTCACAAATAAGTTAGAGCACACCCTCAGTTTCCTACAATGAGAACATCAGCAGAACAGAGTGAGAGAGTGAGAGAAGAGGAGGAATACCAAGAGATTAGAGTAATTTTCCAGTGTCAAAATCATATAAATTGCACATTTGAGGATTTGCAGAAGTCAGAACCTCTAATTCCTATTAGCATCTTGCTGACCAATCAATGAATATTTCATCACAAAAAGATAATTTGAGTTGTAATTGTCATGAAATTCTATGGTAACCCGAGAGCGTGCAAAACACCAAGAGAGAAGAAGAAAAGTGGAAGCAGTGAAACCTATTCATGAAGGAACCTCCTCCCACATACCATTAAATCTTTTTAATTGTTATATAGATTCCTCTCACATATCATTATCTTTTTAAATTGTTACAGATTCCTACTACAGATCATTATTTTTTAAATTGTTATAGATTCCTCCTACTTATCCTCCTATAATCAGATATGAAACATTCTCTTGAGATCTACAAACTACATCTCTATATAACCTACATAAAACGGATCAATGCCTAGTGATGGGGTGCATAGCTCATCAAAATATTACTACCACATACGAGTAGCCCAAAAGGATAATAAATCATATCACTCATTTAAACAAATACCTCAACAGAATGGCCTGCACCAAATAATAGCATGACCTTCTTTTGAAATGAGTTCCCTTGGACCTGTGAGCAAAAGATATATTTCATGAGAAGCAAATTCAAGAACTAACTACAACATGAATAAATAAATAAATAAATAGAAAGATTAACAGTAAATTTCAGGTTTATAGTTTATTACATCACAACACAACTTGAACAAATGTTTGACATTTATGTGTGGTTTATGGCACAAAATGCACCCAATTCCAATCCTTTCTACAAACTTCAATGCAACAAGTCTATGTATAATACACAACACCACTAAACTACTCAGGAAGAGATCAAGAATCCAACTCATTCATAAAGCTACTCTTACCCTTTGTGTATTCAGATAATATAGTAGCAACAAAAACCAATCCTCAACACCAAATTAGATGCAACATGTCGTTTATACAAGGACGAAACCACCAATGGCCAATAATCTTTAGGTAACTCTCTACCCAAATTCCATCTAGTCATATTACCTTAATTGCCAAGCACCAAATCAGATTTATTCTCACTTTTTCTATCACATGAGTCCTCAACTACTTGTGATGTTTCTTAGAGGCCTCTTCATACTATGCTGTCTATGCATGCATAGGCAAGAAAAGGTAAACAAGAAAATGACAAGAGCGTCACATAACTCGTAGATCCTGAGTGAAGCAACTTACTTTGATGTCCAACTATAGCTACAAGATTTATCTCAATCCTCAAGTTTCAACTTAATAAGCAACTTCAAATTTTCACATAGCAAGCATCTAGTAGCACCATTAAGATACTAAATAAATGCAAGTTTATTTATTTTTACAAGGTTTAGATGCACTTACAATTGCCTTCGCTGGCTCCCATGAGAAGTATGTCGTAAAAAAGCATGGCTCATTTCCTTCAGTAATTCTGTATAGAGGAATACGTGGAGACAGCCCTTCTAGTGAAACAGCCCTTTCAATATATTTCTGCAGATGAACATGAAGTAAAGGATGAATTTCCATACATACATACAAAATATTCACCAAATGTTCACAATGAGCATACTTGGCCGATTTCAAAAGCTGTCTGCTTCTCTTTGGCGTCAACTGACTGACCAACCCAAACAAAAACTTCAACATGGGTGTCAAGTATCATCATATCCTCAGTCAACAGATCATCTTGTGTAAAATTGTAGATTTCCTCGACCTGCAAAGTTCACATATGACCCACATTTCTAAGTTTCTTAGATTCATATACTGAAAACCTCAAAAATTGCAAGGCTATTCAAATTAACGCACCTGAAACTTCCCTGCATATCCATGGCCAGGGCATAAGAAAAATCCGAAGACAATGTATTAGTAAAGGAGCAGAAAATAGTCAAATCACTCAACAAAGAATGGGGTAAAAACAAATCTAAGAGATAGACTAGGATTCAACCTTTCTTAAAAGAAAAGAAAAACATGTGTGGGTCTCTGACAAGTTCCTGAGAAGCCTTGTTGCTTGTGTAAGGTTGTTTCCCGCCGAGTGCGGACCAAAACACCGAATTTTCAGTTCCTTCCTTAGCATGCTTGATAGTACTTCCAGGCTGACAACGAAAATCAGTAAAGAGCATCAGTTGTCGTCAATATGCAAACTAAAGAGTAGAAACTCATAAACCAATTGTTCTTGAACATAATTTTTTGAAGTGTCCAAGTAACACAATATTGACTGCCAGCCAAATCCGTATCACAACGCTCAGAGACGCTTCGTTCTAGACCTTGGTACTCGCAAACTCCAATTTATATTGAAAAGTATCAGGAAAACAAAGGAAAGCTTAACACGTCCAACTCTTTTGAGAATCCAAGTGATACAAGTTCTAGTTCCAATGTCTTGCCTTAAGAGTTGGGACACATTTCAAAGAATATTAGTGTTCTCTTGATTGGCATGGCCAAGCAAAAGAAAACCCAACAACTTCACAGCCTTATCTCGGTTGCTTTGGCAGGCTGCATTAGCAGCAGTGATATTTTCAATTTTTGGCCAGAGCCACTCTAGCACTGCACGCACATGGCTAAACTCATTGGGATAAACTCATTAGGGTCGCACACATGTAAATTGCACAGGGTCAAGAAGCATGGTAAAGCATTAAAACCCCATCAAGCTCAGTTTCCAGACAAACCTACAAACTCCACCGTACAATATTTGCCCCGTGACAGTACTAATCAGTACTCCACTTTCAAGTATCAATTGTGCTTTCAACGATGGGTGATTGTATGATTTTCATGCAATCATCGTGAACTTTCAATACAATTTAGCTATCTAGTCATCCTTCATCCATCACAGACTTCCCTGTCATGCCCACTACATGATGCCCCGGTGATGGATAATGATAACATCATACGACAACAGCGAGCATAAGGAATTTAAGGGGGTGCTGGTATACACAAAACCACTGTCACATAATTCGCTGGGGTGGTGTGCGAATTTCGAATTGGTTCGATCGAATTCGTTCCCAATTCGCAATTCACAATTCGCCAATTTGCCTAAAATCAAAGCTCTGTGCAGCGAATTCCGTTCCCGAATTCGTTCCCCGTTCCAAAGCGATCTACGAATTATGTGACACTGCACAAAACTAAAAGTTCCAAAAATGCTAGCAATAGGTTTGTCCAATCACAATTTACTAGTACAGAAGATGATAGCATAAAGAATAACCTTCAAGAATTCAGCAATTTTGGCAGCTAGTTGTTGTTGCTCAAAAGTGCTCTGATTGCCATGCCAAGTAAAAACTGAAGACCCTGATTGCAGAACAAAGCAGTTATGGGAATTCAGTGACGCTGCCACCTGAAAAGAACACATGCATGCATCATTATGGCTTTTAAGTAACTGCAAAAAATAAAATAAAAATAAAAATAAAAACAACTTACAAAGAAAAGAGCATCAGACAATTATAGGTTAGAGTGTTAGAATCCCACATGCCTTTACTTGCACAAGTGCACTATCCTTACTTTATGCGTTATAGTACTTTACTTCAAGTTCTTAGCTCTTTTGCATTGGTTTATTTTCCATTATTGAGTTAATGCAAGATCTGTATTCACCACTAAAATGTAGTATCTCATGATGAATGAAAGAAGTTAAACCTCCTATCTGGTTCTCGTGTTGCCTTGCCCTAAGATATTGTATGTTCTTGTCGGCCAACATAGAGATTATGCTGCCACATATGTTAAAGCTCCCCCTCTGAACTCAAAATATGTAAATTCTCATTGTCGGCCCTGGCACTTCGATCGACCTGCGACCCTCACTCTTATCACCAATAGAGTGCTCATGCTTCTACGAGCCTTGATCCTTAACCCGTTCCGCATAAAGCTTGCTCCTTGGGGCCAGAGAGCAAGTGCGCGCCATACGATCCGGTGTCAAAAACACCCAGATCGTGACGCAGAGGACAACATCAAAATAATGAGGAAGACAAACAGTAGAACGATGTCTACAAGAGTTTAAGAACAGTTGTAGGTTCTAGAAACAAGAATATTCACTACATAAACCACAAAATCAGACACGATGGCTACGATTCCTAGCATGGTGTCAAAACAAGGCCATTACGGTCCAGTTCGCCACATTGTAAGGCTTTTTCAAGTTGGCAAACATTGACTGCTTCATACCGGAGTTTTATTTTTGACCGAGATATCAGACGCTATGACCAGACGCGCATCGACCCTAAATCGCCCTAAAGCCAACGCATGAGACATTATAGTAGTCACTTTTGGTCAAAATTCCCCTTGCCATGATCAATTTACTTGCCGGAATCTCATCGATAGTACTACTAGCTCAAAGTAATCAATAACTCGTTCATGATATATAGGTCCAATCATTTGGAAAAGAAAATATAAAACCAAATTCAAGCCATAACACCAGCACTCTGCGCAATCAACGTATCTGTTCCGTTCTTGCAATCCTGTTGACCGTTTCTGCATCCGTATTTTGGAACCATGGTTCAGTACCTTTTTGTAAGGGTATGAGTCTAATTTTTGACCCTATAGGTTGAGGTAGGGTATTAGTCCAAGTCTAATGTTTTCAGACCAGACCTTACCCACAGACCCACATAAGCTTATATTAGCAAAAAGAACATCTTAAGTTCCTAACTTTCATTGGTCATCGATATCTAGTCACTTATCTCTTTCATCAACTATCTAGTTTAAGTGTCTCACCAAGATTTTTAACTTAAGCTTGTATTGGAATGACATCAATGCCTTTGTATAGTGATGACATTAAGTAGATAAACCAATTTTTTAAAATTTTACAGTGGTAAAAGCTGGAAAAATACAGAGTTGATATACTGAATTACTGATCTGCCAAACTTTAAACATCCATTATCGAATATGCAAGGCCTCATTGTATGAATCAAGTTCTAGTTTCATAGCTATCTGAAAAAAGATAATGAAACTGCACCATAGCATAATCAAGAATGGCAAGTGGTAAAACATGATTCTATGAGAATGCTATAAATTGGCATTGAGTATGAAGATTAAGGGAAGAAGAAGAAATTAAGTTTGATTTATTTCTAGGCAACAATTGAATGAAAAAAAACCCTTCCAGAGGCTTATTCTCTCCCAAAATACAAAACAAACTAAAGAAAAGTCTCAGGAATATTCAACATGCCTTGTCTCTCTCTAATCAGCTCTGTTATCAGAAGATCTGATTCTCTTTTCCCCTCTCAATCTTCTCACTAACTCTCTTATATTCCTCAAGCTACCTACAATGGCCCTCCCCTTTGTCTTCCTTTGGCAACAATCGGCGGCATTTTACTCTTTTTCACACTCAAAACAGGTGTCATGCTTCATCTTGAGTAGCAGCTCACAATCAGAAAGTGTTGGCAATGTTCTCCAGTAGCTTAGCCATAGGAGAACAATTCAATAACTGGTCAAGGAAGGCTATTGGGTTTTGGGGTGGAGTATGTGATATCTGGGTTCGTGGGTTGGAGGAACATGGGAGAAAATTGGTGTGGAAGGTTGGATGGGGTTAGTGAAAGTTGGGTGAGTAGAGATGTGAGCTGAAGGGTTGAGAAATGGGGTTGAAAGATTGTCCCTTAAATCAGGAAAGGCAACTTTGGGCCCTAACTCATTTCCCTTGAATAGGCCAGAAGAGTAGGAACTAAGAAGGATTATGTTCTAATAGCTGGGTGGGTTGACACGTGAGCTAAGGGCTGTAGCAGTTTTCAAACTAGAGATGAGAAATGGGCCTCGAGTTAGCAAGACCAGGAAAAAAAACCTGCCCTCATTAAAATGTTGTCTCAACAATCAACATGTAGTTGCCACAAGAATCATCTTCTTGAAATTTCTCCAAGGTTGCAGAGAATTCAAGGACTTGTCTCTGGTTCTCTATCTCCCGCTGACAGGCCTTACTTGAATTGCTACCTGCTTCACAATCAGAAAATTTTCCAGCAAAGCCACTTCGCCTACCAAAACCATCAGATTTACCGCCTAAGAAAATGCCTGAACAGACATCAGACCCCCCCTGCCTCCTTCTCCTTTCAGTCCACCAGAGCGAGCCTACCTGGCTGACCACTGGACCCTCTTCCCACCAGGTCTGAAGATTAAGGGAAGATGAAGACCATTATATTTGATTGATTTCTGGATTCAACAATTGATTGATATTACATGCTGACCTGTGCTTACCAAAATACACTCTCAATAACATTCAGCATGTATCCACTCTCCCTCTCTAATTTAATCTGTTTGTAAAGGATTTGTATATATTTTCCCTCTCTCTCCTCTAAGTAACTCGCTTGTCTTCCTCCCCAAGCCACTACTAACTTGATTTATAAGGCACTACCTATAATGCCCTCCCCTTTTGCTAGTTCATTGCAGAGAACCAGCAGAAGAAAATTTCTCAAAAACAGTAATGCAACAAACTGTAAGAGGATGGACTACCCAACATTATCTGTAAATTGGGTCAGTCATTAAAAGGGGCTCCAAGCAATCAGCCCATACATCAGTGGCACATAATAAACATTTCAGATATTAAGCAAGATTTGAAAATGCGAAGCACAACGCTTTTCAGCATACACCACAAGACATACTTCCAGGGAATTGACTGTCCCAAGACAAAGAACCCTTGAACAATATCATGGCTATAAATGAGACATTACATTGCAATGCATTATTGAACAATACTCAGACTATTAATGAGCAGAAATTTCGTACCGCGTCAACTTGTATAGCTTTGTTCTTATGCAAGGAAGTTTCAGATATCTCTATTAACGCAACATCATTAGCTGAATAAGTTGCATCAGTTAACCCTTTCTCTTCCATGAACTTCTTGTATCCAGAGCTCAGTCCACCCTGATTAGGAAGACAGAACTCAGAAATATAATTTATAGCAGGAAAATAAATCATCATGAACAGTGACCACACCGAAAAAAACACAAGATAAGGGAAAACAATTCTTAAACAACACCATCATAGAATTACCTTAAGCACAACCATAGGCTGAAAAATTGCAACAAATTGAGGAGGCTCCTTTCCTTGAAAAATACGACCCTGCACCAGCGAAACCTTTAAGATGGCCACCCACTAAGTAGAAACTGCGGAAATGTAATAAAAGGAGGCATGATGATACCAAGACAGGTCTTCCTTTCAATGAATTACACATTGTATTAGCCAACCTTGCTGCCATCTTCTGGTCATCCTGAAAATGAGAAATGAAAAGAAGCTAAACTACTCTTGAAGCAAAGTATAATACACATAAAACCAAGTGATGGAAGAAGGAAGAAGCTGCTCAGAAAAAAAAGAAGAGAAAGTAATAGGCCACACAAGAGGATGCTTGATGGGTACCCTGTGAAGCACACACCGTAAGGGACAAAATTATATTAGGTCATCTGAGAAAAAACTCTTAAAAAGGGTATCCTTCAGAAGTGTATGTACTTGTTCTTGAAAAAGAGTGCGTGTAAATGCCTGCCTGCATGTTGGTGTGTGAAAGAGACAGATGAGAGGGAGAGAGGTGAAGAAAGCGGAAAAAAAACCCAGCAATCTTACACTGGCTAGAAACTAGCGCAGAGCATATAGATCAATACTCACTGATGATGGTTTAGCCAGGAACTTCAATCAAGCTTTCCTTGAATCATAATCAAAATTAGTGCTACCTAATTAGTGAAACCCCTGGCAAAAGACAATCAAAAAAGGCAGATTTTTGCTGCAAGGGTTATACCGTTGGGCTAACTAAATAAGATAGCAGATTGTGTTTTGGTACCAAATTTTGCTCCGCAATTTAGGCAACAATGATACAGTGGTACCAACTTTTAGGATATTCACTTCCTTTCCTTTTCTCTCTCGATTGAAGTCACATAAAGAATCACATTTATATCTTCTTCACATCTCCCAAGTCCCAGCTAACACTTCCCTCTACGTTACGAGGGTCCAGTCACATAAAAAATCATAGCAGTCAGGGAATTAAGAACCGGACACTCAGAGAAAAACGCTTACTTTAACTTGTAGCTATAGCCAAAATTATGTATTTTAACTTATCTTTGCAATCAAGAAACTTGGAAAATATTCTTTTAGATTAAGCTTCGGAAATTCAAAATTAAGAGTTGTATCTTGTTATTTGGCATGACAATAAGACAGAGGAGGTTCTATACATTTACAGTGACTAAGGTACAAACATAATCATTTTTGTATGTAGATTCAACTGTATCAATATGATTACCAAGTTTAATAATGTTATAGCATCTAAAACAGTTACATGAAGGATGTCGTGCCATCCAGAAAGAGCTTTACAAAATGAAACAGCCTTGTTTTAATTCCACGCTCTTGGTGTGAAAGAAGTCACGTCGCACAAGACCCCGGGGGTTTTCTCCAGTCTGCCTCACTATCTAGCAGCCTGTTTGATAATTGTAGGCTCAAACTACCAAGAACCTTAGAGGTACAGCTTTCGACAGTGCTATTGGGCCATTTTCCCTTGTAATTCAATTACAGGATCTGAATGAAAGAAGTAAAAAGATATCTGTCTCCAAAGATCTAGTGGCATGCTTACAATGAGCCACCAGCAACAAACAATGTGGTTGAAGGTTTAGAATCAAAGCCTCAGAGGTATGGTTTAGACAGTGTGATTGGGCCATCCTTTTCAACATTTAGTCAGATGACAGCTTCCAGCCATGGTGCAGCAAATATACGGCCGTACCAGAACGGCTTGCCCGAGTACGAACGGTTTTCAACTTTGGCGAACCGAACTCGACCGGTTCAACAAGGTGAATTTAAAAAGCCCGATATTTTGACTGTTCCGGCTGTACCAGCAAGGGTTTACCTGTTTTTTCTACTCCAAAGTCCGCAAGTTTTTTGCAGATTTTTTCAAAGATTCCTTATCTTTCTACCTCCAATAATGACTCAAGGACGAGAAAAGAAGAGGCACCAGCACCGCACCACTAAACCCTTTTATAACTCCACTAACATCTAAGAGTAATTGAAGCAAAAGGACAAAAAAAACTCGAAAATGAATTCCTCCCACGACAACTGCGACCAATGTATCCATTCCGTTACCCCAAAATCGCGACCGTTCCCGTTTCCGAAACCGAAACCGTATTTTCGAACTATGCTTCTAGCTCTTTGTTCATTTCTCTTTTTATTCACTTTTCCATCCAATAACTCAAGACTTGTCTTTGACGTTATAAACCATCATCTTTGTACAAAGGTGGTTAAAAGGGATGAAACTAACTTCCATCCATGCACATGTAAGTCATGGAGAAGCAGGTATATATATGCAAATTTAATACTGACATGGGGACATGAAACAAATAACGATGTTGTCTATACTCTATTGCACAAAAACCTTACCTCTATGCTATCCTTGCCAATCCACCAGCACAAATAGTAGTCTTCTTTCTTCTCCCCGGAGTGGTAAGTATACAAAATAATGTAGCAATCCCCGCTATAAAATTTGCCAACATCTTCCTTTGACACTGGAGTTTTGGCACTACCATTGATTCGCCACACCTTAAAAGTAACCATAATGAGTAGGTTCAACTATACCATTCACCACCAAAAGTAATGATGAATCTTTATACTATACAAAAGCGGTTGCCACTAATGCAGGTTTCTCCGCCTATGAAAAGCAAAATTCCTCCTAAACATGCATACATGTTTTTTGTTATATATGTTGCTTTATAAGAGGTCCATTCTCATGATAATTTATTGCATTGAAATTTATTGTTCAGTTACATATGCCTTGATTAATTCCCCATCATTTTCATATTTTTTCCATATATTACTTAATAGAGTTATAAAAACAAGAAATGGCCTATGTGTTACATATTTATTTCCATTGAAAAGGGAAAGAAGGAAATAGAGAGCACAAGTAAACCTCAATTTTTCCACTGGCTTCAAGCAAGGGTGGAACATCTTCATTAGTAACTGGAGCATTTTTGTTCCCACCTTTAGCGCCGAAACCTTGCTGCTTCAGAAAAGCTACCAAAGGATATACAGCACAAAATGAATTCATATTTAATGACAAAAGACTGGTCTGTACTAGCAGCTAAAGGAATCTGTACTAGCAGCTAAAAAGCAATGAAAATTTACCTGCTACTTTTCCTCTTCCTTCTTCAGTACTAGGAGCTGCAGACCCAGTTGGCCAGGACTCAAAGTGAGACTTAAAAGAATGTGTCTCATATCCTTGAATAACTCGGGTGACACGTGTTGTCTTTGGCCTCTTGTGGCTGGATATAAAGTCCTGGTAGAAGTATCAAAAATGATACATAGTCTCAGTCACAAACGTAAAGTTTTCTTCTTTTATCAAAATTCAGAAGAAGAAAAATCCGCCAAGGCGCCAACAGCAGTACGTAAGGGATCTATGTCTCACATACCCCAACATCATGGTTGGGTGAGCACTAGTGGTGTTCTCCTATGGCCAATAAATTCTCTCACCCCCAGAGATGGTCTCTACATGGAAGTTGTTAAAAATAGGCTAGAAGATCTTCTACCAACCTCAAAAGGGAAAACAACATGGAACAAGAAGATTAACAAAGTACACCATACCTCTGCAGCTTGGCAGGCAACTTTTCTATCCTCCAATTGTGTCACACGACCAAACCATAGAAATACCTCAACCCCGCAGTCCAGTAGATAACATGTATTATTTTCCAACTTCCCTTTCGATAGTTCACCTTCTAAGGCTTGAGCTTGACCATTATTAATGCTACAGTGACAAATGCAAAATGTCAACGTTACATAAGAACAGAGGAAGTCAAAATCAGAAGTTCAACTATTTGTTATGCAATCAAAAGGACAGTTTGCATATTCATTACATTTAAAGTATGAGACCTAAGGGGAAAAAAAGCATGTAAATGTATGGTTTACTCAACATATTATCAATTGAAACTCAGTCAAAACAGGAAACTAAATATAAATACAGCCATGTACAAGTAAATCATATATAGTTCACATGTACAAGTAAATCATATATAGTTCACATGTACAAGTAAATCATATATAGTTCCCGTGTACAAGTAAACATAAAGATAAGATGCACATTCAGTTCAAAAAAAAATGCACATGATAAAAAAAGTTGCACATTTAGTTCAATAAATATGAACATTTAGTTCCAAAATGAGCAAAAAAAAAAATACTTCTCACCCTTCTCATTTCAAAAGTCTTCTCATTTGATCCTACTTATATTTATATATTTATAGACTCGGGATTACATAAATCATATATAAATAATTGTGGAATGGCATAATCAAATAAATTGAATATATACCAAAAACATTACAAAATTGCCACCAAAGAAACATGAGAAAAAGTAGCAACCAACACTACAAGATGCTCGCATCTAAATTAAACTAATTTGATTGTCCAACCAACAGAAATTCCCAAAGGGTGCTGCTAAAGACCTATAATATAATCGCTCTAATTTCTCAGACGCTACAGAAAAAGAATACCTATAAAGCATAGCTGCAGTTTCCTCAGGAATAACTTCATCCTCACTTATAACCTTTCTAGCAAGTGGGGCAAAACCGCCGAAAAGGACCCAAAATTCACCAGAGTCAGATTCAGCTTGTAGGTTTCCATCATCTATATTAAAGACATTGGATTAGGAAAAAAATCAAACCGGCACAAAACCGAACAGCGAAAAAAGTATACAATCTTTACTCTCATACCAACAAAGGCAACGTCACATGTCCCCTCGTGATATTGGTCTTTTAGATACTGGACAACTTCCAAAGCTTTGGCCCTTTCTTGTATGTTGGAGTTTGCGCCATTGAACTGATAGATCTTATCTTTAGTGTCCAAGATGAAAACATCATCATGATTAAGAGAGGAGCGGGCAAATGGGACCTGCAAAATCAAATAACCAAATCCAGATTCATATCTTCTTTATTATACAGACCAGAGAATCAATTACTGGAAGTTATTTTAGCATTGAAATTATGCCGCAGAATACCTGCTTCATCTTAACAGCTCGTTTTCCATGACAGATATACAACCTTGTTTCAAACTCCTCTTCCTCTGGCTTCTTAAAACCAGATGCCACTCCACCCTCTAAAGGTATAATGCATGGTTTAAAGTACGAGAGAAATTTGTCAGATTCAAATCCTTGGAGTTCCCTATGCTGCACAGCCTTCCCTCCAAGTGCTGCATCTAGCTCAACTGTTTTGATAGCTGCTGTTCCAGCCTCATCCTATCACATATTACAACCACATGTTCAACTCCAAAGCGTCCCCAAAATGAGATCAGAACGAAAGACAGATAAAGACCTACCTGGCTGGTATCTTTTCCAAGCCAAAAGTGAATGTCATATAGATAAGCACCTCCTCTACCAGAACTTGTCTGCAAAAATTTGTATCACATCTTATAGGCTAGAAGTACAAACAAGGTCAAATCCATAAACTACGCATAGGATGTGGTCCAAGAAAAACACAGAAGGAGTTTTTCTTCCATAAAATGATTCAAAAAAAGTGTTCAGAGAAACTTATTGCATTGATACTTGATAGGCATGGACAACAGTAAAACGGTCAACTATGTCTGTCAGGATCCTATACAGAAGAAACTCAAAAATACAAATCAGTTCATCTCTTTCTGTCAAGCAGACCTCATTCTGGAAGCTATGAAACCATTCATGAATTAGCTTCAAGACAACGTTAATAGTAAGGAACGTGACAATGAAATAAAATTGAAATATCATCTATCCTTCCAGCTTAACGTACTCACAAAAAATTTAGACGTTATTGCGAAGGTCAAGACAAAGAATTCTATCATTTTGTAATTTGGAAGCACTACAGGCTTTAAATTGCACAGACTAAAAACTCACAGCCTCATGTTCTCAATGTTTTTAAATAAAATATCCAAACAATGCATGCAAATTATAATATCTTGTTATAGACTTGGACTACCCTTTTATGAATTCTAATTTCACAACAAAAAAGAAAGTAGGAGACACTCATGCGCAATGGAAATCATAAGTATTTTCCGCTTGACAGTCAGGAACTTCAGCAGCTTTCGCTTGAAGGGCCCGGAAACGATAAAAAATGCTATGTGAAGTTATATGGGCTTTCCGGTGTTTGTATATAGACTTGGACTACCCTTTTACGAATTCTAATTCAACAAAAATAAAAATGAATCGAGGGCGCTCATGCGCAATGGAAATCATAAGTATTTTCTGCTTGACAGTCGGGAACTTCAGCAGCTTTTGCTTCAGGGGACAGGAAACGAAAACTCCGAGCCAATGCTATGTGAAGTTAAATGGGCTTTCAAGTGCTTGTATATTTACTTAATGATTACTAAGCTGAAGATTCAACAACCAAGGTTACATGAAAAAGGAACCTCAATTCAGCGCCAAGCTACAGGTCCTGTCTCCATAAACATATGATGAGTTAAATGATAAATGTCATAGTGTCCTTAGGTTTATTCTACATAGCATTTAAAATTACTGTCTTTAGTTTTGCTGGCTTCAGTCATTTAAGGTGAAGATGTGATTGGCTAAAAAATTAACATTTACATAGGCAGCATCCTAAGAGTGACCATCATGTGTATCTTCCTTTTTTTCTTCTTAATCCTTTGTAAGTTTAGAAAGTCTTTCACTTTGCCTAACCTTCACTGCTGTGAGTTCATGGTCCGTCTTCGTTAACAATCAACATCCACTTCAGGGCTTATTAGTCAACTAGCACACATTATTTATGGATATCAAACTCAACTTTGAACCTTGTATCAGTCTTTTACATTATGCTTGTGCTCTGTAAAGTCTAATTTCAAATAGAATAAATTTCAATGAGACAGAAGTTAATGCTAGACGTTTTAGGCCTTCTACAAAAGAGATCGAGGACAATGATACAAGGAAAGAACTTAGGAGATATCCGACGATGAAAATGGAAAGCATAAGCAACAGACCGCAACCAAAAAAAGGGGCCTCGAAGCAATTTGCAGTTCTAATTGATATAAAGCAACCAAAGCTCTAATATAAACATGTTTCAGTAATTCGGGAACGTGAGAGCAGAAGGAGCATGATATCTGATGATAACTAAAAAGCACATTACTTCAGAAGGTAACTCTCCACCCAGAATTGAATTCAAGCCTGATGAGAAAGCAAAAGCGCTGAATCCTTAAAAGTGAACCAGGAAAAATGATGCATAGTGAAACATAATACCTGTAAGACAATGTAAGAATCCCCTGTGTAAAATTTACCATAATCGGACTTGGGCAATGGAACAGGTAAGAAGTTCTCAATTCGCCATATCTCAGTCCCTCTACAAAAAGTTAAGAATCAAACAGGTAGCTGGATAACTAAAAGCAACAAAACAAAAATTGAGAAGATTCCACTAGTAATCAGTAAGGTTTAGACTGTCCATTAAAAAAATAAGTTATGCTAGATATCCTAGTGTTCTACTGTCTATCACAACAGCATAAGAGTAAATGGTAAAAGAGGGATACGGTTTCTGTCCTGCTCCTTGGAAAGCAGGATCCAAAGCCTTTGTAGCGCTAGACATCCCAGGATTTGTTAATCAGCGTTCTGCAAGGGCAGCTGATAAAGTTACTGAGCTTCCTCTATCAATATTAAAATCAAGCAAAGAACACTCTATAAACCGAAACCATGATGTACAAACAAGAGCAAACACAAGAAAGCTCGAGATAGACAACAGAACTACTGAAGACATATCCTTCTCTCATAGTTTCATTCTTCTAGATACACTATGAATTCAAACAATCAGTTAATAACACAATACAGATACATATATCAACCATCAATAAAATAATAGCAGCTAAACTGCTAAGTAAGCTGAAACAGCCTACTAGACCATTCAACAGAACTAAACGATATATATACAATGCAGCATTTTTTTGCCAAATCCACTTTAACATTTGAATATATGATTAATCAAACAAGAGGTTTTGACTTAGAAAGGGTTGAGTTGTCACTACCGCCATAGTTAAGAGCTATTTTGTGGGTTGAACAATCATTATTGAGGAGTTGGCTGGGTTGGAGCGATACGATCACTATCGCCATTGATGGAGGATGAGAAGCGTGGAAAAGATCAAAAAGGCTCTTGATACCATGATAAGTTTCGGAGAAGAGAGTAGAAGAATAGAATTATGAAAATGATTGTTGAGTATTCCGAGAGATACATAGCCTATTTATACTACAATACAATATATAAAAAATACACATTAGACTCATTAAGATAGCTATAATATCCTAAAGATAATAGGAGTACTACATTATGTTATTCACACGCCTAATTAAAGATAAATACACCTAATTATATCCAATTCCAATAACACAACGGACAAAATCATGCAGAAATACAAATCAAAGAAAGATGATAAAAAAAATCCAAAAAAATAAAACTAAAATAATCGAATGCCGCCTTTTTGCCATTCCCCCTAGAATTTGAACATATGATGTATCAAACAAGAGGATTTAACTATGAAAGGGTTTAATACACCTAGAAGTACCCAATCATATCCAGTTTCGATTAACACAACAGCCAAAGTCATATACAAATACAAATCAAAGCTTAAAAAATAAATAGAATGCCGCATTTTTTCGCCATTTCTTCAAATATTTGAATATATGATGCATCAAACAAGAGATTCTAATATAAAAAAAAGGTGATCATACTTCTGAAAGGACCTAACCATATCCAATTCCATTAAAACGATATCTGAAACCATGCAGAAACGCAAATCAAAGCTAGATGATCAAGAAATCCAAAAATTCGAATGCGGCCTTTTTTTTTTGCAATCACTTCTAAAATTTGAATATATATTACAACAAACAAGAGATTTTAACTTAGAAAAGGTTTATCAAACACCTAAACGATCCAATTCCATTAACAGATATCCAAAATCATGCAGAAATACAAATCAAAGCTATATGATAAAAAAAAAAATCACATACAAAGCTCAGATCAAGCAAAATAAAAGAGGAAATTAATCAGAAATCAACAATAAACACATTTCACATGCGAAACTTAAATCAATGAAAAACAAAACTAAATCAATGAAAAATTAACTGAAATCAATAGAAAAACGAGCTGAAATGAATGGAAAAACAAAGTGAAATGAATGGAAAATACAAACCTAAATGAATGAATCAGCGATCGTGAGCTGAAATGATGATGATGATGATGATGAATGAAGAAAGCTGCAATGAACACGAAATCCGTGGCGAAATAGAAGAGAGAGAAAGCGAAAGAGAGGAGAGAGAAAGTGTCTTTGGAGCTGGCAAATACAAAGAAAGATGGAAGAAAAAGAAGGGTGGGCTGTAGGGGATATACCTCTCTCTCTTACAAAAGAAAAGTGATTGAATAATTGCTTCCTTTTTTTATTTATTTATAGTTTAGACAAATAGAGTTTAGAGTTTAGAATTTGGAGGATACAATTTAGAAATTCACCTTTTTGTTTTAGCTGATTTGAGCAGGTTTGATTAGCTATACACTAAATGTGTTAAAAAATTTAGATAATTACAAAAAGCTTTTTACCCTTTGTTTATGTAATAATTTAATATGTAAGGATTTGAGATAAACTATATTATAATTTCTCAAGTGAAGTGTGTAGAGATTTTTCATACTTTTAAAAATAATCGTTAAATTTTAGTTATTTTGTTTTTTAGAGGGTGTAATTGTAATCTCAAAAGTGTTTAAGTAGTGAAACAATTTAAATACATAAAAATGTGTAATAGATACTATTAGAGAGTAGATTAGCAATAGTGATTTAAAAACAAAACACCAAAAAAGACAATTTGTATTACAAAAGATTAATGGAAGATGTCATTTGAGTAATAAAATACATCATTCCTTTTCCTCTACCACTTTCTCTTTCATCCTAAAATATTTTATTATATTTCATCAATTAGATCAAATACACCGAGCGATCAATTACTCATGTATTTGAAAATAATAAAAAAAAATTAGAACTATATACAAGTATAGCAAAGTGGATGTCTATTTATAGATCTCAAGAAAATATAATAGATTTTAAGATGTTTTATTTTGAAGTTTTAACATTTTTTTCTGCAAAACCTCATAGCTAAATTTGGAAATAAAACTTAATTACTTCCTTGATTTATTTTATTTGTGTTTTCTTTTCTTGATTTTGGTGTCCAACCCCCCCCCCTCCCTCCTTATAATAGAGATGACATTTATGGACATGTTAATTAATAGGAACTTTTTCATTTTGAGGTTTTATCTCTATACTTTCTCTTGAAACTCTCTTTACAGAAACATGTCCATTAGAGTTTTGACAAGTCAAAAACTCTAAAAGTGGTCCAATACTTTTTTTTTACCCCAAAACTTTAATAGTCAAACACCCCTTCATTTTATGTTTAAGGAAAATTTTGAGAAACCATTTTCTAAAATCATGATTTTTGCGAGAAACCACCTTATAAAACAGTTTCCGTGAAAAGAAATTTAAAATAAAATTTTGTTTGTGAAAAAGAAACCTTAGAAATTAACATGTCCTTTTTTGGATGTATAGTTTAAAACAGATTAGGAGGGAGAAAATAATTAGAGTATGCTAATGTCAATTTTTAAATTGGTTAACAAGAAAAAATGGAAGGTCAATACCTGAGAAAAAAAAAATTGCCTCAAAGTTTCTTTTCACAAACAATTTTTTGCTTCATATTTCTTTTCGTAAAATTGTTATAAAAAGGGTTTTTTACAAAATTAGGGTTTTAAAAGATGGGTCTGACAATTTTTTTCTATTTTTAGTTATAAGATCACAGATTAAGGTTTTTTTATGGTTTAAATTTTCGAAGCTTCTTGATATTGAGATTGAAGAAAGAAGATTGTGTTGTGATGAGATGATATGAAATGGAAGATGAGATCATGAGAGATTGAGAAGGGTGAGTTTGGTAATAAAGTGGAGAAATGGGGGTTGTTAAGACAGCCTGGTGTTTTAATATTATGAGGAAAATGAGAACTGTGATGGTGGCACCGACCATGTCGGATTTGCGTGGCTTTCTTTTTTTCTTTTTTATTTTTGATTTATCTCTCCTTTGCTTTTCTTGGGAGTTTGCTTTTGACTCATTGACTTGACTTGCGGCGCAATAAAGTTATTGCTTGTATTTTCAGTAGAATGTTAAAATTTATGTTGAAAATGTTGTACACTGCTTGAATATTTTGGATAGATTTTGTGGAAATAACTCACAAAAATATACCCTTTAATTTTTTTTGGGATATCCAAAACATGTATTTTCTCCAAAATTTACAAATATAAATTACTTTTTATAAATGTGCTAGACGAAACGAGCGTTTTGGGAAATCTAGCCTAATATTTGAACAAAATGTTTCCCATTTTCTTTTCCCCTTCTTATTGTTGAATTATCAACAATACGTATGTCATAAGTGTCAAATGTATCTTGGATGGAACTTGGACTTTATAAGAAAGGCTCTCTAGAAGTGGCGCCAATGGCTCATGTGGAGGAAGTACTAAAATCGCTACTATCTTAATACCACTTTCGTAAAGCTCCGGAAAAAAAAAAAGCAAGGAAGAACGATAGAAATAGGATTAGGAAGATGATTCTTTAATTATGAAAAACAAAAGAGTAACAAATAAATGGTATAACGTCATCTCTGTAAAAAGGCTCATGAGATAGAAAACTCTAGAGTGGTTTTAATCCTTGCAATTTGTCATCCAACCCATCTATATGAAAAGACAAATTTCAAAATAAGACAATTTCACCGTGAGACCGTCTCACTATTTATCTTACATGATCCGTTGTTTTTTATTTCTGACTTTTTCAATCATGGAGGCGATATCCTTGTTGGCACTCATCTAAAACTTAACTAGTAATGCAAGCTATTAACTACTACTCCCGTTGTCCTACTCCCTAACTTCTTGATGTCCAAACAAACTATGATAGGAACATGTTAGCATGGAGATTATGCCAAAATTGTACCCACTAAGCAACATTACATAGGTACACAATGAAAGTGCCTATTGTATTTATCTTCAGCTCCAAGATACCTGTATTTATCACAGAACCCAGTAAATGCACTTTAATTGTTAATGTTTTTAGCTTATTTGAGGGGGTACATGTAACATGTCCAAATCTTCAATTCCATGTGGAATTTCTCAACCTCTCAGTATCAATCACAATCATATTCAAGGACACCAGTACCCAACACCAGAATTATGAAGTTAGATCACCCTTTTACGCTTCTAGCATGGGCCATGGCGAAGAACGGTTATAAATCCAGGAAAGGCCAAAGTCGTCTTGGTTCTTAGTTGCCCTTTGCCCTGAAAAGAATTAAGAAAGATACAGTACACGAGATTTGAACAATCCTCATGATATTGTCAGACAAACACACCAAATAGAAACCATACAAACATCGGGCACAGCAGTAAAAGGCTTATTTTGGAAGAGAGAAGAAATCTTCAAGCTGGCTTTCACTAACCACCACGCCTAAACGTTCATTGCTCACAGAATTTACCAGATCAGCTTCTATACTAGGTACAGCACCAGTACTGTGAATTTCCATGTACTCATTCAGGTTATGCACTGTTCCATCTACAGGACGAGGATAGGATAAATTGTCAATACTGTTTGACATCATATAACGAATAAATTCTATTAGCAACTTGAATAGAAACATCCAATGAAACACCATAAATTGGAATGTTTAAAGAACAAAGGAGCAATAACGGATGTTAATCTGATGTAATTTCTTGTACCTTCAGCAACTATAGGATCATAAGGAGGCGGTTGCGCGTTCCAGTTCCCATCAGAATCCTTCATGTGGCTTCTATCAGAAGCAAAACAGCGGAGAAACATGGGAGCATGTATAACTCGATAAAATCTGAAAAGAGAAATTACAACTGCTTCAGAACCTCTTATGATATGGTCAGAAAAATTGTTTGGTGCATAAATGCATGTTTGAAATTTTCTATGATTAAGAAAGGGAAACAAAAAAGTGTGGAACTTCAAGTTTCAAATGGATATTAGCACACCTTTTATACTCCGAAAAGAGAGGAAATGATGGACGAAAAGTTTCTGAAACATAATATGCTAGAGGAGAAGGAAATGGAAGAGTGGAATCCAGATCCCATACTTGTGCAGACTTCTCATCTTCTTTTCTCTGCAATTTACGTTAACATATTACCCAAACAATGATCCCTAGTGGTGAGACAGAAGCAGCAGAAGCAGATAGATTGAAAAATTATTCTCATGCAGCAAAAGCAGATAGATTGAAAAACTATTCTCATGCAGCAAAAGCAGATAGATTGAAAAAATATTCTCATGCAGAAAATTCATTTATGAGACATTATGATAGTTATGTAACAATACCTGCACGCAGATCACATGGTAGTCCCATAAGATAACCCCATCAGCCCTATGGCTGGCCTTCTGATGCCAAAGTGGAATCTACAGCGAACATCCAAATCAGCACCTATCATATAAACAGTTCAAACCTCTCAACTCTCTTCATCTCCAGTAACCAATTATAAATTGTTGAAAAAACCTATGTCAGTCTCTGATGCGTAGACTCGGATACAAATTCAGACTCAGGTGGGGGTCCATGAATCTGACATGATATATATCAAACTTGAAGACCCGGGGATACGGTTACAACTTTAAAAGTATTCAAAGTTATGATTGAGACACACGGACATGGATGTTTTCTTATGGTACATATGTATATGTAAGTAGAGAAGTACTAATTGCTCTTTGATGGCCATCATTGAGCTGCCAAAGTGTCAACAGTTCCGCACACATTCGGAGTGTCATGTACGAAACATGTATACTTGAGCGAAGAGTCTGACTGTGTAAGCACCATAAATTGCATTCAGTTCAAGTTAAGGTCTCATAGTCGTATATAGTAGGTGATACTCCAACACGCTTGGAGTCAAAGAGCAACAGCTGTGCATAAGCTCAAAATGATTAATGGTTCTCACGTTAAGCCCGTTGCCCACTTTAGAGACTACATTGCACATAGAATAGGAAGCTCTAAATAAAAACCATAGATTGGTCATAAAAGCCAAAAGAAGAGAGAAATAGATTGAGCAGCAAAGTTGGACTTCTTGCCTGTTTCTTATCATTAGAAATAAAGACAACAAAAAGATCAGAACCCTCCGTATTTGCCATCCCAGCTGAACATAATTTCTTGCAAAGCCTGTACACGTTCTCCTCACTACAAAAAAAGAAGTTAGCTAAGCAGAGAATCCCAAGGACTGGCACTTTGGCAGGAAAACCAATAGTTGCTAAACATGCTGCACCATCATTAGCAATGGCTTACAGATGACGAGAATCGAGATAGATAATGATATGCCTAAAGACTGTAGAGTCAGGATCACAATAAAAAAGCTAATGAACGCTGACATAGACCTGCTTTTTTTCATTTATAAGACCGTCCAGGCAATAAACAAACAGCATGCACGCAAAACTAGAACTTTTCAGGCAGCGTGTGAACATGTTTCAGTAAACGTACAATGAACTAGCATTATTGAAATCAAGCATAAGAAGCTCCATCACAACGGAGTGGCTTTTTGTCAAGATATTTAGTCAAAGAGAAGGGGAACACATTCAGATTGAATCAAACATCATAAATTCATAAATAATAAGCAGTAACCAAAACCATATATATAAATGGAGTTGGAATCCAATGAGAAGGATCTTAAAATAAGAAGGGTGATAAGGATCGATGTGCATATTTTTTAATAAGAAGCACACTCAAATAAGAAGCCATCAGACCGCAAAAAAATCCACTATTGGCTACCCGCCTACTTTTTTGCAAAATGGCTAAAAACCTTATTCTCATATCAGAGTGACTGAACGACAGCATTTTCCCATATTAGCAACTGTGTTTTAATAAGAAGCACAGTGATCAACATTGCAAGTCTCTCAATCCAAGCAGGGCCAACAGAAGTCAAGTCGTCTTGATTCATAACATGGCTAGAAAATTAAAGCTTCGAAAACAGATAATCCTATGGAAAACCCTACTTGCCTTTTATCTCCTTCCTCCCCCCCCCCACACACACGTTTCCCTAGAATCCAGAAGTCGTATTAAAAACAAAATTCACTAGTGGGGTTCAGGTGCCAGATATTGTAGACGAGCAAGAAATCAAGCGATATAGAGAGAGAACAAAAAAATCTAGTCCAATTTTCCCCAAGAAAATACTACTTCCTCTTTCCAAAAAAGAAAATTTGCCATCTAACTTTGAACATTTTTGAAAAAAAGGATAAAAATAGATACTATGATAATACAAGATAAAAAGATCCAATCATTCTTGTAATTGGAGCCACTCGCCACAGACTAGAAAAATTTCTCCTCCTACAATGATTCATCCTAAAAGTAAAGGGATTACCTAAAATGACTATGCTGCCAAGTCATAGTAATCTTTAAAAAAAACTTCAAATCCAACACTTGCTTCATTCCTTGTTTGTGGTGACAAAACCTTAGCCTCCAAGTACCAGTTTCCAATATTAACAACCAAGCAGCAAGGTCTACTTTACATAAATCAAGCTATAATGATACCTTTTCACTAAAGTCTTCTATATAATTCTCATCCAATGCTATCAACTAACCAAAAAAGGTCATTAACGGGTCCCGTAATTTATTTACCAATTACTTCATTAAAGCCAAAAGAAGGGAGAGATCCTGGCCCTGTCACTTAAAATATAATATATATATATATATAGTTCAATATATTGAAAGGAAGCATGGTGCAAAAATACGGCCGTATCGGAATGGTTCGCCTAAGTTGGAACGGTTTCCAACTTTGACGAATAATTAGTCCGGTTCAACAAGGTGGATTTAAAAAGCCCGACCCGATATTTTGGCCGTTTCGGCTGTATCACCTGTGACAACAAGGGTTCGCACGTTCTTTCCGCTACAAAACGTTACTTTGCAAGTTTTTTGCAAATCTTTTTAGAGATCTCTTGTCTTTACTTATATAGTAGCACCAATTTACCTCCAATAATGACTCAAATACAAGAGAAAAGAAAGAGAACAGGCACCACCGTACTATTAAATATTATATAACTCCACTAAGATCTAAGATTAATTGAAGCAAAAAGACCCTAAAAAAGTCTAAAACTAAAATCCTTCCGCGACAACAGCAACGCGGTCCCTAACCAACGTATCCGTTCCATTGCCCCGTAATCGCGACCGTTCTCGTTTCCAGAACCTAAACCATATTTTCGAACCATGAAAGGAAGTCAATTGTCAAAATTTGACCTTGGAAAAACATGCTCAATAGGAATAAAGAAAAAGATTAATTGGTACGATCACTCTAGCTGTTCTTTTCACAAGTGCAACGGAAGCTCTCGACTTACCCATATTTGGATGTGTGATTATCATAGGTCAGCCAAAGAGTTCATTTTTCTCTTTCACTGGCCTATAATAATTCTTTCCTTCGCTACACTCTTGCCAACATGAAAACTCTTTTTCGTTCCTCTGAACAGCCATAGGTTTGAATCCCGACACCTTGATGTGATGGGTTCACATGCGGCCTACTACTTTTAGATGGAGACAAGAAATTTTGTGGAAAATCAAACAAATGGAAACTAGACATTTGCTTTAGGATGTAGCCTGCATCATTTAACTTTAACCAACTTGTCAATTATCTTAGGATTCTTCCCATCTCACAGTAACCCGACATTGTATCTGTATCAAGTGCCTCTTTAATGAGCCCTGAACCAAAGCTTGGTCACCTAGCAAGTAGATGAACCTACTTGGGATAATGCTTCAAAAAGTAGGAATTTGAACAAAATGACAAGAAAGCAAGTATGCTGCATAAAATGGTTAGCATATATTGGTCCATACAACCCACAAGAGGGTCAAAATGAAGAAAAAGGGCATAAGAATTTCTTCACTATCGAAGAATTGGCTCCGTTTGATAGCGGAGTGCATTAACTCAATTGACTTAATTGTATTAGCTTCTTTGACGATTAGTTGATTGTGCTAAATTTTTTGGTAAATTAACTGATACTTGTTTCCTTTTTTTGAAGTGAAAATTTGACATAGGGGTTAAATTCCAATCATCCCTTGTAAAAAGCTCTTACTTTTTCAAAAATTAGTTTTTTGGACGGTCAAATCTCTAATATACTCCAAATCCGCTAAAAAGCTAACAAAAAAAGCTCACAACCAAACACCGCTAAAATAGCCTGAGATATTAGCGATAGTATATTGACTTTTTCTATAAGAATAGAAAAAGAGGCCAAACAAATGAGAAATTAACTTACAAAATCAAACTTTATAACAAGCTTAAATATCTCTCAATGATCAATGAACAAAGATAGTCAGAAGTTAAAATCTCAAACACTCTATAGTCCATAACCCCCATAAGTATGTTTACATCCCTCATGAGAGTATTCAACAAGTATCTTTCCTAAATTGCAAAATTAACAGAAAAAGGTGAAACTATAATGAATAACCAAATAAGCAACAACACAAGGCCATATATATCTGAATTCATCGAAAAGCATACAGTATTAATCTCAGCATTATACTGGGAAAGTCCTAGTTCCTATCTGATAGATGTGATATAGGAATGTACTACATTTTCTAAAATAATATACTACGATTTCTAATACTATACTACATTATTCAGAAACTATACTACCTTAAACTCTATATAAATATACTACATTATTTATCAAGTATACTACCTAAATCTATAAATATACTAATCCACAAGTGTTTTTTTTTTTGAATGAGTTTGATATATGCCCAGCCCCTATCTATCTGATAGGAACTGGGCAGACCTCGCATTATATTAGCAAATTACGCCTAATACAATTCATAGACCAAAAGATAAATTATAGAGCAGCAAATTCCTTGAAATGAATTATACTTATAATGGTCACAAACTATGCAAGTAAGCAGCTAATCAACCAAATTCAATACAATCAAATCAACATCAACGAAGCTAACTTTAGCAAACAGTTTCAAATTGGCATCGGTGATCCCTAGGAAACAAATTAAGGAAAATGAGGGAAAGTTGACAATCGGCATCACTTTTTTCCTGGAGTTAGTGAATGAATGTCAAAGAAGGTAGCATAAATTCGCAGAAAATGTGAGAATTTGGGAAGAAATAAATTACCAGTAATAAGGTGTGTGATCAAACTGGGGAATTTCCTTGGAATCCATTTATTCAATTTTCGATTGTCGCCTCAGTTTTCAACCGGGGGAAGTTCGATGTCATAGGATGGAACTAATTACAGTCTGCAGCTGTGTTTTTATAATGCCGCAAATTCGACCAATTTCGGTCCAAACGCAGCGTTTGTAAACCATATTCAATAACCACGTATGCCACTAAAATTCACCAAAAGTAACCCAGGCAAAACTTGATCTGACACGAAACCGACACGATAAAAATGGGTCGTGAACACGAATCGTGATCTAGACCCCAATATAACAGAATCCAGAAAAGGGGAAGCTGGTTCAAACCGACTCGACCGTTGGTTTTTCCAGATTTAGAATTGAATTTTAAAGTATTTTGGTCTTCAACTTGGACAAAATAAAAGATATATCGTATTTTTTGCATCGTAATTTTGACATAATATTTTTTATTTGGCAAATAATGTAAAAGCCTAAAAGGAGTAGACATCAGGAGACCCTTCGTAATCCGCACGAGGGTTTCTCCTAATGCATCAGACATAAGAATAGAATGAAGACTTGAAGTTGGGTCTAAATAAAGTAATGTCGTGGGAATCTAAGGCTGGTGGCCTACATTTGCCACACGATCCGTTGCTCTATTTCTCCTCTGAAAGCGTGGGGGATTTCCCAGTGTTGGCAAGTGTTCAAGATTTGTTATGCACGGTGGATGATGTTCGCTATTTGTCACGGGGGAGACCAGATCTTCTTGATTGCATTTATAACAAGGAGGTTTTCGTCTTCGCTAATCATTGAGGTTGGCTTCATGGTTGAAAGATGTAGTAGCCCTTTTTGTAGGGTTGTCTCTTCTGCTACCATAATATTGGTGTTGACGAGGTTGAGAGCTTTTGCCACTTGTAGGTTTGCTTGATAATCCTGAATAACGTACCCGAATGTCGTGGGTGTAGAATTATGTAACACATTAAAGTTGAGCTTGAGAGATCCCTGCGGAGAAGGGGACCAGCTGACGAAAATAGTGTTGGAATTAGGGTTTGAGGTAAGGGAGGAGGGTGTTAGGTCCCCAGGTTGGAGAGATCATAGAGATTTTGTTGGCTAAGTCTGTTCTGTAATGCCATTCTCGTTGCCCAAAAGTAGTTTGGTGAGCAACTTTGTATTCATTAAACGTTGTGCTTTTAAACATCGTGGAATTCCTTTCTTTCCAAATATGTCATAGGAGGAAAATATAACGAGGGATGGGGTGCAGGGACTCATGCAGATGATAGTGTAAGGATAGTTTTTTAATGTTTACTCGTTAGGATGGGATAGGGCCAAGATTTTCCTCACCATGGGTGACGGGGCCGAGGATGGGGAGGGAACTTTAGGCGGTTACAAATATGAAGGGACCACTCTCTACACTTGACCCCCCATTGACACCTATAATTTTAATTTGATTATGTTATTCTGATAAGGCTACGGATATTGGAGAGGAGAACGGGAATGGGATGAAGGTAATATGCATTTTTACGTAATTAGGGTGATACTAAGAATATTTCGGCCAACAAATAACCCAACTCGAATATAATGGTTACTCTATTTTTTTTGGACAATTCTAACCTTGTTTGATGAAAATTACAAGTATCTAAGTTTATTATATTCCAACTTTGGTTACCTAAAGTTACAAAATAACCCAACTATATCGACCTAAGCCTGAACTATGTAAAATTTTCGTCAGAGTCACATGCATAATTCAAAATTTAAATGTTTAATAATCATGTGATTGCAGGAATAAATCATTAGGATATATTATATAGAAAATTAACGATAACAAACTCTAATTTATTCCTTTTGCCAATAGATTTAACCTATCAAGTACTAAAACTGTTGGGGAAAAAACAATATTGACATAAGAATTTTAGTTATTTACAGTCCAGTTTAGTTCGGCTCTGTACAATAATTTTACTCTCGTATTTCCCTACTCCTTTTACTTCAACACAAATTATTAAAAGAGGCAGTCTAATTTTAACATAAAATTAGACATGTAAACAAGCAAGCTCAAGCCAAGGTTGAACAAGTCTGTAGCTTAATTAGTCAAGTTCAAACAAGCAAATTAAAAAGCTCCACCCAAAGGCCCATTACAAGCCATCAACCCCAACCCCCAATAAATTATTTTGGTTCCATCAAAATTTGAACCTTGATTTCCCACATGGAAGAAAACACGCAAATTTAGGTACACTCGGGTGTACCTTGCGCATTAATGTCATATATTTAACACGCCCCACATCACCACAAGAGCATTTATGACCCAGATGGTTGCAATGTCTTCCTAATTATATTGATGTTGGGAGTTCAACTCCTCATATCAACCAATAATACCTCTTTTAATTTAATTTTCATTTTTTTTCATTTAATTCATACCAATTTGTACATTTCGTACTCATTTGAACAACGTTCATACTCATTTGGACATATTCATACTCATTTATGAGCATTTTAGTATGTTTAGTCAATGAGTTCATAAAACTCAAATGAGTATCTTATTTTATAAATCAATAAATATCATGATTAAAAAAAGTAAATAAAACCCTAACTCAACTCATACTTATTCATAACTTCCATATTCATTTGAACATTTCCATACTTATTTACAAGCATTTGAGTATATTTAATCAAATGAGTATTTCTTATTTTATAAGTCAAGAAATATCATAATTAGAAAGTTAAATAGAACCACAACCCAACTCATACTCACTTGACTATTCAGTTGACTTGGTACTCATTTAGCCATTTAGGTAACGCATATTCATTTAGAAAACTTATACACATTTGAAAAACTCATACTCATTTGGCTTCGTACTCATTTAGGTAATTATTCATACTCATTTGGCTTTGTAATCATTTTGAATATTCATACTCATTTTGCTTCGTACTCATTTTGACAAACTCATACTCATTTTGCTTCGTAATCATTTTTGACCAATCCATACTCATTTGATATACGTACAGATACACCCCAAAGAAAAAAAGCCATACAATTGGACCCTATCACCCAAAGATCCTTAGTCTGCACGAACGCCTATAATCTTTATCAAGTCTAACTCAAACAATTAAATATTCGATTCGACTCGACTAGACTCTTTTGTATCCCTGTTTTCCCCTATTAACGGTAGCCGGTAGGTCGGTAGTAGGAAACAAGTCAGGCGCGGAAGCAGAACAAGCCTTTTAATCACATCGTACCAACACTCTAAACTGTAAACTCAAAGCACTAAACTTAACAAAATGGAAGAAAAAGTGCAAAAACAACTCCCACCCACAACAACACTCCCCATCGACAGCGACCAACGCCGGAGAATATGCACCACCGGCTGCAACCGTCCGGCGAAAGTATGCTTGTGCGATAAACTACCACAAGAGCCAATCTCCACCACCACACAAATAGTAATATTACAACATCCTCATGAGCAACGACAAAAGCTAGCAACAGTTCCAGTTCTCACAAAATGTGTCAACAATTGCCAAATCATTGTTGGTCGTAAAATCCGTCAAGGTTCTTCTCCATTACTAGATTCCCTCTATAATGGATATGAGGATTCAGCTGATTGTAGCCCTTCTCAACGCGCTGTGTTTCTCTTCCCAGGTATATCCTTTATTAGAATGAAGTTTTGGTGAAATTACGGACTCGGGTTTTTGTGTTAAGGCTATGTTTAGTAGGGGGTAAAATTTACGGGAAAACCGTTTTGCTCTGTATTCCGTTTTATTGGTGAGAAATGAGAATGGAGTTTAAGCGGTTGTTTGGTTGACATGAGAAAACATGGAAAGTAAAAATTCGTAAAAATTGAAAAATTGATGAGTTTTTTGGTTGACAATAAAATAACAAATAGAAGGAATAGAAATTCCGAACACAAAATAGAGGAATTTATTTGCCTAGGGAACTTCATTCCTCAATTGTCAACTAAATACTTTAACAAAATTCCCGTGAATTTTATTAGGGAACTTATTTCCTATGAATTGCAGTTTTAAAGGAATTTTGATTGCCCACGTAAACCAAAGGACCGCTAAAATAATTTTAGATCTGAATAAGTTAGCTGGAAAAACCGTTTACTTTTACACTCATCCCACCACCTCCCTACTTTTCATTTCATTTTCGTTTTTTTGCAATTGTGTTTTCCGTTAGAACTGTTTTCCACGAAAATCAATTTATATTGAAATTGTTTTACCCCCAATGAAACGGAGCCTTAATCTTTGTATTTGTTACATGGTGTGTTGTCCCTGTCTGAACTTATTTGAACTGAATTTATTAGATTTGATTGGCCGTGATCACCCTTGATTTCCCTTATTTTGTTCTGACGTGAAACTTATATTTTATTTAAGGTGAAGAGAACATACTCATACTTTGAATTTTGTTTTGATGGTGAATGATATTGTGCATGATTGTTAAGTAGCAGTTGATTTTGGTGAAAATGGTATGTTACAGAAGTTGCTAATGTGTTGCAGTTCAGAGTTGTGGATCAAAATATTCAGTATTTTGGGGATTTCATATTTAAGTTTGATTAGATTGATGATTTAGTACATTTGCTTTTAATATTCAACCGGCTCGAATTCGTCTGGTAGGTTTTGGAATATAGAGTTTTCTGCCTACAAGAAAAGAAGTGAACATTTTGTTGAAAATGCATTGGCATCTAGAATGGTTTTTGTAAATTTAGCTATAGGAACACTTTTTAAAAGACCTATGTTGTTATATTCGTAAAACAAAGTGACGTGAAGGATGCGTTCTTTTCATTATAACAGCTCAGAGAAGTTCTAATAAGTTTCCATGAGTTCCAATATGTTAAGTGTTCAGATAAGTATCCACTCAGCAAAGAACGCACCCTAATATTGCATTGGTGTTGTAGTTTAAAAACAAAAGAAATTAGCTAAAACAACTGATATTGTGGATTGGAGTGAGTAATGTTGCATGAGAAACTAGCTGAAACACTAAAGCTGAGGACTGCATCGGATTTACATAATCTTTGCCCTTGTTAATTTCAAAGCAGGCACAGAAAGGATGCCTTCTTTAGATATCACTGAGTGGAGATCATCATCCATCAATGCATACCTAGATGGAATTATTCTGATTGTATTTGACGGTACTTGGAAACACGCGAAGGAGATGATGTACGCAAGTCTTCCTTTTATATCTAAATTTGCAACTTGTGTATGTTTTAGTTGTGATTATGAGGTTGGTGGTGGGACCATATACGATTCAGATTTGATTCTGAAGAAGGAGCCATATAAAGGATGCATGAGTACTATGGAGGCTGTTGCTCGAGCTTTGAGAACTCTTGAGCCATCTGGTGTCGAAATTGAAGCAAAACTGGTTGAGGTGTTGAAATCAATGGTTCGTCTACAGGCCTGCTACTTAAAGCCTACGAAACCGCGGGCAAAGTTGTTAAAGAAGGGTACGGAGCCAAAAGAACAATATTGAAGCAGCAGGTTAGTAGATACTATTTACTGAATTCCTGTCTTCGATCAAATACTGTGGAACGAGAGTTGGTAGAAATTCAGTTAGTGATTACTACCTTTTACAATGCATCAGATATGGACTCTATGTACTGTAATGACTGGATATTAATAGGATAAGGGTATTTTAGGTAGTTTATAATAATTTAGGGTTTAGAAGTTTTAGGGTTAACTTATCTATAAATAGAGCTAAGTAGAGAGAGTGTAGTCATCATGAAAATTAATGAGAGAATGAATCTTTTGTAGGTAGTGCTTAGCTTGTATTATTATTAGAGTTTATGTAATATTTCCATCCTATCAATCCAAGTTCCATTTCTAGTTCTCAAACCACCATTAAAATCACCATTTCTTCCTTTACATTATCATCTACATAGTCCATCATTTCCGGTCTATAACAACTAGTGTAATGACTGGATATTAATAGGATAAGGGTATTTTAGGTAGTTTATAATAATTTAGGGTTTAGAAGTTTTAGGGTTAACTTATCTATAAATAGAGCTAAGTAGAGAGAGTGTAGTCATCATGAAAATTAATGAGAGAATGAATCTTTTGTAGGTAGTGCTTAGCTTGTATTATTATTAGGGTTTATGTAATATTTCCATCCTATCAATCCAAGTTCCATTTCTAGTTCTCAAACCACCATTAAAATCACCATTTCTTCCTTTACATTATCATCTACATAGTCCATCATTTTCGGTCTATAACAACTTGGTATCAGAGCCGACGATCCGTGGTGGCCGAAAAACACCATTGTCCACTGATTTTTTCCTGTTTTCCCAAAAAAAAAAAAAAAAAGAACAAGAGAGAGAGAGAACGGTATTACTGCTGTATTGTTACTGCCTCTTTCCTTCTATTTCTTATTGTTAACCTTTCCTTCTATCACTGTCCACTGATCTTTATTTTGTTAAAGAAAAGAAAAGGAAAAAAAAAGCTTGAACCTTTATTACTGCATTACTATTATTTTGCTGTTTGGTATCAATGAATGAGCTACGACGCCTTGTTCATGAGGGTTTTGCCGAGATGAACCAGTGGTTTCCATATCGGAGGAAGCTGCAAAACACCCGCTATGAGCTTCAACTTCCTTTGTTTGATGGGAAGAATCCTAGGGAATGGGTTTGTGAAATTGAAAGTTACTTTCAGCTTTTCTGGTTCAACCCGGAAGAGGAGTTCATGGCTGCCTGTGTAGCACTTGTTGGCGAAGCATTGCGATGGTTTGAACAAGAGCGGCCCCTTCGACAATGGCGATGGCAGGACTTGAAGCTGCTACTTGTGCTACGCTTCAGTTCCTCACCATCGTCCTTTTTGGAGCACCCAACTCAGATGAGGTTTAGTGATGGCTTGAATAGTGCTGCAAGAGCCAGGAACCTTGAAGAAAGACAAGTCTGTTTAACTGAAAATGGGGATCGCGGTGGCGCATGTGGTGGTTCTGTGGGCGCTAAGGTCAGAATTCAAGGTAAAGCAAGTGGGCTGCAACGGAAGGTCGCTAATGACGTCTATGGGGGCAGCGATGGAGGAAAGGAATTTGGAGGGAAGTTTACCGTCGAGGAAGAGGATCTCGGAGGAGATCCGCGTGCGGGTTACTGTGGCGGCGGTGATGGTCGACTTAGCGGCAAGGAAAGTGCGAGGAAACCGGCGAGAAGGGAAGAAAGAAAGGATGAAGGAAAGGTGGTTGGTTACGGCACCGGTGGTGGTGCAGGTGGTGATACATCGGACATGCTTAATGATAGCACCACTGAAGATGAAGATGAAGGGAAGAGACTTCTAGAAGATGAAGGGTTCAAGAGGAGTTTGACTGAAATATCAGTTGGCTTGCAAGGGAGGCTAAGTTTAGAACATCCTAGTAAGGGTATACTGGTAAATTACCATGATGGGGGTTTTAGTGCAAAAATATGAGTTGAATTCACGTGGTTACTGGGCTACTCAAATGGAACAACTGAAACAAGGCTTTACTTATGCGTTTGGGCTTCCTCGTACTAGGCCCATTTCAATTTCATCAGCTTTAATTTCACATTTCCACACTTCCCGGCCCAAATACCAACCCAATCTCTTTCCTAGTAACAGCAGCAAACCAAATGATTATGATGCTCACTCTCAGCCCAATACTCCAACTAAGGTTTTAAAACTCCACTCCATGGCATCTTCTTGCAACTTCTCCACTCAGCCCAAAGCAATCAGAGGCCTAATCAATGAAGAGCTGGAACGACAATGGAAGCCAGGCATCAACTTTAACAACATCATTCTTCGTTGCTCACGAGGTCCGGAATACAGTGCCAATTACTTCCCACCTTGAGGACAAGGTGGAATTTTAAGGGGCCGGTAGTGTAATGACTGGATATTAATAGGATAAGGGTATTTTAGGTAGTTTATAATAATTTAGGGTTTAGAAGTTTTAGGGTTAACTTATCTATAAATAGAGCTAAGTAGAGAGAGTGTAGTCATCATGAAAATTAATGAGAGAATGAATTTTTTGTAGGTAGTGCTTAGCTTGTATTATTATTAGGGTTTATGTAATATTTCCATCCTATCAATCCAAGTTCCATTTCTAGTTCTCAAACCACCATTAAAATCACCATTTCTTCCTTTAAATTATCATCTACATAGTCCATCATTTCCGGTCTATAACATGTACATTCTACCAGAGGACGTTCTCTCAAGGGACCTTCAGAGTCTACCATCATACAAAATATGTCTTACGATTTTTTTAAATTTAAGGGACACAGCTTTTCTAAATGATTTGGAGTTAAGAAGCATTGCATGTTATTGGCAAAAGGAAGAAAACTGCAATTTGTATGGATTTAACATGATATTATAAGTTTCCATAGGGACCTAAGGTTATATTGAGCTAGCTTGCTTCCAAGCTACTTGAGCTCGGCTTGGTCAAAGCGCTTCTGAGCAGGCTTAACAAGCTGAGCCAAGCGCTTCTGAGCAGACTTGAATATAAAAACGGAAGTATATGAATGAGTTATGATTTAGTGTACTTTGTATAGATTTTAATATTTGAATAACTAACTACCCTAAATGTTAGCGAAAAGTTAGAAGTATAAAGATCTTAACTCAGAAAAATATCTAGCTTACATGTGAGCTCATGATTCGTTCTCATGCTTGTGCTTGAGTTGAGTAACAATTGCAGCTGAGCTTGAAATATTGACCTTGACAAGCTCAAGCTTGAGTTCAAGGCTGTCTAAGCTGAGCTGAACTATGTGTCTACGCGAAGCTCGACCTTGGCTCGGCTCACCATCAGACGTACTCACGTCCTGCGTCACAAGTACAGTTAAAACGCCATATTTATTGGACACTAACTTGTCAGCTCACCACACTGACCACTGATGTGATATGTAGGTCAATTTGTGGATACCATTTGATGCTTCTGGTCTATCTGTTGGCTTTATTTTACTGTTCTGCTGCCAATGAACCCTGCTTTTGCGTGAATAACAATTCAAAAGATCTAGGCTAACGAGGAACATTTTTCTGTTCTCCATTTTTGAATTTTTAATTGACTGCTGTTTTCGAATTTATGTTTACAGATCAAAGCATGCCAAGAGGTTGGACGTCACAGAGGCAATATCTTTTGATTCAATCACTGCAGGAAATGTGTTTCATTTACTTGAAGGACAAGGCGGGAAGCTTTCATTGATGCAATTTGATGTAGTAATAGTTGGGTGTGTGTAAGTCCAACGAGTCCAACACGGTTGAGTAGCTTGGGGATGCGGGCCTTGGGCAAGAAAGTGGACATGGAGAAAGAAGAGACTAAGACAAGAAGAAGAAAGTGCTCTGACTGCTGAGCTCGGAAGAGCAGCTGTAGAGCTCTGACGAGCACTATCTGCCTGACGGGCACCCTGCTACTCAGACGGGGGCAGTCACTTCAGCATGGGGTCTGCCAAATTTTTTTGTGTCATGTTTTGATCTTGCTTCCTTAGTTTAGCTCAAGAAGTATTCTATATTATGTTTCCCAAGTTTGATATAATATTGTTTCTGTAATTACAAATTAATTATATTCTAGATCTGTATGGGGTCTACCTAGCAGACCTCCAGCTGGCAGCAGCCTGCCACTCCACGTCAGAGCGTCTGGAGCAGAGCAGACCTCCTCAGGCAGACCGCTCCGGACATAGCCTTTAGGCTGGAGTTTAATGAAGGCCTCGTTCCACCTTGGCCCACTTTCAAAGAGGCCCACTCACTTTACCAGGTCAGTTACAAGTCCATGTCTCATATAAATACCCATGCCCATGCATGGGTAAGGTACGTTCAATCAAACACTCACAAAATACTTGCACTTGATACTCGTTTTCTCTCTACTAGAGATCTTGTGCTCAATTTGGACTGACTTAGGCATCGGAGAGGCGATCCTCGGAACCACCCCCGAGGTTTCTCCTTGTTTTGCAGGTAACCATCACCACGAAGGACGTTTGGGAGCCACGATTCCACCAAGTACCCACCACCACATTCACTGTTGCTGTCTTGGACAGAAACAATTTGGCGCTAGAAGGAGGGGAAGAGTAGAAAAGCCCAATCTACAACTTCGCAATGGTGGTTCCAACCTCAGAAACGCTCGATTCCGACAGTTCAGGAGGAGAAAGCAACTCTCCACTGAGAGAAACAAACACGAGATCAACAAGAAGGGGTAGTGCTGCTACCACCAGATCAGGCAGGAGGGAAAACACCATCATCCCTCACCGTGAAACCAGGCAGACCCCACAGCCAAGCAGCTTAGTGGTCATGCCCACACCGGAGCAACTTCAAGCAGCTTTTCAAGTGCTGCAGTCTGCTCAACAGTTTATGCAAACTGTTGGAAGCCAACCTGCTCGAAAGAGAAAAAGAACCGGAACACACGATTCAGTTCGAAGGCACCTGTGGCTGTCATCTGAAGAGGAGACAGCCACAGCAGACCCCTTATGCGGGTACAATATGACGAACATTACACCCACCCCGACGTCGGAGTATGGCCTATCTAGCCGCTCTGGATCCGGGTACATCAGGAGGGGCTGGCAGGAAGCAGAGTGGGATACTGAAATAATGCAGCAAGATCATCCCAGTATGTTCAAAGAACCGACACCCACAGGGTATACGGCAGGCTCAAGTCGGAGATCTGTCCACAGAGGAAGTCCAAGGGGCGTGGCCCAGAATGTCCAGCCGCGACCCAGAATCAGGCACAACTCAGGAGCTGAAGAGGCCCTGTCTGCGCCTGGTGGCGGAACGGTCAGAAGGCATGTCAGCCTAAGATTAGGAACAATACCAGAGGAGGGCTCTGGCGATAATGGAGCCCCCACAGACCTCAGAGGACTCATAGCCCATAGAGTCAACTCCAGACCCATTGTGGTCTCACCTGCAGAGGAGATTAGATCTCCTTCTAAGTCTCCCTTCACACCTGAAATCATTGCGGCCAGAGTGTCAAAAGCGAAGCTCCCGTCCAATCTCAAGTTCGAAGGGGAGGGAGACCCAAAGGAGCATGTGGCAGCCTTTGAGACCCACATGGAACTAGGAAATTACAATGAGGCCACATGGTGCAGACACTTCCCTGCCACTCTGACAGGGATATCACAAACCTGGTTCAGGACTATTCCCCAGGGAACGATTGCTAACTTTGATGAACTAAAGAAGAGATTCAAAGAGCATTTCGTTAGCGGAAGTAGGAGGAACAAATCCACACATGAGCTGCTATTGCTGAAGCAGACTCAGAATGAAAGCTTGCGGGATTTCATAGGGAGGTTCAACAAAGAGCTGGTGCATATCCCAGAGCTGGAGCAGAAGCTCGCTCTGCACGCTCTGAGGAACGCCCTACCCCACACCAGTAAATTCAGAGATGATCTTAAATGGGTCACCATGAAAGAACTCAGCGAGGCCCTGGCCCTGGCAGAAAAATACATAGCCGTCGAAGATTTCAACAAAGCATCGACACACGGAGCAGAAACAGGCAGACCTGCTAGACAGGGTACAAGGCAGAATGAGCACCAGTTCATGGGAGGCAGACTGAATTTTGGAGGCCCCAGGCCCCATCAGAGCAGAGGGAGAGAAAAACAAAAAGAAGCAGAGAGAGAAGCAGACCGGCTGAAGGCCCAAGAGAAATATAATAACTATAGCAACCTCAGCACGCCAAGGGCTGAGATCTTTCTGACCCACAGAGATGACAACAGGTGGCACAGACCACCACCCACCAAGAAGAGAAGCCTAGGCTCAAACATGGCAGAGTTCTGCGCTTTCCATGAGGCGCCGGGCCACAATACAGAAGACTGCATAAGCCTGAAAAACGATCTGGAAAGCCTGATCAGACGAGGCTACTTCAAAGAGTACCTCGCCTGGAATCAGGGGATCAAGGAGAAGGAGCAACAGAGCGAAGGACAGACATTGCAGGACAAGCTAGCAGAGATCAAGGAAGGGAAAAAGAAGACGGTATACGTCATATTTGGCAGCTCTAGCTCGATAGGGGGAGAGAGGGCTCATCTAAGGCAATTCACCCACCCCAACCTCTACTCCATCAACCAGGCAGAGCTGAGCCCAGATCTACCAAACATGACCTTCACAGTAGAAGACTGCAAAGGCATCAGTTTCCCACACTCTGACCCTCTTGTGGTCACTCTGGAGATTAGCAGGATAGATGTACGAAGAATACTGGTAGATGGCGGGAGCGCCGTGAATATCCTTTATAAGGATACCTTCGATAAAATGGAGCTAGATCGTTCAATGCTGAAGCAAGGAGGAACTCCAATCGTCGGATTCACGGGGAATTCCATCATCCCAGAGGGGAAAATACATCTGACAGTGACCACAGAGGGGCAGAACGGAGTGAAGAGAGTAGTAGTACAAGAGTTTCTGGTGGTAGACCTCCCGTCACCATACAACGCTCTGATGGGAAGGAAGTTCATCGAGGCAGTACAGGGAATCCCGTCAACCCATCATCAGACCATGCTTTTCTTAAGCAGTACTGGAGAAGTGGGCAGACTGAAGGGAGACCAGAGAGCAGCTAGGTCATGCAATCTGACCGCCCTAAAGAAGGATAAAAGACCTCCTCCTCCTGACCACTCTGGGTCCAGAAGAAAGAGGAGAAAAGAAAAGAAAGAAGGAAAGAGGAAAGAGGCCGAAGAAGCCAAGAAGGACCAGGCTGAAGAAGCCGGGAAAGAAAGAAAGGAAGGAAAGGCCAAAGAGGCCAAGCAAAGAGAGGAAGAGTGTGCTGCTATCAGTGAAGCCGATGCTCGGCCAGAAGCAGAGCAGGAGGCAAATAAGCCTGAACCGGGGGAAGAGACCGAAGAGGTACTCTTGGGACCGGAAGAAGGCAGGGCAGTCAGGATAGGCAAAGACCTGGATCCTGAAACCAGAGTCAACCTAATCAGTCTGCTGAAAGAGAATGCAGATGTGTTCGCTTTCTCGGCAGCTGAGATGCCTGGGGTGGACCCAGCCACCATCAACCACAAGTTAAACACCGCTGCAGGATACAGACCTGTGAAGCAGAAGAGGAGGAACTACTCTGCGGAGAAAAATAAAGCCATCGAGGAAGAAGTTCAGAAGCTGCTTGAGGCAGGGTTCATAGAGCCCTGCAAATATCCAGAATGGTTGGCCAATGTGGTAATGGTTAAGAAGACGAACGGGAGCTGGAGGATGTGCGTTGACTTCACAGACCTCAACAAAGCCTGCCCCAAGGACTGCTATCCCTTGCCAAGAATCGACCAGCTGGTAGACTCTACCAGTGGGCACGCTCTGCTCAGCTTCTTGGACGCGTTCAGCGGATACCATCAGATCTTCATGGACCCTGCAGACAAGGAGAAGACGGCATTCTTCACCCCTATTGGGGTATTCTGCTATGTCATGATGCCCTTCGGGCTGAAGAACGCAGGCGCCACCTATCAAAGGCTGATGGATCAGGTCTTTGCCGGTCAAAGGGGAAGGAATTTGGAGGTGTACGTTGATGACGTCATCACCAAGAGCAAAACTGAGATTGACCACATAGCAGACCTAAAGGAGACCTTCGCCAACCTCCGCAAACACAGCATGAAACTGAATCCTAAGAAATGCGTGTTTGGAGTACGGTCAGGGAAATTCCTGGGTTATCTGGTCAGCGAAAGGGGGATCGACGTGAATCCCGACAAAGTAAAAGCAGCTATGGATCTGCCAGAGCCTAAAAGCATCAGAGACATCCACAGGCTGACAGGCAGAATGACAGCCCTGTCCAAATTCATAGCTCAGTCTGCATAGAAAGCTCTCCCATTCTTCAAAATATTGAAGGGGAACAAAGAGTTCAGGTGGGAAGCAGAGCAGAAGGAGGCATTCCAGAAGTTGAAGTCACACCTCTCTGGCCTGCCAACACTGGCCAGACCCAAGACAGGGGAAGCTCTCTTCCTATATATTGCCGTTACAGCTGCAACTGTGAGTGCAGTCCTGCTGAAGGAAGAGAATAAGAAGCAGCAGCCGGTATATTTTGTAAGCCACACCCTCACGGGTGCAGAAACACGCTACCCATTGATAGAGAGGGCAGCCTACGCAGTAGTGCTGGCCACCAGAAAGCTGAGGCCATATTTTGACGCACATCCCGTCACTGTGCTGACAAATATGCCTCTGGAAAAGGCAATGGAGAAGGTAGACAAATCAGGGAGAATCATGAACTGGGCCCTGGAGCTGACAGGGTTCGGTATCAAATTCGCCCCACGAACCGCCATAAAAGCACAAGCTCTAGCTGACTTTCTAGCAGAGTGTGCCTATCAGGAATCAGTAGGAGAGCCCAGAGCCTGGGAAGTCTTTACAGATGGGTCTGCAACCATCAACGGCTCTGGGGCAGGCGTGGTCATCAGAACCCCAGAGGGGAAAATCATTGAATATGCCTTGAAGTTCATGTTTTCGGCAACCAATAATGAATCAGAGTACGAAGCGGCCATCGCTGGATTGCAGCTCTGCCAGACCCTGGAAGCCAAGCACGTCCACCTCAAAATTGACTCTCAGTTGGTAACCAACCAAGTCAAGGGGGAGTATGAGGCCAAGGAGCCGACGATGCAGAGCTACCTAGCCAGGATGAGGTCTCTGATTTCAAATTTTGAAACTTTTAGAATTGAACAAGTGCCTAGAGCACAGAGCGCACAAGCAGATACCCTGTCCAAATTGGGAAGCAGCAGTCTGCTAGAGCTGAATAGGTCTGTTCTGGTGGAAGTCAGACCCACCAGTGCAATCTGCGAGGATGCAGAGCGAGTTTTGGAACTGGAAGATATGCCAAAGTGGATCAAGGAGATCGCTGAGTATAAACAGACTGGCAAATTACCAGAAGGAAAAATGAAAGCAAGAAAACTCAAGCTGACAGCATGCAGATACTGCCTGATCGGGGACGAGCTATACAGGAAGTCTTTTTCTCTGCCCCTACTCAAATGCGTAGGGCAGAGAGATGCAGACTACATATTGAGGGATATTCATGAGGGACTCTGCGGACACGATATCGGACCAAGAGCTCTGGCCCATAAAGCTCTCAGAGCCGGTTATTATTGGCCCACAATGAAAGCTGACTCTGAAGCTCTGGTGAAAAAATGCGACAGCTGCCAGAGGTTTGCACCGAATATTAAGCTACCCGCAAACGACCTCATGCCAATCTACAACCCTATCCATTCGCCCAATGGGGGCTAGACATCCTGGGACCCTTCACAACGGCCCAATATCAGAAGAGATGGTTAATTGTGGGGGTAGATTACTTCACTAAGTGGATAGAGGCAGAAGCCCTATCCACCATCACAGAAGCAGCCGTCAGAAAATTTTTGTGGCAGAACATCATCACGAGATACGGGATTCCGAAGGCTTTCGTCTTCGACCACGGGAGACAGTTTGACAACATGCCCCTATCAGGGTGGTTGGAGCAGTTTGGGATCAAATATGCCCTATCTTCAGTCTGCAACCCTCAGTGCAACGGTCAGGCCGAAGCCGCTAACAAGCAGATCCTGATAGGCCTACAGAAGAAGCTGGAGGAGCAAAAAAGCAAGTGGCTAGAGGAGCTGCCTAACACTCTGTGGTCGATCAGAACCACAATCAAAGAATCAACTGGGCAGACCCCCTTCCACCTGGTATATGGTTCTGAAGCTGTCATGCCTGTTGAGATCGGGTCCGAGAGTCTGAGGATCAGCCTATTTGAGCCAGGTCTGAATGACGAGGCCCTGAGGACAAATCTAGATCTGCTGGATGAATACAGAAACGAAGCTAGGTTCAGAATGGAAGCCTACAAAGCCAGAGTCAGCAGATACTATAACCGGAAAGTGAGGGCCAGGCCTCTGGAGGTAGGGGATCTGGTACTCAGAAATGCAGCAGCTGTGCAAGAAGACAAAATACACGGAAAGCTGTCGGCTAAGTGGGAGGGACCTTACCAGGTTAGTGAAGAGCTACACCCCGGAACCTACAGACTGAAAAGAATGGATGGAAGTGAACTGAAAAGCAACTGGAATGCCCGAATATTGAAAAAATACTTCGTGTAACCCAGATTGTATCAAAACGCCCATGAATGAAAGGCCTTTGACCACCCTTTGTCCACCACTCTCCATTTCGCATTAAACCCCCGTCCCCTTATCAATTCTTTATGAAAAACAAAATGCCAAAATCAGATACACCCTTAGCATACTGAGAAAAAATACCACAGTCTGGTAAAAGATAACAGGGTCTGAGTCAGACTGAAGGCTGAAGAGGCTCTTCAGACACAAAAGTAAACTATATAACGAAGAAAGGGAGTCGGCCAAAAGGTTAACTCTGTCCAAGAGCCCCTGAGGCCCGCAGAGTGATCGGATGCCGACTCGACTTACCGATGTAATAGACCTCTACCTTTAAAACTGCGGGGCCGAAGACCCAAACAGCAGCAAGGATAAGTCATAGACACCTAAGGCTAATGGGGACGCGAGAGTTCCTAAGAACCAAAGCGTACCCCGACACGAAAAAGATGGCAGAATGAGCTAAAGGGCGAACCCCAAAACTCCCAGAACCATCATGACTTAGGGCGTCAAAATACCTCCTCTGCTCTGCTGTTGTTGATCCTTTGTCATACATAAGGCAGAGCAGAAGAGTAAAGGGCCCCTAAAGTCCCAGCTCTGAGCAAATCTCACCGGCCACCAAGCCAAGTAAACAAAAACGCCCAGATATATTGCTTGATCGCACGGTAGACTCATTATCAGAGCAGAACGCAAGTACTTAGCAGAAATAACAAAACTTGGTATGCATCAAATAGAAAGCACAAAAGTCAACAGAAGAACGCAACTCGCATTGCAGGAAAAATAATTGAATCTTACATAAGAAGATCTGGCTATAAGCCAAATCAGAGTGCTACATAGTACTACAACAACGGCGGCTACCTAATCAAAAGAAGGGAGCAAATACAGATGAAAAGGAAATGTTTGACTATTTAATTACAAATATTACAAGATAGTCAATTAGGATATCATCGGAGGGCTAAAACGGAGGACTGCAATCAGTTCAGCACAGGCTCCCAGCTCACCTACCTCAGCAGCTCAGACAGGAGTCACAAGAAGACTGAGGCGAAGCATGAGATAGCCGCCCGAGTTCCTATTGCTTAGGAACGGAGCTGCCATCCTTTGCAGAGCTCCCATCAACTTGCTGCTCTGAAGACTCTCCCTCTGAAGGCAGAGAGTAGAGCAACTCCAGATCTCTGAGCTCCTGAGTCACCGGAGGTCGCATATGCACCTGACTGGCGTAGGCGTCCTCAAAAGCATCCCAGTTGAAAGAGGGCTGCAAATGCCAGAGAACCCTGCGGACCGCAACTTTGCAGTACTCCCAGTACTTGTTCCCAAACGCTTCCTCCATCTGCGCAGCCCGGGCAGCCTCCTCCGCCAGCAGCTGAGCCTCTTTCTGCTTTAGGGCTACCTCAGCCTCCTTAGCCTGCTGAGCCTCCCTCTCAGAAAGCAACTTGGAGAACTCTGCCCCTAGCTCCTCCTCCTTCTGTCTTAGAGCTGCCTCAGCCTCCTTGGCTTGCAGAGCCAATTTAGCAGAGCAGCCTTCATATTCAGCCCGTATAGCACAGAGCTGACCCCTGAGCTGCTCCTACTCCTTCAACGCTGCCTGCAGCCGGGCCTCGGAGGTCTTCAGCTTAGTCTCCACCGTCGAAGCACGAGACAACGCCTCACTAAGCTGGGAAGAGAGCCGGGAATGCTCAGCCGCGATAGCCTCTGCTTGCGCCGCCTGAGCCTCCATGCGTTGGTTGACGGTCCGCAAGGTGTCGCGCTCCACAATCAGAGCATCCCTCTCCTCCTCAGTTTCGCGGCAGGTGGACACAATCAGAGAGTTCTGGGCTTTCAGCTTGGCATACTCTGCTCTCTGCTGTGCTACCTGAGCCTTAAGCTGCTGCAGTTCAGGGAGATCTGCCTCATGTCTACCCAGCCCTACAGCATGGTAGAACTCCCCAATGAAGGCGCCGGCCCGCGCAGCCTGTAATCAAGGAAAAAGCAGATCAGAAAGAAATCTTAATGTCATAAACAGATGACTGTAAAAAGGACAGACAACTCACCAGGGGGACATCTTGAACAGCATAGTCCGGTGAGAAGCGACTTGCCAGAAGCTTCAACCACTCACTGGGATCAGGGAAGGCCACGGACATCTGCTCCCGCCCCTGAGCCTCGTGCTGGTCGTCCGCCGATTCCCTCTGCAGAGAACCTGAGCCAAAAGAAAGTCCAGTCAGTTCCACAGAAGGGAAAAGGCCGGAGCTAAGACCAGGTAAGGGATACACACCTTTGGTGGCGACGTCGTCCTCAACAACAACGATCCGAGGGAGTCAGCAGGGAGACGAGTCTTCTTCTTCTGAGGAGCTCCTTCCTCACTCTGCCTCTCTGCTGGCCTCTTCTGGGAATGAGAAGAGACCTCAGGCTCAGCCGTAGTCTGCTGAGCACCCTCTGCAAGGGGTTTAAGCTGGCCCGCAGTGGGAGCAGAGGTCTGAAGAGCCGCAACAGACTGCACCTTCCTAGCCCTCAATTGCTGCTGAAGAAAACAAAAGGTAAAAAATGCCGTCAGTCAAGTAAGGCACAGAACGAATTGACTCTACAAGAGGGAAGAGAGGAAAAGGAAACACTAACCACACGCGCCAGATCCTCAGGAGTAGGGGCAAGGACCTGCTTAAAGCCTCTGGGAGGAGGAGGAGCAGCCTTCCTACCAGGAGGAGTAGGCCTCTGGACAGGAGGAGTAGACTTCTGGACAGGGGGAGACACGACAGTCTCCACCACTGGGACGGAAGCCAAGCTCTGCTGCTCCACCCTCTCATGCTGGAGAGGCTCCACCATCTCCTGGTTAGTCTGAACGGGCGTAGGGACGGCCTGCCCAGCAGAACCTATCACATTAAAATAAAAACAGGGAAATCAAGAAGGTGCAGGTAAAAAGAAACCGATAACAAAGAGCAGTTTGGGTCTGAAGAAGACAGCTACCTGACTGGCCCTCACTCTGATCCTCTGCAGACTGAGTCGTGACAGTCTTAGCAACCTCCGCTCCCGTCCTGTCAAACTCTATCATGGCTTGGTGGGACTCCTGACCAGCTTCATCAGGCTGAGCAGAACCACCCACTGGAGTAGGTTCTTTCTCCGTCCTGTCAAACTCTGCCGCCGCTTGGTCAGGCCCTCCCATGGGCACATCCTCCACCACAGGCGGTTCTGAAAGTAAAAAGAGAAAATGAGAAGCAATTAGCAGAGTGCACACAAGCAGAAAGAATACCTTGGGGTTCATCATAAGTAATATCTGGTTGCGCAGGAGGAAGCTGTTGCAGGGGCTCAACAATCAGAACAGTCCCTTGCAGAGTGCTGGCCCCCTCTGTAGATCCACCAACATCATCGTCTCCCGGCAGATGCGCAGCACGCCGGGAACGATGGATCTGCAGAGGAACAGCCACCGCCTCCTCCTCGTCATCAGATTGAATCTCTGTGACAGTGGCAGAGGGGCCCCCTTGCGGCCGGGACGTCCCAGTAAACCTATCCACAAGTTCCGGGCGCTTGGTCCGGAGGGAAGGATGGTCCAAGGAAGTAGTGTTAATCTCCCTGATGAAATCAGGGACGGTGTAGGTCCCTGGGTCAGGTACCGGACGATACCTGCGACACACTGAAGACTGACTCAAACCCAGCTCCCAAGGAATGGAAGACCCCAGAGTCTCTGCAATATTAGAATATTCGTTAGCTACAGCAAGTCAGAATGCAGAAGGAAAATAATGGAAAGGGGCAGAACACGCCCGCCAGCTCAAAACCCACCCTTAATCACTTGGCGAACAAACTGTCTGCACGGAGCTGCAGCACAGTACAAACAATGAATCACAGCAGAGTGGAAAATGAGAAGCAGGGTTAAGGGTTGGCAGAGTGCTTACCAGTAGTATAGTCAGGGGACAGATGGCCTATCCTCAGGAAGGCATTCTGACACATCACATAGTGATGCGGTAACCAGTAGTTGGGAAGAAACTGCTTCCCGGCAGTAACCTTGGATCTGGACTTGAAGTAGTAGTAAGCTACCCTCTCGTCCCAGTTCAGCACATTCGGGTCCAACTGCCTCTGGAAGTTAGGCTCCACAGGGCCCAGAGGGGCCTTAAATTGATAAGGGTGCCCTTCCTCCGTCGGTACCCTAACAAAGACAAAACTATCCTGCCAATCTTTCAGACTGAGATCGACGGGATAGACCGTCAGATGATTGGCTCGCACCGAGCTGGTGAAAAAGCTATACTCCCCCCCTGCCTCTTAAAGTAAAACAGGCATTGAAAGAGTTTCATGGTGAGGGGGAAGCCCAGAGCTTCACAAACCCAAATAAACCCCAGAATCTTCTTCAGAGACTGGGGATTGACTTGGCAGAGAGCCATGTGATACCGGCAGAGAACCCACTCCAAGAACCAGGGGATGGGGAATCTAAGCCCGAACTCCAGCTGCTTCATATAAACAGCAGTGTACCCCTCTGGTACATCTGACAGGCTCTGACCCTCTCGGGGAAGCACTACCCAAGACCCGCGAAGCGGCTTGATCTCCGCAGCAATCTCAAGGTAGTATGCAGCATGCGCCCGTTTGAACGCTTCTGCAGATTTCTTCGCCAAATAAGGTTTACCCTTGCTGTCGTAAAGGGCAAGACTCCGCATCTCATGGTCGCTGTACTTCCATTTGACTGCGGGCAGAGTGGGCTTAAACTTGTAGTTGGGAGGAAATCTGTTGGTTTCAGGACCCAACACCTCCTTACGAAGACCGTTCCAGGGGGTCAAAGATCTCCCATTCCTCCGGAACCACCTCGTCCTTACACCGAGGCAGATCCAACTTTAAAAACGGGGACTGAGTGTCCATCGGATAAGGCTCATCCGGCTCGGACGAAGAGGTAGATACCACATCCTTCCCACGGGAAGCAGCAGATTGAGAAGTAGACATTCTACACAACACAAGAAACAGACGACAGCACATCAGACTTGCAGTCACAACACAAGACAGTCTGGCACCTCAGACCTACAGACTGAGCTACCAGACTGGGGGGCAAGGATGTGTATGGTATGTAAAGATCAGAAATAGCCAAGAAATAGGATATTTTCTTGCTTTTCTTACAAAAAGATACATGCAAAAATAGTCTGGCACCTCAGACCTACAGACTGAGCTACCAGACTAGGGGGCAAGGATGTGTATGGTATGTAAAGATCAGAAATAGCCAAGAAATAGGATATTTTCTTGCAAATAACGTAGACAAACAATAAAGACACATCGCAGGCTTACAACCCAGCAAGTAAAGAGGATAACAGGGTAAACAAAGCAAACCCTAAAAATCTTAAATGTCAACAGTAGAGCAGAACTCAGCTGAAGAAGCAGAGCAGAGCCTACCAACCAGAGCAGAGTCCTGCTGAAGAAGCAGGACAGAGCCTATCATTCAGAGCGGCAGAACGGAAACGAAACAACACCAAACAGATCTATGAAACAAAGAAGTAAACAATCGCATCTGAAGACCAAAGGAAAGAAACCCTAACCTCAAAAACACAGGCAAATAAGTGCGTACAGAAGGAAAAAGGGGGAGAAATCCATAAACACAGAAAAGATCACATCAAAACCATCCAAGAAGGAAAAAACCAAAAGTAGATCTGGGAAAAGGAGTTTACCTAGATGGAGAACAGAAGACGCCAAGGAAGAGAAGATAATCAAGAGAAATCACTCGAAAATGGCTAGGGCGAAAAGAAATTCTTGAAGAACAACAAGAAAGTTTGAAAGCAAAGAGTTCGAAGGAAAGAAAACTGAAAAGTTTCACAAAAGGTCGATTCAGCCTTTAAATAGGCATAATTCGTCCACTCAGCACCAACTTATCATCATTACATTCCTTGGGAACCCAAAGAGTCACATCAATTCAATTCAATTCAATTCAAAATGAATTAATGACCCCCAACCAAATGGGCGGGAAAAATGGAAGCATTCTGGAGTTTGTGAAGAGCAGCTCACAGACAGCCACGTATCATTCCGCGAAGAGCAGAACGCCAGATCAAAAACAAATGCACCCAGCATATTGCAATCTGCAAATACTGGGTCCGGGAGGCAAATTGTATGGGGTCTACCTAGCAGACCTCCAGCTGGCAGCAGCCTGCCACTCCACGTCAGAGCGCCTAGAGCAGAGCAGACCTCCTCAGGCAGACCGCTCCGGATATAGCCTTTAGGCTGGAGTTTAATGAAGGCCTCGTTCCACCTTGGCCCACTTTCAAAGAGGCCCACTCACTTTACCAGGTCAGTTACAAGTCCGTGTCTCATATAAATACCCATGCATGGGTAAGGTACGTTCAATCAAACACTCACAAAATACTTGCACTTGATACTCGTTTTCTCTCTACTAGAGATGTTGTGCTCAATTTGGACTGACTTAGGCGTCGGAGAGGCGATCCTCGGAACCACCCCCGAGGTTTCTCCTTGTTTTGCAGGTAACCACCACCACGAAGGACGTTTGGGAGCCACGATTCCACCAAGTACCCACCACCACATTCATTGTTTCTGTCTTGGACAGAAACAAGATCTAAATTAGAGTTTAGAATATGTTTTACTTGTTTTTTCGAACCTCTATGTAGAGGAGGTTTGAGATACTAATTTTCTAAGAAGAAAAGAGTCAGTAGAGAAAGAGTCAAAGTTTAGAATGTGAGATTGTTAAGAGTTATTGACTTATTGCTCACTAGCCTTATATGCACGCGATGCGTGCCTCGTGTGAAAGAGTAATATGTAAAGATTTGGAAGGAACTATATTGTAATTTTTCCAGTGAATTAAGTGTATACATATATAGTTTTCATGCTATTAAAAATAATTATTAAGTTTTAGTTATTTTGTTTTTTTAGAGGCTGTAATTATTAATCTCAAAAGAGTTTAAATAGTGAAATAATTTAAATACATAAAAAAGTGTAATAAATATTAGAGAGTTAAACAACAATAATAATTTAAAAACAAAACGCCAAAGAAGACAATAATCTTACAATATATTAATGGAAGATGTCATTAGCATCATCACTCATGAGTTAAAAAAATAAATCATCCCTCTCCCTCTAACACTTTCTCAATCATCCTAAAATACTTTATCATGTTTCATGATCAATTTGATCAAATGCAACATCACTCATGAGCAATCAATCAATTATTCATGTATTTGAAAAAAAAATCAAAAGTATATAAAAATATAGCAAAGTGGGTGTCTATTTATAGATCTCGAGAAAATATAACCATTGGCATTTTTTTAAATTATGTTTATTTTGCAGATTTTTAGATATCTTAGTTTGAAGTTTTAAACATATGTTGCTAAAAATATGATGGCTAAGATAGGAAATAAAACTTAATTCCTTAATAACTTCCTTGATTATTTTTTTTTCTTTTCTTAATTTTGGTGTCCACCCCCCCTCTTCCCTTATAGTATAGAGATAAAATTAGTAAAACTGCGTCAAGAGCTTTTACCCTACTAGTTAGTAAAGGGTTTTTTAGTTCAATGTTTTTTGTCTTTTTAATTTCAAAATCTGCTCTACAATATGCTTAATTATTCTGGTAGTTAATTTGCTTCTCACTGTAACTTACCATAACTTACCATATGTTTAATTTTAATATGGAATGGTATACAAGGAATTTCAAAGGTATAGTAGAAGATCCCTCTTTGATATATTTATTACTTCTAATACAAAGTACAATGAGTACTAGAGGTAGAGGTGGCCATTGGGCGGGTTGGCCCTGACCCAGCCCTGAACCGATCCGGCGAAAAACATGTCCAGCCCTGAACCGATCCGGCGAAAAACATGTCCAGCCCTGAACCGATCCGGCGAAAAAACATGTCCAGCGATTGGTGAAATTTCTATATAAAATTAGTATTTGATTTACTCTATGAGTTATTATTTCTAAGAATTATCCTTTTTAAATAATACAAAAATGATTTTTACTTAAGGTGCATTTCCAATATGAAAAAAAAATTGCATTAAAAAAAGTTGTATGAAAAAAAATGAAAAACCCTGAACCGGCACTGAACCAGCCCTAAACCGACACTAAATCTAGCCTTAAACCGACCCGGACCCTGGCACTGAACTAGCCCTGAACCGGCCCTGAACCTTTCTTGAACCGCCCATGAATCGGTTCAGGTTCAGAAAAACATAACCCTGACCCAGCCCTGAACCGGTAGGCCTGGGTCAGGGTCAAGTTTTTATGAACCGGCCCGTATATAACCCAACACTGAACCGGCAAAACCCAGCCCGTGGCCAGCTCTAACTAGAGGGATCAAATGACATAGTAGTTTGTTTGTTGATAGCTTAGAGGATGAGACGTATAACTATAGCTTTTCATCAAATTATATCGTTTTTGACCATTTTTTATTTCTCTCTTAGCTTCTTAGAGATGGCCACGGGCCGGGTTGTGCCGATTCAGTGCTGGGTTATATACGGGCCAGTTCACAAAAATTTGGCCCTGACCCAGCCCTAAGACCACCCCGGGCCGGTTCAGGGCTGGGTCAGGGTTACGTTTTTCTGAACATGAACCTATTCGAGGGCGGTTTGGGAACGGTTCAGGGCCGGTTCAGTGCCAGGGTCCAGGTCGATTCAGGGCTAGATTTAGTGTCGGTTTAGGGCTGGTTCAGTGCCAGTTCAGGGGTTATTTAATTTTTATAATACAATTTTTTTTTCATATTGGAAATGCACCATAAGTAAAAATTATTTTTTTATTATTTAAAAAGGATAATTCTTATAAATAATAACTCATAGAGTAAATTAAATACTAATTTCATATAGAAATTTCACCAATCGCAACTCCCAATAACAAATACTCATTAATCATAATCATAATCGTATATTATACTTTAATAATCATAATCATAAATATAGTTTATAGTTTATTAATCATAATTATAATTTAAAGTTTATTTATCATAACCATAGTTCAATTTCACATATCATAAATCATAATCATATTATAATTCATCAAAATCTTAATCATAATTTATACGTCACCAGTCTATTAGTCATTGATAAAAATAATCATAAACTTTATGATTTTAATTAGGGTACAGGGTTTAGGGTACATGGTATAAGGTTACGGTTTAAGATTTAAATTTATGGTATAGGGTTTTAGTGACGGTTTAGAGGCGGTTCAAGGAAAAATTTAAGAATGGGCCGGTTCAAGAGCGGGCTGGTTTACGGGCCGAGTCAGGGTCGGTTCAGGGTTAGGATCGGTTTAGGACCGGTTCTGAAATTTGAAAACATGAACCTGAACCGAACCAGTTCTTTGACCGGGCCGGGCCGGTTTAGGGCCGAACCGGTTTTTCGCCAAAGGTTCAGGGCTGAGTCAGGGCCAACCCGCCCAATGGCCACCTCTACTTCTGGCTAACCACAAGAAGTCAAATTTTCCTTGTACCAGTCAAGTTTCCTGGTGAAAGAGAATTTACTATTTTAAATAGAAAGTTTGTCAAAGAGTCATATTGACGAATTAAATGATTATAGGATGGGATCAATAACAAAAATAAGACTGCAACATCATCTATATGAATTGGCACATTGGGCCAAAAATTCATGTTTATCTCTATCTAGCAAAATCAACAAGATTTAATCTCACCCCCCAAAACCCTCACCCTTTTGGAGATTGGTCACTAATTGCCCATCTTGGAGATTGATCACTCATAGAGTCATAGCTCGCATGTCAGCCAGAACTTGCGATATATTCAAAAAGGTTTCAAAAGCAGGGCAAAGGCAAAGAATCCATCTGACTTGTTGAGCTCAGCTTCCATCTTCACTGTCTGAAAGAATGAACTCCTGGATTTTCTCCCTGCATACATGTGATTCATAACTTTAGCATTTACTTCAAAGATGACATAAGCACGGCTCTCACCCGGAAAACATATTCAGTAATCAGTACATTGAGTCACAATAATTGAATGTGAATGTTTTCTCTCTTCTCCCTTCCACCAACTTCTCTTCCCCAGGTGGTGGGAAAAAGATGGCAGAAACTTAATCTACAGGCATAATTTCCCAAATCCAGTACCAATCACCGTATAGAAGATCTTTATGCACGTCTCTCAAATTTATAAGTAATTTGATTAGGGGTTAGGGGAATGAGTGAATCTCTAATGGGCAGTTGCTAAAGTTGATCATCAAAGAAGTATGTTTTAGACTCGTTCATATAGGCTGAGTTAGGCCATCAAAGCAAACAGAGAAGAGTGTTCAATTATATTCCATCAACGAAATCCAATGACCACTCTGTTTATTTCGGAACATCCAGTCCATGCCAATTGGAAACGGTTCCAGTTCCTAAACCAAAAGACTTTAAAGAATATATTCTACAAAAAAAATATAAATAACAAAAGAAATGAATCCAGATATTCATTCTGTTAAGCACGCCTCTCAACCAGGAAACCACATTCAGTACACAAGGCACAATTAAGTGTGAATGTTCTCTCTCTTCTCCCTTCCACCCCTTCTCTTCCTCAGATGGTGGGAAGAAGATGGTAAAAATTTAATCTACATGCATAATTTCCCACATCATATACAAATTACTGTATTATTCTCCTTTCTGAAGATTTTGTTACGCCAATCTCTCAAATTTATCAGCAATTTGATCAGGGGTGAGGGGACATAGTAACACAACAGTGGACCTACTCAGACCAATGAGTGAATCTCTAATGGACCTCACACTAAACTTTTTACTTGGTGTTTTGTACAAATTTAGTGGGAGGCTAAAGTTACTTCTCTATTTTTGTACAAATACCAACTAAGTCAGCTTAGTTAAGTGATATTTTGTGACACTATATACTAATAATACTTTTTTGCCCCCTTGGCTCCGCCAATGGGTGTAGCTTCAATCTTTGTGTGTGTTTTCTGTTATGATATCAGAGAGGAAAAATAAAGAAGTGGTCGTCTACTCTCCCATATCGGTGTTAGATTCGGAAGGATAAGGGTGGCAACAGTGTTGGGTGGTGGTGTCAGTGGTGGGTTGGACGGTGTAGGAATGGTGGGGTTGAATGGGCTGGGGTGGGTCTGTGGTGGTGATGAGGATGAGTGGTAGGGTCAATTGGTAGGATCAGTGGTAGTTTGGGGTAAGTTTGGTGGTGGTGGTGGTGGGGGGGTTGGGAGGGGGGGTGTGGGGGGAGGGAGGGGAGGGTGGTCAATATTGATGAGGTCAGTGGTTGCGTGGCTTACAGTTGTTAATATATTAAATGGTTTTGGCATCAACTGGTATTGTATAATTAAAAATTAAAAGATTTAGACATCTAGTGGTGATTAGCGGTGATTTCACAGTAAATTTTTGTTCAAAAATATCGCTTCTATAGATATAGACAACAAAACTGACTAATCCAGATAGACCAGTTATTCACACTTACAGTAGCTCATTTTTTTTTTACCAATACAAGATTTAATGGACAAAATGCAACTAAGATACTCACCTTAGCAACTTACTGTTACTTGAGCTATTGCTCATTGTTGCTCGGGTTATTAGAGGCTGAGGTAAGAGCGCATGAAACTGGTCCATAGACACCGAAGCATCATGAAGTATCTGAAATCTGCAACTTGAGCAGCAAGTATCTCCAAAGGACTCAGCACTCGGCCGCTCATCAGAAAAACTGTCTAAATTTGAGGAGTCGGAAGCATGGAGTGGACTATTGCACAGAGAACAGAATGATTCAGGAGGAGTTGCCTCGTCTGACTTGATGTTGAACTTCTTCTGACGCCTTTGGGTTGCTAGACGTGCCTTAGGGTCATCATCAACATCTGGAAGTCTATTAAAACTGAATGGTGTAAGTTTCCCAGCAGTCCTCACAATCGTGCATTCCCGAGAGGGATTTTCTTCCTAAATGGGTAAAACATCTGTAAAATTACTGATAGGATGCTTACTAATTGAACAAAGAAATAGAGATACCTGCAAAAGCGAGACAAATGACGAAACCAATGCATTGATCCCAGACTGAGGAGCATTGACAATCACTAATGTCTTCAATCTGCCCTGTCAAAAATGGGAACAAAAGATTCATAAGTGCGATAGCATTAAATTTCCAAGTGTGATTCTTAGTTACTTACATGCTATTCATATTTCCTAAATAGAATGATATGCCTCTATAACGTAGAGGTACTTTAACACTATAAACACATAAAAGCCTGTTAGCAGAAGTAAAGACACTGAAGGATATAGTTGACAAACCCATCAAGCTGACAAAGCATGTTGAGCTCCTGTGCAAGACAATCACGAAGAGGAAGCAACACAGGCACCTGCCATCTTGCATCAACATACTGTATATCTGCAGGTAAGGAGTATCCCTGGCCCTGCAAAAAAAACAAATAACCATACGAAAAGATTTTTAAAAAAATCCATCAAATCAAGCTAAAATGTACTGAAATTTTAGTCATCTAATTAACAAGGACCAACCTTTACAGTTGCTGAAAGTACATGACGAGCTATAGTTGAAGTGCATGATCCAAGAACCAACTTAGTGTACCCATTTTCTACAGCAACCTGAATAATAGTCAATATATAACTTTAAAATCATTTTCTTCCCGGTGAAACTGGCAATAAATGACAACACACAATGTCTAACCTTCTGCAAACATAACATGCAAAGATGTGTCAAAACATCTTCTTTACCAGTTTGGTCACCAATAGCATCTAACAGCCTTCTCAATCTCTCTTTATCATCAGCGGGATTTAAGGCATAGATGCTTTCAAGAGGAGCAATATGCAGCAGTTTCTCAGGCGTGGCAAGATCACTGACAACAGTCTTTATGTGTTGAATTGCTTGATCAGCTTGGGCAGTTGAAATGCAGCGAGCTGAACTTTCATCAACAAAAACAACTCCTACCCCAAACACGGGTAGAGATTTATCCCTACTCGCGTCAAAGTTCTTCTGAGCTTTATCTTGCATCTCATGGACAAATTGCAAAGCCACCCTGGCATGAAAAGAATTCTTCTTCAAAATACGAAATATACTTCATGCAATACTCTTCAATTAACTACTACTCCCTTCGCCTATAATATTTGCACTCTCCTTCTTCCGCCCATCACAAAATAATAGCAGAACTTTTAATATGTAAAGGACGCACAATTATTTATTATTTCTCCCAACCTGTTGGTCCCCATTATCACCTTTTCCATCCACTTCTCCCATAAAAAAACTATATACATGCCCCCCCTACCCCTTCCTTTAATAAAATAAGACTCCACCATCTCCTATTACATCTACTTTCACAAATAAAAATCGAAGCAAATGGCTCAAAAAAACTCACCTAAACTTCATGTAAACCCAAATGTTGCAATCATTGTCGCAGTGGCTATTAATTCTTGTGTTTCGTATCACCAAACATATGTCAAACAAATTAGACTCCTTGTGATATCTATTACCACCATCACACCAAAGAGTTCTGCCTTACTGCTAGTCCACTATAATGTAGAGCTGTCTACCTCAAAAGCTCGAACCATAATTGCAGCAAAAAGTGGAGTCTAAAATTATCAATTTTTAACCTTTTAATAAACCCACCAACTTGATCAAGGATGTAACACTCTTAAGTCTTCAAGAATTTGACTCATCTCTAAGGACATGTGATGAAATAAAGAGGTGAAAATCATCTAGACGAATAGGTATTGAGCTCTAAGTACTAAAGCAACACTTTTTAAGTTGACGCATATGTTAGATGGGCATGAGCACGACTAGATGTACCGGACAGCGGTCAAGCTCTCCATTTTCCAAAAGATAATTCGAAGTTCTTTCCCTTCTAAAATGAAAGATTCAAGTTCAACAATTGATACCCAAATTCAGAGTCCTTTTCCTTGGATGTCTATCACATACATGCATTGATTAAGAAAAACAATACATCATACATATGTTGTCCTCACCTACCAAAAATCACAAAAGGGAACTATTGATGTTGTTTAGACACCGATTGAGTGTTATTCGGATGGACTCGGCCATTTTGTAGAAAAAAAGAGTCAAGTTTCAGTGCAAAATGCAGTATACAGGTTTGGTATCAGAGGAGCACGACAAGACACGACGCTCAATGTTTGGTAAACCAGGGTGTCGAAGTAACATAGAATTCTTGTTTGTCGTTGTATCTTTGTTAGTTTTGTCTGCATAGCTAAGTCGCAAGTTATGGCACACTCATACATAAGACTCTTGTATCTGTAAATTAGTGTGGATGTTTTCATTGGATCAGTAGTCTTCCAAAGTTTTAGCTTTCAAGCTAAGCTATCTATGAGCTCTCCGGACAACTTAACTCAAATGAAAATAATTGAAGAGAAAAATATTTCAATAAAGTAAAAGTATGATGTTGAATTGAACTGAAAATAATAGAACAGAAAGCACTTCAATAAAGTAAAAATATTACGTTGAATTGAACTGAAAATAAGCCTAGCAGCCTGTTCTACCCTTATTTTCAGTTTAATTCATTTATTTTTCACTTCAGTTCAGCTCAATTCACATGTGCATTTTCACTTCAGATCATTTATTTTTCACTTCAGTTCATCACAACACAAATGTCCCCAATACTTTTACTCTCACATTTCACTATTTCGTAGTGCGCATTCAAATCATTTTTTTCATCAGTTCAATTCAACTCACCTCACCTCATTTGTTTTCAGCCGAATAGAACAGAGTAAACAAAAACTACTATAGTAACATTCTCACCACTGCACAATACTTTTAATCTCACATTTCACTATTTCGTTCAATTCCAAATTCAGTTTAGTTTTTTTCACTTCAATTCATCTCACATCATCTGTTTTCATCCAAAGAGAACAGAGTAAACAAAAACTACTATAGTAACATCAACTCACCACCGCAACAATACTTTTAATCTTACGTTCAGTTCCATTCCGTTATGTTTTTTTTTTCCGAGTTCAATTCAGCTCACCTCATTCGTTTTCAGCCGCAGAGAACATAAGTAAATTAAAAACTACTACAATAACACCAAACTCGCCACTTCACAATACTTTTAATCTCACATTTCACTATCTCATTCAATTCCAAATTCAGTTTAGTTTTTTTCGTCACTTCAATTCAGCTCAAGTTACCTCATCTGTCAAGAAAAGGTTACCTAGAGCAAGGTCCAGCAGAAAAAGCGACGAGAACCTTATCATCAGGAGAAATCATAGCGTTAGAAGTGACAGCAAGGTCCACTCAATTCAGTTAATCATCAGTTTAGCTAATTTATTTAATTTTCAGCTCAACTCACTTCACCTCCGTTCCACTCAGTTTAATCTCAGCTGTTTTCAACCCGAAGAGTAAAGAAAAACTACTACAGTAACATCAAATCGCCACTGCACAATACTTTTAATCTCACATTTCACTATTTTAATTCAATTGCAAATTCAGTTTAGTTTTTGCTTCAGTTCAATTCAGCTCACCTCATTTGTTTTCGGCCGAAGAGAACAGAAAAACTACTTTCGTAACATTAAAAAAAAAGAAGGTTACCTAGAGCAAGGTCCAGCGGAAAAAGCGACGAGAACCTTATCATGAGGAGAAACCATAGCGTTAGAAGTGACAGCAAACCTAAACTTTCCGAAAAGCGAGCCACGAAAGCAATCGGCGCAAAATCGGCCGTCATCGCCGCCGCCGGAGCCTCCAGCAATGGCGTCGTTAAGCTTGCACTTGACGCATATGTTAGGGTTTAGTTGGATTTGGCGACGGAAGAGATTAGAGGTGCCATTGTTGGTGTGAGAGAGAGGGATAGGTTGTTCATTGTCGTCGTCTTTATGGCAGCCTGATTGGCATGAAGTTTGACCACAGGACATGGCGGTTGTGCGGCGTATTTTTGCCGTTCTTTGTCGATGGTTGGTGGTAGGAGTACGGGGAGATGAGAACAAGGGCGGTGTTGATGGCTGAGTGCCTGAGTTTTAACAAGTTTAAAGCAATAATGAGCTAAGTTTAGTATCAATAGGCTCAATTCACTAAAATTTGATTTAGTTCAGTATGAATAATTTCACTTCAGTAATAATAAGTTCAATTCTATAAAAATCAGTCTCAATTTTAATAAATTATTAGGTAATTTGATAAAAATAAATTTAATTTACTAACAATAAGTTTGGTTAATCTTAGTTTTACTACGTAGATTAAGGCCCTTTCTAGTCGACTTATTTTAATAAGTTAAAAGCAAAATGAATTCAATTTAGGCTCTATTTAGTTCACCTTATATTTGTTGAACTAAATTGATTTTTTCTGAGGTGAACTTATTTTTAGTGAACTGGACTTATTTTTACTGATTTATATTGATTTTTCTTCTTTGCAATATTAATTTTTACTGAATTGAACTTATTTTTGCTAAACTGAACTTATTTTTACTGAAGTGAACATTATTATTTTAAGGTGAACTGAACAGGGCCTTAGTATTAATAGGCTCAGTTCATTGAAAATTAATTCACTTCAGTAAAAATTAGTTTAATTGTGTATGAATAATTTCAGTTCAATAATAATAAGTTCGATTCTATAAATATTGGTCTCAATTATAATTAATTATTAGGTAATTCAATAAAAATAAGGTCGATTCATTAAAAACAAGTTCATTAAAAACAAGTTCGTTTAGTAAGAATAAATTCAGTTCAACAAAATTCAGTTGACGAGAACAAACCTAAAATGATAGTTTACACATTTAAACTTATCTTTATTCTATTGGTAAACCTTGTTGAAGAGAAGGAAAGATTGCATCTTACATCCAAAAGTTTTTTTAATCTTAGCACCCCTAGTGTTTTTTTTTCCTTAAGTTAGTTCTAAAGCGTTTCCTTTTTATTAGAAACCCACTAATTTCACTTTTACCGTTACATTAGACGTCAAGTGGAGGCTTACTAAGCAACTAACTCAATTTATTTGCCTATAGCAATCGATTTTGGCTCTTGATGATCACTCAAAACAACTTGGAAGCAAATTGGGAGTGATTATGCAAAATTGGCAGCAATTCAACACTCTTCTTTATATTAGTTGAATTCGAATCTCTAAGTTAATGGGAAAGTCTTTATTTTTCTTTAATTTTAGGGTTGGACGATTTGTAAGTAGGTGTCATTGTGGCATCCGAGTTGCATGAAGGTAGTCTTAGAGAAAGAAGAACCTTGGAAGGAGATTCAGTGCATGCAAATTCTATGAACCAACGAGCAAGTTTAGCGATTGCAACTGCTTCAAATGGCCCCCTACGCAAGGTTACAATCATGTGAAAATGGAATATAATCGCCTCGTAGAACACTAATTAAAAGAGGGGAATTGAGCATCGACAAGGAGAGATAGGTAGATAGATGCAAATGATGAAGAGGATAATAGTGATGAAGAGGAGAGAGAAGCACGAATTAAGTTAAAATGTTTGGAGGGAAATAATAACAAAACATAGATGGCCCCACTTGACGTTTAATTGAATGAAAAAGTGAAATTGGTGATAGCTTCTAATAAAAAGAAACGTTTTGGTGGTAACTTTTAAAAAATATTAAGGTGGTGAGATCTAAAAACAAGAAAACTAGTGATGGTAAGATGAAATTTTGCTTAAAAAGAACGAAGGAAGTAGTAAGGAAAAAAAAGTGCAATTTGACTACTTTTTGATTAAAATTGATCAATTATTACTTAATTTAGCCAATTTTGAAATGTTTTTCTATTATAAATGTTTTTCGAGTTCTCGCATTAGATCACCTATAGCACTTATAGCTACAAGCCTACAACTCTAACTTGATTATTTCCTAATAATAAGACTTAAATATATCATACTAATTATACATTCGCATATATGACGAATACTCTCCTGAATGACCTAAGGAGTACATATAGAAATACTACTAAGCACCTTTTAGATATTTTCTGTAAGACTTCAGATAAGCTCATTAATTTCCATAAATCGTCTATTTACTTCTCAAAAAAAAACTCCCTTGAATACAAAATCTCTTGTTGCAAGCAACTTTACCATGCAACCGAAGCATTCGCTTGGATGATATATAGGGCGTCATTTCTCTGCGCACAAAAGTACTATTGCCGACTTCAATTCCTTGATTACTAGAACGGATAGCCACCTAAATTATTGGACCACTTCCTTCCTTTCGAAAGCAGGGCGTGCAACCCTAATCCAAAGTAACTTAGAAGTTGCCCCCCGATCATTACTATGGCCACCACAAAATTGCCGAGCTCTATAGCTCATAAACTGGATGCCACTAATAGAAACTTCTTTTGGAAGAAAGGCCACGATAATGAAGACGGTATCCTCTTGTAGCCTAGAATAAAATTTGTAAGCCCAAGATTTTGTGCGATTTAGGTCTCCGAAAGACAAAACATGTGAATTAGGGTATGCAGCCAAACTAGCATGGAAAACTGTAACCCATCCCTCTAATAAATGGGCCGAGATTATGCGTCGAAGATACTTAAAAAAATACATCGTTCTTTGACTACCAGCCCAAACCAGGTGATTCCCCAACATGGAAATCAATTTTGCAAATGCGAGACTTAATTCGGCATGGGATCCGTTGGAAATTTGGGTCCAGGTCAGATATCTTATTCTGGCTAGATACTGGTGTGCCCAATCCAGTCTAATTAAAATACTTAATGTAGAAGCTTCGACGATTTCAAATTTAGACCTCAAAGTACATGATGTCATTCTACCCAATATGACATGGAACTCTGCTTTATTGCCAACTCTCCTTACCCATCATATCTGCTCTAAAATAGAAGGAATTCCACTCCCTTCACACCACAGAAAGATACCCCGTATTGGAGCCTCACTTCCTCAGGGAAATTCACAGTTAAGTCTGCAACTTGGCTAGCCCATAACCCGACCTTCTTTCACTATCCAAAATGGGTGTATGCGTGGATTCAGAACATAGATATTCATCCAAAAATAAGAGTCTTTATTTGGCAACTCCTTCGGAACGGGTTACCTACACGGGATAATCTCGAACGTAGAAAGCTTCAAGTGCCTCCTGAGTGCCCCCTCTGCCAGACATCGACAAAAACCATAAACCACTTATTTATATCTTGTCCTCAAACCCGTTCTCTCTGGCATCACGCCATGACTAGAGAATTGTTGGGGACACTAATCCCAGATGCCCCCCCTCCACGACGTGTTTACTATGACCAAGGACCTCAAGAAACTACCTGGCCAAATTCTTTTTATTATTATGGAGATTTTAGAAGGAAAGAAATTTAGTCATCTTCCAAAACGATACATACCAAATTACTCGAATTATCTATCGAGCGAAATACTCAATGTCTGAATGGATTTTGCGTAATTCCATTGACATTCACTCATACTTCCACAACCCCAACCCTTATAAGTCACCAACTTCCATCCAAGTATGTTAAAGACCTCCTCCTCCCAACGTTGTCAAGCTTAATTTCGACAGTTCCTCCAATCAAGCCTCCGCTGCTGGTGGCATTGTTCTTCGTACATCTGTTGGACATTTTCTGAAAGCCATGTCTTATAATCTCGGGCCATCTTCCCCCCTGATTGCCGAAGCCACTGCCCTCCGTAATGGGCTTATTCAAGCCAGAAGTATGAACATCAAAGATCTTGTTATAGAAGACGACAAACTCATCGTCATCAATGTGATACAACGAAAATTCGAGATTACTTGGTTTATTCAGACGCTTATAGATGATATTAATCATCTTTTCAACTATTTCCGGTCATTTTCAGTGCATCATATTTTCATAGAAGCAAATTCAGTTGCAGACTACCTTTCTGAACAAGGACATTACATTACTACAAAAAGCCAGATATTCAATGTCCTTCAAAATCCTATATTATATCATTTTTCGTTATTAAATAGATTAGGATACACTATTAATTGAGAGAAGGGTCTTCTAAATATTTCTTGTACCTTTAAAAGGAAAAAACATAGAGACCGTTATATTTATTTCTTTATTTCTAACCCGGTTCAGCAAGAATGAAGCAGAGGGGGGAAATTTGATTCCCTCAAAAGTCAAAACTAAATGAAAAAACATCAAATTAATTACTCAACAAGTTATATAAACCCTAAAATCTCGAGAACTAGAAGTATCAATGGATTATTCAGAAATTGATTTTGATTCACCTGCCATTAGAGCTCTTGGTTCTCTTTTCAAACTCACTGAAGTGTTCATTCGGTATTCCTCTTTCTGTATTTCCATTTGTTTCCGAACTTTTCCAGTATTACATTTGACTAATAATTCATGTACTTTTTTTTCTAGGGATGATGGTATTATTCAACAAGTTCCTTCATGTCCTAAGCACATTGTAAGATTCCCATTTCAATATTTAATCCAAGTTCAACTTTTGAATAAGCAAGTTTTAATTTCTGTTTTGCTTACTTGCTTGCTTTGTTTGATGTGATTGTTAATTAGAGATTTATATATGACGATGACGACGACGATGATGATGACGATGTTAAGAATGGTTGTGGTGAAAAAATTAGCTCGAATTCGAGCATCGAAACCACGGGTTAGTAATTTGTTGTACATGAATTGTGGTTTGGTGAGTGAGCTAATTACTAATGACCAGGTTTGTTTTGTGATCAGAAGATAGTGTGTTAATGGAGGATGCTGCTGATGAATTTCAGGAAATGGATGCACTTGGGCTTCCTCTTTCGTTTCGAAGTAGCAAAAAAGTAAGTGGTAAGTTTAACTTGAGCAGTGTGGGGGTAGAATTTTCATTGATATATTTGCTGGTTTGCTTGTATTGTTCAGCTAATTTTATGGTGTAGTCGAGAATTGAATGTGGTTTTGACATGTTTGGAGATTTGTGATCAGTATAGTTACCATCTCATGTATAGTCTGAGAATAGCACACATTCAAGCTTGTGCATATTCAATGTTAAACTTGGTAAAATTAAATGAATCTTCTAAATTTTCAGGTGAATATTTTCCAGGAAAAAGGTTTCGAGTGGGGATGTGGGTAATCGTTACCTGCTTGATATTTTTCTTGATTATGTGAAGGGCAGGTAGAGTCCAGACTCCAGATCATCCGTCGCATATGATGTCCCATATACTATTATTTTGTCCTGTGACTTAAATAAATTATTTTTATGTTGTGATTCTACGCACTCCCTATTAGTAAATCCTCTTAAATTTTTTTTACTTCACTTAGTAAAATGAATGACAAAAACGGATTATTTCCTTTTCGCTCTTTATTTTACTAAGTGAAGTTTATTTTCTTATTTTTTTCATTACTAGGGAACACGCAGAAAATAAGTTAAAAAAATTTATTTTAGTTATGGGATAAGATAATAGCAAAAACACCGGATGAGACACACACGTAGAAACTAAGGACACCATGTGGGACGGATGATCCGGATTCCGAACTCAGTCAATTGGGGCTGATTGCTACTATAGGAGTTATTCATTGGGGCTGCAACATTTACGGACACCTTTTTTCTACTTAGACATGCGTTGTAGGAACATGGACGTTATTTTGTTCAAGAAATTTGGAAAACTCTGTTAAACCAACTGGCTGTTTTCTTTTCTCTGAGGTTCTCTAGGGAGAATACTGAGTGGCTAGTTCGTTGTTTAACTACAAACTGTCCAGCATGCTTTCTTTTTTGCATGATGGTGTCTGAATGGAGAGTTGAGACACGCATAAAAACGCTATGCAATTTTTGCTGTCTGATTAAGTTAGTGGAATCCTGAATTTCATTTTCATTGTTTCTACAAGTTATTCTTAGAAAACACTATCACCATTGTATATTTCTATTATCACTGTTCTCTGTAATGTTAATATGTCCTTCTGTATTTGAGAATTTTATAGTCTTTTTTGAGCAGAGCAGTGTGCGAACTAAGGATAGACGTAAACTAATGCAGCGTAAGGATCAAGATAGTCAGAGTAGACTCAAGGATCAACTGCTATCATCTCCCAAACTGAGTGAAGAGAGCCGGTCTTACGTAGAAGTCCAAGATAAGTCAAGCAATTCATCTTCCTTATCTTCAGATCACGCTGAAAACTCTTGCTTGGATATTAGCATTGAAACTATTAGATTGTCCAATTCTTGTGCTGGGGAAAAGCCTGCTGACGTGGCTGGCAAGATCCACCGTGGTGATCATGTGAAACATATATATGAGAATGTTGTTGAAAAAAGGCGGAGCGAATCACTCACTAATGACCTATTGGGGACTGATGTCCAGATGGAAAACAAAATGATGTCTTTAGCTGGCACATCAGATATGTTGAAGAGGAACATATCAACTGGAGGCTATGTAATTGATGCTTGTGTTGAAGAACACCCAAAAGACATGGATATATGTTTTACGAAACAAGCTGATACAAAGGGCTCAGAAATGGCTAATGCTATGCAATCAGACGAGTTAAGCCCCAGTATCTGTATCGAACAAACACAGGGTGCTGGCATGTCCATGGACTCCCAAATGGTTGTTGACCATGATACTAATGACGAAGTCAGTTTTAAGTCTGTTTGTGGTGAATGGAGTGCCTTGTGGGACTCCTTCTACATGAGATATTATTTTTACAACATAAATACCCAAGAATCCACTTGGTATCCACCCCCTGGGATGGAAAGCTTTGCTTGTGGTGACATCTCTAACGTATCTGATGAATCACATACAGAGGTGACCAGAACCAATGTTGATCCCACCACTTCTCAAAATGAAGGATACTCAGATAGCCATGAGATGGTGGATAAAACACGATTCGATGAAGATACTGAAATTACAAAGTGGGGTGCTCAAGAGCTTGTCACTGAGGATTTAACATCTGGTTCTGCAATGTTTTCAGAATTACCATGTGCGTTAAATGTATATGCTCATCATAAGCTTGATGAAAAATGTCAGGATGAATTTACATTAAGTTCATCACTTTCTCCCATCAATCGTAGTCAGAGCCTAGAAGACGGAAGAGAACAAGAAAATTATGGTGATGATGACCTCATCAATCATGTGTATATTGAGGAGTTGGGGACAATAACCAAAGAGATTGGCATGGAAGATACACCTGCTACCAGACAAAAGAAAAAAAGAAAAAACCAGAGAAGGAAGAAGTCATTCAATAATGATGCAAACGAATTTCAACCAGTTGAGGAGAACAATGTTGATATAACCAAATATTGGTGTCGAAGGTATTTTTTGTTTTCCAAATTTGATGATGGTGTACAAATGGATGATGAAGGGTGGTTTTCTGTAACTCCAGAAGCTATAGCCAGACATCACGCTACACGTTCGGGTGGTGGCATTGTTATTGATTGCTTTGCTGGAGTTGGTGGCAATGCCATACAATTTGCAAAGGCATGTAAACATGTTATTGCTATTGATATTGATCCCAAAAAAATTGATTATGCCCATCATAATGCAGCCATTTATGGGGTTGAAGACCAAATTGATTTCATCAATGGAGATTGTTTATCCCTTGCACCAAAGTTGAAGGCTGACACCTTGTTTCTATCACCTCCTTGGGGAGGGCCTGATTATAGCAAATTGAAGTCTTATGACATAACAATGCTTCAGCCATATGATGGGCAGTTTCTTTTTAATACTTTCAAGGTTACTGCCTCACTGATTATCATGTTCTTGCCTAAAAACACTGATATTGTCCAGCTCGCAGAACTTTCTCTATCTTCTAAAATTCCGTGGTCACTCGAAGTGGAGAAAAATTTCTTGAACGACAAATTAACCGCACTCACTGCTTATTTCCGGAAGGTTAGTTGAGGATTTCAGGTGAAGTCATTCCAGAAAGAAGCTTAATCAAAATCAGGTATTGGATTGCCTAACTTCTCTTGTAACAGATGTGGATCAATACTCCTTTTCTTTATGACTATCTTAACTATTTTATCTACGAACACTTTCGGTTTATCTTACTCTTAAAGGTTTTTCAAATGAGATTTAGTAATTATTGGACATGTATTAAGGCTGATTACTAGACTAATGTAGTTCTTTACCTAATTCTTTAGGTGTTTATTGGACTTCTCATTTCCTAGGGTATACTATTTCTTACATTTGTTGTAGAGAGCGAGACAACTCCTATAAATATAGACCTACGATTGTACAATAAAGTGGAGATTGAAAATCAGTGAGCTTTGTGCTTAGCTTGGTTTCCAAGTGTTCTTGCTCAAAAACTACCCCTTATCTTCGTGGCTTGAGCGCTTTGAAACCTTCTAGCCTTGCACAATTAGGATATTTCCTATCATTTTCATCTGTTTTTAGATCCGTATCAATAGCCCTTTGGGCCCCTAATTTTAAGCCTTTAATCTGACATAAGTTTTGTAAATGTAAAAGGAAAACTTGTAATTATGGCCATGTACTGTCTTCTTTACTATTTGGGTTAAGATGTTTCTGTTTTAGGTTTGGTCAATTTAGCTTTAGACCACCAGATTTCATAGAGTTCAGAATTTTTGCAACTCCTTCTCAGTGAGGTAACAGGTTAACCTTCAAGATTAGGACTAAGTTTTAGGTTAATTCAGTTAACAATTCTAAGTTCAGATCATAAAAAGATTTGTGCCATCATTATTCACCATTGGATTCTTTATCATGTCAATACATGGAGTTACAAAGGGAAGCACATGCCAAATTCTTCTTACCATCCGAAAAAAATTGAATCGCAAACTTATTTTATTATGACAACATATACAATAAGATAAAAATAAGATACTACTACATGATAAACTTAGAAAGGTACTCACAAAAAAGTCTTGAATGATGGCATCTTAGTACAAATAAATTAAATCCTTCTTTTAGTTTGTTTTGTCTCTTATTAGTTTGGAATGAGTTAATTATGAATGGAAATATATAATGAACAACATTATTACGAAAAGAACATAGGAAGTAAACAATGCGTAATATCGTTTGCAACTTTGCCTGCACGCATGACTCTCATGCTATATGCGTCTTGAAGTCTATGGATCCAAAGGAACACTTCGCAACACAAGAGCCTCAATAGTCATACCAGGTCCGAACCCAAACATTATGCCCCATTCTAACCCTAAGCCAGTTGTAGACTTTCCTTCTTTAAGTGCTTTTTTCCTCATCTCATCCATCATTATCATCACTCCAACACTAGCCATATTCCCATACTCGCTCAAGACATGTCTAGTCACTTCAAGTTTATCCTTGTTTAGCCCGAGCTCAGCTTCAGTTTGATCAAGAACTGCGGGTCCTCCATTGTGGGCAATCCAAAATAGTGAGTTCCAATCATTTATCCCTATTGGTTTAAAAGCTTTGACAAGACATTCTTCCACATTTTTAGATACAAAAAATGGAAGATCCCTTCGAAGATGAAATGTTTGACCCATTTCTAGGATCTCAGATGCAGGGCCGGCGGTGTCTGGAATTGTAGCTTGTATGGCATGTATGAGTTGAAAGAGTGGTCTTTCAATGGAAACATCTGGATCGGCACCCACTATTACAGCAGCCGCTCCATCACCAAATAAAGCTTGTCCAACTAGTGAGTCTATATGGTCTTCTGACGGACCGTGAAAGTTGACAGCCGTGATCTCCGAGCACACCACAAGAACACGAGCCCCCTTATTATTCTCTACGATGTCCTTGGCATGTTTAAGGATATGGGGACCTGCATGACAACCCACCAAGTAAAGAACCATTCGATGAACAGAAGGATCGAGCTGAAGGAGCTTAGCGATCTCATAGTCTGTGCCAGGCATTGACAAAGCTAATGTGGTGTAGACGATAAGGTGGGTAATCTTCGACTTGGGTTGACCCCATTCTTTGAGGGCCTTTTCGGCAGCTTCTACCCCTAATTTGGGTACATAGTCAATTGTCATTGCTCGACGAGCATCATGAGATGGTTCTCCATAGGTCAACATACTTGGATTTTCCTTGAGGATCTCTTCAGTCAATAAAAAGTGTCGTTTTGTAATCATTGTTTTCTCACCTATTAATCATATAAACAAACATACATTATGAATAAAGATAAAAGCATATATGAATTGGTAAAGAGGGATGTTACCGTTGGCTAGGATACGTGACATACGATTTTTCACGTATAAATTGATGCAATATGCACAAGTAGCTAGACAGTTAATTTATGGATGGTCGTGGTTGTTACTCCTTCTATCCCAAAATAATTGAACTATTGCTTTTTTAAGGTGTAACATAATACAAGAAAATCTCTTTGCATATAAGCTTTTCAACAATTCGTTTAGATATACTTTTTCATAATACTAAAGTTATCAAGAATAAAAAGTGTTCTCAAAAGTATGAAAAAACAGATGTGATAACCAATTGGAACGAGGAAACAAATACTAATCAAGAATAGTTAGAGAATATGAGATTATTTTAAGAGTCAACATATAAAGAGAATAACTCACATATGCGCTTGAATTTTTCCTTCAACTCAACTTTGTGCTCGCTATTGGTAACCCTGAAATAATAATCGGGGTAATCCTTTTGATAAATATAATTAGGAGGATGTGCCTTCCCTATGCCCAAAATGCAGGCAGCCCCAGTTGCCCTTTGTGCATTTCTTATATCCTGAACACTTTCCATTATATATTTCTTGCTTTTGAATGAACTTCCTTTTTCTTCTTTAACTTGAGATTTAGTAGGAAAATTGCTATGTGTTGTGAATTGTGATGATACTTGTGTTTGCAAGTATGTATTTATAGTATATGGTTTTGTGTAGCATATGGTTTTATAAATGAAATAGATGTCAGCCAGTCCAACATGGCAGTAATAAAATATGGAGGTTCAAGCACGCCAGTGTATAAGTGTATTACAGTCTATGAATTCCATTTTAAAAAGCCTGTTATTTGAAGACATTAGACATGTACGTAGTATATACTATGATCTTCCATTCATAACATATAAATGACTCGTTGACTTACAAAGATGTCCTCAAGATTTTATTTACTCAAAGTTAAGTTGTGGTCAATTCAACTCGAGAATAATTCTGATTCAAGCATGGACAGAGTTAAATGTTAATTGTATATTGTTCCGGTTGAATCTTAGTTGCTCACGAGTACGTAAGTTTGATTGAACACCTCTTGATTAACCTTGTTGACATAAATAATTAATTTTTTTTGGATATATGAACTAATTATTTTTAATGTAAATCTACCTTTAGTATATATCTCTATATATATGTGTTTGACTATTACTAATGTTGGCTTGTAAGTTGTAATAAAATATTGAAATTTTTTTGGTACTCCACAAAACACAGTGCTCCGCACACCGGGGTTAGGGAAAAACAGTGGCGAACGCAGTTAGGGAAAAATAGCTGGCTGGCGAACGTAGTTAGGGCAAAACGGCCAACTAAATTAAGGAAAAACAAAGGGACCGTTAGGGCAAATCAAAGCGGTGGCTAGGGCAAAGCAAACCGACGGCCAAAGTCGTCATCCTTCGAGCCACGTTCATCGGAAGCCATCATCACCGTCGAGCAACCTTCACTGACGTTGCTCTTCTCTCTCCTTTTTCTGTCCAGACGTTCTTCGAATTGTTGGATGAAGTTCTTTAGATTTGGTTTTAATGCTCTTCCAGGTCATTCATTTTCTTCTTTTAAATATTTTTGTTATGTTCTTTTGGTTATCTTGTGTATTCTTTTGGTTATTCTTATATGTTCTTTCAATTTACACCTATTTTTTACTTTTTAATATTCCTTTAAACAATGTTTAATGTTCTTTTAATGTAAAAAAGTATTTTGTTCTTTGAATTTTTGTATATTGTTCTTTATATTTCAAGGAAATGTTCTTTTTGAATTGATAGTTTTTTAAAAAATTTGTAAGGAAATGTTTTTTGAGTTTTTGTATTTTGTTCTTGTAAAAAGTATTTTTGTTCTTTGAAATTTCGTATTTTGTTTTTTTGTTTTAAGTAAATGTTCTTTGAAGTTTTTTATTTTGTTATGTTAAAAAACGTATGTTGTTCTTTTGAAATTTCCTATTTTGTTCCTTTTGTTTCAAGTAAATATTCTTTTGATATTATGTTCTCCCAATGTTCATTATGTTCTTTCTGACGACCTTTTAATGTTATGTTCTCCCAGTGTTCATTATATGTTCTTACTGGCGATTTATTTTAAAATTCGGGAGCACCAAAAACGGACTAATAAAATATTAGATGTGTTCATTGTCATCCCCACATAACTAGATAAATTTTTATCCTTATTGTAATATAACATATTTTATTGATTATATACAATAAAAACAAAGCAATTTTTTGAAAAAAGGTAATTTGCGGCAGTTCTTAGCAAACACAGTTGCAAATATTTTTTTTAAAAAACTACCTCAAATAATATTTTTTAATTGCAGCGCTGACATTTGCTAGACGTCTAAAAATCACCTTAAATAGGCTATAAAAAGCGCCTCAACTAAGGTTTTTTGACTCGTGAAATAATTTTCAAATTTATTATAATGAGTGTTATCACATTTCAATTTCTTTTCAATTGTAAAAGTTATAAAAATTTATAATTTCGGAGTATGTAAACAAAGCTAGAAATTTTTAGGATTATTAATTAATAAGGCTATAAGGTAAATGTTATATTTTGGAAGTATGCAATATCTTAGGTTATAAGGTAAATAGAATGGTAGACAAATTTCGCTACAAGGTGTTGATATATTAGGTTTTAAGACTTAAAAGGGTAGTAAATAACATTTCCTTTACAGAATTATTTAGCAGTCGTGTCAAAAAGAGAAGTATTTTTCTAAAACGAAATAGTCCCTCAAACTGATAGCCTTTCAGTGTTTAATAGAGATGGGTACACTATACAAGATTTTATCTATGTAATGTAAGTTATAAATGATTATACTGTAGTAATTTATTAGGTTATCAGGTAATTGAAATAGTAGACATACTCACTTATAAAGTACCAACGTATTTGCTGTAAGATAATGTTGATCCGACTTTTGTGTTTAAACATTCGTCTAGCTCCGAATATGCGCATTAGAGCTCTTCGCTCCAAGCCTATAGTTGGTTAGGGGAAGGCGACATTTCCCTTGCGAAGGAGCCAACTCCAAATCCAATTTAAGAGACCGGTCTCGTTCTCTCGTTCTTCTGATAAATTCTGACAATTTATTAGATTAGACTTAAACAATACTGCTTATGTCTCAATTTATTTTCTACATTTATTATTTTTAGAATTTTTGAGATTGAATTTTAAAAACTAATATCTCAAATTAGGTATAGGAAAAAAAATTATACATTTTGAAAGTGCACATATTAAGACGAATCAATCAAGATATTCATACGATTAGGTTAATCGTTACGTATATAACTCAAAGACCGTCAAAGTTGCAATGTGAATAGTGTTCAAAGTCAATATGAAGCAAATAGAATGAGACGAAGAGAATAATCAGTTTCTTTTACAAAAGTTATCACGCACCTCCAAGTTTTTTCTTGCGTAAGTCTTGGAATAGATTGTCTATCCATATGTTAACCTAAAATCTTAGCGTATAAAGTGTTAAAATTTTAAACACCTCAAAGTTTTAACTTAAAAGTTAATACAGTTCATCCATATAGTCATGCATAGAACGTCCAAACAAGTTTCTATAATTTATTATTTGTTTTTATGAATGGGTACCAGATTCCATTCGCAGTTCCCTTTCTATATAGCCCTTCCTAGTGGCCCGACAAATTAGCCCATCCCAAAAGTGCTTACCAGCCATAGACCCATTTACTTCTGAATTGAACGGAGATGGAAATGTCAAATGCTTATAAAAAAGGCCGCCAACTAAGTAAGTGTTGGTCCAGTGGTGATGGGGGTTGGCTTTGGTAGGACGGACCCGTGTTCGAATCCCCGCAACACCCTTGGGAGAGGAATGTAACCTAACTACCCCGAACTTGACCTCGATCCGGATGTAGGCCGAAGGGTGAACCGGGTGCAAACACTAAAAAAATAAAATAAAAAAGGCCGCCAAGCTACATAAGGACTTTATTGGATTGCCAATTTATCACCTACACTTGTCAAATACGTCGTGTCGTGTCAACTTCTTGTTAAAAATAAACGAGTCGAAAACTACAATTTTTATTATACATTCAGATTTATCATGAGCATGGTACACCTAAGATTATTTTTTTTCCTCAAAAAGACATGGGTATATCATGCTCATTGTACACCCGGGTGTATGATGCATACTCTCGTTGAAAACCCTTACACTAACCTGACCCATTTAACTAATCGTGTTAGACCTCTGACACTAACCAAACCTGTTTAGTTAAACTGGTTAGCCGTGTCAATCCATTTAAGCCAAACGATTTAGAATATTATAATGCTATATCAATTTTTCATGTCTAATTTTATTCGGTCATTGTATAAATTCGTATTTGTCTAACCACTAACCTTTCTTCGTATTGAAATTTATAGAACAAAGTAAACAATTTATATTTCTTACCTTCATATCATGATTATAATATTATAAATATCTTTTTTTTTAAAAAATTAAACGAATAAAACCACATCAACTTCATGTCGAAAATCTCAATACTAACCCGCCCTATCTATTAAACCGTTAAACTCATGTTGACTAATTTAAATAAACTTGTTAAAAAAACTTAACACTAACCCATTTATTTCATATCCTATTCGTGTCGTGTTCTCGTCTGTCTTCTTGTCTAAACTTTTGACACCTTGTAATCAACTAATCACCACATACAAAGCTATTCTTCAACCCTAAACGCTAAACCCATTTACTACTTTGAATTCACTGTACTAAACCTTTGCGCTGGGCCAAAACAAAGAAGCTCACAAACACTAAACCGCCACTTCGCGACGCAAACTGAAATGGAAACATCTAATGCTTCTTCCGGCGATTTATCAGCTGATATGGAGGTTGACGCTTTCCGACGCTTATTTCCACTACAATTCTATGAACGCCATTTCGTCAAGTCCGTTAGACCTGATGCAAGACCTCTTAATTTCGCCAGAGATACTACTGTTTCCCTAGGTTTCCTTTGAATTTACTTCATTTTTCATCAATTTTATTGCTTTGAATTTACTTCATTTTTCATCAATTTTATTGCTTTGAATGTGTCTCTGCATTACCTTATATTGTTTTTTTTTTGCAGGAGCTGTTTCATCTGCTAATGGCTCTTCACTTGTTAAAATTGGCTGCACGGTAAGTTGTTATTACTCTTGTTATTCTGATATCTGAATTTATTTTAATGATATTCTCTTGTTTAGTTGTTTTTGATTCATTTTTTTTAATGCTATGCTATGCTATACTTCTATTTCTTTGTGAGAATTGCATTATCACCAAGGTGTGCTTTTTTTGTAATCAAGTGGCATTTTCGTAGTATGAATATACAACTGGTATTTAGAGCCGGGCAATGCTTCGGGTTTTTATGCATACAATTGAGTAATAGTTAAAAATAATTAATGTCATTTAGCTGAAAAAATTATTATAAATAAGCCATCTTATTTACTATATGGATTTGTGAGAATTGCATCATCTCTTGTAATCAAGTAATAGTATGGTGGAGGGATTGTTAGAGCTCTTATTTTCATACTTGAGGTCGTGAGTTCAAATCTTCATAATGACAATTTTTTTATATATGAGGATGACATTGATAGAATGTTGTTGAAAAGATAGATGGTGACACGTGACGGATTACAACTCTTGCCTACGCTTTTTATATATATAGATTGCAGAATCTAAATACAATCCCGATGCTCCTTTATTCGATCTTGAAGATATTCTTATTTCTTAATCATATACAATCGATCTTAACTAGAGGCGAAGTAGTTGAATATATAATCGGAGTTTGGAGATTAAATTTTTGGAACATATATCGAAGATGCATTTCGTAGCAGAAAGCTCATTTTTTTGTTCTTATTGTTTACAAGTCATGTCGTTAAATTTAGAAAACTTCGTTCGGTTTTGTTAATCTATATATATATATATATGTTAAAAAGTGTAGGCAGACAAGAATTGCAATCTGCTAAGTGTATCCATCCTTAAGTAGCCTTCTATTCATATTATTCTCACATATTAAAAAGATTGCCAATGTGAAGGTTTGAACCTGCATCCTTAAGTATGAAATAAATAGTTCTAATCATCCCTCCACCATACTATTATTACTTCTTGCATCAAAATCAATGGTGAAATGTGAATGAAATTCATGAGCTACGTTATTAACAAATTGTGACGCGCAAAATTCCGTTGCATCGCCTATGCTTAATACTAGTTTATACTTTATGTAGTGCGGGATTTTTCTTCTAACTAACACATAATTGATTATGTTAATGACCAAAGACGTGCATTGGAGCCTGGGAAAAGACAAACACGGAGATTAAAATCATACCAAGAGAGTATCATTCTTTAATTATCAATTTTTTCTCATTGACCTCCACATGGCATCTATACATGGATTATAATTTGGTGTAGTTTGTTCTTGCTCTCTCTCTCATTCTCTCTTCTCTATTGGGTTTACAATCAATTACTGGTGTATAGTACGAATTACATGCATGTAGTGACTAACTGTCTTAAGGTCTCAATATTTTTTTTCTTGTTCTAGATTAAAATAAGCCTAGATTTTTGTTCACTGAAATGACTGAACCTGTGTTCTTCTAAACAAATTTATATATCCTTCTACAGACTATGCTAGCTGCCATCAAAATGGAAGTCATGACTCCTTCAACGGAATCACCGGATGAGGGTAACCTAGGTGAGCTGTAATCATTTTTTGTTTTTCATTTGTGCTCATTTGTGAACTGTATCATCTTTGTAACATTATTATCTATATTATCTGCAGCTATTGAGTTTCACATGCCTCCTATTTGTTCCCCCCTTGTTAGACCTGGAAGGCCAGCAGATGCCGCACCAGTTATATCAAAACAATTAGTGGACACCATTTTAAGGCAAGTAAATGGATGTTAAAGGTTGCTTGCTAGTTCTCAACACTCAATTTCTAAGCTTTTTTTGAACCTTAGATATATTTTGGATAGCACATTAGGCATAATTGTCACTGACGGCATATACACATGCTATCAGTTATCCTTCCTTTGAAATTACCATCTCAATCTAAAAATTTTAGCACTTCATTTATGTTCATGATTTTGGTTGTCAAATATCTGAAGATAGGTCTTTTCCTATATTTTACTTCAAGTGCCTGTTCCGGATCCTCGATACCCCGACATGGGTATGGACACTTGGCACTTCATTTAGGCTTAAATCATGGAAATTAGTCCGATACTTGGGCACGTACCTGTGTCCGACACCACACACTAGTACCAGATTCAGAGTAACATAGCTTTTGAGTAAAAGTGTGTAGCTTTGAGGTAAATATGCATTGTATGCTGGTGTGTCTTTTCAATCTGAATAGATTATCAATTACAAGCCTATTATGGTGGTTCACTTGAGTAGTGGTTTTATGGAATTGTTGAAGACCACCTTTTATAAGATTTTTGCCATGTGAGGCTGTTTTGCTGTTGTATTCAAGCTCAAAATCTTGATGTGTGGGATTTATCATGCTACTTGTACAGTTTACTGGACGTAATTGGGTTTATCGTGGCTACCTTTTTCTTTGGTAATTAGTAGCTCCTTTCTTCACTGCTAGGCCCTCAAAGTCTGCTCTGCAAGGTTGTCTTTGATGCTGTTATTGGGAACATTGCACTCGACTACTAGTACAATATTGGGAATATCATGCTACTTGTGCAGTTTACTGGACGTAATTGGTTATATCATGGCTACCTTTTCTGTTGGTAACTAGGAGCTCCTTTCTTCACTGCTAGGCCCTCAAAGTTTGCCGTGCAAGGTTGTCTTTGATGCTGTTATTGGGAATATTGCACTCTACTACTAGAATCCTCTCTATTGGATGAAAGCTATAAGCAGTTAAATTTCGTGTGTAATCATGCATGTGGTCTGGGCTCTGCTCGTCATGATCTCTAGGTTCTTTTCACGTGGTTTTCTTCCTTTACATATCTTCTTTGGATAACTTCCGCTCAGCCCAAGAAGTTTGGATCTATTGTCTGAGACAAGGAAAGGATTGGGATTCAGAAATTGAAATGTTCTTAACCTGGAACAGGGTACCATTTGCAGGTCTATTTGGCAACTTGTTGAGCTGTGATTGAGAATTCTTTTAATCGGACTAAATGGTGCTGTGACATTGCTTTCTGTATCCCTTTTTTGACAGTTTATGTTCTATCTTAGTTCTAGCTCATGAAATTGGAAACATTGTCTGAATGAATAATTGAGAATTGGTATTGTTTCGAGCAGATTCAGAAGCTGTTCCTTGCTTAGCATATGTAGAGAGCTCATCATACCTTTCATACCATGGAAGATAACTTTTGTGGCATAGAGTTTTACGGGATAGCATTACCAGTTGCCAGCCAAGACACTTGTTTGTGTCTTGGGGCTCACAGTTTTATTTGCAGGATATATGTTGCCCTTGCCCCACAATGTTCTAGATTTCTGATGATGTTTGGTGAAGTTTTTTGATTGGTGCAATACTTCTCCTTGGTATAGCCTCTCAAGAGAAAAAACTATGTTCCAGACTTCCAAATGACAGGTTGAACACAGGAGTTTTTTCTTGTGTGGGTATGAGCTCTAGATTGAGAGATTTAGGAAAACTTTGGTTAATTTAGCCAGGAGCGCAGATAATAGTTTCAGAAGCTGTTGGTTTATGTGAAGTATGGAGATGGGGCTGTCATGTTCAGGGTTTTGATTGTGGAGGTCTTGGTTGTCTTATAGGGTCTTTTCCCCTCCTCGAGCCTTTGCTGCGCTTTTTTCTTTTTGTTCTTTCTTGGTATTTTTACTGACTAACATTTACCCTTTTTATCCAAGGCTAGTTTCTCCATCCTTTGGATTGATTTGAATTTTCGCCTTGTACAGTACATGTACATTGTACAAATGATGCACATATGCGGGGCATTTATTGAGGTTTGAGGTCCCTAATCTATATAATAGAGATTTTTGTTTTAACTTTTATAGGGTGACGTGGTTGATCCTAGAGGGGCGAAAATAAACTAATAGGAAAGCGTAGTTTCTGTGCCTTGGAGTGGTGATTATTCGGTCCCTTTTTCATCCTACATCTAACAAAACTGTTGCCTGAATCAAGATATCGCTGCTTATTTAGTGGATTATTTATAGATTAATTCTGCTGTTGGTAGCTAGGGACTTTGATCAGCTCCCATCAGAAGGGGCTTTCTAGCATATCGCTTGCAAGTGCTGTTTGAACTTTGATTAGTTTATGTTCGTCCTCCTTAATGTTTGCAGTTCCGATCTTAAGCAATCTAGAGTTGTGTATCACTAGATAACTCGTTTGCTATGATTTTAGTGTATCTGAAACAAGTAACTTTTTTTCCAAATCTTTCTATCTTTTTAATTTATGTTTTGACTGTTGAGATATTCTATGTGGGATTTGCAGTGCTGGGATGATAAATCTGAAGGAGTTGTGCTTAGTCAGTGGAAAAGCTGCGTGGATGGCTTATCTCGTAAGTGTTTGTTCCTGTCTCTCTTCATCTGCGACAGTTTGCTTTTCCCTCAAGTCTTAACTAATAAAATAAATTACGGGATTCACTAAATTTAAGATGTGTATATATCTTTTGGATTCAAATGTCATCGTTGTTTTCAAATTTGTTACTTGTCTAGGATATTTGCTGTTTGGATGCTGATGGTGCTCTTTTTGATGCTGCTTTGCTTTCAGCTGTTGCCGCATTTTCTAATTGTAAGTTGTCTATTGTACCATTTTTCCTCTGCGTACCATAAATGCCTTCTCATTGTGGTTGTTGTAAGGTCGTTATCTTACTTTTTAGTGTTAGATTACCATTAGCTCTTTTTTTTTTTGTTCCCCTTATTGTGTCTATTCAATTTCCAAACACCCGCGCTCGCGCACCGGGGGGGGTGGGTGGGTGGGTGGGTTGGGGGTTGGTGTGTTGCGGCAGACAGCTGAAAGTAGCTTCGAATCTGGTTGAAACATCAAACACAAAAGGCTTGGTTGCTTTTGATTTGGATTTTGGAGTTCTGAGGAAAATATGTGCCAGCTTCACACTTCACAGAGGAGGTCAAATTTTCTGCAACTTGTGAGTGACTGCCTTCGAAGAGCTTTAAGGGTTGTGGACTTGTCTTTTTACTGTTTTTTTTTGTGAACTGTTCACTTGTACTCCCGTTTTCTTCTCATTTTACTTAAACTACTTATTACTAATGAGGTTTTCCTTTCATTGATCAAATCACTAAGTGTTTGAACAGTGTGTCTGTATTTGAAGTTTGATTGTAAATCTGCATTACCACCCTATGTTTTATTCTTTTTTGTGTGCTAGATTTCAGTCTAGCATGCAGGTGCTGTTGATGAACAATCGGCAGATTACCTTATTTTTCCTATGCCTTTGGCGGTCTCTGTTAGAGCCTTCGGGGTTTGTTGGTCTCAGCGGATTGGCCAAGATTGACATAAGGATGTCTTTGTGGCTTGGGGAAAAGGTGATGGCAGGCTGGGGAATAGGATGGTGGCAGGCTGGAGTTCTTGCATATTGAAGCCTTTTTTTCTTGGCTATCTACTGCCACAGAACTGATGAGAAGTTACAGCTTTCATGTCGTTGGAAGCAACTGCTCTATCTAGTGTTATTTTTCCATTTGCAGATAATGCTTGATTTGTAGGATCCAGGACATGGTCTTCTTTGGTCATAGGCTCATAGGCCTTCTCCTATACCATTTTGATGTCATCTCCCTTTTACAAATGTGATATATTTCCTATCAAATAATTTAAGTCCCACAAGTGTTGAAATTCAAGAGCGAGCTATTTCTGTCATCATCAGATTTTCTTTCAGTAGCTCTTTTTTACATTAATTGCTTGTTATGTTTGTCTCCTAATAACGCGTCTTCTTTTCTTAAGGACGCAAAGGTAAGAAAGTGCATTACTCTTGTTTGATGATGCATCATAGAGGCTTGCAAGTATGGCGCACGATCTGCCATGAAGGTTTTGTTATTAAAAGAAATTGATCCACTCTGTTGGCTCCTTGTGTTTTTGGAGCCAATAAAGGAGCAAGTGATGCGTTTTCTTGTACCTCATAGTGCAGCCAGCTCTTTATCTAGTGGGGGCATTGAACAGCTATTTTGCTCTTCTGAACCGATCTCCCTTAATCTCTTCCATCTTCAGTCTGCTATTGCTACCATATAATAAACTCCGTGTATCCCAAAGTAATCTTCCACTTGGAATTTGCTACCGAAGAGGGTTTATTTGTCTAAAAATAGTCTCTTTTATTGGATTTCACATTCATTAAATGCTTGCACCTACTCTATTACATTTTAACGAATGTTTGTGCTTCACTACATACGCATATATGATTCACAATGTTTGGCTTGAGTACACTGATGCAATAAATGGAAATACGTGTAATTGAATCTTTGTTATATCTTTTTTCTTGATTTGCAGTGCTTATCCCAGTTGTATCCTTGAGTGACGAAGGAAGAGTATTTATTGTATCAGAGGAGGAGGAAGAAGGGAAGTCAAGGAAAGAACCTGTCAATAAGGAGAGAAGAAAACTGACTATAAACAACATTCCATTCTCACTTACTTGTGTTCTTCACAAGAATTATATATTAGCTGACCCCACTGACGAAGAAGAATCCATCATAGAAACTTCAGTGACTGTGGTTTTGAATTCATCTGGTCAACTTGTCTCCCTGTACAAGCCTGGTGGACCTATTATGGCCTACTCATCGGTTATCCAGGCAAGTTAATTTTCTCTGCACAATACTTTTCTTAATTGCTTCTCTCTCTCGCTTTGCTACATTAGTTGGTACTTGGGAGTGTGAAAGGGGAAGGTTTCTCTTGCGACCTCTGGTTCTGAACATCCACTTTTGCCACCAGACAAACACGTGTGCAGCAGTTAGCTGCATGCAAAAATTAATAGATGTTCCTGAAGGTTAACCTTTGGCGAGTAATAGCGGGTGAATGTCTTTCGGAAATCTGTTTTTTTGCTCCATTGTTCAAGTTTAAAGAGAGATTGGAATATCGTTTTGAATTCGTTGGTTGTTTTGATAACTTCAAAAGAAAAGAATACTGGTAAGGTTTTGTTTTCGAACGCCTATTTGAACTTTTAACTTACTGGAATTTTGTAGAACTTATCACAACTTGTGCAGTTGTGAATTGAATTTGTTTAGGAGTTATTCTGGTTGGAACTTTTCTGATCTAGTTGCTCCTGAAACTTGGTTTTATAAGGTGGAAAAAAAAAGCCTGATTTGTTGGAGAGTTGTCTTTATCGGTTAGTAATAATGGTTTGAGTTGGAAGTGAGCCTGGGTTGGATTTGTGTTTTTGTCAATAATAAATGTGTTCAAAATCCTCAACCCAAACCCGGGTAGAAATCTTAACCCTAACACGCCTTTGTGCTAACAAATTATCCAAATAACATGCTTTACACATATTTTATTATATTGGGAATTACATTTCTAAATTTTATTCTGTCAAAAGCCAAATAGATAAGTTGGTAATTTTATGTGTTTCAACTCTTCTTTTAGCTCATCTTTACAATTTCTGTTGTATTTTTGAACAATGTTCATTAAAGCATGTTAATTAAAGCATGTTAATTTTGGGCTAGAACTACCAACCCTATTTTGCGTTTGTTCGTTCCAACCCATTTATTTATACGGATTAACGATTACTCGCCAAATCCTTTATGTATGGGTTTGTCGATATCAGCTAGAGTGGAGGGGTTCCAGAATTAGTTTACTTCTTATTGGTTCTCAAATAACCTTTATACTTGTATGTGGTATGAATATTAGAGATCTGCTAGGAAGTTTTTTGTTTTCCTAAGAGATTTAGGCTTTTATGATAACCCGAGGTTTTCATTACTAATTTTGTTTAGACAAGTCTTCGAAAAATGCAACCACAACATAATTGTGCTGATTGCTAATGATGTTTACTTTAACTGCAGGATTGTGTTGCATTAACAAGACAGAGAGTTCAGGAACTCCAGCTAATCTTAAAAGAAGCCATCTCTGACATGGAGGTGGATTAGATTTCAATGGTTTGTTTTGTAGGTAGCAGTAGCTAAAAGTTTGTACATTTTTCATTGTTTTTTGAAGGGTGCTTTTCTCTTCTGACGTTGGAGGAAGATAAGAAAACACAGGTCACTTGGGTGGGGGGGTCTTTAGCACGAGTAGGTGACGCCATTTTGCTTGTTCATAGTCTACAGGTTAGTTACTAGCCACATTGTCTAGGCGAATCTCAAATGAGACGGTCTTACCATAAATTCGTCTCACTATTTATCTTAAATTGGTCACTTTTTTGTTCACACAACCGTTCAAGGTCTCAGCTCATTGTAAGTTAAGACGAGTCTTTTTACTGTCTTACTATATCCATACATCCTTGTCTAAGCTTTGTCCCTTGTCGAGTGTTTTGCTAATTCGAGATGTATATAATTTTCTGTGAAACTATGGAAGGGCAGGGTCATTCTCACTAGGTTGCTATTCATACAAATTTCATATAAAGGCGGCAAAGGCAATGTCGATCTAGACAAAGGTAATAGTGTAGAGAGAGGCATGCTCTAACATTTAAAGATTTAGATGTATCCTTTTGATTTTTGGTGTTAAAAGTTCGTAGAAGTCATGTTCAGAAGGCCACAACAAGTTAGCAATTTGTGCTACGCCTCACGTTTTGACAACGAAAATAACTGAAAAAACCGAGCGACATTATACAATGAATATTAAATTAAAGTAAACAAGAATGCAAAACGAATCCAGCATGGAAGTATTATTATTAAGCCTAAGCAACCCTCCTACAATCCAGTGTCAAGAAAATGGCTACCGTGGTCATGTTTTTTTGACTAAGATTAATTTGAGATAAACATATTTTTTATAAAACCGAGAGAGGAAACTACTACAATTCAAATGAACCAAATTCCCGTTAGTTCATTCCAAAGGAGCAATTTCTCTGGGAATTAACTTAATTAAGGGTTTGTTTTCTCAAATTTATTTTCAGTCCCAGTTTAATAATATACAGTTTACGCTTATATTTTATTTTTTTATTTTTTTTCAATTTTTTTTCTTCTGTTGTTCAATTTAGTTTAGTTAAAGAGAAACATGCCCTAAATGGCTAGTAAAATTGAGAAAAGAAATTTAATGCAATATTTTTTCAGTTTAGTTTTTTTTTTTCAAGTGATTTTCAAACTTTCTAATTTCGAGTTAGTTTCAAGTTGGATCAACTTACCCATTAGGCCATTAGGCCATTACACCTCAAAGTTGTAGCCCTGTGCTAGACACGTATCCAGCAATCAGCACATCAATTCCACTAGGAAAGATCCAAAGAGGTGTACTGTATCAGTATCACATCAAATGGCCAGTAACTAGTATACTTGGTCCCATTTCAATCTCTCAAAAAATATCAATTTTCTTTCACAGAGGGACACAAACCCAAGCACCAAAATCTGTACAAGAAAAAAGAACCTCTTATTACCTCTTATTACACAAAAAATCTGATCACACCCCCAAATTCTGGCACATTTTATTTATTTCTATTTTTGAGGGCACAATTGAAATTTCCTAGCTCAACTAATAAATGATTATAAGTCTTGCGATAAATCGTTTAATAAGGTTTTAACCAAAATTATTATCATAAATTATAAAAATTTTAACATCTTAAAGTTTCAACTTATAAGATATGTACAGTTTATCCATGGGCGTATTAACTTATGAATTAAACTTAAATGTTTATAATTGACGATTTTGGTTTACTAGATATCTAGTCATATACTCATGAGTCATGGATATGCTCTAACACAAGTTTTTGCATAAATGATTTCAACTCCATCATTATTTGAAAATAATTTCCCATTATATCTCCACGTATTATACTAGCCTAAATCACTAATTGAATTATTTATAACTTAACCAAAATTTAAATAGCATTTTTAGTTTACTAGATATCTAGCCACCTTCCTTTTTTTACAGATAAATAAATATTAGATGAATAGATTAACCGTTAGTTAACGAAATCTCAAGGTTTTAATTTATTTTTTTAGATACATGGACAATATAGTGGGAATCATTTTAATAAGTACACTAAATTTGGAATTGTTTTTGATCTGAACATTATTATAGATTTGCAAATTTGTCACAATTTTCATCCTCTCATCATCCCACTTGGCACCTTACCGAAATCCACATCAACCAATAGGAAGCCAAGGAATTTCATCATCAAACCCTTCATTGAGATAAACTACCCAAACTTGCACTCTCACTTTCTTTCTCTATCACTCAAGCCAAACAAAGCTCTACCTCTAATAAATTTTTCACACCTTGTACACATAGTTTTGTAAAAGCCACGTGTCTTCTTCCACACCCACTAACTGAAAAATAACACAGAAAAAAAAAACTGTTACAAAACCCCCCTTCAATATCTTCCTCACTTCTCTGCTCTGTTCTTCAGAACCTTCAGCTCTTCTTCACCACTCCAAATTTCAAAGAAGAAGCAAAAAAAAATTCAAACCCATTTCAATTAAACTATCAAAGAACAAAACCCATAATTTTGTTTTGCAAAATTTGGTTAAAAAATCACATCTTTTTCTCTGTAATCTTTGAGTGTGAAGAACAGAGCTAACAACAATGTCTTCCATTGTATCATCAGCATTTACCTTACCAACAACAAAAACTGATCTTTTATCTTCAATTTCACAAAAGAAGTGTATTCTTCACTCTTTTTTACCTAAGAAAACCAGCCAATTTAACTCAAGATCAGCAAGAAATGGTAAAATCAAATGTGTTGTAGCTGGAAATGGGCTTTTCACTCAAACTTCACCTGAAGTTCGACGAATTGTCCCAGAGAATAAACAAAATTTACCCACTGTAAAAATTGTGTATGTAGTGTTAGAAGCTCAGTACCAATCATCACTTTCTGCTGCTGTTCAAACCCTTAACAAAACTTCTGATGTTGCAAATTATGAAGTTGTGGGTTACTTAGTTGAGGAGCTTCGCGACGCGAAAACTTACAAAGATTTCTGTAAGGATCTTGAGGATGCCAACATTTTTATTGGGTCATTGATATTTGTGGAGGAGCTTGCAATTAAGGTGAAGAATGCTGTGGAGAAGGAAAGAGATAGGATGGATGCAGTTCTAGTATTCCCTTCAATGCCTGAGGTAATGAGACTTAACAAATTAGGCTCTTTTAGTATGTCTCAACTTGGACAATCAAAAAGTCCATTTTTTCAGCTTTTTAAGAGGAAAAAACAAGGTGCTGGTTTTGCTGATAGTATGCTTAAGTTGGTTAGAACATTGCCTAAGGTTTTAAAATATTTGCCTAGTGATAAAGCTCAGGATGCTAGGCTTTATATCCTTAGTTTGCAGTTTTGGCTTGGTGGGTCACCTGATAATTTGGTTAATTTTGTCAAAATGATATCTGGGTCTTATGTTCCTGCCTTAAAAGGGGTGAAACTCGAGTATTCGGACCCGGTTTTGTTCTTGGATAGTGGGGTTTGGCATCCTTTGGCTCCTTGTATGTATGATGATGTTAAGGAGTATTTGAATTGGTATGCAACCAGGAGAGATGCTAGTCCAAAGCTTAAAAGCCCAAATGCACCTATTGTTGGTCTTGTTCTTCAGAGAAGTCACATTGTTACTGGTGATGAGTCTCATTATGTTGCTGTGATTATGGAGTTGGAGGCTAGAGGGGCTAAAGTCATTCCGATTTTCGCTGGTGGCCTCGATTTTTCGGGCCCCGTGGAGAAGTTCTTCATTGATCCCATCACCAAGAAGCCTATGGTGAACTCTGTGGTGTCACTCACTGGATTTGCTCTTGTTGGTGGCCCAGCAAGGCAGGATCATCCAAGGGCTGTTGAGGCTTTAATGAAGCTTAATGTGCCTTACATTGTTGCAGTGCCCTTGGTGTTTCAGACTACTGAGGAGTGGCTCAATAGTACCTTGGGTTTGCACCCTATCCAGGTGGCATTGCAGGTTGCACTTCCTGAGCTTGATGGTGGCATGGAACCTATTGTTTTCGCTGGACGCGATCCCAGGACAGGCAAGTGTATATATAGCTATGGTTTTTTCTTTAGTTATTTTTTTAGTTTTAACTACATTAATTCTGTTATATAGGGAGTTAATTACTATATATTCTTTATTTTGGCATACAGATTTTGGCTGTGCAAATGTTGGAGTAATTGTTATGCATATTCAAGTTACATGATACTTTTGCATATTCTAGTTAGATGCCTTTAATTTAAGTTCTTTCTTTTTCATCTCAAAGAACCTATTTTTGTTTTGTTTTGTTTTTGTTATACCTCGTAACCATTACTTCAAATTGCATACTTGGAAATTGTGTTATAAGCACAATAGTCTTCTGGAGCTGATTAATTTTGGCATGATGCAGGAAAATCACATGCCCTTCACAAGAGAGTGGATCAGCTTTGCACTAGAGCAATCAAGTGGGCAGAATTGAAGAGGAAAACAAAGGTATTTCGAGTACCAACTATTCATTTCTCCAATGGTTTTAGACTAATTTTTTCTTACTTGAGAATTCATGCAATAATATGTTCAAATACTAAAATAAACTGCATACTGATTTCAGTATATGACTGAACATATTAATAACAACATGACTATATAGCTCAAACAAACTCAAAAAAAAAAAACGTTCGAACATTAGGTAGTCTAAATTGTATGAATGCTAGTAGTAAGAGTTTGTTACTGTCACACATCAACAACAAAGGGCTTGGCAAATTAAGTAGGTGTTCTTATGTGCTTCTTGTAAGCCCCCATTTTGTGCTTTTGTTGTCACTTGCACTATTGAAATTAGTCCAAGTATACCTCTCTTGAATTTAAATACCTGATTCACATCTAGCAGTAGCCCAAAAGTTTTCTTAGCCATCATAATTTCATTGGTAGACAATGAGATTTATTGTTCTCTCATGTTTCTTTTTTGTTTGTTTTTTCAACCTTTTTTTTTTGTATAATTATTTTGATAGCGGTCGCTTAGAATTGCTTAGCTGGGTATGATTACTGATGGCATAATTTCTGCAGGCTGACAAGAAGCTAGCCATTACTGTCTTCAGCTTCCCTCCGGACAAGGGCAATGTTGGAACTGCTGCATATCTTAACGTCTTTGCCTCCATTTACGCTGTCCTAGAAGACCTCAAAAGGGATGGTTACACTGTTGAAGGTCTCCCAGAGAGTGCTGAAGCCTTGATTGAAGATGTAATTCATGACAAAGAGGCTCAGTTCAACAGCCCAACTTTAAACGTTGCATACAAAATGAGTGTTAAGGAGTATCACAACCTAACTCCTTATGCATCACTCTTGGAAGAGAACTGGGGAAAAGCACCAGGCAATCTGAACTCTGATGGAGAGAATCTCTTGGTGTATGGAAAACGGTATGGAAATGTCTTCATCGGAGTTCAGCCTACATTTGGTTATGAGGGAGATCCTATGAGGCTACTTTTCTCTAAATCTGCTAGCCCACATCACGGGTTTGCTGCATATTACTCATTTGTTGAGAAAATATTTGGAGCCGATGCTGTTCTTCACTTTGGAACTCATGGCTCCCTTGAATTCATGCCGGGAAAACAAGTGGGAATGAGTGATGCTTGTTTCCCTGACAGTCTCATTGGGAACATTCCTAATGTCTACTACTATGCAGCTAACAACCCATCTGAAGCAACAATAGCTAAACGTCGTAGCTATGCAAACACTATCAGCTATCTGACCCCTCCCGCAGAAAATGCAGGGCTTTACAAGGGGCTTAAGCAACTCAGCGAGCTCATTTCCTCTTACCAATCCCTCAAAGATACAGGCCGTGGCCAACAAATTGTGAGTTCCATCATCAGCACTGCCAAACAGTGCAATCTTGACAAAGATGTGGATCTCCCTGAGGAAGGAGAAGAGATCTCTGCAAAAGAAAGAGATCTCGTGGTTGGAAAAGTCTACTCTAAGATCATGGAGATTGAGTCTCGGCTTTTGCCTTGTGGGCTTCATGTGATTGGTGAGCCTCCTTCAGCCTTGGAAGCAGTGGCAACTTTGGTTAACATTGCTGCTTTGGACCGTCCCGAGGAAGGAATTACCTGTCTCCCTAATATACTAGCTGAGACTGTCGGAAGAGACATAGAAGATATCTATAGAGGAAGTGACAAGGGAATCTTGAAAGATGTCGAGTTGCTAAGGCAAATAACCGAGACATCACGAGGAGCTGTCACTGCGTTTGTGGAAAGAACAACTAATGACAAGGGTCAAGTTGTAAATGTCAATGACAAATTAACTTCAATCCTTGGGTTCGGAATCAATGAACCTTGGATTCAGTACTTATCAAACACTAAGTTTTACAGAGCTGATAGGGAGAAACTTAGGGTACTATTTGGATTCCTTGGGGAGTGTTTGAAGCTTGTTGTGGCTGATAATGAGTTGGGAAGTTTGAAACAAGCGCTTGAAGGAAGATTTGTGGAGCCGGGTCCCGGTGGTGACCCAATTAGGAACCCGAAAGTGTTGCCAACTGGGAAAAACATTCATGCTTTGGACCCACAAGCCATTCCTACAACTGCAGCCATGCAGAGTGCAAAGGTGGTTGTGGAAAGGCTACTTGAGCGTCAGAAGGCTGATAACGGAGGAAAATATCCTGAAACAGTTGCACTTGTATTGTGGGGAACTGATAACATCAAGACTTATGGGGAGTCACTTGGTCAGGTTCTGTGGATGATTGGGGTGAGACCAGTTTCTGATACCTTTGGGAGAGTCAATCGGGTGGAACCTGTCAGTCTTGAGGAGCTTGGAAGGCCTAGAGTTGATGTTGTTGTTAACTGCTCAGGTGTCTTCAGAGACCTGTTCATTAACCAGGTAATACTGATTTTAAGTATGATTTTGTCATGTTTAATATTTGAAGCTTCATGAAAATGATAAAATTGCTAAATTGGAAGTGATGAAAACTTGGTCTTCTCAAAAAGCTACTTAATGACTTTGTTATTTTGCTTCAACATTTTGTTGTTCTGTTCTGAAAGGATAAATTACTGTAAGATGCTAGGGATGAATAAAAAAGTTTTTTTTAGGTAAAATGAAAATGTAAAATAAAATTTGGTATTAATCTTTTCATGCAATAACATCCATAATTTAGTATTTGTACACCAATTCTAGTCATAATCTTCTAATAAGGAACTACGACAAGTAGCGGTTATTAGAGTCTATCAGGAATCAGATTTCTTGTATCATCATGCTAAGTCCGTTGGTTTTTGATATCAAGTTTTCCAACTTTTGCTGCATTGTATCAGATGAATCTTCTAGATCGGGCAATTAAGATGGTGGCCGAGCTTGATGAGCCAGAGGAGCAGAACTTTGTGAGAAAACATGCCCTAGAGCAAGCCAAAACACTTGGTGTAGATATCAGAGAGGCTGCTACAAGGGTGTTCTCTAACGCCTCAGGCTCTTACTCCTCAAACATCAACCTTGCAGTTGAGAATTCCTCATGGAATGATGAGAAGCAGCTGCAAGACATGTACTTGAGCCGAAAGTCATTTGCCTTTGACTCTGATGCACCTGGTGCTGGAATGCTTGAGAAGCGGCAGGTGTTTGAGATGGCTCTTGCAACTGCTGATGCTACCTTCCAGAATCTTGACTCGTCAGAGATCTCTCTGACTGATGTCAGTCACTACTTTGACTCCGACCCCACGAATCTGGTCCAAGGACTCAGGAAAGATGGGAAGAAGCCAAGTGCTTACATTGCTGACACTACTACAGCCAATGCCCAGGTGAGCTTTGTGGCACTGCCGTTTTCCTAATTTACCTTGTGCAATTCAGAAGAGTAAATTTTTGCTACGATTATTTCTTCTTCATAATATTATTATCAGTAAAATGTGAAAAGATAATATCTTACAAGTACTATTAAAGATGAAATTAACTTTTACCTTGAAAATTAGAGTTGCAAACATCTAATAACGGAGAAAATTTGAAATCAAAAGTTTGCTTTGGCATGGATAAGAAATGAAGGAAGAGGGTGTCTACGGAAATTTCTTAACATGATAACTCAACTGATTACGGTTTTATCGGCTTCAGAAGTCTCGGTTCTTGAGATTTCACAACTTTTGAAAAACATGATTCCACATTCACCTGTCTAAGGTCCTTTCTATTCAACCTAGAATCATAAAATTCAGTTAAATTAGTAAAGATCTGTGAATGCATACAACAAAATTACACTAGAGTCAGTAAAGTTCAGCTTCAAGCAGTAAAAGTCAGTTTAGTGAGTAAAAAGATACATCCGTTTGATGAGTTCTAATCATGAGCACTAGTCGTCTAAAATGGTTGTATATTGAATTTTCTGCAGGTGCGTACTCTATCTGAAACTGTACGTCTAGACGCACGAACAAAGCTGCTGAACCCCAAGTGGTACGAAGGAATGCTGTCTACCGGCTACGAGGGTGTCCGTGAGATTGAGAAGCGGCTCACTAACACTGTTGGATGGAGTGCAACCTCAGGCCAAGTGGACAACTGGGTATACGAAGAGGCCAACACGACATTCATTAAAGATGAGGAGATGCTGAAGAAACTGATGAACACCAACCCCAACTCTTTCAGGAAGTTGTTACAGACCTTCTTAGAAGCCAATGGAAGGGGTTACTGGGAAACTTCAGAAGATAATATTGAGAAATTAAGGCAATTATATTCTGAAGTCGAAGACAAGATTGAAGGAATTGATAGGTAAATTATGTAAAATAAGCCTCTGTGAATATTCCCGAAAAACATTGTTGTATTCATATTGATCCAAAAATTTTCCTTTGAAAATGAAAACTTTAACACAAGCTTCACTGTAGATTTTCTCTTGATATCAAAATTTGGATCATTTTTTGTAATCTTGAGAATGTATCAATCTTTCTTCCTAAGAGGTGCAAGGACCAAGGTCCGTTTTCCTGTTACATTTAGAGTTGGCAAACTGGTCGTGTCGATTTCACAAATGAACAGATGCCCCGGCCCCAAAACAAACCATCAATCCGGACTTGAAACATGTATTAATAACACAGTCTCTTCCTTTGCTAGTCGAGTGCCAAATGAACAAACTTAAATTAACTTAAGATTTGAAAAAGACTATTACAAGCCACACAATTATACTGATAACTGATTAGTGTTAACAGGTGGTCGTTGTCGGAATCGTGTATGAAACTTTAATCCTAATGCATTCCAGTTAATAAATGGGCTGCTTACAGACAATGCACTTAAATGAGTTGACAACATTAGCACAAACCTGCTAAAGTTGTGTCATGTTCGAGCAGAGTTGTCGGGTCGTGCCAGTTTTGCCGCCTCTATATGCATTGCACGGCAGAATTATGAGCTTGTTGCACATTACACCATTCAATAAATTGCCCTGAAAAAGAATTGTCCATTCAATACCTAACTTTGTTTAATGTCAAAGACATAACATTTAGAGGTGGTTGGGGCTGTCTGTACGGATGGACCAGATGACTAGATTGCAAACGCCATTGCAAAATTGCCACCCTACGCTTCTAAACAATAATATTGCTTTCATTTTAAAGGTTGAATAGACTGCCACTTATGATGCAAAGTGTGTCTTTGTTACTAGTAGCAACCTATGAATTTTGCGTTGGTTTTGTTCTAAGCCCTTTTAAATAAGACTCCGTTTGGTTGGAACAAAATCACTTTTTCAGAAAATTAATTTTCTTACTACCGCTTTGTTTGGTGTGTAAAAGGCGAAATATAATTACATTTCCTCCATTTTTCTTACTTTTCTTTCCTTTCTCCCCTTTCTCCTCCTATTTATTTTTCATTCATTTTATTCTCAGACTTTTATGGAATGAACAAAACAAAGGAAAATTGAACTAAAATTGAGTTATCCCTAGAAAAATAGTTTTTATCGAAAATTGTCTTCTATAGAAAATGATATTCCGTCCAACCAAATGGAAGCTATGTGGTTGTTAGGATATTAGCTGATCCTATTTTGTCCTTACTAGCTATCATCTGTTGTAGGGTGGGATTTAATCGAAAACTTATGATTGCCTTGGAAGTAGAGGTGGCAAAGAAATGTTTGGATCATGTTTAGTTCGTGTCAGATTTAGAGTGAAGAGCCAACCGATTTTTTTAAGTCGGTTTGGCGTTAATACAACAACTAAGTCTAATTGTTGATTCATGTCCTGATATGTGACTTCGTTTTATAATGGCCGCTCCAACTCCACTGCAACTTTCCTCCTTTATCCGGACTTGAGAACGCCGGTGAACACGAAAGACACTTACAAGCGGAGTTTTGGCTTTAATGTCGGGTCAAGTGTGAGTCTAATGTCCATTTGCTTATCATGACTATTTAATCAATAATGACCGCCTTGCATTTTGGGGTTAGCGTGGGTCAAAACTCAAAACCAACTCATTAGGATACAATTAAGATATTGGTCGGATTTTTTACGGCTTTGAGTTATCTAGTGGTGGTCCATTTGCTTAATATACTTGGAAAGTAATAACTTTCTTCTAGGAGTGTATCTAATTTTGCCTTGGATTGCATTGTTGATAGAATCAAAAACTTGGATCAATAGCCTTTCCATTGAACAAGTTGTTTCCTGCTATCTATGTTATATATCACAAGGTAGCAATTTGTTCCTTCATGTTTCATTCAATAGAATAGCATGTGGCTTGGAGTTTGCCGAAGAATTGATCCTAAATCTGCCAATTGCCTTTCTACCAATTATCCCTGGCTATTGAACGGGTCAGTTCCGATTGATAGCAGATCAGGTTATTATTAGGTTACTTTGTCGCAGGCCAATAGTAGCTCAAGCCATGGGCGTTGCCCATTTAAGTTCAACCCTTTGCATCGTAAAATCTCCATCCAGAAATCTCTGCCTCGAGGAGATCTTATGATTCATGCAATTTTACAAATCGAGACGATCTAAACAATATGATCAGCAGAAAAACAAGTGTGCTAAAAAATAATGTAAGAAATTTACATATAATTGGAAGATGTTAGAAAGAATGAACGTAATTCCTCCTGTTTTCTTGAGAATATTCACTCACTGAATTTGAATCATAAAGAAAAAAATTTACAAAAACTCCTCCCCCTTCGAGGGCAGGAAATAGGACTAAGGAAGAAGTGTTCATTTGATAGTGTTACATACGCGTTTCTCCTTTCTGTTTCTTACCCGATAACGCAAAAGAATAGACTATATTGCCCCTTGCATCAAACCAACTCCATTAAAAGAGGATCTCCAACAGCCATTACCCGAATAACCTTAATGAATTCTTGTTCACTCGACACGCTCCATGGATGAACAGCAGGTGCTTGAGCAGAATACAAGGTTGTATTACCAGATGGTGGTTTCTTTTTATAAACCATTGTACTGAAGATTGGATCAAAGTTTTGTGGCGAATCCATTGCCAGAAAGAACATAGGTATTGCGACCTTGTGATGAATTTCCAGGTCGCCTACTAAAGCAACTAAATCAACAAAGTCTTCCACGTGTTTCCTCGGAACAAAGAATAGCTCTGAACTGCACACCACAAAGCTAGGATTGCTCTTTGCAGCTTCTTTGTAATTTACTTGGAAGTGAGCTGGCATTGAGTTCACAACTTTATTTACCATTTCTCCTTGTTTGGAGAACCAATCACCATTGTTGGTTGAAACAGGTGTCCATGACTTAGATACCTGAACACAGTTAAGCTTGTTGGATTGTATAGAAGAACACAGAAAGACAGTGGATTCAAAAGCAACAGCGAAAGAATGTTTCCTTACTGATGGTATGCTTAATAGTAACAATTTAAGTTTTAGCATGCGATCGTTTTTGTTAGTCAACTCATCGTTAGGGCCTTAGAGGTGTCAACTGGATTGGACTTTGCCGAACTAATATGCCTTTAAGGGCCAATTATATCAATTTTTTATATAAGAAAAAATGAAAGTTTAAACAATTTTGTCCTAATTATTTGCAAAACAAAGAATGGAGACAGTAAAACATATATCTAATCATTTTCTTCGGTGTTCTTTCAATGAATCGATATTCTTACATATATAGATAATCTTTCAAATCTTTAGACTCAAAATTGGACTTTTGACTCCAAAAGGTTGAGTCTAAGTTTCAGTTCAAAAAATTTCGACACATCAATTTCAGTCCAAACTTTTACCACTCCAGTCAATCCAACAAGTTGGCGTTGGCCTTGATAGGACTGGAATGAACTCTAGACTTCTCTTGATCCACTTACACAGTTACACCCATATGACTCCATTTTTCACACCAAATAAGATGTAAAGGAGCAACTCAATAGATAAATAATTTTTGACCCATATTTTTAAAAAAATTAAATATTTGGGAGAAATAATAGGTCAAAATGTGCCTTGAAAGACTCGTAAAGCACATCATGTCAGCCACCATTGGAATAGGGATAGATTGCGACATTCCTAAGAATAATAATTCCTCCATTTTTTGTACTTCCATATTCCCTTTGATAGAAATTGCATAATACTTGCATCATTTTTTGTACTTCCATTTTTTGTCATATTCCCTTTTATATTGGCAATGGGTTCACTGTATCTCTCTCCTATCACATGGGTTCCCAACGCTACATGATGCAAGTAAAAAAATGGAGAAAGTAAAGCATAGGAAATATAAGATCAACGCAAGTTCAGATTTTGGTTGAGATTTCAATCCCAATAGTTCACTCTCCAAGTGTATTATATGTTAGCAGAAAACAATAACCGCACAGAATTACAGTTCATGTTACCTTGTTTGTGATCCAAAGCTTATTCTTGTCAGCTTGTACTAGATTCCAGTAATTAAGGATGGTATCATCTTGAAGAAAAAGAAATCCTTCGGCACTTGAATATCTGTTCATTACTGTAGGAAGTTGCCTGTAAAACAAACCGGGATTATAATCAGTAAAATGGTCATTATAGTCACTGTAGAGTACATTCCTACAAATTTTAAGGTCACTATCAGTTAAGCGCCTCTTCCAGGCAGCAAAGTTTCATGCAAACAAATAAAACTGATCACGGACAACTAGAGCTAGCTTTTGCAAACTATAAAGTAAAAAATAAATTCATAAAAGTTTGCATCAAATACAAAGTACGGGAAAATGCCGACTAATACAGCCAGGTCTCATCACCATGTTGACACCAGATTGAAACACTGGCAAAGAACCAAAGTGACTATGATGTCATACTCTAGAAATTAAATTCATGTACTTAGCTAGGTACTCGTCCTAGACATTCCGACATGGTACAGATGACACTTCTTTTTGGGCCAAAATCATGGACACTTTCATAGATAGCCAAGTCCAATACTTCACCTGTGTCGAGTAAAACGGGCAGAATTAAAAATAAGGGGATTTGAAAGGGCATATGGCCCTCTACAGATGAAAATATGCGAGAGAAAAAAGAGACTTAAGATTTGTTAGAGTACGTAGACAGAATACAGCTAACCAAAAAAGTGTGAGAAGATACGCAATGGATTTTCTAAAAGATCTAGAGAGGCTTGGAGGAAGTCATCTAGGCCTCAAAAAGGACATGAACTTGATAAGAATTTGAGGTACCTCAAGTTTTGTAGCACAAACTCCAGATAAGGGGTCCCTCTACACAGGGAGGTTCACTCCTGAACTTTATAATGGAAGATGATTCCATGCAACACTTACTTTTTTGGTTTTCAAGTAGTTGCAACATTCCTTTCTTGGTTTGTGGCTTCTCTCTCACTCTCTCTCTCTCCAATACACATGTGCACAAATTTCACTTAAGACTTTCAGCAAACCTTTTCTTTCTTCTCTTGCCCGCTGTTTTTTACAATGTTATTGATTAAAAACAGCTTCCCCGTAGAAATTGCTAATAAAAGTATGCATACATCTGGATCAGCCCCAAGGCCCCCAACCCTGCCTCAATGGGATGCATACTAGTGGTGTTGGGCTGTTGGCTATTCCAATTGTCTCTCTGTAAAATGCCTTTGCATGCTAGTATTAATTGTTTAGTTCTAAGTTTGAATATGTCTTGACTCTTCCATTCCCATCAATAACAACCTAGCATGCAAAGGCATTTTGTTGAGTGCCGAGGCCAGATTCTTGACACATTCAGCAGAAAAGCCCTGAAATAATGCCTAAAAGAAGCATTTATGGCTTTCCTTGTGGGGTTACACAACCATAAGCAAACCTCTTACAGCAGATCCTAAGATAAGCTCAAGAGTATTTCCAAACAATGACTCAAACAAAAGGCTGAGAAAGTATCTAATAATAGAAGAGACGAAAACAAAACAATGGAACGAAACATTCCAGCTTCTAGGCTCTACTTAAGCAGTTCTCTAGAGACCATATTTGGTAACTGGCAAAAAATAACCTTGAATTCTTTTGTGAGTCAGAATATCTTATATACAGATCAGCAAAAAATGCAGAAAGTCATTACTTTTCTGATAATATCTGCATAAACATAGGGAACAATATTTATTATTCTATTAGCTATAGCAACTCCAACCCTACATAAAACATTCAGCATGCATTTCCAGCATATGTCAAGCTGCTACCTAACACATTAAGAAATACTCGACAGTTCCAATTCAATCTAATAGACGGCCATTGCCAACTGATAAAACATGAGATAAGAGAAGCATGAATAATAGATCTGATGGGATTAACTTACTTGTACACGTAATCCAACTGGCCTTGATGCACGGCAAGATCTTCATTCTTCTGTGTTGACAAAATGATGACAGTTTTGAAGATTCGTCCATAAAGCAGTCTCCATTCTAAGGCAGTACGTTCCACAGGACCACTGCAGAACATAACTAAAACAACATTTCCAAAGTACTTCCTCCACCGAATCAAGTTCCCTATTTCATAGTTCACACTACCTGTCTCCTCAACCCCGAGATGCACAGAGGGTAGCTTTCTAGGGACAAACTCCTTTTTATCCCCATGACCAATCGTCGCCCTAGGCCGACCAATTTCTAGGGACATGAGCCTAGGCTGTTGGTACCCAACAGCAAGCAAGTCTTGAAGCCAAGCAGCTGTAAATTTCACATCTTTCTCAGTCCAAAATCTTTCTTCCGCCATAGCAAAACTCAATTGCAAAATCTTTTCGAACAGTCTGTTCTTGTTAGCTTTCCATGAATTCAAGAACTTAACCAGACGACCTACGTTAACATGGAGATCTTTTTCCTCTGAGAAAGGGTACGCTTCAATAATATCATGTCTATGAACCGTGGGAGGGTAAACAACCACATAGCCCCCGATCTCCCAAAGAAGCCTCTGAGCCCAGTAACCTCTTAATATATCAGAAGCCATTGTACTGACAGAAACAGGAAGCATCAAACCCCAAAATGCCGAAGTATGATACAATGTATTGAAAGAATTAAGAGGCACCATCATACCCTGTGGAAGGGCAACCTTTGGAGCCTTCTCATCAAAACTAATATCATACGCTTCCAACCCTGATTTCCTAGTAAAATAGAAAACTGAATCAACATCAGGAAGACCATTCGAGATCCCCTGTTGAATAAATTGTTTCCCACCATACACCTCAGTGTAGTATTCCTCATGCCCAATTTCACCCACATTTTCAAGAGGCAATCCCCTTGGCCAAACAGACCGCTGCCCGAAATGTATATACGGATTAACTACCGTTCGATTTGGGTTCTCATGACTATATTGCAATATGATTTCTTGCCTAGCCTGGTCCCCCATCACTTCCACATCAAAATGTTTCCCTAAATCCCCATCAATCACATCCCCTCTATTATCAGCATCAAAAATCCTGGTAGCACCATGTTGAATAGCAAACAAATACCCAACACTCTTCCTAACATACGAATCGTAAGGCAAGTAATCCAATACTCGAAAACCCAATTTTGATTGCATATCTAAAGACAAAAAAATAGCCCCTTTAAGACTCCAATCATTAGGGGTTCTTGAATTCCCAACTGCAAGAACCTGCCACCCTTTGATCCTAACCAAACCCTTAAGCGAATCATTCGGGTAATCCGAAACAGACACAATGATCCATCTCTCGGCCCGAAAATTAGCAAATGGAGTGACTTTATCAGTAATTGGTTTGATTGAATTCCAATCAATTTTAGGGAAATGTATGGTTTCAATCTCTTTAGTCTTGGACTCAAAGCAAAGAAGTGCAGCAGTATTACCCACATTACGAAGAAAGAATAGTGCAGCAACAGTAGCAAGTAATACAAAAATTGCAAAGATTTTATACAAATTTTCAGATACCCATGTTGAGAAATCAAGAGATTTAGACTCAGAAAATCGATTAGGATATAAAGTTGAGAGATTTCTCACCTGTGATTTGGGTGATTTTGATGGATTTGGTGATGAACCCTTTGTGGGTATTCGATCTTGGACTAACATTTGATTAAAATCAACTCAAACTATGCAAAAAATTACACTCTACAATTTTGACTCAGTTAGACTAGATTGACTGATATTTTTCCCCTCTTTTTTTTAGGGTTCATAAAAAGCAGGAGTTTGCCGACAGTTGGAATTTTGCTACTACTTTAGTTGCTAAATTTGAGCTTAAAATGCAAGATTCCACAATTGTGCAAAGAGAGTAAAGAAAGAAAGAAAATGTGAAGTTTTGGTTGGTGGGTTAGAAGAGATGTCGCGTTCTGTGGTTGTTTAGCTCTTGCTTTCACTTTCTCTGATCTGCAAAAATGTTTGTGCTTTTGATTAGTCTAATTGATTTACTTCGGGTTTCGTGTTTATTATTTTTTTTATCGCTTTTGAACTAATTTGTTTGTTTGTGTTTTAATTATAATAATATTGAAAATTAATTATTGATTTTGTTGTTGTTAGTATTATTGTGTGATGGAAAAGATGATGATGGTGAAATGAACAACTTTGCAAACTGGCAATGGCAGTTGTACTGACATGAGTTTAATGCTGTTGCTCTCTTGCTGCCGTGCCGCTATTAGTACAGTTGGTTGCTTACTTGCTTATGGACTAAGTTGTAAGAGAATTTTTGTTAGCATGTCCTACATTGAGATGTGTGTGCAAATGAGGGTATTGGTTTGGTGTTTTCATGGAGAGGATTAAAGAGGAAGGGTTAGGGATTTATTTATTTGGAAAATAAGAGTTTGATGAAGTTAAGATAGTGTTAGTTTTGAGTTGAATTATATATCGCGTCGGAAATATGTTAGTGCTAATGTACCGGATATGAAGAAAGCAACAAGAACAACGAATAAAAGATCAGGTGTGGTTCATTTTCCCAAAACTAATGTTCGAACCCTATACTTGAGCATTGGTTGCACGGGATTCACCTTCGAGATACAAAGAAGAAATAACGACAATCACGCTCAATGTGAATGAAGGTCAATGAGAACAAAGTTTGGTTTGAAATTTGTGATTATGATCAATCTCTTAACCAAGAGAGTGCACGAGAATAAAAGAGGTTTTCTAAATATCCTTCATCATATGAGAGACTTCTCATATATAATAATGTTGTTACAAAGCCGGAAAACCGATGGGTAACTGCTCATGAGCATAAAACCGTCAAATGAAGGCTTGCGAGGCTCTAGAACAAAAATCGATTGCAAGTCTTGATACAGATCGCGACTAGTGAGCGCTGTCGGTCGTAGGGCATGACCAAAGCCAGTTGCAGGTCATGACCCTCTTCCTGCCTCCTTCCTCGTTTTCTTGGTTCGTTTTTTAACAACTATTATTCTAACATAGTTTAAGTTATGACACCTTAACCAAACAATTTGAACTAAAATTACATGAATCTAATTAACCAAATACTCTAAATATCTAACAATCCTCCCCCATTTAGAGTATTCTAAAATGATTAATTTGTACAACATCATCATCACAAAACAACCTCACGCATAAATGAAAGTGTACCAAGACTTGAACATGCACTCAGTACACCATATATTCCAAAAATTTGTATCTAACAGATGTCGATTAACGATTAAACTAATAGCAATAGATAATGGAAACTCGAAGATACTACATGTACACACATGATTAACTACTTGATCTCATTATATACTGGACACTATATAGCCATGTGTCCATAACTATTCATAAGTGTATCAAAGTTTTGTCTCGCTAGCTCCTTGAAGCGGCTAAACCTCACACTTACATAGGTATATCTCTCAAAATAAGCATGCTACTGTAATAAAGCATAAACAAGAGACCTATTAAGATAAACAACCTCTTAAAACATCACATAAACCAAGAGTTTAACCTTGGATGTATAAATAAGTTCTTTAATAATCATATAAGGAAATTAATCTTATTGAACTCAAGACCCAGCATCTTATTGAGCGTTAAGTTAAGATTTCCTCTTTTGTGATTATCAAGAGGCTCCAATCCTCAATCGATTGTCATCCTCTTTTACCGTATCTCTAGCCACGTAAACCAATCCACTAGATTATACGTGGTTCTTACATAGTCAACAATGATAACACTACCTTTGATAAGCCCTTGAATGTAGCTATGCCGCACACCAATATGCCTTGACTTACCATTATTATACACTTGTCTATAAGCTCTTGTCAAAGTTTTATCTATCACAATGTATGGGGGATATCGATTTTGACAACAAAGATATCTCAACAAATGAGATTCTTTAACTACTCTGCTTCTTTACTAGTTGAAGACAGATCTATGTACTCCGATGTCATAGAGGAATCTACTATACTAGTTTGTTTCTTAGCTTGGATGCCCAAAAAACCGTACCCCCCCCCAAGAGAAATACCCATCCACTTGTAGAAGAGTGTCTTATCTATTAAAGATCCAACTTGAATCCGAATAAACTTCTAACAGGAAGCTTTTTACTCGATGCATCTTCGGTCATGTGCTTGAATTCTAAATCATTCCAAAGAACTTTAGAAGATTCATTGAATAGAAAAATATCACGACGGATGTAGTTGTTTTTTTCCCACTTCTTCCTCTTCCAAGTTGCCTCTATATTTTCATCTTTTGTCTCCATAGACTTCAACTAGTTGAGATTGTACACCACATTCAGGGAAGTGAGAAGGAAATACATGCTCTTTTGCCACCTTCAGAAACCAACGCCTTCGAACTTGTCCAACTTGTGAAAATTCGTTGTTATTTCACAAATTAATGTCATCTTTAAGTACTATTACTTTTGTATTATTAGTGCTAGTATATCGGGTATAAAGAAAGAGAATAATGAACAAAAGATCTTCTAGACGTGATTCGCTTTCGTAAAAGCAAATATCCCACCTTATACTTGAGCACCAATTGTACAAAATTCTCTTTCGAGATACAAGGAAGAAACACCGACAATCACGCTCAATGTAAATAAAGTTCAATGAGAACAAAGTTTGGTGTGAAATTTGTCATGATGATCAATATTTTAACTAAGAGAGTGCAAGAGAATGAGAGACTTCTCGTATATAATAATGATGTTATAAAGCCACAAAACCGACAGGTAACTGCTCATTTCTTGGTTCGTTTATTCAACAACTATTATTCTAACGCAATTTAAGTCATGACACCTTAACCAAATAGTTTAAACTAACATTACATGGATCCAAGCAAACAAATACTCTAGATATCCACCAAAAAATATATATATTGAGACAGTTTCAAAAAGTTAATATACTTTCTGTTGTAGCGATTGAGAATAGGGAAAAAGTACATTTATACTTGAAGTTTGAGATATCATCAATGTTCATCATTGGTAATTGAGTTTTTTAGGCTCTATAACAGTTAATCAAGACATTTAGAAAATGAGAAATTTTTGATCCATACATATACAGGTTTCAATGAATGCAATGATATTAGTGGGTGTTCATAATAAGTAGAATGTCGAGGGATTTTAGTTCTCCCCATTGGGCTCTGAGTTGAGTATCTAACTTGTCGATTGACGTTACATACTCTTCACATCATACAATTTCTTGTTAATTCTGCTTTTTAATGAGGAAAAGAAAATCTAGGTTAAGGTCTGGCGGTAGGCCAACCCAGCTCATTCTTGCGGATTATACAAGAAAGCCAAGCATTACAAGAGGAAAACCAATACATCATAGTTGGGTGAAAGTGGGGTAAAAATTGGTCGTTAAATATGTCGATTGACTCACTTTTGTAAACACCAAAGAGCAAAGGAGCACTAGGAAATTTGATGAAAATCATAGTTAACATCCTAGATAATGCTAAGAATGGCCTAAGGGATCTTCCATTGCCTCTTGCTATAGGTGATAATGCACAAGTTTTCACCTTCAACTACTAAATACTTGATACCAAGAAATCTCACTCCTCTCAAGACTCCCCAAGCGCCATAGCCTCACTCCTCTCATCCTAGAAGGTTCCAAATTAATACTTTAGTGTGTAGAAACTTCTAAGATTGATTTTTAAGCCACCACCTTTCAATAATGATTCTTGCACGCATAAAACTTAAAACTAAGTTAATTATTTGTTTGTGATCATCAAAACCATACTAGGCAACAAGAATTGTTAGCAACCGAGACAAGATTGGTTGGGTTGGAGGAAAAGGGTTAATATCCTCTAAAGTTTGAGATAGAGCAATCTATAAGTAGTTACGAATAAATAAGACACCCTTTTTAGGAGAATCTTTTTCATTGTTAAAAGTCACTTTAATTTGTTCCTCATGAACCGAGTAGTCCACCAAATAAAAGAGATTTTATGAAAATTATGCACCCCGATGGTTCTTTTGCAGTGTTTAGACTCTTTACAAGGTTTGAAGATGGGAGGGTGAAGAAATCCCAGGCCATCTATCCTCTTTGATTTTATACTTTCTTAACCCATTACCAATAGAAAAAATGCTGTTGAAGTGCTCAGAAATATAAATTTCTTTATTGTATCTAATGCGCATTCATGGTTGGTAAACATTAGAAAAGCGAGAAGTTTTCCCTCCTAGACGCAGTAGGAATGTGTTATGCTTGAACCATCTCCTTGCAAAATAGGAGATAAATATGCCACTTGGCACCTACATCTATAACCGTACGACGACAAGATAGCAGACGTATATTCATGCTCTACAACAATTCATGTCAATGCATAAAACATAACCATAACAATTTGTGTATTTTTTGGATATTGACCAACCTTATTATGAAGACACAACCTTCCAAAAGTTTTACACCATAATCGTAGTTTTTAACACAATATGATAGCTATCCCTTACAACCATGGAAACCTCCCCTCCCCCCTACTCATTATTTTAACATTGGTTATGGATTTTTTTGGAATACTTTGATAAGGCAGAGACATGTATCTTTTACTTAAGTTTAAACTAAAAGGGTAAGATTATGACATAACTGAAGATATTACATAATTTTAGAATATTCTAAGGATATGAGATTTGCAAAATATGGGTATAATGGCTTCGATGAAAAGTAAAAAGTTTATGTAGATTATTCGCCGATCACTGTTAGGGTTTTATTTAATACCGCAAGTGAACGATGTCGTAGCACTAACGGGTCGAACTGAGGGAAGTGTGAGATTAAACAAGAGCTGACTCTAGACTATGAAATAGCTACACAATTCTATATCGATGGTAAGGTCTATGAAACTAATTTCTAAACTAATAAGTAGAATAAAATGATGATGAATACTATGATAATAAAGTACTAAGATTGTGCGTTACCACTAACATGAATTGATCAGACACAATTTACATTCCAATCACTAAATCAAATCTTAGGCGAGATGACATTCTTTCAAATAAGAACTGCCTTAAGACCACTTTCGTGACTACAAAAGGCCTAATTAATATGCATGCTTCCTATTTTCATGTCTAACATACAAAATTAGATGCATTAAGAATCAATGCCAATGAAAATCTCAATCTCGATTCTCACTATTTTCATGTGCGAATCTCAACCAATGACTAGTTAAATTAGATTGAATCCCAAATTCCGTTGATGAATTCAATCGACAAGATAACAAATTGCTACAATGAATTCCCAATGTCAATTCAACTTTCATTGATAATAAAACTAGGGAAAAAATGATGCAAAATGAAGATAAAAACAAACCTATCAAACCCTAATCGAACGACTCAATATCATGGAATTAATAGAAATAAAGCGATCAATTCATGCTAGGGCTCAACTCAATCCTAGAATTAGAACTACTCACTAATCATGGAGATAGCAACGATAAGCATAATCAAAGACATAATTAAGAAATAGAAAGAGAAAATAGAGAAATCAAACTTAAATTTAATTGATGAATTCGAAGTCTTCAATCTTCAAAAGTAAAAAAAGTAATTGAGATATAAACTAAAAGTACTTTTGTCTAAACTATGAATGAAAAAGAGTCTAAAACTGAGTAATTCGGAATAGATTACAAAGTCTCCTCGAAATCTATTTATACACTACTAAAATAACTAAAGAAAAAGTTCGTAAAAAGATAGAAATCCGTCATATCGGGTCAAACCCGATCGGGCCCAAGTCAAATCCGATGGGGTCCTGGCACGAATCATCAAAACTGCAACCATCAAACTTCAACCCGATCGGGTCAGGTGTCAACCTGATCGAGGTCAAGTCAAACGGGTCCAAATAAGCATCCAAATGCACCCAAATGAACTCGAATGTGATCCTGAGTCTCCAACGATCATCTCCATGCTTCAGAATGGTTCATTCTACCTCCAAATAGCTCTAATGCCTTGAAATAACTCAAATTTAAATCCCAATTTCTTAGTTTCTTATGGTGTACAAGAAAAGAAAAGCTTAATCACAATTCACAACCGTAAATCATATTAGTAATATGTGTAATAACAAACTGACACGTCGGACCGCTTCGTTTTGTCTCTTCAAACTCCACAATTCTTCTACTTCTTTTTACCCTGTCTACCATAATATTTTAAAAGTTTCACTCCCACGCAAACTCCACCAAAAACAGTTGTAGTGATAGAAAGAGAAAATATTATTCAAATCATTTTCAGAAACCCGCCATTTTCAGAGTCAGAGAATTAATAAGCTCATTAATGGAGGATTTTCCTACTAATCTAGAGCTAACAGCAGCTTCTGCTCTTCTCCTTCTCTCAACAATCGCCGAATCAACAACAACAACAACAACAACAACTTCATTGTAATGCGAAATTGCGAATTCTTAATCTTAATTTCTTCTGTTTTTTGTGTTGTTTTACAGAGTTTTCATCGTTTGAATTTGATCGATTTTTGCAGGTGTAAGTTATCATCATCATCAGAGGAAGAAGAAATTGTAGTTGTAAATGAGAGAAAACAATGTGATGAAGATGATGAAGTTGAAATTATCGATAGAAGTGATGTGACACGATCATCGCTAACATATGATTACTCTGTTCCATCTCATCATCGAATGAAGCTTATGGTTTCTGCTGTTGCTCGTTATCGTCATATGCAGCTTAAGGTTTGTTTTTCTATATATATATATGCATTTCTCCTTCTCTCTCTGTTTTTCTTAATCTGTTATGGCGATTCTGCGTTCGTTTGAATCACCTCGTTTTTTCTGCATTTTTTCGCGAGTTTTTGTTTGGATCAGATTTTGAATTCGGATTTGTGTGTGTTTTGAATTGCTTTGTGTTTGAATTAGAGCATGTTCTGAATTGAATAGTTGCTTGAATTTAATGCAATTTGGACCTGTAATGGAGTTTCTGTTTTGATTGAAGGTAGGTGAACATCGAATGAAGAATTATCTTAATTCGAATCAGATTTCTAATTCGGATTTGCGTGTGTTGATAGTTTTTGTTTGAGCTAGAGTATGTGCTGAATTTTGAATAATAGCTCGAGATTTTACTGCAATTGAGTTTCTGTTTTAATTGAATGTAGTTGAACTTTGAATAATTATCTGCATTGGGATTCTAATCGTAATTTCCTCTTGTTCTGTAAGCTGAAATTCATACAGATTTGATGCTCTGTTCTTCGAATATGAGATAATTCATTCGATTTTTGTATCTTTTTAAATTATGATTTTCGCATGCTGTATAAGTTTAAAATCACTCAAGTTTTTGTTTGAAATAGATATCGAATTCGGACTTGCGTGTGTTGATTGCTTTGTTTTCGAACTAGAGCATGACCTGAAATTTGAGTAATAGCTTGAATTTTTCGCTGAAATTGAGTTGCTGTTTTGATAGAAACTAGTTGAATTTCGTATAATTATTTGTGTTGGAATTCAAATCGTAATTGCCTCTTGTTCTGTAAGTTGAAATTTATGACAGCTTTGATGCTCTGTTCTTCGAATATGATATGATTCACTCGATTTCTATATCTTTTGAAAATTATGATTTTCACATGTGTACAAGTTTGAAATAGTTTCATTGAAACGAAATTGATTGTTGTAGTGAATTAGTATTATGCTTTGTTCTTCATTTTTTTTTGCATATGGATTTTTCTTTGTAATCTCCATAAAAGTTTTTGTTTCAATCAGATTTAGAATAATTCGGATGTGCGTGTGTGTTATAATTGCTTTGTTTTTGAACTAAAGCATGCTTTGATTGAATTGAGTAGTAGCGCGAATTTAATGCACTTTGCACATTTGAAATTCAGTTAGTGACATGTGCAATCAAATCTAATGCTTTGTTTAGAAATTCAAACTTCAAACATTCGCGAAGCTCTTGAAGTGATCGGTGATGGAATTCAAATTGTAATTTGATTTTCTTTGCATAATCTATACATTTGATGAAATTTCTTCTTTCATAAGGTAAAACACAACCTAGCTAATTGATTAACTTACCGGTTCTCGCATTTCGTATCAATATTAATATTTCATCTGAATCTGCTGGCTTTTTTTGCATTATACTACTTTGATTTTGAGAAATTTCCATTGAGTCTCTGTTTTCCATATAGCATGAAATATTTTTGCATGTGCATTACAGTTACGATCAAACGTACGAGTTATTCATGATTTTATTTTATTTACAAGTAGTTTGAATTTGCACTAAGTTCACTTTTCCTAATTGTAGAGGAGAAATCTCAAATCTGATCACAATTCTTAGTTCCATGAGGGAGTACTTGTTGAACCAAATCTATAATTCGTTCATCAAATTTCAAAATTCCAAAAATAAAACTCTCTTTTTGTGTCCTTCAAATTATGTACACGATTATACAAAATCAAAGTACGATTATAATATAAGAGGTTATATCTGGTCTATAGACTGTAGGCACCAAATTTCATAATTCCATGACCAAATCACATGTGCTACTGCTATATTGATTCCTCCAATTTAGTTTACCATTAAAAAAAAAAAAAAAAAACGGGTAAATGATTTAGTGTTTGTTCAACAGGTAGCTCGTAGAGCAAGGTCTAAGGTAATCTACCGGAGCTCGTATGACATAAAACCAGCTATAAAAAACTGGGAAAATGTACCAGCAAAAACACCCCAACACCAAAAGATGTCAACACTAGTCACAGAAGGGACAACAACCACAGAGAGCTCATGCTTGTCGAGTGGCGGAACAAGCGAGATATCGAGCGCAAGGAAATGGGGGAAGGCAGTGATGGCAGAGCAGAAGAGAAGAAGAGGGACAAGCGCATCTCACATTAGCCGCAAAAAAGATGCAATTCTGAGGTTACTGTCTTGTTTTGGACGTGCTTCTGAAGTCCGCATTAGACTAATACTTGGTGATAGCCCTGACACCAGTAAAGCTCTCAGAATGTCAGTAATTTTATCTCTCTTAATGTTTTGATTTTGTTTTGTTTTAATTGTATCTTAGAACTGTGTTATTAATTAGATTGTATAAAGACATGAGATACTTCAAGATTCTGTTTTATATTTGATTGAGTGTTAAAATTATGGCTTTGGAATTCCAGTTGAGTTATGTTGGTGTTTTCTTTTTATGGCTATTTTGCAGGTTGTTGAGGATGGAAGAGGTTAAGAGAAGTGGTGTAGGAGGCCGGGGTGACCCATTTATGTACATGGTAATGTTATCCATCCTCTCTTAAGAATAGTTTTCTCCATAATTTTGCCCTTATTGTTGTTTTTTATTGTTGGGTGGGAAAATGAAATTGCATAAACCATCTCATACTTTCTTTGTTAATTTTTTCTTCACTTTAATTTATCAATAGTATTTGCATAGTAGACATTCTATACCTTAGAGTACAATTACATTAAAATAATGTTATTATTAGGTAAAATGTTTAAGATATTTATCTTGACGTATATTTCAAAAACAAGAGTAGGAAGGAACTTTAATACAAACAAAATCAGGTGACTAAAAGTTGCAATATGGGAGTTGAAGAAGTAGGGTCTTTAATGTCAAATGCTTACTGAAATTTTTTTGTCGAAAGATTTAGAAATTTAAAAGAAGTCGTTAAAGTTAAAAGCTTAATAAAATAATAATAAGTTCACACTTCTTATCAAAATAATAATCAGTCGCATTTATATCAACACCTTCAGTTACCTATACTTTCATAGTAGTTATGTTAATATGTCTCAAAACAAATAACTTTGTAATGATAAGATAACATCTCTGTTTATTTTATCCTTCCTATCACCTAAATATGGAGTATATTAGGGCATACAACATTAACCATAAGTTATAAAACTTGTCGTTTTTACACAATTTCTATAAAGTTTATGTGAACATAATTCCTAGACTGAAAGAGAGTTTCATTATGAAGTTTGCGGCTCAAAGCTACCTATATCAGCCATAAATGATGCACAAAGATGTTCGTGTGCTGTAAAATCTCACTTATATTCAGGAAAATTTGGTACTCTGAATGTGCTAACTTCCTCAGTAATGGTCATGGCACTTGGTTTTTCTTTATTCTTTTTGCATGAAATCAAAGTAAACCCAATGATAAGTACACATCTTCTAATGATGGTCATGATATAATTGAAAGGGCTAACAATTGCCTGCTTTCTCAGTAACTCTATAATCGATACATTTCCTCCAATTTGTGTTCAGATTGCAGCTGACAGTGCAAGCAAAGTTAGCTGAAAGCTTCAGAAACAAATTTATATATCGCAGATCGTCTCGTCTCACAAATAGGGTATATTTAGAAGGGATAAAGTATGAAATTTATACGAGAAATGGGTGATAAGATATTGGCACGATCTCATCGGCTCCTTGGGATGCTTGGTTAGAAACAAAGGTACAGTGAAATTATACAGAAGAGTTACTTATTACAACTTTTTGTCATAGAATGTTGCTGTTGTATCTCAGGTTAGTATTGACCATTTTAAGTATCAAACATATCTTGCGATCAAATGTTTAATTTGTTGATACACCGTTATACTACACGAACTCAAAACCCTCAATAGTGAAAGAAAAATATTTGCAGGTATACCATCCTAGCTAATGTCTTCCTGCCTAAAGGAGGTATAAGAAAAATAAAATCAATCAACACAAAGTCATCCAAGATACAATATCTAGCGTTTATAGGGTCTTAAAGCCCCCTTAAAGTTTTGCAGGACTTTGACCTCCTCTAAATGAGCCATAGAGAGGTTGTGATCTCCTAAAACTGAAAATGTCGTCAATGAAGATGTATTCTGATTGCTCTGCGTTGCTCTTATCGACTTCATAGTCGGATATGTGTGAGGATCCGTACACCCATATACTCAATGTTTTCTTTCGAGTGGCACCAACTTTAACAAATTCATCAAAGAAATCTATCAGCTCTTGTTGGGTCAGCTGTTTTAATGCTGAGACCTGTCAATTGTCATGACATACAAATATGAGCAGAATAACCAATATGAAATCTTGTTTATGGAGTTTTTCCCTGAAATAATTACTACATACCTCAGCTTCTTTCCTGTCAAATTTGAAGGTCCCATCAGAAATCTCTTTCCAATAGAACCTAGATTCTTCTCTTAGATTCTTGTGTTTCTCCAGCTTGCTATCTATAAGTGAACTGACACTTTTCTGTAGCCCGCAAGAAAAATACGAAATGAAGTGAATAAACCATCAAGGAAGCAAGCTAGCAGCAAAACAAATTAAACTGTGACGTCTGGGGTCATTATCCCCTAAGGAAGTGTTCATCTTTTGACTACAAGTTGCACCCATATTCGTTAATCATAATGTGAAATAAATATATACAGCATTGAACAAATAATCAACACCCATTGTGCCGGGTTAATTGTGTCAATTACAAAACTGAAAACAATTGATTTATTTTTCTATTATTCTACAAGTTTTCATTATGTTTGCCTTATTTTATATTATTTTCATACTGTCGAACCATCTCTTTTTCCGACGGGTTCAGATTACGATTCATGTTAGGCAACCCTAAATTATTTTTGGGAAAGGCTTTGTCGTTATTGTTGTATTTTTGTTATCACTCATACTATTACTATTACTATTAACTAAAAATACTTGTTATTGATGACAAACCCCAAGGAATGGTTCATTACAGGTATTCTACTGTGACAAATGCCATACAAAGCTTAGATTAAATATCTTACACATCTGATGATCTTTATGGCCACACAACATTTTCTTTTCTCGAGTGAAAGACTGAGATAATTCTTAATCAGAACCAGATTTCTTTTGAGAAACAAGTCGTCAAATACTTTGATCATTAACAAATTCTTTTTTTGTTTTAAGTTCTAATATTTAACAAGTCAAACTTGCCTTGAATTCATCCTCACTGAGCTGACGAAGTTCGGCCTCAAATTTACTAAGAAATGCCTCGACTCTCTGGTCAATATGACTTGGACCCTGTAAAAGTGGAAAGCAAAGTAATTCACAGAAACAAAATTCTCAAGCAAAGCATAGTACATAATATGGTAGCACACCTTCGCCGTAGACTGGATGATAAATTGCAAACCATGGATGCCAAAAGTACTCCTAAACAAAGATAATTTCAGTAAATAGATAATAGTAGTTAAAGAAGCTTCAGAGCAGCATCACGAGTACTTACCTCTTAATAAGTGCAGTTATGTATCCAAGTTGTTCAACAGATCGAAGCTGATGAAATGCAGGTTGTTTGGCAACAAGAGCGATAAGTTCAAGCTTTACGTTTGCCAGATAATCATCTCGATGTACCTATGTGCATTTGAGCCAATTAGCGAGAAAACTTAAGATACAGGGACATAAGGAAGGACATAGACTATAAATATGCTCAAGAGTAGCTGAAATACTTGGTGAATCTCGCATTAAATATTGCTGCTAATACATTACAGAAGTCGAGTCATGAATGACGACACAAATAAATCTGAGTCGGACCATTTAAAACTTTGACGGAAACTCCTCTCACAGTTCACTAAATACAGTTTTCTCTCAGAAACCAGAAGATGGAATATAAGTCAATCATCCCTAGTCACCTTACAGTTTCTTATAGTTCAATTATCATAGAAAAAGAAATCCCAGAGGGGTACGCAATGATGGTTTTAAACCAAAAAACCCATAGGGGAAGAGGAGGGCCCTGGTACATCCTATAGAATTTGAAACAGGTAAATCTATAATTTTGGATAGCCAAATGCCAGGGAAAACATCATAAAGCAATTTAAGAGAGACACTTGGACAAGAAAAACAGAGAAAAATGCTGCACGTGGAAATTACCTGAATATAATGAACAAGGCAAGAATTCTCATCACTTGAATTCAAGCCTTTGGCACGGTAGCAGAAACGTTTGCCCTTCCCAAGCTTCACAACTCGACTAGTCTGATGCTGTGAAGGAAAAAGAGGCTGGCATAGAGGCTTTGAGCACTTGAAAAAGGTATTTTCAATATGCTCAATAGTTGATTCAGCCTCAACTTGATCAATGTTCCCTGAAAATTTACCAGTAACAGTATTAGATTGAAGTTAAAATCCTATGCATATTATTTTCAAGTAATTTTCGAAACGTAACCTGCAACATAACACTCCATAAATGCTTTTGAAAGCATCAACGGAACAAACTTGGAAAGTGCATCAGCTTCAAGATTGGGTAGAATTTCAAGTTGTTCCATCCAAGGCCATGAATTGTCTTGGAGAGTCAATGAGCAGTAATACATTGCTTGCTGATACGGTTGCTGAAACTTGTAATTTTGATACTCTTTTATTACAGTCTCCTGCGGAATAGAAGCTTAAGGTTTAGAACCAATGATTTTAGGAATTCTCTTAATCAAATGACCATCTAAATATACAAAATTAGGTGGAAAAAAGGGGAAATTGACATCGACAGTCCCAACAAGGGCACTAACTAGTGATTAACTAAACATTGTCCCAACTTCCAAAGCAATTTTCTCGTGGCTTGTAACCTACGAGTATTGAACAAGTAAAAGCAAAGGACCATGTCTATGGCCAAAAGGGGAGAGAGAAAAAAGAGAAAAGGCAATAATGTTCAAAATCTATACTTTACATGTTCAATTGGTACAAGTCATTGGACATTTCTAAAGTTGGGAGCTTGGGACTCTTAACCAGGGGCATGATTGGGATTTGGGAAAGTTGGTGTCCACTTTTCAATAAAATATCTGACATGAATTAATACCGATATGAAAATTGATAGCATGATCAAATATCAATCATACAATAGTATAGCCCAATGTTGGCAAAGTTGGCTAACTAGTAGCTTAGACACAAGACCTCCAAATCAAATTAGCCCGCGACTTTAGAATGATAATGAGAAGTGTGAATTAAATAACGGAACAAGATTATCCTCAACTGTTGTATTTGAAATTTGATCCTGATTTTAGGGGAGGGGGAACAGAAGTTGTATTGAAATTCATAATGGCCTGTTTGGGAACCATGATTTCAGATGGAATATGAAATTGGCCCAAATTAGGTGTTTAGGAAACATGATAATTTGAATTTGGAATCAGTTTTGTTTTTTGCATATTCTACCAAGGCCAAAAACTAAGGGCTTCAATTCCTAGGTTTGACAATGTCATTCCCAAATTTGTATTTATCTTTTCTTGATCTCAGCACGTTTTGTGTTTGGGAAACATACTAATTTGAATTTGGAATTGGGTTGGTCATTTGCAAATTCTACCAAGGGAAAGCACTTAGGGTTCCAAATTCTAGGTTTCACCCTATTATTTCCAATTGTAGGTTTGTATTTCTGTTTTCATGGTCTCACCACTCGGTCTTTTTCTCAAACCCAATATTTTTTGTCTGTCTTGAGTTCTTATGTCCAATATCTCTCTCCTCTCCATATGAGCATCCCACTCCTTCGCTAATTGCCATTCCTACCACCCACGCCACCACCACTGCCATTAGCATCGCCGCCACCACCACCACTACTATGACCGTCGCGACAGAGTATGTCTCCATATATCCGTTGTCGAACAACTTTCCAGATTTGACTCAACTTTTTCTTCTCTCTCCTCTTAATGTCGATCTATGGCTACCTTCATAAGCACCACGCACATGTTTCCATCCTTTCTCTTTTATTTTTTTTGGAGGAAAATCCTATATTTTCTTTTTTTTTTCAAATCAATGTTCTTTTCTATTTTGTAAATTTGTCTATATTTTTTTCTTTTTTTTGTGTTGAATTACTGTTGAAATGATATGACATTTGTTTTAAAATTAGAGAGTGACTTTGTTTTGATGAAAAAAATGTTCTTAAATAATGTTTATACAAAAGTGTTTAATATTGTAAATTTACGAAGATGTGATTTACCTTTTTTATTTACTGGTTGAAATGGGTTGGTTTGGTTCATTGTAACAAACATTCGTGGAAAATTCCAATGATCCCTAAACAGTTTCTACGATTTGCAATTCTGGAATTGGAAATACAACAATTCCCATACAACTTGTAGAATTTGTAATTTTGAATTTGGCAATTCCATTGAATCCCAAACAATGAATTTGGATTTCATTCATGATTTAGAAATCCACAATTGAATTCCAAATTTTCATATGGATTCCTTCTTCCCAAACACTACCTAAAGTGATTTCAAGATTTAAAAGTAACATAGTAGTAAGTTAGAATCTTGTATCAGCAGACAGGAGTGGTCAATTTATCAGATTATTTCAACGTAAATCTTGAAAAACGGGGGCAAAGAAGATAAAGTTTTATGGTTTAGGGCCCTCAGCTCATCTGCATCAATGGAGACCACGAAGACTACTCCAATGGACATCATAGAGACCTACATCAACTGCTCCACCGGATTATCTTAACGCAATACTTCTATTGTAAAACTTTTGAATGAAGAAGGTCGTCAAACTTGCATATAAGCCATTTCTTGTACAGAACAAGCAGTGCACCCTCATAAAGTCGCCAAATTGGAGGTTCTGACAATTCCGACAAATTTCAATTGTCAGACAAACTTGAGGACTCCCAGTCACCCTTTCGAATAAAAAAAATAAAAAGCCTCGATCACAAGTACAACATTCTACAAACTTCAGGTTAAACCAAATGTTCATTCAGCAGTTCACTTGGAACGAAGTCTAATCAGGTTTTTTACTCTCCCAATATGGTGGTTGCTTCACTCTCTGAACCAAAAATTGGATGACAATGATATTCTTTTCTCTCTATGTTCATTCAAAAGTCCACAAACCTTTGGATGTCACTCTCTAACTCACCCAAGTTCCTCTTGGCGTCTGTTTACATTCATACAGTCGTATCACAACTCCTTTATTTGTTTTAAGTCAATTCATCGCATAGGCGCTCTTGTTTACAGAAATCATATTTAGGAAAAATAGGAAACTCATGAAAAGGACATTGCAGAATTCTCCAAGCATGCTTGAACTTTCAGGACATTTCTGAGAGACAAAGAACCTTAAGTATGCTACTGCTATTTTACGTTGTGGATAGAGTTGGTGGAACCAAATCAAGTTCATGTAAGGGCCAAATTCGGCCTAAAATGTCCGGCTCGAAGTCACAACAGAGCGCAACACAACACCTTGGCCATCTTCTGAAAGGTGTGATCTGGCCAGTTTGGTCATTGTAAAGTTGAGGCTTGACCTTTAGCACGGTTTTAAGTCAAGGGAAGAGGCCAAAAAATCTTCCTGGCTGATGCTCAGGGTCATTTTTCCAAGGATAGCTGGCTCAGCCAGCCTAGGGTTTGATCACCTCTAGATATAAAGCTTACATTATCATCGCCAACATCCGATACACATCAAGTGCTCTCCTTCTACGTAGCTACCAAATGGGAATTAAACTATTGATGTAGATTGCCATTAAGTAGGCTAACTTAGTTTAAAAAGGCGCAAGGCGCACCGAGGCGCAAAGGGTCCCTGGAGCCTAGGCACGAGGCGCTAGGCGAAGACGCGCACTTTTTGTAGGCGAGGCGCACTTATTTATCTATTTATTTATTTTTATATCTGTGATACTAATAATAATTTAATAATAAGCACTTATATATAAGTATATTATATATGGTAAAAATAACAGCTGTAGTACTAAAATTGGGGGGAAAAAAGTGTATACTAATATATTTGGCTTGTATCCTGTTAGTGGGGTCAAACAAGTAGGGAGTAGGGACACCTCATAATATGCACAATAACTCTTTGAAAGAGAAAAGGAAAGAAAAAAGAAAGAAAACAGTGAAGTCAGACAAACTGGAAACTATCGAAGAGAGACAAAAAGGATCGAAGAAAGAGAACAGGAACAAATCTCAAGCTCCGACAACGATGACGGCCACCGGAGACAGGAGAAAGACTTGTCAGCAGCCTCTGTTGCCTCCAGCGACGTGGTGGCCGTCATATACTTTCTATTTTTATCAATTAGGGTTTTTTCGCAACTCACAGATTTAAAATTAGGGTTTATTTTCATGGAAATTCATGCAATTAACAAAGGGCTTTTGCTCAATTTGGTGTTATTAAGCCAAGGTAAGTCTGAATTTGAAGAAATTTTGCTTTTTTTTTTTTTGACATTTTAAGGTCGAAACTGCTATTGACCTCTCTCTCGCACGACTCTATACCAAAGGCGGCCAAGGCGGCGCCTTGCGCCTCTCACAAGGCGGCAAGAGGCGCACGCCTCACCTCGCCTGAGGCAAAACGCCTCGCCTTGGTTGGAGGAGGCGATTCTCCGAACGCCTCGCCTCGCCTAGCGCCTAGGCGCGCTTTTTAAAACTAAGAGTACATGCACCCCACAAAGTAGGACCCATAACAACTAAGCCTCTTGACTTTGGTTAGGCCTTGGAACAACATTATTGGATTGGTATCTTGAAGTTATGGTTTTAACTAAGGCAGCATGATATAAAAGAAGAGCTTTTATATGCCAGCAGAAACATAGAAAAATGCTCAAACGATCCTAAGCCTCTAGACTTTGGTTGGGCCTTGGAACAATATTATTGGATTGGTATCTTGAAGTTATGGTTTTAACTAGGGCAGCATGATATAAAAGAAGAGCTTTTATATGCTTGCAGAAACATCATTTTTGTGAAGTAAAATGCTTAAACAATCCTTTTGTCAAACAATACTACTTATCCTGACCTCTATCTCCCTCTCCCTCTATTGAAACCTGACGTGAACAGCACCAGAGATCGACCCAAAACAATATATTTCCTACGTTTCTTTTTACTTGCAACAAACTCAAGTGGGTGGACTCCAAGGCAAAATTTTGGTGTGAGTATGAAAGGGATGGAGAGAGAAAGTGGGGCATGTGATAAGGAGAGAGAGATAGAGAGAAATGACTTGTAAAAAAGGAAAGAAAACATTTGTTGCAATTAATTTGATATTTCCATTTTTGGCAAATGTTGCAATTAAAAAGAAAAAGAAACGGAGGAAGTACATATAACCAGAATTTTAATCTGCGTAGCACATAAATCTAATGATGTCTTTGAATTACAATTAAATAATAATTAGGATCGTTGATTAACAGCCAACAAACATCATTTTGGTTATACAAAGTCTTCTTTGAGACCGTCTCATATATAAGATGTGTCTTAAAGAAGCAGCAAAGTATTTTGAATGGATTGGTGTATTTACATCACGGCAATTAGGCCTGCTTTGTTATATGGCGCCGAATGTTGGGTGGTGAAACACTGCCACGTTCATAAGATGAATGTGGCGGAGATGCGTATGTTGCGGTGGATGTGTGCCACAAAAGGAAATACCGATTAAGAAATGAAGTGATTCGGAAAAAGTTGGAGTTGCATCCATTGAAGAAAAGATGAGGAAGAATCGGTTAAGATGGTTCGGTCATGTGAAAAGGAGACCAAGTGATGCACCGGTGAGAAGAATTGAAGAGTGGAGGAGTAATCAAATTGTAAGGGGCAGGGAAGACCTAAGATGATTTATATGAAGGTAATTGAAAGAGATATGAGGTTACTTGGGATTGAGGAGAGCATGTCGTTGGATAGAAGTGGGTGGAGATGCGGTATCCATGTGGAGGAAGGGGTGTGATTACTTCATTCATTTGTTTTTCTCAATTGTGTTGGTTTTTGTGTTAAAACCTTTTGTTGAAAACCTCCTTTAAAAACTTTTTTAAACTTAAAACCTTTTTTTTAAAAATTTTTTTTATCACTCTTGGCGATGCCGTCTCCTTTGGCAACGGTTTCAGTTGACGATTCATGTTAGCCGACCCCAAATCACTTTGGGAATAAGGCTTACTTGTTGTTTGTATTGGTGCATTTACGTGTGAAATGTAGGGTTTGATTAATTTGGTATTATGTATATGGTTTATAAGTTATAACTTGGAATTTTGACTTTATAACTAGGTTTTGATGAATTGGTGGTTGTTTAATGTGGTGAACCAGTGGTTTAATGTGTTGAACCGGTCACCGTTGGTCAACTTTGGTTAACGCCAGTCAAGGGTCAATTAAATCTAACAATTATTTAGGTCATTGGGCTGATTGGGCCCGTCTCATAGGTGAGACTGTCTCATAGGAGACCTGCTGATTTGGTTTTGCAAAAGTCATTTGAGGTGGTAAAGTAGGCCCACCAGATGAAGGCTTAAAGAGAAACCTCCTCACTAATACATGACTCAAACTCAGGAAGCTCCAAGGTAAGGAGAAAACCATTGCTGCACTAACTTTTGCTTGGTCTTGGTTGAATAACTTGTGGGAGCTCAATGGAGTACTTTCATACCAACAAAAGAAATAAATCAATCTAAAAAGCAGTGGATTACCTTTATAACAGCAAACCTGTCTGCTCTTACTTCAAACTTCACAATCATATCAACTATTGTATCCAACAAGACCCTCAATTTGTGATTATATCCAGATACTGTAACCTACATAGCACATTGAAGAGGCTGTTTAATATGCTTAATATGATGAAAAATCATATTAAAGAAAGAAACACAGAAAAGCAAAGAGTACAAAGCCCAACAGAGAAATAGGTATCCTCCTTAAACATTAAAAAGCATGCCAAAAGAACTGGAAATCTGCAAGCAGTGTAAAAGCAAATGCACCAGTCTCCACATATCACAAAAAAGTATAATGAATCACAAGCTGCAGAACCTTCATCCTATTTGCCTTACTACAGCAGGGATACAATAATCACGCTCATGGTAATTGTATTTCTAATAAAACATTCAAATATCTATTTCCTATGGACATTTTTCATTGTGCATTATTTCCTCCAGCACTCAGTACTAGCAGATGTTTTATCCTCCCAAAAAAAAAAAAAAAAAACAGCTCAACAGCATACGGCCCAACTAGGTAGCAGGAATAGTCCAAAACTCTCTTTTAAAACCAAAAGGTCTAAGCCATAAAACAGAAGACACCGCACCATGAAGATAGAGGTGAGAAATTTTTATTGAACCACAAATGTAAATTGGATGGACCGCATTTGAGTTTGCCAATTCTATGACTCCAAGTTCACTCCAAAGTTAGCTTCTCATGGCAAGGGCTCTATTTTTCAGGCCATATGGTTTGGTTCAGGCTAGCTCATGGTAATTGTATATACAATAAAAACATTGAAATATATTCAGCCAAAAGAACGAAGTCGTATTGTAATTCCAATTTCCTTAGAAAATCTATTTCCCATGGAGAAGTTTCAATTTATATTATTTCCTTCCTTACCCAAGCAGCCTAAAACTTCATGGAGATTGCAATATAATAAAGATTGTTTGACCTGAGTGGAAGAACGGCAGAGATGGAGATTTTTACGGTTTCTAATCGTGAGACTTAAAAGCTGTTTTTGAATCTTTCCTTTTATTGTTCCATAACTCTAGGAAACCAAACCAAGAAGAAACAACTAACCTTCCAAAGTGACAAGCAATCTATCATGGATAAGCATCTCAATGAACAATCAAAAGATAAGTTTGACTGATTAAGATGCCTCCTAACCACCAATTAGCTCTACAGAATACCGATAAGCAATGCTGTAAAGATGAGATGTTCTCTAAGCTTTCACTTCACAAGCTTAGTGTTAGTTATTGGCCCTTAAACAAGATATAATTACCACAATAAAGTATTACCTCAAATCCACAATCTGTATGGTTAATCACATAGTGAAGACCAGCAACTTGAGCATCGTAAGCTGAAACACAGAAAATCGATAACAAGGGTATGAGACAAGATCATCCTTCAAAATCTTGATGATTTATTTGCGCCGGATGAACAAAAGTGGAATATATATTACAAGAATATGAAGTATCTGTCATCTTCCAATTTAAAAAAATCAATACAATAAAGGCAAATGCCAAAATAAACAAAAAACAAGCATACCATATTCATTCAAGTAATCCATTAGCAATCTAGTAAAGATGTCAGTAAGGACTTCTGATTCAGGGGCGTTTCCAGCATATGGGCAGTGAAAATCTATTTTCACGTAAGCTTTGGGGATGAAAAATTTTGTATCGGGCTTGTACCATAATCTCGAATAAGATGATGTTCTTAACAAAGTGGGGTACGTGGCCTGTTTCAATTCCAATATCAATCACCACGATTATAACATAGAATTGAGTATAGCATAAAAAGTAGAATATGAACTTCTATACCTTGTCCTTGAAATCTTTAACCGATAAATCAGTAGGGATGAATACATTGGCTGCTGGTAGATGGAGATTCTCATTAGGAGAAGCCGACATCCATTGCTGGGAATAGAATAATCAAAAACAATAGTCACTAAACAGCATAAGAAAAAGTGACATAACAAAAAAAAGTATGGCATTTATCAAAGTCCAAATATAGTTCCAAAATTTTAGAATTTTATCTTCATGCCTTTAGACCCTATAGCACCAATATAACAGATGACTACCTGAATCATGGAGGCAGATATCTTCTCAAAGGAGTAAGTTGTTCCATACCACGGCTCTGCCAAGTCAGTATGTCCTTCAAAAGTCTTTGATTCCCAAAATATCCTGTCACGTACATGGGACGTAATCAAACAAATTCTAAACTAGCATGCAGCAATTATGCAGCACATGTTCTATCCCCAAATCCACCATGACAAAGAGCTTAAATAGGCACCAGTGGATCCATCATGATTTCGGGAGGTTAGGTTATGGACCGCATTAAAAAAAAAACTTTCGGATCTTTACGCATTGCTGGTAAGAATTCATATGACAGGCCATAAATATAAGGTAAAGAGAGGAAGTGACCAAAAACACAAAAGTGGAAGCTTCATTCACAATAAACAAAACAACAATAATGCCACATGCTCGTTCACCGAAGATATCGATTAACACATAAAAATTAAGACTTTCATTTTAAAAGTCAATACCATAAGCACATTGGAGCTTTCAAACATGCATAATCACATTGCCCTTCCTAGCAAACCATAATCACATGTTTCTCCAGTCTCCAGACCATCAATTAGTTCCCACTCTTTCTTTGCAACGTAAATACAAAGTTAAAAAAATGAAGGAAATGGCAGAAAGTAAACAAAGAAACAAGGCATTGGACCCCCTGCCGCGGTTCAGGAAAAATCTATCTAATCACATGATTCACATCTTAACACAAGCCTCAATCTTAAGGATCTATGATTCATTATCTCTCATGAGACTAAGAAAGAAGCCATACTAACTCAAAGAAAAACATGTAAAAGGGGTGAGCCATTGAAGAGTAAATATAACTGAAAAGTAGTCCAGATATTAGAAGGAAGAAAGGGGGTAAACTATCCTATGTTACTCGGATTCTTCATTTCACCTCAAGTACCGTGTCGGAGCCCCAAAACTCTAACATGGGTATGAGAGCTTCAGCACTTCATTGTGAGCCAATCATGTGCATTTTACTTAAACTAGTCAAGTCGGACACGTATTAATTTTCGGACATGAGTAATCGAGTCCAAGTAACATAGAACGATCAAACAAGGAAAAGCAAAGTAATGGTTATCTTCATTTCCACATGCTCCTCAAAATATTAACCTTTACCTCACATTATCTTGAGTAAGCTCGTTTAATATCTTTTGGATGGTGCTTGGGTTGAAGATAGATGGCAGTGACGATCTGGCCAGCCAATCTCTTGGCGGATATAACTGAAAATATGCAGATTATGGTAGGTTAAACGCAGATGGGAAATATTATATTACCTAATCAAGAAATTAACATACATTCCCATTTTATTATAAATCAAACCATTATCATGTTGAACAATATACTAGAGACAGTAAGCTTCAAAGTTGATATATTAAGAGCCAAAGGCAATTTGTGTGTTGACTTTTAACAACCTAGCCAAATGCTCCATGTGTTTCTATAATTAAATGCTCCATGTGTTTCTCTAAAGTAGTTGTTCTACTTAATCACGTAAAATACCTATTTAACATTAATGTTAGATAAGTTCCATATGAAAATAGCTTAATCACTCCCAACACCTTTAGATATAATCAGGGTGCATATGAATGAGCTGCAAAGGTATAGAAATAGGATTTCAGTCTTCCAATTACAAAGATCAACAGTGGGCCAGTGGTTATGGGTAGTAGGACGTAGTCACTCGAGATGGGGTAGGCTAAGTATGAGGAGGAGGGAAAAGGATAAAGAATAAAGTGTGAGGTTCAACGACAATGAAAGGGGTTTTTAAGGGCAAAAGGATGACACAATCAGTATATTGGGCAACATAAGGATGATAGAGGGCAATAAATAACAACTCCACATATTATTAATGCATAATCTTGTTAGATTTTTTTTGATGTATGATTTCAATATACTGGAGTGTCTCTGGAAACATGTGCCACTTTCTTATTAGGATTCCAAGATATTCCACCAATATTCTTAAATAGGTCCAATCCACTTAACTAAAAGATACTTCCTCCATTTTAAATAGTTGCAGCATTTCATGATTTCATGCTTGCCAATGCATGATTTCAAACATTAATGTCTTTAATTATCACAAAATAAAGATTAAAAAAATAAAAAAATATTGAGACGAATCTAATTAAATCTCTCAAAGTGTAAGTATGTGAATAGAAAACACTATGCAAATGGTGCAACTATTTTGAAACTGAAGAAGTATATATTTACACAAGTGAAGAAGGAAACGGGCGCAAAAATAAAAGGTAAGCGCTCATGAAGCTTTAGAGCAGCGAGACTTTGGTCTATGGCATAATTAAAAAGGTGCAGTATCAACCTAGCCCCTCTCACGTACTTATACCTGACAACCAATGTCAAGCAGGAGTATGTCCCAGACTCCACCATTTTCCAAATATGTGAGAGTTTTCGGTCCAAATTGAACTGTCAATCGCCCACAGCTACGTAGAAGTATCAAGAATCTGAAACGTACTGGATGGTAAATGAACAATCACTAACATAAAGCCTCAATAGGCCAATACCCCCATTGCATATTTCCTTTCCGAACATCATTTTCCAGGGCTGCCACGGGTGTTGCCAGTGGTAAATGATTCTTTTAAAATGAACACCGTGGATTCATGCAGAGAAATTACACAGAAGTGATTCACAAGGGTAATATCTATATCAGCAGTTTTCAAAATAAAATTTCAACTTACCTGCATATTGCTTGAAATGCTAACCGCATAATCAGCTGGAGGAGTTTTGTCCTGATAATGGAACGAGGTCTCGCAAATGGCCGAAAGCTTCACAAACGAAAAGGGTTCTTAAAATCACATTGTAACTAAAGATAATAACTGAAGAAAAGGAGTTACGGTCCATAGCCTAAACTTTAACGCACGCAAGCGAACATGTAAATTTATTAGTTTCCATTTTTTCTGATCTAATTATATAGTTGAAGTGTATCGACATACTCACATAAGAGATAGCCAAACTAAAATGATTCATGACATACCTCGCTGAATATCCATTCACACACACCCGACTTCTGCAACAGCTGGACATATTTGAAAAGTAAGCCCACAACATTTTGCATGTTCTCTGCAAAATGAAGAGGAACCAACAATGAGCAACGCCATAAAGCCAAGACAAAAAGCATCCGACATTTCAAATTCAAAGTCATTAAAAAATATCTTTTTCAGAAATCCCCTGTTTTATACTAATATCCTTTAGGTGTTAGGCTTCTGATTGATAATGTTAAGGAAGAACAACTTCGGAGCAACCTGCTGAGCCCTGCATATCACTAGTAGGGGCTTTCTTGACACTGACAGCATCCACAATAAACCTTGGTGGAAAGAGCGTGATGGCCCTTTGCTGTTCTTTAATATTTTGAAATTGGGGTGGTGAAGTTTTGGTGGTAGCCTGGTACGGAGTAATTACTATTCTGGTACAACCCCACCCTAATAATTTTGCCCCTTCTATTCTACTTTCGGATGTCCTCAATAAAAAGTCTACTTCTGAAATTAAAAGTCAAAATCTTGTATAGAGTCTAGTTGCCCTTAAGCACTGATCAAATTTACATACAAAATATTTCAGCCACCTATACCAAGTAGGAACTTATAGTATAAAAAAGGAATATTCTGGAAACCAGCAAAACTTATACCAATGTTCGTGCATCAATTGATGTCTGCCTTTAAGTGATAGCAGGTAATATTAATTTTTTGCATTCTGAAACCGTCATGATGTAGAGCTTAACATCATGAAAAAAGAATACCAGCAAAACTTATACCAATGTACATTTAGCACTTACCATGACCAGCATCTGTGAGTTCAATGACAACTTTAAAAAAAGAATACTCATTAGTCCAGTCTGTTTCCCCTGCAGATAAATCGGTGGCCCAACCTGCAAACATGCAGTCTGATGATAAGAGGTTGGGCTATATAGAGCTTATGAAAATACTAAATAAGCAGCCCTATTTACACCAACCAGGTTAAGAAGGCTACATAACGCACAACTGAATGCAGCTGATAGCCTGACACTAAGCAATTAGAAGGCAAGCAGATAATTAGGACCAGGTCCTATATCAGATGCCTCTCTATGCAAAACAAATTAAGTGTTCCCCATTTTTTTTTTCCTTTTGATAAGTAATAAAAAGATTAGATTAGATTGGGGGTCGCCCATTTACAAAAAGAGAACTTGACTGTTCCTTCAAACTAATATTGTTACACGTTGGACTGAAATTTTCCATGCTGTAAAAAATTATGGATCTTACCTTACATGAACATTCGTATACACATTTAACATTCTAATGGAGCAAATGACATCTCAAGGTTTCCATATTTTCTTATATGATTAAACATCTATCTAGATTCATACTCTAAAGCAAAGGCAAAAAATTTCCTTATCTCACTTTGAATAAATAACATAATGCAGCATAAGCATAAGCAGTTAATTGTTTAATGCCGGAAATTTGACTAAAAATGCATCAGCATATATTATCCAAAAACCAGTAGTAAAAGGTGCCATAAAATTGAAAACAGCAACACGTAATTAAAAAGATTAATACATTACTAGGCATAGGTATACAGTGAACAGCGGTTAAAGTTGAACATAAACCACAACTTTTAAATAATAAAATTTGAGAGTTTAATGCAAATAGGGAAACGTCTAGGAAACTTGTTTTCAGGAACATGTAAGGGATGTATAAAAAACCCACCCAATTTTTTCAAGATGTAAAACAAGGATCCTTCTGCTTCATGGCCAATAAGATGTCCAAGATACCTGCATGGTCCTTCTTTGTAGTAATGAATGCCAGGAGTGATTGGCCAATTGATCTTCAGTTTATGGCCCTCTTTAATTGGGACAACTTTGACAAGCATCTGCAAACAAGTTAATAAGAAAACAGATAAATGCAGAATCATCTAAATATCAACATCCAGCTGATACAGAGCATTAAAACTAACCTGAAGGTGGTCTGATGTGCAAGGCTGACCAGGGAAGCTGAGGGAGTTTCTATCAGTATTTCGTATATCTTGAAATTTGCTTTCCACCAAGCTTTCAATTTTATCAAGACTATCTAGTATTTGCATATCAAACAGATACTTTAGCATGTATAATCTGACTTTGCAGTTAATTCTTTCAGCATAGGCAAAGCAAAGCAAGCAGAACCTTTGGCATAAACAACAAGACGCATCAGGTTAGCAGAATAATATTCCTCATAGAACTTAATCAATTCGTCTCTGGTGTTTAAACCCTTTGCCTTTGGCCGCACTTCCAAGGTCTCCCAGCTACCTGCAATCATGACGGCATCAAACGATTCATTGGCATTCAGGAAAAGGGAACTGATCAATCATATTTGAATAAAAAGAGAAGTAAAGGGTCTCTTACACCCCAAACTATTAGTATCTTAAGTATTTAAAACACAAGTACCATTTAACTGAATTCTAAAGTATAAGGTTGCATGGATAGATGCAGTAATGCTGCCAACAAGGGTTAGTGCACGTGAAATAATGTCGATTGCTGGCTAGCCTTGTAGACTCTGAAGTTGCGCTCCTTGTACATCTGACAAAAGTTACCCAGCCCAATCTGAAATCTGATATATCCTACTTTATTTTAGAGTGAGGATGGTGATCTTAGTACTAAAATACCAATTTTAATTGGTATCGTTTCATTAGGCTTAGTTTGAAGCAACATGAGATCTTCTTACAAGATAATGAGCAAAATTTAGATTTATTGACCAACCCAAACATACTTTAACTGCTCTTTGAGGTTTTGTTCTAGGCAAACCCACTTTGAGCCGAACCTAATTGACCTGACCCAAAAGTTAATGCACAAAAACTCATATTTTTATTTTTGCGTAAATTATCTAGTGAGTTTCTTATTACTTACACATTGTTTGGATGGGGGGAAGTGGAAGGAAAGGGAGGGAGACAATTTCACTTGTTTTGGTAAGTGGTTGGGGAAGGGAAGGGGAGGGAGAGATCAATTTTCCCTCCTTCTTTAATAAGGATAATCCCTCCAAAATTGCAAAGATTTGGAGGGAAAATGGACCACATATTTCCCCTCCCTTTCTCTTCCCTCCCCTTCCCCCTCTCTTCCTCCCCTTCCTTTCCCTCCTTCCTTGCTATCCAAACAAAGCGTTAAAGTAGCCCATATTGATATATGACTTTAACACATACAAGGTTAGCCCACCTATAATTACTTTGGAATGGTAACTAATATAAAAAAGATAGCTTAAGCATGGGCCCATAAGAGATTAATTCTGGACTCGGTCAATAAATGAACTTTTGCTTACTTATAATTTATTGATTGTTCATAATAAATTACTTCACCAACACTTGAATGTGACTTGACCCACATCAAAACCGAACCAAATAACTTAATTGAACATGAACCAAACATAATGGACCCAGTTTTAGTACCAAAGAAAAGAGCTTATTACAATTCTAAAGGGGCATAACCATAGACTTTCCAAACCTTGTTATATAACATATGATCAAACCTAAGATTAGATAAGGAAAAATAGGAGAGAAAAAAGGTTGCCAACAGAACAATATATAAGCCAAAAATTTAGCATCAATTATCTTTGTCCAGCTAAACAATTATCCACAAAATTTGGAAATTAACTCGGGTATCTCATCTACAAGTGAATAGAATGTGATTACACCATACTTCACTAGAAATCTTAAACCACCAGCTTCTATGGGAAAACCAGATCGGCAAAACAATCCTACCGAATATTGCATGAAACATAGCTAAATCAAGGACACATAATTCGCTAATCCCCCTAGATATTTCGACCTGAAAACATCGAATTATGTTTGTTTTGGTTTATTTTTGACCCATTTTGAGCGAATTTCGAAGTCCAAGATCGAATTGTATATCGAATTTTGTGACCCTGAACTAAAACATTCTGATCCAATCATCCAATAGTTAGAAAGTAAGAAAAGTAGGAGGTGGTTCATAACGTAATGTGTAAAAGGAGATAACTAATGTAAAAAAAAAGAATACAGAGTGCAGAGATTCTATCTATAACTAGTTTTTAGGCCCAGCCGCCCAGGCAATCTGGGTTTATCTGTATTATAATTTAATACTCTAAGACAACTAAATTTAGAGTTGAAAGATGTTAGTAAAAAGTTATACAAATTAGTAGTTTATTCATAAATGCAATTAAAATAAAGTAACTTAATAATTGTTTCCATTGAAAACATATGATATCATTATTAATATTCAAAAAAAAGAAGCAACAACAATGTAATGGCGCAATGGTTAGAGCATTTATCTCCCATATTCGAGGTCGCGAGTTCGAAACTTCTCATGGACAATTGCATCTTTTTATGAGAATAACGTTGACAAAATATTGTTGAAGAGAAGGGAGAGTGACACGTGGCAGATTGCAATGCATGCTTACGCTTTTTAATATATATATATATTCGTTCTCTTGCGAGCTTCGACCTATGGTAAACGCCTTCTACATAAGCTGGTGTGCATAACAGAGGAAAAGTAAGAGCTTTATGGTGTACACTTATAGCGTGTTCACACACTAGCAAACAAGCAGCCAATTGGTTCTCGTCCGAGGGTTTTGAAAAAAATACTTTTCACATTATAATTCTAAACAAACTGTAAGAGCTAAGAAATAATGGGAGAAAGATAAGAAATCAAGAACACTTTAAGATCAAATTAGACGATGAAAAACAGCTTTGTATTTTCTGGCGTACTTACTTCATTTACTAAGTCGAAAAAAGAAATCTTTCATGCAAGATCCACAAAGGTGTCGTGACATGCGTCTACAACTGTCAATATAAAGAAAACCGGAAAGTACAGGCCAACTGAAGACGAAGACATTTGCCTGCATATTCCCCCTTCCCCCCCCCCCCCCCCTTCCTTCCTTCCTTCCTAAGACCCCATATATAGTATATATTTTAGTTCAAACTATTGGTAAAAGCCCCTTTAATATCTCTTCATCTACAAACAATTCTCGATGTGAAAACACCAAAACCAAGGGCCAATCTTTAAATAGGAAAAAGGTGGATGGGCAAGGTTCCATCAACAAGAGAGGAGAATATTCCCCCTTGTTCTTTCCGTACGAAACAAAGGTCCAATGTGAAACCAAGTAAAGCCTTTTATTTTCCGTAAAAGAACTTGGCAAAAGTGACTTAAAAACAAATGACTAAAGATTATGAAGAATTTTGTGTTTAACTTGATATTGAATCGGGCCCTACTTTTATAAGAAGTAGCAAGTGCCATAATCATGTCCCTCACGGATTCCATATTCCCAAACTTGAGCTCAGCAAATCACCAAGAAAAAATATCCAGTCTCATAACAAAATATAACAATTATTATGAAGGGGTCAACATTAACCTATCTTTCTTGGATTCTGGGTCAACATTTATAACACTAATATCTATATTTATAATGTTGTGTCTTTTCACTACATAAGCCCCAATTTACTTTGCTTTTCTTTTCTCTTCTTCCATTGTTTTGTGCTAGAACTCAAGCATGGCCACACACCACCAAAACTATAACATTATAATAACAATAATGCCGCATCAATTAACTACAAAAGCACTAATTTACTTGAGTTTCTTTTCTCCTCCTCTTCCAATATGCAAAGTATAAACTTCTCAACGGTATATATAAGCTGAGGAATTTCACATGTTTATAATTCCATGCCTATATTTATTACCTGTACTAAATTTGTGATACGGATGGGCTGGTGAGCTGAGATGTTTGTTGAGCTGAAAACAAGAAGACAATCATGCATAAGCAACTAGTTACACCACAAGAAAATAAGAAAAAATTGATTAAAGATTAGGGCTTTCTGAGTTAGACGTTTGGGACTATATATTTTGAACTGTACTATGGCAGAGCAGAAGAGAAACAGTAGCGTAGAAAATTCAAGCAAAGAACGCGTACTCCCTCCTCAAATGAACTTCTTGATAGGCTTGGACACGCATTTTATACTTATTAGTAGGGGTGTAGGTCTTCTGTTAGATGGTGTAAAAGAAAGAATAACAAACTGATTTAGAGACAGAATAAGTAAGTGGTCACACCACACATAGATATGCCAAGAGAGTATGGAGAGCAGTGGCGGAGCTAAGGCTACCCCTTGAAATTTGGGAAAACACGTAAAACTGCATATCTGTAATTCTGTATAAAAACAATTCTATGCATACTAAAGAAATGAAACTGAAGTTGGCGCAGTGGCTGTCACCTCCATCTATCACATGCGGCTGGGCCGCAGGTCTGGAGTTCAATTTCAGCTATAGATACTTCGGGTGTTTGATAATATTAAATGAAGACAAAGTTTATTTAAGATAGGGAGACTCTAGCTATTGGTGTTTACTAAGATATATTTTTTATTATAATATTGAATTAAAAGGAATAAGAAAATATTGTTAATCTCTCTGTCTCAATTTATTTGCTACATTTGCTATTTTCACAATTTTCAAGATAAAATTTCAAAAATTAATATCTCATATTAAGTATAGGAAAAAATTATGAAATTATATATTTGGAAAGTATACATTGAGATGAATCAAACAAGACACCGTAAAGTATGTTTTTTGTTACATATATAAACTCAAAGACAGTCAAAGTTGCAATGTAAATAATGCCCACAGTCAAAATGTAGCAAATAAAATGAGACGAAAGAGTAAATTTGTAGTTAGTGAAATTTTGTTTTATGGTATTTTGTGTATAAATATATTAATGAATCCACGGAAAACAAGGGAGAAACATTTCAAGTTTCTTTTCTCAAAAAGGACATCCAATGAAAAAGAAGATAAACTATGCAATACTAAATTGTTGAACAATAGTTTTAGTACTTTTCTTGAGAAAGAGTTGTTTATAGATGTGAAGTTGATGTGATTGTAAAGCGGTTCCAAAATATACGAACCCGAAGTGAAAAATTGTAATTTTCTTCTATTAAAAAACTTTTAGGTTCGATTTGTATTTTCTAACCTTTTGAACTTAGTAGTTCATTTTGATACTCGATAGCAAAAGTACGCTACACCTCGCCCTAAATCTTGGCTCCGCCACTGATGGAGAAAGGGGGAGTTAGTGGCAGGGTTCAAATCACATCGGTTGGTGGCAGGGTAAATTTTCCATTTAAGGTAATAGCAAGTTCACTTGCGGACTGCACAAAAAGGGAAACAGAAAGTCTATTTGAATAAAAAATCTCTGCTCAAAATTGAGCTCAACAAATGATGGGTTTTAACAGCGAGAAATCTAGCTGCTGAAGTCTGACAATAAAGACACCTAATAAGATCAGGAACCTTCTATAACAATACATATGTTTAGGGGTGTCAATTCGGTTAATCGGTTCGGTTCTGGTTGGAACCAAACGGTTCGGTTGACTTCGGTTAATTTTTCACGTTAAATTGATTCGGTTGAAACTTTTTCGGTTTCGGTTCGGTTAATTGCGGTTAATTTAGCTCTTTTTTCAGTTCGGTTCGGTTACGGTTGTCTATCCGGTTTGACCCATTCGGTTTCAGTAAAAAACGGTTCACTATTCAATCGTCCATATCGGTTTAACGGTTATTTTCGGTTTTAATTCAGTTAAATTTCGGTTTTGTATGAAAAACCGCATCGGTTTGGATGAAAATCAATATCGTTTAAATATTGTGTGTCCTTCCAAAATTTTCATTTAAAAAAAAAATTAATTTCTTGATACAGACCGAATATGTTTCAAGTTACGTCAATTCAGTTAACTGAGTCTGTTTTGAAATGACCCGTAATGACCTAATTTGTTATTGTGTGTTTAACATATCGTCATCGTTTTTACATTAATATACTAGGTCAATTGGTTACAATCTATATATCAATCATCAATATATTACATTACTGAATGATATATTTAAGAGTCATATATTATATGAGTTATCATTATATTAGATAATATATAGTTAAGATATATGTATTAGATTAATGAATAAGATAGTTACGATTTATGTATTAAATCAATCATGAATATATTATATTATTGAAATAGATATATAAGAGTCATGTATTATATCAATCATCATTAGATTAATGAATATGATTGTTAAGAAATTAAGATCTATGTATAATGTATCATAACAATGAATAAGATAGGTAAGTTCTATATTAAATTAGTCATCCTTCATCAATATATTACATTATTACATTACTAAATTAGATATTTAAGAGTCGTGTATTATATTAATCAGCATTATATTATTAAATATAATAGTTAAAATCTATGTCTAAATTCTGTTATCAATATATATATTAGACCATTGAGTTAGATACTTAGGAGCAATGTATTATATCAATCATGAATATACTAGATCGATCAATGAATAAGATGATTATGATCTATATGTCACAAAACTAAATTAGACATTCAAGAGCCATGTATTATGTCAATAATCACTAGATCAACGAATAAGATAGTTAAGACTTAAGATCTATGTACCAGATCAATCATCAATATATTAGCTAATTGAGTTAGATACTTAAGATCCATGTCTTATGGAAATATATCAATCATCAATATACTAGATCGATGAATAACCTATTTAACATTAATAGCACCAATACTAATATTTTGTCTATTCTGCTTACTTACGTTACGTTGATATAATTGTTCAATACGAGAAAAATATAATAATAACAATAAGAATGATATAAACTTAGTTTATGTTTATAATTATAATCAAACAAAAACTTAACAGTAACCTTAGTAATAGTACTAAGACTACTACTTAAATAATTTACTAATGGTTACTAATGCTTATTAGCTTATACTACTATTACTTAACACTAACCTTAATATTGGTACTACGATCAATTATCAATACATTGGATCATAATACAAATTCCTTTTTACATTATTTTGATACTAATACTAATATCTATACTTATACTGATAGATAATAATACAAGAACAACAAATTGATAACAACAGTAATAATACAAATTTCCGTTTAAATTATGACCTATAGTGTAAGTAGTGATCTAGTTTTTGTAATATTGCCAAAACACTACAATAATAGTAATAGTACTTACAACCTATTAGCTATACACTTTATTAGTAAACTTTAAGTGTGAATGAACTATCTTTTACTTATAACATACTAGTCATACACTACAAAAAATAAACTAGAATGTTCATTGTGTGTAAAAGTTAAAATGATTTAAGCTCACGATAATTATAAAAACTAGTAATAGTTACAAGTTTAGAGAATTTCACCTTACTTGCCCAAAAAAATAATAATAAATACTATATTAAGAGTAACAATAATAATTAATAATTATATTATTATAATTGAAAATCAAATTTCATTAGACATACTAGTAATAGTTTTCGTAAAAAGTAAACATGACTAAAAATCATTCATAATTCAAATAATTTTAAATCATACAAAAAAACTTGTTTTATTTCAAAATTTGAAACTTCGAAATTCAAAATCCAAAAAATTCAACCCTTCATTTTCCCTCTCCTCACCAAAATTCCAAAACCCACCCCACTATATAAACTTATTACCCTAGCCCCCCACTCACCTAGCCACCTCAGTCACTCAAACCTCCCCCCTTCTTCCTCTCACACGTTAACCTTCCCTCTTCTCACTATTCCTCTTCTTGTCTTGGTAATTCCTCATTGTCTTCCTCCATCTTTTCTCCTTCAACACACTTTTTCTCCCCCATAATTCAAGTTTTACTGTTTTTTTTGTAAAGAATATGTTTAAATGGATGAAAATGGTTTATTTGAAGCAAATCTGATAAAACCTGCGTTATTTGAAGCATTTTCTTTGTTTTTTTTTGTCGAACCTCCGTTTTTGGGGCATTTTTATGGGTTCTTGCATGTTCTACTTGAATGTCATTAGGGGCGTTTTCATCGTTTTCTTTGTTAAATTTCTGGGTTTTTTGGGTGCGTTTTTATTTATATTTGGGTTGAATTTCTGGGATTTATATCTCGTTTCTTGCTCGAAGATTTTATTATTTGTTTACTTAAATGGTACTCGTTTGCTCTACTGGTCGAGGGATGCATAGTAATTTTTTCATATTGTTTTGTTTCTGGTAAATTTGTTATCAATTTTTTTCAATTTTATTAATTTGCCCCCAAATTTCATTTTTTCTACACCTTTTTTCTTAGAGTTGATGCTGTCGAACACTTGAAACACATCGACGATTTGTGAAGCTTATGGCTGGCATGGATGTGGATGTATTGTTTCTTCAAAGAGGAATCTCAGATCTAAGTAGTAATTAGTTAGATAGAACACATTTTGGATGGAAAACTGACCATAAAAATCTTCAGCATTATTTTCTGTCTGAAATCTTGACCATTTTCTTATTATTATTAGATCCGCAACATCCATTCATAAAAGAAACGATCTAGAATTCCAGTGCCAAAAAATTATTCATAGGATATTTGAGGATTCAGATACATACACCGCAAAAGAAAGATACAATGACAAAAAGAAATTTAGAATTAAAAGGAAAAAATAAAGATTAAGGCAGAAGTTAAAAATGGCGCTCCAAAGTTAAAATTAAAGAGGGAAAGGGGAAGACCGAAAATTCCAAGGAAGAAACTAGTTACAAACTTAATTATGTTAGTATTAGATGTTATGTAAATTATTTATTATTTTGTAAACTCTTTTTTATAATTGAATTTAAATATTGATACTTGAGTGTAATCTATGAAATTATTTGTTTATTATTTATTTTAAGTGTTATAAAATTAATATAATTTTTGTAAATAATTTTAATTATCATTAGTTTTGAACAAAATTGAGAATATTAATTTAGAATGTTTAATAAAGGTACATTTTGAATTATTTAAATTGAATTGAGAGACATTAAAAAATATAGGGTATACATAATTTAAAATATTAAATTAGTTTGTTTAACTAAGGTTATTAGAATCATCCATTAAGGTTATGTATCTAATTAATTGGAGTGTTCAATGTTGAATCAATAGTAAAAATAATTAGTATAAAATTTAAATGTTCTACTGTGAATGATGTCTATAGTATAAGGGAAGAGGAGGAGATGGATGCCAAAAATAAGAAAAGAAAAAGAAAAAATATATTAATTACTTTCCTATTTTGACAATTAGTCGTTTTAGGAATTAAATTTTTAATTGCTCTAGCATGCATCGCGTGCATTTCACGGGTCGGACATCCAATTGCTTCGATTTGAATTATCCGGAGGGGGCGAATACCAAAAATGAAAAAGAAGAAAACAAAATCAAAATCAACAAAGTTAAAACGATTTTATAACAATTTAAAACATTTTAAATGTTTTATAATTGATTATAATTTTGCTCAATTTGGTAATGTTATTAACATTTTAAATTATTTTTTCAGTTATTTTCGGTTAATATTCGGTTTATAACAGTTTAAAACAGTTTTCAGTTATTTTCGGTTAATATTCGGTTCGGTTTAAAACGGTTTTTGATACAGTTAATTTCGGTTCGGTTCCTTTTCGGTTCGGTTTCGGTTCGGTTGAATACAGTTGACTTTGAAACAGTTGATTTCAGTTCGGTTCTATTTTCAGTTATCGGTTAGTTTCGGTTCGGTTTATTCGGTTCGGTTTCGGTTCGGTTTATTCGGTTCGGTTTCGGTTCGGTTAACAGTTCAACCAACAGTTTTCAACCAAACTGACAGCTCTACATATGTTACACAAACATCCATAATAGATTTGAACGTATACAGAAAACTGAAAACAAAATGCAAGCAAGGTACCCAGAGTCAAAGATAACTAGATACTAAAAGAGATGTCTTAAGGGCCAATAATGAGCAACAAAAAAGGTAGAAACTTATACAAATGAAATTCTCCTCTTTATATGTTTAAAGAGGAAACTGATCAGAGATTGACTAACAGAACAGGAAGGGTGAAAGGAAAGTAAGGGCGATTCACGCATGCATTGACGCCAAAAAAAGGACAAGTTAGAACTAAGGGGTTGCTATAGCATCAAAGTAGCATGTAAACAGGCAAAGGTGCATTATTGTTCAACTGCGGGTTCCTTTTTCATTTATAGAAATAACAGGCCTAAACATGGACACTTAAGAATCACTAGACAAGCCCGTTATACAAAGTCACCAAAATATGAAGAAATACCTGGTTCATGCGCCATAGATCAGAAAGCAAGTTCTTTTGATGTTCTAAGAAAAAGAATAAAAAGAAAGTAATCCATAAGTAATCAAACGGCAATATACCTTAACATCAAAAGCTTGTTTAAATTCTATAAAGAAAAGAACTTGAGCTTTAACCAGCAAGGTGGCAGCTATATAAAATGTACCTGAGTCTACAGCTTTAATTTCCCTCATGGTAGCATCAGCAGACATGAGTGGCTTGATAAAAAACTGCGCAAACCTAAACCAAAAAAATCCAGGCTCAGACTTGCAAAAAGATAGGTTCTTTGTACCTAATTAATGGAATGGAACATATTAAAGAGCAAACAAGAGAAGCTAATATTAACCTATCTAGAGCCTCCTCAAAAGCATCCGCATTGATGTCAAAGTAATAGTTGGTATACTCAGATGCAGTGAAAGCATTTGTGTGGCCACCATGCTGCATATCAGCATAAAATCAGTGTTATAGCATTAGAATAGATGTTTGAATTTCTGATTCAACATCAGTTATGACATTTACTTTGCCAAGCACAGTAGACTCATATAAATGAATGAATAAGAAGCCATGACCAACTGATAAGAAGTTAGCTCCATTCCAAACCATAACCTCGAAGCCTAATACTCTCTGACTAACCACCAACTATCATAACTATGATGCACCTACGCACAATACACATCAGGTACAGCCAATATTTAGGGATGGCATCGGCACTTCCTGCAAAGGTTTTTAAGTGAGTAGGTTTACCCTATACTGCTGGCTCAAAAACTTCGGAAAGTGCTATATAACATCCAACTTCCTAAGTGGCCAAACAATGAAGGTCCCTCATGCTCAAGACTTGGTGGAACCGCACAAGGAACATCCCTAAGAATTCTAAGGGCAGATAAATAATAATCAAACTTATAGGCCTCTCTGATAAAGCTTTTTTACCAGCCCTCATTCATACTTTGAGGAAAAGGACTTAGTAGGTATTCCTAGAAGAATAGGTCGCTAGGACAACAATGACACATGTAGAAATATGGTCAACCGGTGGGGGAGAAGGGAAACCCAAGGTGACAAACGCTTCAAACACAAAAAAGAAGGGTATCTGAGTCATTCCCTCAATATGATTATTGAACTGTTATCACCAAAGCACCACTAGTTCAATCAACAATTTAGGAACTCAACTTAGTAAGGTATAAAAGTTAGAAACTCAAGAGTGAAAGATGAGCTAATGAGAGTTGCATGCATTTAGTACAAGCATCATAACTTATATACCCTAAAATGACTCTCAAAGAACAAAAACATAAAATCTAAAGTCGTTCTACAATTTATCAGTTTTGCATTTCTGAATTCCGACTAAACTAAATCAATAAAAAATAGCTTACAAACAAGCAAGTTTCTTGCTCTTTGCTTTCTAATAGCTAAGTACCTCTGTTATGTACTTGGAGTAACTATCTTCTGTGGGATACTTCTCACTTGCATAAAACAACATGTGCTCTGCAAAAAAAAATATGGCAAAGAAAACATTATTGCATTGAAAAATAGCTTACCCCCAAGAGAGTAGCCACACTAACCAGTGTCAAGTTGTCAACCACGGAATTTTTGACAATAAACTCAATAAAAAGAATCTCATTACGGGAACAGCATGAGTATCCACAAATAAGTAATCATATAAAAAGATGTCCGAACATCCATCTTTCTCTTCTCCCATCAGACTCCATACACATTACCAAGCCACAGTTAGGAACCTTAGCGACTAGTGTTACTAGCGACCACTGGCCCCAATTCATTGAAATGCTTTTCGGATATTGGATTTTTGAGTTCCTAGATGATTAACATCAGAATTTAAAGCTCTATATTTTTGCCAAGGCTCCTAACAAACTTCAGAACCATTATAGCTATTACTAGAGCGTCACTTCACACTTATCACTTTTTGCCGAAGCTCCTAACAAACTTCAGAACCAATGTAGCTATTGCTAGAGCGTTCTAGACGACCGATGCTCAAGCTATTAATGACATGCATATTGAAGTAGCTAAGAAAAGACAAAATGAGATATTCAAGGGCATTAAATCAATTGGAACATCTAAGACGATAGCCAATTAATTGACTCCTTGTTATGCTACTCCAACTCATCATTCGAACCTGATGCACATTTCAACATCTCAAAACTTATTACAACTTCAGAAAATCCTTGAATATACCAGTTCATAAGTCAATTTCATGCAAAAACCAAATTGATTGAAAAAACAACAACATAACAGCAATTAGGTACTTTCTAACGAAAAGCGAACACTAGACCATAGTGTACATAGCCAATTAAATGAGTCCTTGTTATGCTAATCCAACTCATCATTCGAACCTACTGCACATTTCGACATTTCAGAACTGATTACAACTTCAGAAAATCCTTGAAAATAAGCTAATTCCATGTAAAAATCAAATTGATTGAAAATAACTAAATAAAACAACAACACAACATAATTTAGGTAAATTATAATGAAAATCGAACACTAAAATGAGGAAGAGAGAGAGAAAACCGAGAAAATGAGCAAGTCCTTCAAGTCCCTCAGGATCACAGAATGAACCGACATTGACATTCATGGAAGCAGCACACTGTACATCAAATCAAAACCGATGATATTAAAAAAGAATGAGGAAAATAATCAGCGATTGAATGAAAAAAGATCGATGAAAAAAAAACCTTATCAGTATCAGGATCGCTAATAAGAAGAACTTGAAGAGAGTTATGGAGGACGATTCTTTTGTATTCTCTTTTGTCAGTACGGGGTTTCAGTATCTCCACTATCTCGTCTTTGCCAACCGCCATTGTTGTGGTTTCTTGAGCAGAACAGAAGAACAGGGAGAGGAAGAAAAGAGATGAAGAGAGAGAGAGAGAAAAGAAGACTTTATGATTTTTCTTTTGGTTAGTTTTCGTGTGAAGTGGACAGTGGGAAGATTGGGTTAGGACTTGGGGTGGGTACCGTTTGTGTGTGGGGTTGTTACGTTGCGTCACAACCTTGACCTCATGAGTCAAGAGTCCTGACCCCCTGGGCACGCAACCTCCCACCCAGTCGTCAATCTCTCTATCTTCATTCTGCCTTCCACAAAACTTCCAGCAACAACATCTAACTGACGGAACCTCCGGCGCTCCGCCACGCACTCTCCTCCTTCTCCTCTGACCTCCATTAACGCTGACAGACTAAAGTCGTATCACCCAATCAAAAGTAAATCCTAAAGTCCTCTAACAACAATAGTTGGGGAAGTAGGGTCGAATCCAGCGAGAAATAGGCTTTCTAAGTTATTATTCAGCTAAACAGCTACTTCAGACAAGATCAGAGAATAATCAGCTGAACTACTAATTAGACTAAAGAAAGCAATATAAAAATGGGATTTAACTATAAATTGAAGATCTAGGGAATTAGTTCGGTCCACCATGCTTATACCAATCAAAAGGATCAAAGAACTATTAATACCGAAGTCAAAAGTCGAGAGATTAGAGCACGTGTTAAGCTATGGTTAAGTCTTAACGCTCATAATTCAACATATGCTGCATGTTCACTAACATAATCAGAATTATTGATGTTTAATAGGGCCTCTAAGAGTAAGACGGGTTTGTGCAAGCAATTATTAACCACAAGCAATCAATGGAACTGCGCAATGACATTAATTACTCATCAAGAACAAATCACACCATAATCAATCAATCAAAACCTAGAAACTAATAGTAATATAAACATGGTTTTCCTCCGTAAACCCTAGAAATATGAAAACTGAGCCATAATCGAATCAACAATAATAAAACTAATGTCAAAACCTAAACTTTGCATAATGAACGAATTAATTAAGCAACCAAAAATTAAACAAAGAGCTAAGAGAGAAGAACAATACCAAATGACAGAAAGCAATAACTTTAATTGAAAATAATCCGAGGTTTGATCTCCTCCAAACTAATATAAAGTGTTTAATCTCAGAAAAAATCTCTAAACTAATGCTAAATAATGCTGGAAATAAAGTTTCCGACAAATAATGAAGCTTTAGTATATATAATAGCCCCTCAAAATCTAATCAAAAACGAAATTAAAAGATGAAAAACGGGGCTCCGCGTCAACCGCCCGATCAGGCCAATGAGACACCCGATCGGGCCAAGCCAAGCAAAAATGTACCCAGTTTTCTCCCTTGAAGCGTAGCAGCAACAGCTGGAAAACAAGACCCACCATATCGAGTTAGGCCAAGCTAAATTCCCTGGATTTCATTTCTCGTACGCACCGCAAAGCAGCCGCACAAAATAGCTCCTGCCCGATTGGGTCGAGCGAAGCCGCCCGATCGGGCCCGAGACTATTTCATCCGATGTAATACAATCAACTCGATCGGGCCATGTTGCCTGCCAAAACACGTCTTTTCAGCCTGTTCGGGCCATGTTGCTCGGCAATTTCGGGCTTGGCTCTTTTCTCCCCTTTTCCTTGTCTTTCAAGCTCGGTTTTCACGGCCAAGGGCCTCGGGACCTCCTAACTCATCCACGAGAGCTCGTAACCAACTCCTACAGCCGTAGTTTCTTCAAAATAGCTCAAAATAGGGACAAAACTTCCTAAAACCTGCAATTAACATGTAACAACAAAACCACAACTATGTAGAGTAATTAGTACAAAATAGCTTCGAAGAGCTCCAATTACGCACATTTTATCTCACGAATAGGGGGTAAAAACTCTATAAATAATCATGATATCAAACTTCCCAAAGCAAAACCTCTGCTTATCCTCAATCAAATAAAACATGAACATGGAATAAAATTGCCTCACCCCATAAATAAAACATTCAAACCTCAAAAATATTTTCAAGACTAAGAATCTTTCAAGCAGCCAAAATTCAAGTTCATCTATTCAAATCCATTTTCATAACTACCAATCATCCAAGCAAACCATCAAATGTAATTATCCACAAGGCATACAAATCCTGAAAAGGTGCTGACCCAGGTGTCACTCCTCTCAATTTTGTGGCAGGCAAAGAATGTGCCCAAACACTCACCAACCCGGCCATATATGCCCTTCCCACTCACACTCTCATATGTTTAAGAAGGTTAAGTGACGCCCATCCTGATCAAGTAGACTCAATTAGCACACATACTCTTTAACTTTGACAAACTGACTCGAAATCAATCCAATAAACAATGTAAACATGAGCTCAAGAGGACCTTATAGGGTTGTAATGGGACTTAGGCAAAGGGTATGGGATATTTCTAGGAATGTGGTGGAAAACCGAGAATGGGGGAGCAAAAGTCATTCAAACACACGACCGAATTTGGCCGAAACATCTCCCAACAACACCAAATCTATACCTTATTAAAAGGGAATAAGGGGTACTGTTGTAATGAATAGGGAATTGAGTCTCAAACTGCTGAAAACCCCTTTCAAATGAACAGTAAACCTTTATCTGTTTCTTCTATAACCTTCATTTCCCCGAATTTCCTCCTCACCAGGCCACCATATTCTCCCACCACTACAAATCTTGTTCCACACAGCCGTTGAAGATCCTGTCGATGAGCACTAATCTCATCATGCCTCTGTAACCTTCGTCCCGCTTCCGGCTCTCCTTGCCACTACATCTCTTTGCCTTCATACTGTAAGTTTTTACTTGCTTCAATCTCAATGCCTTCTATTTCTGAAACTTATCTTAATTCTATTACATGGGTTTGCTTAATTCATGCTTTTGTTCAATTGGGTTCTCCTTATTTTGCTTTCTTCCCTACTATGGTTTCAAATATTTCAAATCAATTTGATTTTTTCTATGAGTTTGTTTAATCCATGCTTTCTTATTTGCGTTTTTTTTCTACTTTGGTTTCTAATTCTTCTAAGAAAAATTTGACGCGAACAGTCCAAACTATTGACCATCTTGTATAAACAGTCCAAACTATTGAAATCCATGAACAGTCCAAACTATTACCCCAATCTTCCATAAACAGTCCAAGTGACCTGTTAATCTGTTGTAACAGGTAAACTAGAGGTCACGTGACTTGCACGTGACCTCTTTAATGAATTTATTTTTTTTTCTTTTTTTTTTCTTTCTGTTTGAGTCACCATTCATCCTTCACCCTCTCTTCTTCTTCCTTCTTTACCCAGCCACCACACACCCCCATTTTTTCTTCTTTACCCAGCCACCACACACCCCCATTTTTTCCTTCTTTATTCAACCAAACAAGAATCCCTGACTGATTGCCAAACCAGATTTTTATATCCTACGCAAGCAAGTTTCTCTCTTCTACTGTTAACTCCACATTTAGCTTTGCTAGATTCTTCATCGCATCCACCATTTCTACGACAAATTCAAAAACTAAAATCACTTTGCAACACCTAAAAAGTTCGTCAATCATTCAATTAAGTTACAGATTGCTAAACCTAGTGCTAAATACGCCAAAATTAGACCTAAATCAGTAAGGGTTCATGAAGGAGGGTTTTAGTGAGGGTGGTGTTCTGACAGTAGGGGTTCGTGAAAGGAGGGTTGCAATTTTTCGGTGGTTTTCTGGGCTGGGGTTTGCGAAGGAGGGTTTCAGTGGGGCGTTTTTGGGGGTTGCTGTAGTGGGTTGGGTGCTTTCTATGGTGTTATGGGCGTTTTGGGTGGGGGTTGTGGTTTTTGTTGGTCTGGGTTATTTGTTGAGGTGGGTTATGGTGGTTTTTGGATGGGGGCGTTTTTGGGTTGGGTGTGGTGGTTGTGGAGGTGGTGGGTGTGGGAAGGGGTGGGGGTGGCTGGTAAGGAGTGAGGTGGGGGTTAGTTGTTTTTTTTTTGTTTTTTATTTAAGTTTATAAAAAGTTATTAAAATCGAAAAAAAATAAAAAAAAAAGAAAGTTTACCTGTTATAATAGGTAAACAGGTTAATGGGACTGTTTTCAGAAGATTAGAGTAATAATTTGGACTGTTCCTGGATTATCAATAGTTTGGACTGTTTATAGAAGATGGGCAATAGTTCGGCCTGTTGGCGTCAATTTTTCCAATTTAAAATGGGTTCTTAAATCAATTTCTCCTGCATAAAGCGTCCAACTTGATCAAAGTATTCATCGATGTTGTATCTTTTGGACCTAAAACAATAGCTTTTCAAGTTAACTGCAAATTTAAGGGGGCACTTATTGGAACACTTACACTTTCGTGGTGCGTAAACAATTTAAGTGTTTCTATTAGATGCTACTCATATTTTGCTAAAAATTGCCATAACTGTGAATTATCGATGTAATGATAAGCATATTAGATTTATCTTTTGCGTAGACGCATAAATTAGCAGTTGCGACTTTGAATGGCCAACGAGCTTCGATAATGCTTTTACTCGACCATATAATAAGTTATTGTTGAGCGTGATATTTTACTCGGAATTCGAAAAAATAAAGAAATGATTTGGTTAATTCATGCAAATTAACCTCTAAATGTGTGTTAGATAATTCATTTTACCCGAGTTTGGGGGGCCGCGTGCGTTAGCACGCGGTCCAACAACTAGTAACTATAAAATACACCCCAACTGTTATTGATCAATAAAAACTACAACAACCCAACTTTCAAGCAATGTAACACATTTTTCTTTATAAACAACGTGAATGAAGGAACTTTGAACTCATTTGAACTTTTATTTATTTTTCTTTCATTTTTCGAAGCAAACATTCACGCAACTCAAACTTTGCCTTTTCTTTTCTTTTTCTCACACTTGTAACCACATCAAATACACTTTCATTCCCCAAGCCACGCAAACCATAGAAACCAATCTCAAACTCAACATATACAAAAGCTCCCCCAAGCTATCTAGGCTTGGGAATAATATATAAATAAAGGTCATGGGCATATAATGAGGTTTAGTAACACGAAACATGTCATGAGGCTAAGCGGGGCTAAAGGAGGATAACAGTATATCAAGAATCCACTTTGAAACTCAAGAATCAGAAAAAAGAACGTCTCTATCACAGCAAATGCTTCAAGTTATCGAATATCAGACAAGTACGAAGTCAAAGTCAAGATCAATCAACTAATGAGGAACTAACACAACAAAAACAAATTGGATAATAATGTGAATCCAATAGGCTACAAAAGGCCTCAAAGTCTAACTAATTCAGGCATGCAGCACAATATAGTGAATAATATTTAATATTCGCTCGAAATCATAGCAATCAAACATCAAATCATAGCCTCAAAATCACAAATGCCCAGCTATCCCGATAACAAAGTCAAATCATTTTCAATCACAACACAATAGGGGGGGCACAGGGAGGCAATCAAACCAGTCATGTGAATCGTATTTTTTAAATTTTTTTAGAATTTTTCGAAAGTAATAAATCTATCCTAAAAAGCAGTCTAAGAAATAGAGAATACAAACATAAATCCTGCTCCAAGTTGAACTTGGCAGTGAACCACTATTTTGTATCTTAGTGTTGCTTAACACTATTCTGTATTCTCTCCTAATAAACTATTCTCCGTTTGGTCTGATGGACGTAGCTAGCACATTGCTAGTGAACCACGTTAAACTCTGTACGTGCTTTTATCTTTCACGTTCTATATCATTCTTTAGCGCCTCTTCCGTTATAACAGTTCTAATGACACGACTGATGAGATTGCATTAGCTTTACTCTGATTGTGCTAATGTTGTGGCTACGATAAATTGTTTTCCTGGTTGTAAATTTTTTTGCACAAACCTCGTGAATGTAGGGAGCTTGGCATTTCAAGAGCTGGAAGATACTGAACTATTCTTTTTATCTTCTTGATTGCACAAACCATTGCCGAGGAAGAGGAATGAGGTAGCAGATCACCTAGCAAGAAAAGCAAGAAGCTTGTTGGATTTTAGCACTATTGTAACTAGGATGTTTTCCCACCCCCTAAGACGCTATGGTATCAAAGTATATTGAACTATTCTTTTTAACTTCTTGATTGAAAAGTTTCCCGTTAACCCAAAAAAAAGTAACCTAAGAAAATCATCTAAGTGACTAGATAACTCTTAACAGATATATATATCACATATCTAGGAGAGAAAGAAGAAGCTAATACTTTCACAACTCAACTTGAATCAAATTTCCTTTTATTAATATTGTAATAAACCTCATACAAAATCATTACAAACAAACCTTAAATAATATAATTGCACAACATGATGAGAATCATTTAGTATACTCACAATTACTCGATGCTTACAACCTTAACATCATCTAACACAGGACCACACATGTAGCTAAAATCATCAAGTCTAGTGTGATAAAATGCACTCCAAAATGTCAACCTAGTTCTAGTTGAGGTTGCTTGAAACTTAAGACTTGCTGTTGTGAACCCACCTTTTGCTTCAGAATTAAAATGAACTTTAACAGTTTCCATAGCAGCAAATGCTTCCACTACCATTGATCCATGACATCCATTTTTGGCATCTCCAACTTTGAAAGTTAGGAAGTAGAATTTGTTAGGTTTGGTATATATGATTTGAGCAATAGCACTTTCTCTTCCTCCAACTAATTCAACAGCAGATGATCCTTTAGGTACAAAGTAGTGTTTCGAATCTACGTACTTAACCGGTTTTAGTGATTCGATGATCCAACCAGGGATCGGAGAGACGAAGTCATGGGGATGTGGAGGGAGGAGCACTCCTGTTGAGTATTTTTCAAATACATATGGACCAGTTTCAAAATCTCCATTCTTAACTATGTTTCCTGTAAAATGGTACACATACATAACAATAGGTTTAATGTTATTCAATTTAAATAAAATCATAAGGAAATTTACACATGCAATATAACAATAGAATAAATATTATTTACTCCAATACCTACTCAAATCTTCCAAAATGAAATGTTTCATATATATCTAATTTCCTCTGTTTTTGTACTCACTTCATATAAAGTTTCATATCTCTCAACGTAGATTTTGAACATTATTAATCTTTCTAATTGTATTTAAGTAAAAATTTGTTATTAATTAAGTATATACGGAGACAAATCTAACAAGGTGTGACATGACTATGTTTATCCTTATACATAAATCATAATAGATAGTAAAGGGAATACGTGTAAATAGTGTAAAATGGAAAATGCAGCGAGTAAAAAAGACCGAAGAAAGTAGTAGTTTAAACTAGCATCTTAAAGATTGCAAAAACTCAAATAAAGCAATGCATATAAGAACAGTAGGACCAGTAGATAATGGCTTTAAAATTATTTCGTATATACTCTGTTTTTCTATACACCGTTTCTCCTTTTGGGATGTTGCCAAAAGAAGACACCATTTATTTATTTGTTATGTAATCTCATCCCTTTATTTCACACAAATTATAATTGATCCCACCATTTTATTTTTCCATTCACTCCACTCAACCAAATATTAAATTTTGTGCCAAACCTATTAAAAACATAGAAAAGGCGACGAAGGGAGTAGAAATTACCATCAGAGTAGCGCGGTAGGAACAACTCCTTAATTGCAATAGCATCCAAGAGTGGACCACATGTTGGATCTTCTTCCATTCCATGGTTTTGAAAAGTGACCTTAACAATTTCAGAAGTGGCTTTAAAGCCCCAAGCATAAGTATCACCTCCATCACTATTATACAATGTTTGAACAGGAAGATCTACTGAAACTCCAGAGGCTGACACCCTTATAACCTCTTCTTGTGCACAAGTTCTTGTTGTACTAAAAGTAATTGAATAGTATGAACCTTTATTTAGTACCAATTCTTGAGAAATAGATGCATAATTCCCTAATCTTATCGCGTGAACATCACGTGGAACATTGAAGTAAAATCCACCTGGTTGGGGCCCACCTGATATGTACTCTACTATACCATCGATTTCCCATTTTGGAAGTGAATGTTTACCAATGATTACTGTGTGCTTCATGTTGGATGGTTTTGGTCCCTCTTCGAAGTTTCCATTGGGAAGAAATCCTAAATATTAGAATATTAGTATAGGTTACAAAAAATATTGAAGTCCAAGAAGTTCAAGTTGAACAAAATAACATAAGCCATGACATGTAATGACACTGCTAGTTTAAATTAATAGATCGAAAACTCTTTTTAATGTGCATTATTGTGGGTCGATCATCTACTCAATAGCAATAGCATTACTCTAATTATAATGACGATCAACTCTATATTGTAAATTATGTTGATTTATTATTGATCGTGTGTCAAATTGATAAACTGTAAATAAAGTAATGCATTGATAGTCGTTTAGAAAAAAAATGAGCAGAATGGACTTTATGTTGACTTAATATCACATTGACAAGAGGAAACATATTGTATCAACATTCACTATCATTCACATTTTGATAAGGGGGTGGAGTCTTTTACTAATTCCGTTAACCAATGAGAGCAGCAGCAACCTAAGATCGAAGTGAGACACGAGCAATGCGATTAAACTACTTAACTTTACCATATGAAGATAATCATTATTATCTTACATATATACTACTCCATGTTTTAGAAAGCTAGTGACATTTCTTCTCTATCATTAATATTAAAAAAACTTAATAGGTCAAAGTAAGACATATACACACCGATGAACACCATAATGGACACATAGGAAATAAAAATTCGATTTTTGTGTGCTAGCGTTGCATTTGTCTTCTTCTATTTAAAATTTATACTAATGGTACCCCTTTTGTCTTCTAAAAATCAATCAATTAGAATGTGCAAATTAAAATCTCTAATCCAAAACCTTAACCAATAGTATCTTATGCTACGTAGTAATAAAATTTGATTATACACGGAAATGAGTTTATTGAGTTCTTACATGACTATATATCGTTTAAAATGAGGAGTAGAACCTATAGAGGAAATGTGTAAGCATATACCATAATTACAATGATCAAATGTGCTATCAAAAAATTGTATCGATTCTAAGTAAGAAACTCAAAAGGACAATGAGTGTAAAAATTTAAGGTTTTATGTAGAAGGATTTTACGTGATGAAATGTTATCTCATCCCTCGAATTCGAGAATTCCAGATACATACATGAGCTTACATAACTAGTGTGCTCATATAAGCCCAAATCTTTCACACTCTCTCCCCATATATAATGCAATGGAGATCCCTTCTCACAAGTCCATATACTCACAACTAAATTTTATAAGAGCTACAAAATGTATTAATAATAATAATAGTAACCATTACTCATAAAATCGTAATTCCTTTCTATTAAAAAAACCCTAGCTAGTTCCTTAAGCTATCTTCTCAAAGGTTGTAATACAATAGACTAATTATTAATAACTACAATAAAATTATTGAAGAAAAGTTCTCAAAGTTGATAATATTGCTTTACAAAAGTAAGTGAATATCATGCCTTTTTCATTCAGTTCAATGAACCTAAGAAACATGTATAATAGAGAAGAAGTAAAACTGACCATCAGGAGTAGTAGTAGCATGAACCGAAACAGCAATATAATCAGTGCTACTTATCATCAACAACAGCAACACAACGTAAAATGGAGATCTAGCCATTATTTTGTGATCCAATCTACACACACCCCAGAGTAAAAAAGAGAGAGAAAGCTATGAAGAATGTGCAAATGCAACGAAAACTGTGACTGGTAATATATACAACTACAACAATTATGAGGAGAGAGAATTTTCATGCAAAAGAATGGAATCTTCTAGTGAGTGAATCCACCAAATAAGGCGTAAGTTTTGTTTCATTGTCTATTTCCCCTCTAGTTGGCCCAAAGAGTTTATATATTTTTTCCCCTCTAATGAATAGTGTATATATCATGGGCAAAGTGATAAATTGTTATTTAATAATGGTGGAAATCACACACATAAACATATGAGAAAGTGGTACAAGTGAAGATTATGGTAGTACATGCAATGAATTAGGCAATATGTTTACAATGTTGGTGATATATGTAAGGATAAAGTAATACTACCTCTGTTTCGCAATACATGCAACATATACCTCTTTTAGATGTTTTGCAATACATGCAACATTATCTTTAATAGTTAGTCCTTTTAGCTAAAAAGACACTTGTGCCCCTACTTTTCCACTCACATGTACACTACTTTATTCTTTATGACATGGGTAATAAAGGCAATTTACACACTCTCTCTTCTCTTCCTTGGTCCATGTGCCATAGTCCAATGTTGCATGTATTGCGAAACGGAGGTAGTATATATTTAAAGTAATGTAGTACATAAAATATTTTTAGCAGTATAAAAAATGAATAAGATAGTATAAAATCGTATTTGGTAGAGTATGCATGACTGAAGCTAATCAATAATTTACGCCGTTTGCCACCGATATATACATTGTTCAATGTACAGTGCATATATCGGATATATACCCGGCAAACCTCTATATATATACTTCAGTTGCTTCAAAATTAAGTTATTTTTCCATGATATTCTAAGCTCGTGTACCTGTGGGTGGCAGATCTAGAACATCATATCAATGGACGTAAAAACGTAATTTAAATATTTTAGTAGAGTCGATTTTATGTTACATGGAAATTTCATGAAATTGTTGTATTCGCTTGAAAACGAAATACTTAAATGATTGTTACAAGTTTTTTAATATCCGTTCTCCATTTCCACTAAACACAATCAATTGATCAATTTAAGAATTAAAGTATGTAGTACTAATACTACACAGACTCATTACTTCTTAAATGAGGTAGAAGATCAAAATTTAAGTAAAGTCAAACTATTTATATCTGATAATGTAGCTCTGGCATTATGTTGTGCACCCCTACATACATTTGTGACTTGTGAGTTAATAATATGTTGGTCACATGAACATACACCATAACTTCAATTGGCATATGCTAATTTGTTATCATGAGGAATATAGTCTAGCTGGTTGACCTGGAAGTTGCTACTTGCTATATTCCGAAAGATTTCTGTAGCTAGGCTAATAGGTGTATCCATCAGCTTCTTTTCCTTCCTAGAAACTAGGTCTTTAATGAAGATCCTTCAGATGCCATGCGTGTATGTTGTAACAACAATTTTTTTAAAAGTGGGATATAGAAGGAAATAGCTGTTGTAAACTTCGCAAAATTATTGACCAGACTCACATTAAAAATGAAAACTAGCCAATAACCTTATTTTTTTATGCATTTATAGCCTATAATAGAGCTAGCAATGTCCGACCCGACATGATAACCTGACCCAAACTTGGCCAAACGTTTCTGAGAGAAACCCAACCCTAGCTACCTGAATCGAACCCAAACAATCGAAATTTAAGCAGATTTGACCCACAACTTATGTTTTGTAATTATATTAACTTTCTACAATTTTTTGAGAAGTGTTTAGCACAAACTGAATCGACCAGAAACCAAACCCGATCCTAATCCACTAACTCTAATTGCCATCCCTAGCCCAAAGTAAACATCAATATATGACTAAAATCTATATAGTTTTCATAATTGATAACAGGCTTCAATATAATTCAATCTGATTTTGACGTACTCTTGACCTAAACGACCGCATGTCTCGTGTAAGACTTGGATCGAACTTATGACTCAATCCAATGTTGACCTCACTTGACCCAAACGGCGCATATCTCACGTACAAGCGACCTAACATGAATTTGAAACAAGGTTCGAGATAATAAGAATCAACAACATCCTAGCGTTAAACATCAATGACTCCTCTAAAATCTGTTTATTTTTATCTCATAACCATATCATCTGAATTTCATTGCATAATAATGCATGCTACATAAAACAACTGAAATTTCATAGCCTTTACATATCACTATCAAAATAATCTTTTGATCCCTTTAACATAACACTCCTTTCCTTAAATTTCACATATAAATCTCACATCTCAAACAATCTTTAATCGCTTTTACACAATTTCCTCTCTTCTCTTGCAATCAATGAAGAGGCACAACCGTTACATCATCCAAGACAGGACCACACATATGACTAACATCATCATGTTTAGTATGATAATATGAACTCCAAAATGTTAATCTAGTTCTAGTTGAGATAGCTTTGAACTTGAGATTTCCAGAAGTAAAGTCACCCTTTCCTATAGAATCATAGCTAACTTTGATAGTTTCTTCGGCTGCGAATGCTTCTACTAACATTGATCCATGACATCCATTTCTAGCATCTCCAACTTTGAAGGTGAGAAGATAGAAATTTTCAGGTATTGTTCTTACAATTTGAGCTATAGCACTTTCTCTTCCTCCAACCAATTCAATAGCAAAGGATCCTGAGGGTACAAAGAAATGAGTCGAGTCGATATACTTCACTGGTTTTAGTGATTCAATGATCCAACCAGGGAGTGGAGTGATGAAGTCATGGGGATGTGGAAGGAGAAGGACTCCTGTAGAGAAATTCTTGAATACATGGGGACCAATTTCAAAGCCTCCATTTTTCACTATGTTTCCTGAAACAAAAAGGGGATTAATTAGCAAGAAGATAATGATAATTAAGTGATCAATTCCCTCAAGCTCACAATGTATTGATTGTTGTAATAATAAAAATTGCAACTAAATTCTAGTACAATCTACACAAGGGAGTGAGTGTGTAATTTCTTTAAAAAAGGAAAATTTTGTTGCACTATATAAGGAAATTAATTGGTATCTTTGAAGGTATGGAATAGGATCAGGTGAAAACCAAGTAAAAGAGTACATAGGAGCATAAAGGGGTACGCGTACATTCATTAATGACATTTTTGTAAATTCTGACAACTTTGATGTTACAACCACGCGTACCCTTTAATCGTACTATATACCCCTTTTTCTCAAGTTAGGACTAATAATTTTCAGTTTTCATAAGTTTTTAGCCTATCCAGACTCTTAAATGTACACAATAAGTCAAATCCAACAATATAAGATCACAAATAGCTAACTTTCTTTTAATTATTATATATAATGGTCATGGTGAGAATTTAAGATCCACAATCAAAATATTTGACTTTATAAAAAGCAAATAGGATTAATGAAGGGACCAAGAGAGAGTAATTCATGACTCCATATTCCAAAGTTCATGAGCAAATAGTAAATTCTAATTAATGATTGAGATTATCAAGATTAACTTACCAATAGGTTTAGGAAGTGGCATCATCTCTTTAATTGCAATAGCATCCAAAAGTGGTCCACATGCAGGGTCTTCTTCTATACCAGGGTTATGGAAGCTGACCTTGACAATATCAGATGTGGCCTCAAAAGCCCAAGCATAAGTGTCCCCTCCATTGCTACTATACAATGTTTGGATTGGCAAATCTGTAGATACCTTATTAGCTGAAATACTTAAAACTTCATCTAGGGCACAAGTCCTTGTTGCACTAAAGCTAATAGAGTAATATGACCCTTTCTTAACTCTCACGTATTGATAGATAGAAGCCTCATTCCCTAGCCGTACCGCGTGGACGCCACGCGGAACCGCGAAAAAGAAGCCGCCTGGTTGAGGTCCACCGGATACGTACTCAACCAAGCCCTTCTTCACCCACTTTGGTAGGGAATATTTCCCTTTGATTACCGTGTTCTTTATGTTTGCTGGATTTGGTCTCTCTTCAAAATTCCCATTTGGAAGAAGTCCTGAAAGAAAGAAATGTAATACCTTGTTGAGACTAATTATATATGGAAAAACATATTCGATTTATTCAATGTTAGTTTCTACTATGCGTCAAAAAAGTTCGTTACTACAATGTAACACACCCTCGATGTTAACGAGTTAATTTACATTTGAGTTTATCCTACATTGAAGAAACAGAGAAATGATGATAAATAAATAAGTTTGGTGTGTTACTCCATCTATCACCAATTAGTCTTAGGATGGAATCTCATCTAAACTTATGTGTGATCAGACTCTCCTCTATGTAGATTTGTGAGTGCAGGTCTAGTGATGTTTGTCACTCAAACTTGTTGATATCGAGAACATTCACCCAAGGAATTCTCCTATGTAGACCATACACCTAGGTCAGGTTTCAGGTGTATGATGCAAATTATAATTGATATATCTAGGCCATTGTATTTAGAGATGGTAAAAACTAACACGATATGAAATTAGCTCTTCACTAGCGAGTTTGGGTAGAGGATGTCGACCCGTTTAAGTATATGGGTTGACACGTACGTCACGCCACTCTCATTAAATAGGTCAGCTTAGGGTTAGAGGGGTTCCATCCGTTTAAGTAAGTAGGTTGAACCGACATGATTCCACCCAATTTTAAACTTTAGTGTGTAAAAATGACATGGCAACACGCCAACACAACCGAACTCGACAAGAAATAAACGAGTTTGGGTCAAAGTTTTCCACACGTTTAAGTAAACGGGTGAACACGATACAACTTGTTTAATAAACAAGTCGTGTTAGAGTTGAGGGGTTCAACATGTGTATATAAGCAAGCTGACACGAAAATAACACAACATGACACTTTTATGGGCTCTAATTGTACATATTTGTCCTAGTATATTATCATGCTAAAATAGCTTGAAATCTGCGTCACATTTGGCTAAATAGCAGCGAGGAAATATAAATGAATGGGAAAAGAGGGAATTAAGAGCGAAAATAAATGGGGAAGTCTTGAATGGAAGCATATTATATGATTGTTGCTTAATACTACCTCCATTTATTTTAATATGCATGTTTGTTTTTGCGCGCGGACCAAGGAAAAAGTGCAAAAATAAGAGAGAAGGTTAGTAAAAGTAGGGAAAAAGTGAAAAAGATGGAGAGAAGGAAAGAAAAAGTAAGAGAGAAGTGTAATAATTAGGTGGGTCAATCTTCCATTTATGGGAAAAGGTAGAAAGATGAATATTAAAAAAACATCCCAAAATGGTAAAATGTGCATATTAAAAAACGAAGGGAGTAACAAACTCTACAATACAAGTGCCAATTTAAAAATAATGATACTATTTATTTTGTTGTATAAAGAGTGAATAAGCACAATGATGTTGACGGAATTAAAGATTTGCCAAATAGCATCGACCCAATAAATTATAAGTGCGAAACTCACCATCAAGAGTAGTTGCATGGACTGAAGAAGTGAAACAATCACTGCTGCTTATAAAGTAAAATACAAAAAGAAAGAAAAGAGACGATGAACCCATTTTGAGAGAGACAGAAAGTATATGAAAGATATGAACTATGAAATTTGTGAGTAACAGTATGGAATATATAGGAATTAGTATCATAAGTTAAGGAAAAATGAGTCCACTATATATAAGCCGTGAGCCAAGTTAGATTTATTGCCACCATATATTCTTTTTTCTCTTTCTTGTAAATTTTGTGTTATTTCATGGTTGTTTCTGCACAAATCACAACACAGTTATCTGGGGGAGTTCTTAACTTTGTAGTCAACGATCGACCTTTAGGCCTTAACTTCAAGAAAGGTTTTATTCAGAAAGTTTGATCTCGTTATTGCTGTATGTTTAAAATATGTATATGAAGCATATGCATTATTAAGTCTTGGTTATTCCCTTCTCTCATTGGATTTAAGATAATTGCTGTAAAAGTTATACCATGTTTAGTGACAGTTGCGTCCCATGGTGGGCACAGTCTGGATATTTGTGTATGGTTTTGCAACAGTTGGCCTAATCAGTAGCACAGGCGAGACATACAATGGGGTGTTTAGCAAGTGGATGTCCGCTTGTTGCCTCTTTTGGACGGTGTACGTATGTATAGTGAAAACTGTTTTCACCATAAAAACCAAGTGAAAGGGGTACATGTTAATATAAAGGGTACGCGTGCTTTAATTAGTGACATTTTTATAAATACTGACAACTTGATGTTAACAACACAACTTTGATGTTAGAAGCATGCGTACCCTTTAATAATGATATATGTACCCCTTTTTCCATTCAGAGCTGTTAATTTTTCAGTTATCAACAAAGTATACTAGTGATTAAGATAGGTCGTGACTCGTGATGCGAAGTTGAAAACGAGCATGTGTGGTTATCCAATATCTTCGAGTGGTGGTTCCTGAAAATTAAATATTGGCCTAGGGCTTCTGATGCCTTTATCAATTATTCCTTGGAGTAGAAGAGAGAAAAAATGTGTAACCTCATATACGGACATGGGTATTTATAAGGGGAGAAAAGTATGACATGTGTCTTAACTTAACCTAAGGTTTGTATGGGCTTGGTCCAATCTTCGGAGCTCCTTCTCCTATAAGTAAAGAGCAACTAGCACTTCTCTTAAAGACAGTCAAATTCAAGGTTAAAAGCAAGAAATCACACTTATTAGAAAACAATAGCATAACAAAATCATACAAATCAAACTCATCACATAAGGTGACCGAATAAAATAACAGTATGTACTTTAAACTCATTCAATAACAAAAACAAGGAAGATATGAAAATAATTCAAAAGTGGCAGAACCCTAAAAATGAATCAAATTCTTAAACAAACCTCATAAAAATGACAAAAGCATAAAACCAATAATAAAAGTAATAAATTTCTGATTGAGTAGGGACGAATGCCAGTGAGAACGTGCAGCCCTACTTCCTAATAAGATTTGCTAGGTGAACCTCCAATCAACGCGCATTTGACCGTGTCTAAGAATGACAGACTCCCAGTTTTGAATTGACGCCAAACGACCTTACACAACCGAGTTATCGGACGGCAACAATTAACCAAGATAAATGTTAATATGTTCTAGGAAAAATTATCAAAAAAACCAAGGTTTTAGGTCATTTTCAAAATAAATACCAACAATTATGGTTGAGTTGGTTCCTAATTAGTATTTTCCACCGAATATCAACTTAACTAACACTATCCCTTAGACCATATTTCACATAGTTTAAAGGTTAGGCAAAATTGTTAGAAATTGGGTAGAATTTGTATGTTTAAAATTTAGGATTTCGATATATGAAAGGTCTAGTTTAACTTCGAGAAAGGCTACACATACATTAGATGTATGTGGGCCACACATACACTGTGATGTGGCAATGTATGAGTGGTCCTCAATTTGGGCCCCAAATATTATATTTTCAGAATTTTCATTCAAATTCAGATTCAAATTTCATTGCAAATTTTAAATCTGATTTGTGTTTTCAAGTCACAATTAATGCTACCAATTTCCCAACCACCCCATTAAGGAAAAAATGTGGCACTAATGACAAGCATAGGATTCGAACTCAAGACCTAATAGCCACAAAGACGCCTTCATTGCTGCTGTTGTAACCAAGTTGGCAGGATTTCACTAAAACAAGTGGATACATTAAATAATTATAGTATACATAACCGTTATTTGCATACCGTATTTATAGGTTTTGCTTACTAATTAAATATACGTTGTTACTAGAAAATTTACAAATTTAAAATCGTTTAATTTCAATTTAATTAACATATATAGATTTCATATGTTTCCTCGATTGGAAAGTTTGATGTTTGGTTTTGAACCGGAAGCTTAATGCTCCATAAAACTATTATTAGATGACTATTTGTGATAAAACACTATAATTATTAATCTTGTACTCTACAAATACTAAATATCGATCTGTTTCACCTAAAATTGATATTATGCATAGAGGAATTCTTAAAAATTAAGGAGTAACCCTTGAAATACTTTATTCTACTACAACCACTCAATAATAAAGACAAAACTTTAGTCGGATGGTTAAAATTAAACATTAAAGGGTTAAAATCAAAAGGCAGAGGGTTATAAAGAATAACGCTTAAAATTCACATAATAGTTATTGGTTATATATATATACTATCTTATTCGTTGATCTAATATCCATGTTTGATCTCATACATTGATCTTAATCTTATACATTGATCTAATGTATCGATTGAGTATTCGACTATAAACTGAACTGAAATCTACCTGACCTAAAGGTCACCCAACCCGAATCGTCCATAAAAATCCGACTTTTACCCGACTCAGGTTTACCCTAAGCCTGTTAAGAGCCGATCCGATATTGACCCGACTCGAACACGACTTGTATCCGACCAGACCATGACCCGACCTTAATCCGCAATCGATCTAATCCGACCCGAATAATTGTGATCCTAGGTGGCAAATCAAACCCAACTCGATCACCTCTGACCCGCTGCGGGTCAATCCGAGACCAACTCAGTTATCCGAATTAAACATGAAAGACGCCTTGTCCAAAACAGAATACGATATTTTTTAAAAAAGGAAAATTTTGAAAGGACACACAATACGTAACCGATAGTGATTTCCATCCAAGCCAATAACGGTCTTTAATCAATTGTAGTGCCTTATAACAAATAATTATCTATTATTAATATTATGGAACATAATTTCTCTTTTGGTAAAAGCAATAGAGCGAGATTTAGTAGATGTGTTAATACAATGTTTTTTCGAAAAACGGACACCGTCGTACCTACAAGCCGGTGTCCGTTTTTCAAAAAAACGTGTTCCATCCAAAAAATTGTCTCGAAGTACGTGTCCGAAAACCCGGCTTGTAGGTACTCGTTTCGTAGGGAATCTCAAAATTCGTGTCTATAGAGGGCGTACGGTGGTGTCCGTTTTTCGAAAAAACGTCGTCCTGAGTATTAAAAACACGATAAAATATTATCTCAAATTTTGTGTCCATTACCGTGTCATATATCAAAAATATATAGTTTCAAAAATTGTATAATTGAATAAAAAAATATTTTAAAAATGTTAATCATGATTCGGTGTCCATTTTTCGAAAAAACGTGTTCCATCCAAAAAAATTGTCTCGAAGTACGTGCCCGAAAACCCGGCTTGTAGGTACTCGTTTTGTAGGGAATCTCGAAATTCGTGCCCATAAAGGGCGTACGGTGGTGTCCGTTTTTATCGTCGTCTTGAGTATTAAAAACGCAATTAAATATTGTCTCGAAATTTGTGTCCATTATCGTGTCATCTATAAAAAATATATAGTTTAAAAAATTGTAAAATTAAATAAAAAAAGAATTTTAAAATGTTAATCATGATTTGACCAGTCAAATTATAGATTAGTAAGGTAATTAGTGAAATTTTGGAGGGAGTTAAAAAAGTTGAGCCTAAAAATTAACGGTGTTAAGATTTCCCGTTAAGAGGTTGGTATTTCAAAACGTGAACGTAAGTAGAGTTGGTTATTTAAATGCAAAACAATTTGGGGTGGTTATTTTGAAATTGGTGTATCTGACAGGTGGTTATTCACAATTTATCCTTTATTCTATCTTAGATTAGTGTTAGATTTCATATATTTATTTGTTAATTTCAATTTTTCCTCTTAAATTTATGTTTATGGAGTAGTTTGTGAGTTAGGATTTAGGTGAAAATCCAATCATGATTGAATGGCCATGAGACTTAAAATATTTTCTAATCAAGCCAATTATGTATTACTCCTAGTCCTCTCTAGTATTTGATTCTATTTATTCACGGGTTTTAACTTAAGTAGAATATCTTAACATTTGGCTTAAATGATTTAATTACATTGGAAAGTCAAGATTTTTGTTAGATTGGTTAATTGAAAAAAGGCAAATATATTAATGGTCGGAATTAAAATGGGCAGAAGTGATTATTACACCTCTTAAATTTGCTCAAACGTGAGTTTAGATCCCTTAACTTACACATGTGATACTTAACCCCTACAACTTCACTAGGTAGTGATAATAAACCCCTAAACAACAAATCGTCAATTTATTTTTTATTGGTAACTTTTTGATTTGAGGATTGGCGAATCCACCTTCGACCCCTATAAAAATTATGAAATTTTCCTTTAAAAATTTCGATTTTTTGAAAATTGTCCTAAAAAAATAAACTATTTTTTACCCAATAAATTCAATAATTACGCTTTTACTCCACTTAACAATTTTTCTGAATCCGCCACTGGGTAAAATTGTGGGAGTTAAATACAACCAATGTAAGTTGAGGGGTCTAACCTCACATTTGAGCAAATTGAAAGGGTGATTTTTCACCACTTGGGAGATATGAGCAGTCAAACATATGCATGTAAACCTTACAAAAGCAAACATAAAATCCATTTATGGATGGAAGGAGGGAGTTTAATTATAATTTCACTAGGAAGAGAATTACTGAAGAGTTATTACCCTAACATCATCCAAAACAGGACCACACATATGTCCAAAGTCATGAAGATTAGTATTATTATTATGTGCACTCCAAAATGTTAGCCTAGTTCTATCTGAGATGGCCTGAAACTGAAGACTTGCTTGTGCAAAACTGCCACCCTTTCCATCAGACTCATGGTGAACTTTCATGGTATCCATGGCTGCAAATGCTTCCACAACCATTGTTCCATGACAACCATTTCCAGCATCTCCAACGTTAAAGGTGAGAATGTAGAATTTGTTAGGTATTGTTCTTATGATTTGAACTATGGCACTTTCAACTAGTTCAATAGCAGCAGATCCTGAAGGTACATAGTAATGTGCCGAATCGACGTATTTCACTGGTATGAGGGATTCGATGATCCAACCAGGAAGTGGAGATACAGACTGTGGAGGTAAGAGCACCCCAGTTGAGAAATTCTTGAATACATGAGGACCAATTTCAAAGTCTCCATTTTTAACAAGATTTCCTGCAAAAGTGTGTAGTTGTCATCAATTCACATTATAGAGAGGGAGTTGGAAAATTCATGAAAAAGAGATTTTAGGATATATTTTCTGACAATTTCAAGCATAAAGATAATACAATGTATTTCTATTACGGTTTATCCATGAGTATATAGATAGACCGTATGAAATTTTAAGTTAAAAGTGTAAGGTTTTAACGTAAAAGTCTAAGGTTGTTTTAAATTTTTAATGCCTTATATATATTTAAATCAAAGCCTTACATGTGGTAAGGTTTTAAGTTAAAATCTTTTTGTTTACACCATCATTTTATCTATAAGTATATGAATAGATCGTATCTCCCAAAACTTACTCAAGATGATTTTAGGTATTGTTTATTGCTGATTATACTCAATTCTAATTATCAAAACCAATTTTATCAACTGTACTAGTAAATGAAAATCAAAACTAATTTACATAAATTCCAAAGCATAATTAAGTCGAATATAATATTTGATCCATAAACTAAAATTGAAACGATAAATTAATCATACAAAAAAGGAGGGAGAATTCAAATAAGTAAAATAAGAGTGCTCACCTATTGGTTTGTGAAGAGGCAACATCTCTTTGATTGCAATAGCATTTAAGAGTGGTCCACAAGTGGGATCTGTTTGAAGATTAGGGTTGTAGAAAGTGACTTTAACAACATTAGAAGTAGCTAGAAAAGACCAAGCATATGTATCCCCTCCATTACTACTATACAATGTTTCAATAGGTAGATGTGCTGAATAATTAGAAGCTGATACCCTTAAAACCTCATCTTCCATACAAGTCTTTGTTGCACTAAAAGTAAGAGAGTAGTATGATCCTTTTTTCACTCTTAAGTATTGGGATATAGAGGCCTGGTTCCCTAGCCGTGCCGCATGGACGCCACGTGGAATGGCCAAATAGAAGCCACCGGGTTGAGGTCCACCAGATACATATTGCACTAAACCTTTCTTCACCCATTTTGGGAGAGAGTATTTCCCTATGATCACTTTTCCCTTGAGGTTTGATGGTTTAGGCCCTTCTTCAAAGTTTCCATTTGGTAGCAGACCTATTTGAAGAAATATTGCTAGGGTGTTAGATTGCTAGAGTATAAATTTTTAAAAGTGTCAAGAATAGAGAAAAGGGATATTGTATTATTGTTGCTGATTAATGACAATTACATTAAGTATATAGAGAATATAACATAAACTTAACCTAATGGGCCTTGCCCATAGATATACACCTACGGTCCAATATCCTCTGACAAAAAGACAAGAAAAGATAAACATAACATATACTTCACTTGATCGATTGATTTCATTTGTGGTACAAATTAGCTACTATCCTTGATCGATTGATTTCATCAACTGCCAATATTAGTTATTTATGCTGGCTAGTTCATAGATATGTTTGGTATAAGAAAACAACACCAACAATAACCACAACATAATGCTACAATAATACTAATACTCCCAACATCCTATCTCAATTGACACAGTTTGAGTTTTGAGGTCCCTTTTAGAAAAGTTTAACCAAATTTGTTCAAGCCATGAGATGGGAAATGAAAACTATTAGCCCCACACAAGGTTTGTGATTAAGTGATTGTCTTATAATGAGCAAGGGATATCCGTATCTTTATAGGCTAAATATCATCATAAAGCTCGTTTCGATGTTTGTTTCATATCTATTTGTTGTATACAGTGGCAGATTCACTGTATAACTCGTGGGGTCACTTGACTCCACTTAAATTGGTAAAATTGTGAAAATTTCCTTTAAAAATTTGATTTTTTTTGAAAATTAACCGTTTATCCCTGATAAAATTTAATAATTCTGCTATGACCTCACTAAATATTTTTGGAAAAATTGACTAGAATAATCCAAGCTATGCTCGTTCCGCCAAGAGTAATCCCAACTATGAGTTATTCCTGTATAATCCGAACTATGGGGTATGTCCGCCACAAATACACCCATATGACTTGAAACCGGTCAATCAGGTAAAACTTGACTTTTTCATTAAAAAACTTCAAAATTTTCTTTTCTTTCTCTCCTTTCTACCCTTACCCAACCACCACCACCACTCCAACCTCACATCACCTCCCTATTCAGCCCAGCCACCACCCCCACCCCAACCTCACATCACCTCCCTATTCAGCCAGCCACCACCCCCACCAAAAAAAAAAATCAACGTTGCAGCACCACCCCACTTTCAATCTACACCTCACCTCACCTCACCTCACCCTCATTGCAGCCCTTCGCACAAAACACTGTTAAGCTACCTAGTCCAAATAGGTTAGCAAAATTTTTAGGAAAAGATATTGTTTGTTGTGTAAAAGATTAGTTGGTTTTATCTTTTGATTGTTGCCATTATCTTTTGTTTGTATTTCGGTAACTTCACAAACTGTGCATATATACATGTCTTGGAAACATTATGAAAGGTAACACAAATTATTTCTGTCAATTAACTTATTCTTCAAACACCCTCTCAATTACCCAGACTCACACCACTGTGATTCCCCACGCACTCACAACCACCACTGAAACCACCCCACAACCATCCCAATTCAAAACACCAGAGCTAAAAAAACATCCTACCCAACCAGCAACCTTACTCGCACCCCCTTATCCCTCGTTGGACCAGAAATCCGGCGTTTGATGGATGAAATTGGGTTTGAGAAACTGGTCCCAATGTTTGGAATTGTTGTTCATATCATTCTCAACTCCCTTCATCAAAGGTGGTAGTGAAATCATCGAATTGAGAAAATATACCCAAGCTTGATCAAATGTGCAGGAAAATCTGGTGTTGTGTTTCATGGCCATGTTATAAATTGGGTTTTGGTTGGGACTAAATTCTGGAAAAATGCGATTATGGATATGTATGTGAGATTTGGTCTGGTGAAGGTTGCTTGTCAGATGTTTGATAAAATGCGTAAGAGATGTGTTTCTGATTGGAACTCCATGACTGGAGGCGGGGCTTGGAAGTCAAAGGACAGGAGCTTTTTGATGTAAGGGGGTTTGGGGAAGCGAGTTTGTGGGGGTGCGGAGGAGAGTGGTGCGGAGGAGAGAGTGGTGCGGAGGAGAGAGTGGGTGGTAAGGGGGTGAGAGAGGAAGAAGATGGGTCTTAGGCTAAGAGTGAAAATTTAAAAATGTAAAAAAAAATATTATACATGGCAAATTAGAGCGTAACACGTGGCCATATTTATCTGTTAAACCGGTTTCGTTCAAGTCATGGTGCATTTGTGGCAGACCTACCCCATAGTTCGGATTATACAAGAATAACTCATAATTGGGATTATTCTTGGCGGAACGAGCATAGTTTGGATTATTCTAGTCTATTTTTTCTGAATTTGCCACTGAACTTTCGCGCAAACATAGGTAGTGACATACATGGGCCACATGGCCATATCATATACTACTAAAATTAGAGAAACTAACACTATAACATAAGAATAAGATGAAGGAGCAAAGTCACTAACCATCAAGAGGAGGCTTGTTGACTGGAGCAGCAAAATAACAGCTGCTACTTATCAACACGTAGCAGAGTAGCACTAGACTAACAGAATGGATTGGAGCCACCATTTCAAGAGAGGACATGACAATGTGCAAGTGCGATGAACGATGAGACTAATTTATACGACTAACTTGTGTATAATTAACAATAATACTAGAGACTAGAGTATGCGGGTATTTAATGTGAAATTATGCGGACAGAGAAACTATTAGCGAGGGAAATACTGCATTTACACTCTTGTGAGTTGTGAGTCCACTAATAAGCCATGACTTGCGTTGACTTGTCTCCTCTTTGCATCCTAGTACATAAGATTAAGTATTTAATGCTCAATCTATAAATTAAGCCCCTTTAATATACTTTTTAAAATAAGGTGTATGTAGGAATTTGTAACTTGATCTATGTTCATTGGAGCGACATTGATCGAAGTTAAAAAGTTGAGGCTTTTGATGTCAAGAATCGAAGTATAACAAGTTCTAGTTAGAAGGTGAATCGTGGAGGTTGCAGCAGCCCATGGACTTGCAGGCCAGGGTCGCGGTCAGCGCGGAATTTTGTTTAGTCTTCAATTAGGGTTTTCTTTATTGTGTTTATTATTAATAGGTTTAAGAGGCAGCTCATCATTAGCTGTATTGAATCACAATTATTTCCAGAGAAAGTATTTACCACAAAAGCAGAGCGTGATTAACACAGGCAATAAAGAGATCTAATTGGAGAGTCTTGTGAGATTCGGCAAAGAGTATGTAAGTGAATTCATAGTAAAAGAGTATTCCTTCGCCGGAGGACGTAGCTATTGCATTGAGAGTGAACCTCATTAAATTTCTTGTATATTTTATTATTGTTTTCTTGATTCATTTTTGTGCCATTTGTGTGATTGAAATCTTGTGTCATAACAAAGTGATATCAAGAGCTAAATGATTAACATCAAGGTTGATCGATTTTGGATGGCAACAATGAGCAAAAATATCGACAAGTTTATGGGTAGCAATTGCTTTGGGATATGGCAGATCAAGATGTTAGCTTTGTTGAAACAACAAGGTAATATGGATATCCTTGTCTAAGTGCTTCACAACTGCAATGAAAGAGGGTAGTTCGACAAGTCTGACAGAAGTCGAGTTGGAATCTATGGAATAGAGTTCTCACTACACTATCTTGTTATGCTTGCGGATGACGTGATCACAGAGTTCGCAGATGAGACTTTAGCTACAGGTTTGTCGACGAAATTGGAGTTTAAACAAGAAAAAATCGCTCACATGCAAATTTTTCTTGAAGCAATGGTTGTTTGGCCTAGTCCCTTAAGGATCATCTCGATCAGTTAAGTTCTATTTTACCAGATTAATATAATCTAGATCTTAAGATTGAGGATGAGGATGTTGTGTTGATATGGTTGGTTTCATTGTCTAGTAGATATGTGAACTTTGTTGATTCTTTTGTGGTTGAAGAGGAGAATGTGACCCTAAAGGATGTAAAGTCGGCACTTTATACTAGGGAATAGCACCATAAGGCAATTGGGGATATGGTGGAGGGTCGTGATTATTCTACAGGTTTGGTAGCAAATGCCGGGAAAACTAAGGGGTTCGATTAGGGATAGGAGAAAACCTAGCTAGGTTGTAGTGACATTTTTCATAGTTATAAGAATGAATGCTTGAAGAAGAAGAAGGGTGGTTTATCTTCCTATAGTCACAATAAAATAAAATTGATTACGATTCTGAGGAGGACTTAGCTCTAATAGTCCATGAGGAGAAGCACTTAGAGGATAAGTGGGCTCTTGATAGTGGATGTTCTCCGTATATGTGTCCAAATAGGTAGAAGTTTTTTACCTATAGCTTACGCAAGAGTATTGTTACCATGAGTGTTATGAAGTGTTTGGAGTAGGCTCCGTGAGGTTTAGGATGCATGATGGGAGGGCTAAAGACCTCAAAGGCGTGATGCATGTTCCACGGCTTAAGAGAAATCATGTATCTCTTAGGATGTTTGACCGAATGGGTTTTCGATTCCAGACAGCAGATGCAGTTTTGTGTGTGGTGAAGGGTTCCTAGGGTTTTCTTCATGGCCGGAAGTCATGTAGTGATGGTCTTGGGTGTAAGGTTATAGTCAATGGGAATGAGTTCAACAATCGGGTCGAAAAGTATTACTTAGGTTGATGATGAGAGTATCAACAGTGAGATGGACCTTGTGGGAACTGCTACACAACTGGTTGAAACTATGGGTCATCAAGAAGAACAACCAAGGGTCTTTCAGCAATGGTCTGGTCTAAAAAGGGTCTTGAGCAAGATGTCTTTGCCAGGGAGTGTTGGTCGAGAGGTGGTTCCATGGGAAGTCACCAAAAGGCAGCTAGATTGAAACTCCAAGAAGAGTTGCACGTGTTATAGTGAGGGCGAGGTGGTGTAGTGCTCTGGTGCGAGCACAGAAAAAGTTCCCTGCTCCATTGAGGGTTGATCAGTACATCAACGCATGTACAATGATTGAGGAAAGCACAATGGCTCTAGTAGGATCAACTGGCAGTTAACTTGCTGGAGCTAGTGGTGTTTTGCAATATAATGAGGGTAGTTTTGATTTTCGAAGGGTGATAGAATGTCTTTGGGTGAAGCAACACGGGTCTCATAGGCTATGTGACACGGTAGTTCATGATGAGTGGTCAAGAATCTTGGCGAGTTCAGTTGAGGCTCATATGAAGGCAAACATTAAGAAGGATATTAGTTTTGTCCATGTACTTCCTCCGAGGTGGAACGTTTGTGGTAGATTCAATTCAAGGTGTAGATTTATAGGAATTTATGACTTGATCTATGATCGTTGGAGCAACGTTAATCAAAGTTACAAAGTTGAGGCTTTTGACGTGAAGAATCAAAGTATGTGGGGCGCGAAATCTCTTTTGTTGAACGGTCTCAAATGGAGGGTGGGAAATGGGAGTGATATTAGAGTTTGGATGATGCATGGGTGCCGAGAAGGAGTTACATAAGGGTTTTGTCGGCAAATGTGAATAGTGACCTTAATTTACCTATTTTAGAGATTATTGATTTTGGGAATGGGTTTGGGATGAGGGTAAGTTGGTTGCTTTGTTTACAGAGGATGAGCAAAAGATGATTCGTGATATCCCTATCCCTTCGTCATGACAGTATGATAGCCTCTATTTGTGGCCATGTCGAGAGAGGATGTAATTTGTGCTTACAGGATATTGGTTGGGAAGGTTGTGACATATTAGAGCGTGTGAGTTGATGTCGGGGGTGAGAATGATGATATATGGGACCTTCTATGAAAGTTGGAGGGAGGACTGATGAAGTTGAGCCACTTCTTGTGGAGAGTGTATAAAAGGAGCCTTGCTGCTGTGAAATAGAGATTGAAGTACCGCCACATTGTGTCGGATAGTGGGTGCTCTATTTGTGTTGAGTGTGATGAAATGATAATACATGCTCTGTTTGATTTTAATTTACTCACGCCTGTATTATTTGGAGCTGTAGTAGATTTGCTCTGATTTTGAGTGAGCACCAAGGGATTTGTTTTTACCAACGCTTGCGGTGGATTGCGGCAAAGGTTGAGAAGGAGGAGCCGGATGCTATGGTGTTACTAATATGGGATGCGTTTTCATGCCGAAATGATGGGATATTTAATTAGATTAATGCAGGGTGTCACGTAATTTCTACCGGCTGGTGTCTGATTACAAGTGTTATGCGAAAAGGATGTTTAGCAGGCTAGAGTGTCGAGTGGTGTTGCTAGGTGCTGGATGCCACCACGGGTTAGGCTTATTACGCTGAATGTGGATGCTCAATAGGTTGATGGATGTTACGTGCTTAGGGGATGGTTGCTCGAGACTCGACTGGCGTGATCTTGGTTGTTGTTGTTTGGAGACAGGGGCCTGATGGGAGTGTGGAGATGGCTGAAGATTATTGGGCTTTGGGAAGCTGATCTTTGAGTCTGATGCTTTGAATGTGTGAACACTATAGAAAATGGAAGTACATGTTTCGATCCAATTTTTACCATGTTTGAAAACATTGCGAAGAAGGTGTCTAATTTCATTTCATTTGATATTTGTCATGTGAAAAGGGGTTGGGAATATTCTTACTCATCTTGTTGTCAGAAAGGAGATAGACTTAAATTCTGAAATTGTATGTACAAATACTTTTTCCCAAAGTTTGTTACTTTGGTGAACATTGATCTATATCATTAATCTTTTTTTTCCCCTTTCCCCTCAAAAGAAAAGCGAGAATATATTATATATTATACTTTCTCCGTTTCTAAATAAGTGACACATTTGCATAGTATTTATTATTCACCGTTTAGACTTTAATTAGCTTTGGTGATTTACATTTTAGAAAAAACATAATCATGTGGAATTTTGTTAGACTCGTCTTAATGTGAATTTTTTTAATATCAACTTTTTATAATTTTTATTTATTGATAATTGTAGATATTAATAGTTAAAATAATGGATTTGCAAACGTGAAAAGGAGGATTATATCACTTATTTACAAACAGAGGAAGTATCTAATTAGTACATCCTACGGACTTACATATAAGTAAACACTTTACTGAAACTAACTACGGTAACATGGCAATAGTCATTCCTATATATTAGTTAATTTATACAATTATAAAATTCCATTGCTTAGATGTTGATGTGCAATGTGTGAAGTGTGGACATGGAAGAACTCTTACACAACTTATTATCTAAATTTGTGGTTAACGAGTGAGAGATATCATTGTATTATATCAGCACTTCAAAGGGGATGATAAACGACAAAATACACTTGTTACCCACATTTTCTAATACTAGTACCAGATGAATTAATATCCTTACTCTTCTTTTAAAAGTAAGAAAACACGCTACTGTGCTTAACTACAGTGAAATGGGTGAGAAAAGCATGAAATTCACTGTAGCATGGGTGTTGGCAGCTCAGTTGGTAGGCAATTCACATAGGTTGAGTGAGGTTACAAGTTCGAACCTGTATAATGTTTGTTTTTTACAACCCTTTTGTCCTTCCTTCTTTCTACACTTTTCACTGCCTCCTTATCTCTCCACAGTCCACACAAAACCCTAACAACAATGTCTCTTCATTTCATTCCCTTCAAAACGCCCCACATCTTCTTCCCTTCTGTTGTCCTTGTTGATTCTACCCAAAAGAAATTCAATAGTTTGAGTGTTTTTCTCACTTTCATCTTCTTGAATTACTATTTTGTTTATATTTTCAATGTCCAAATAAATATCATGCTTCAGGTATTCGTTTTTTAGCTTCTTTATTTTCTTATCTTTTGTTTGATTTTTAGTAAAATTAGAAATTGATGAATCTCATTATTTAGTTTGTTAGATCTAAGGCTCAGGTTCAGTGTTCAAGTTCACCTTTTATTAAAATCAAAATTTTTTATTTGAAGAAAGAAATGAAGTCAGAGAAAGATTTTACGAAGAATTAAAAATGGTGATTTATATGGTGGAAACAATCAAGATCTGTGACATGCTTAATTGGAGTTAATCACCATCCTAGGAAATTCAATTTTAGCTACTCCTTTATCATCTTAATGATGGTTAATTATATGCTTGTTTTCGACTTTTTAGAGTTAAATTAATCGTAGCTAAAGTTAGTATATTGAGTTGACTTGCTGCTTAGTTGCCAAATTCATGGCATTACAGTTGGTGGATTTAGTGATGATAATCAGTTCTTCGTCAATATCTATGTGATTGTAGTATGTAATGCATGTTAATATATTTTAATTGTGAAACATTTACTTTGAATTAATGAAAGGATGAGCAATTGGGTGTAATTAATCTTAAATTGCCATGGTTTTTAAGAGAACGCATGTCTACTTTAAGAGAGGAGCTTGACTTTATGGAACTATGATCAGGTGCGGCTTGACCATCAATTTTCCACTATGTAAAGGACTTGTCATTTGTCTGTCGTGAACTCTAATAGAGATGGCACATGGGCACTTGAATGCGATTCGCAAATGTCAAAGTATGGTCGAGTATAGCTAATCTCACCTTTCCTCACATGATAAAGGAAATGTTTGGGATTGAATTGATCATGGGGGGAAAATAAGATTGCATTAGACATGGAACATTGGTGTTTGTAGTAATGTTTGGATCATTTGAGTATTGGAGTATTTCGTAGTCACCATATGTAACACCCCGCCCAAACTGAACCCTTATTATGTTAATAAAACTCATTTGAGGGAAAATCAACGAGGGTTCGATTCGGATGGAGCGTTACCGCCGCACTCAACTCCTTGGAATTAAGTGCAAGGCTAAGTAACCAAAACATATTCATTCCAAACTAAATTAAAAATCCTTACAACCAAATTAAACTAGTTCGTTAATTACTAAATACTACGAGTTTCAGAGTTCCAGCGGAAGCAAAACATTAAACTAGGTGGATGACAACTTCTAGTTGATCTCTCATAATTTCCCTCGATCACCCACCTGCAAATAAACATTGAAAAGGACAAGAGAGACAAGCTCCCAAAAATCAGATAAACTGAGTAATTCCAACTTCATCCCGTAAAAATACTTAACTTCAAATAGTTGAAAGTAATATATAAGTCAAGTTGAAAAGCATAACATGTATGTACAATTATTAAGCACGTAAGTAACACTAACTTCACATTTCAATATTATCCAATTACTTAAATAGAAGGAAGATAACGCTAGTAAGCCGGGACTAGTCCCGTTATCCACTTACTATAAGAACAAACATGATATGTATGTGTATAGGCCGGGACTCGTCCCGTTATCCACCTATCACGATAACAACACGTGTGAGTATAGGCAGGGACTCGTCCCGTTATCCACCTACCTCAATAACAGAAAGTGTGTGTATAGGCCGGGACTCGTCCTGTTATCCACCTATCACAATAACAGAACGAGTGAGTATAGGCCGGGACTCGTCCCGTTATCCACCTACCTCAATAACAGAAAGTGTGTGTATAGGCCGGGACTCGTCCCATTATCCACCTATCACAATAACAGAACGAGTGAGTATAGGCCGGGACTCGTCCCGTTATCCACCTATCTCAATAACAGAATATGTGTGTATAGGCCGGGACTTGTCCCGTTAACCACCTATCACAATAATGGTCAATCCAACGTCATAACTTTAATTCACACACGGGTTCAACATCCCATTTTTAATTACAACCGCACTTGATTCCATTTCAACAATCTATACATTAATTAGTTGTCATAAGTCTTACACATAGTCATGATTTTCGATTTTCCATTTATAATGTTTCCATATTAATAATGCCATAAGAATAATAGAGTAAATAACAACAACAACAATAACAACAACAACAACAATAATAAGAATAATAATAATAACTTCACTTATATGAATAATCGTTTAATAATAATATCTTTTAATAATAATAATAATAATAATAATAATAATAATAATAATAATAATAATAATAATAATAACAACAATAATAATACGTTGATAATAATAATAATAATAATAACATTCATAATAATAATAATAATAACAATACGCTACTCCGGCGGGTAGGTGATAGGATTTAGTCGTGTCACCTAATCAAAAATAAACCTAAGTCCTCTAACAATAGTAGTCAAGGGAAGTAGGGTCGAATCCACAGAGAGACGGAGTTCTAAGTTAATATTCAGCTAAAAAGCTACTTCAGACAAAAATCAGATAGAAATCAGCTGAACTAATAATTAACTACTAGAAAGCAATATAAAGATCGGAATTTAACTATGAATTAAAGGTCTAGGGAATTAGTTCGGTCCACCATGCTTATACCAATCAAAGGATCAAACAACTATCAGAACCTAGGTCGAGAATCGATAGATTAGAACACGTGTCAAGCTATGGTTAAGTCTCAACGTCCATAATTCAACATATGCAGCATGTTCACAAACATAATCAGAATTACTGGTGTGTACTAGGCCTCTAAAAGTAAGACGGATCTGTGCAAACAATTATTAACCTCAAGTAATCAAAGAAATTGCGCAATAACGTTAATTACTCAATAAGAACAAATCACACCATAAACTATCTCATCAAACCCTAGAAACTAATAGCAATTCAAATAATCATGGTATAAACATGGCTTCCCTCTCTAAATCCCTAGAAATTGAACTACTCACTCATAATTGAGTCAACGATAAACAATCTAATATGAAACCCTAATAATTGCATCAAGAATAATTGAATAAATAAACTAAGCAAATGAGAATAATAAAAGAGATTAGGGCAAAGAAGAATACCAATTGACAGAAAGCAGGAACTTTTATTGAAATCGAATAGGTTCAATCACCTTTAATCTAATCTAAAGCGTTTAAACTAAATAAAGCTAAACTAAGAACTATGGAAAAACTAGAATAAAAAGATGTGTCTAAAAAATAATGAAGGATAGCTATTTATAATAGCTCAAAGTCTCATTAAAAAAAGATAGAATTTCGGAAAAGAGCTGTCCGTGCTTCAGGCCCGATCGGGTCAACTCCCGCCCGATCGGGTGGGTAAACTGCAATTCTGCATCAACTTGCGAAGGCCGTATCTCTCAAACTAGACGTCCTATTGGGGCGTGTGACCTATCATTAGAAAGCTTTTGAAGTCTAGAATCTAATCCAATTAGAATTTCTGGATTATCAATTTTCTATCAAAAGTTATAATAAAAATAGTGAAGGTGTGTCAGTTTTAGCACTTCTTTCACTAGCTCTTTGCTTCATTCCAACTCAAAATTGTCCCAAACGGATGCATTGTGATCCTTGCGCAAGCTACCTTCATCTTCAATGATTAATAGGCTACATCCTTGGTACTCATGATCACTTTGTATCAAAATAACCTGAAAATCATCGAAACACACAAACGGGGAGTAGTAGAGCACAACTTGTTTAATTCATGCCATTATGCACCTAAGTGCTCAAAAAGGAGTTCTAAATGCAATCTAAATGCATCTAGAAACTATATATAAATGTGATACATCAGTAGGGTAGGTGTGAACGGCGCGTCAGTCCGGCTACTCCGGCGGGTCTCCGGCTTCATCCGTCGTCTTCTTCATCAGTGGTACCTCGTCATCGGGTTCTACTTCTTCAACCAGCGGTACTTCTTATAGGGTTCGTTTCCTCCAGCGGTGCTGCGTGTGTCAACGTCAACGTGGCAGCGTGGTTCGGCAGCGTCTGTCCTTCAGCATCTTCAGCGGCAGCGTCAGCGTTCAACGTCAGCGTCAGCGTCAGCAGGGTTCCACAACAAATTCTTGTTCTCCGGTAACGTACTAGGTTCTTCAGCAGGGTTTTATTTTTGAGTGGGTTATTTTGTTTGTTTTCATCATCACGGTTCATCACCCCTTTTCCATTATCAGGCTTGATCATCAGTCCCTCTTTCATCATTATTCTTGTTTTCTCTTTTTGTGATTTTGGTTTGATGTTGTGCTTTGCTGTTGTGGTATTATGCTTTTCTTCATTGTGGTGTCTTTAGTGGGGGATTGTTTGTACTTGGTTGCGGCACAGTTGTGTTTCAGTGATGGTCGTTGTTGTGCGGTTTCATTGCCCTTTTGTTGGTCTTAATGGGTGTCAAGATGGTGGTGGAAATGGGCTCACTAAGACTTCGTTGATCACACACCTTCGTGATCGTCATTGTTGTTCTGATGCTCGTGATTCTACACGACATGCTCTTTCTACTAATTTGTCTATATTTACCGCGGCGGAGGTTACTTTTTCTCGTATGGGGATTTGGTTATGTGGGGTTTGTTTCAGAACCCATACTCTTCGTACTAGGTGTCGCCATGGTCGGGGTGCAGATTTTGTATCACCTCCTGATGAAGGTGATGGACATGTTAGGTTTTTGCTTTATGACATCCCCAAACCACAACTTCCTTCTTCACCGGTGCAACTTGGACATGATGATGGGTCGTTGCATGATCATTCTTGTGGGTTCGATGTGGCTCACTTGGATCGTTTGTTCTCCAAGGGGTTTCGCACTGTGAAGTCTATCCCTCCCAAGTGTCGTTTGGGGTTCGCTCGAGTTCTAAAAGGTGCTCTTGATAAGGTTATTTCTAAACCTGATGACATTTCCTTTTGGGTCTCTTTATTGGTGTTACCTCTTTGCACTCTTAAAACTTTTCGCCCGCGGAGTAATCTTGAATGTAAGTCTGCTATTAAGCGTCAACGTCAGGAAGAGAGTATTTCCCGTGCTATTTGCTCTTGGGGTACGCAGGGTGGTAGCTTGCACCTCTTCAGAGAAATTTTGGCGGAGGATCCTCCTACTTTCTCAGACGCTGATGAGGAGGACCTTGATTTGGATGAGCGCAATATCAAGCAGTGTAAGAGGAAGATTTGTGATGGTCATTATACAGCTGCGGTCCGTGTTCTTTCTTCATCCGGCATTGCTCCATACTCTGCTGCCACTCTTGCGGATTTACAGTCCAAACACCCTTCTTCGCCGGCTCCTTCCTTGCCGGATATACCTATTGACCACCATCATCTCATTGCTTCTTCTGCTGTTGTTTTGGATCGGATTTCGAGTTTTCCTCGTGGTACATCTTGTGGTAGGGACGGTTTTCGAGCTCAACACCTTATGGATTATTTGAGTGGAGCAGCGGTGGCTATTTCGGATGAGTTAGTTGACTCTATCTCGCAGGTGGTTAATCTCTTACTAGCTGGGAAATGTCCTGCGGTTTTGGGTGAGTACATTGCTAGTGCTCCTCTAACTCCTCTTGTCAAGCCCGGTGGGGGTATTCGCCCGATAGCCGTTGGTACTATTTGGCGGCGTTTGGTTTCGAAGGTCGGAGCTGTTTTGGTGGGGCCTTCTTTGAGAGGTTACTTTGATGGTTTTCAGTTTGGTGTTGGGGTTCCTTCGGGTGGTGAGGCAGTACTTCATGCTGTTAACAGGTTGATTGAGGATCGTGGAAATGATGTCGGTCTTTCTATGTTGTTGGTGGATTTTCAAAATGCTTTCAACTTAGTCGATCGTGAGATCATGTTACGTGAAGTTCGTCTTCGGTGTCCGGGCATTTCACGTTGGGTTGAATTCTGCTACTCTCATCCTGCCAGATTGTATTATGGAGAGCACACCTTATGGTCATCTCAGGGAGTGCAACAGGGTGACCCCCTTGGTCCTTTGCTTTTTGCTTTGGTTTTACATCCCTTGGTGTGTAAAATCAGAGACTCTTTTGATGTCAGTCTACAGGCGTGGTATTTGGATGATGGCACCATTATTGGTGATACCTTGGTCGTAGGGAAGGTTTTGGAGTTGATTATGGAGGATGGGCCTAGTTTCGGTCTACATCTGAATGTAGGGAAGACTGAGGTTTTTTGGCCTGTCGAAGACCCTCGTAGTAGGCTTGTTGGTGTCCTTCCCCCTGATATTGCACGGCCTTTGAGTGGTGTACAGTTGCTTGGTGGTCCTGCTAGTTCCGACTCTATTTTCAGTGGGGAGCTTGTGATGCAGCGAGTGTCCAAGACAATTACGCTCATGGATAAGGTTGCTAAGATTGATGATCCCCAGTGTGAGTTGCTACTTCTTAGGGTGTGTACAGGCATTTCTAAACTCTATTTTGCCCTGCGTACTTGTCCTCCTTGTGTCTTTGATGAGGCTTATCGTTCCTTTGATGGAGCCCTTCGTTCTTCTTTGGAGCGTATTGTTACTGCTTCGGGGCCTGGTTTTGGCGATTGGCAGTGGCGTCTTGCTACCTTACCTTTTTCCTTTGGAGGACTTGGTGTTTATTGCGCGAGTGATGTTCGGCATTATGCTTATATCGCGTCTCGTTTGCAGTCTGCTGGTTTACAGGATAAGCTTTTACGTCCTGCAGGTATTGTTGGTTGTGGACGTGCCTTTGAGGATGCGTTGAGTCTTTTTAATAGAACTGTGGAGTCTGACATTTTGCGTGATCCTAGTGTAGTCGCTGCCCCTAAACTTATGAAGAAATTGGCAGATATATACTTCACAAAGGTTACTGCATCGGCAGAATCCACCTTTTCTTTATCTCCTCGACGGTTAGCTTTGTGGCAGTCACAGCAGGGGGATCACACCTCAGACTGGCTTTGGGCAGTTCCTATTTCAGGGTTGGGTCAGACGATGAACCCTAAGACTTATCGTAGTGTGTTGTGTTACCGGTTGGGTGTTCCTTTGTTCTCTACTTCGATGCCGTGCTCTGCTTGCTCCAGGGTTTTTGCTGGGGATGTTTTTGGTGATCATGCGGTGTCTTGTGCTGGTATTGTGGGCATTAAACATCGGCATAATGTCGTTCGAGATACTCTTGTTGATATCTGCTTTCGTTCTGGGATTTCGGCAAGAAAGGAGGTTGACATTGGATTGTCTAGGGGGAACGACGGGGCCCTCAGGCCGGCAGATGTGCTTCTTTATTCTTGGGATGGTGGTCGTGATGTGTGTATCGACTTGACAGGGTCTTCTCCCTTGACCCAGTCTGGGTTGTCTGACTTTGTTCCTGGACGTGTTGTTGCTGATGCGGCTCATCGGAAGCGGGTCAAGTATGAAGCTCGTTGTCGAGCTATTGGGTATGGCTTCCTTCCCTTTTCCTTTTCTTCTCTTGGGGAATTGGATAAGGTGGCTATTGCGTTGCTGAAGCGGGTGCAGACTTTCTCGAAGACACAGGATATAGGGGCACGTGCTGCTGCCCATATTTTCACTAGGATAGGGTTTGCTATAGCTAGGGGAGTGGGTGCCCAGATTGTATCTAGGTTGCCCACTAATTTCTTGTAGGTTGTATGATATTTGTTTATATCAATAATAATGATAATAATAATAATAATAAAAAAAAAAAAAATAATAAAATAAAATAAAAAATAATAATAATAATAATAATAATAATAATAATAATAATAACAACAACAATAATAATACGTTGATAACAATAACCATAACCATAACTCATCATTCATAATCCAAGATTCATGACCATAATCCGCAATTATAATTCACAATTAATAAATCCATAATCCATAATCCACAATCATAATCATAATTCATAATTCATAAATAATAATCCATATTCATAATCCATAATTATAATCCACTTTTAAAATCCATAGTCATACTTGATTCACATAGTCACGTAATTAATTCACATATTTACAAGATTAAATCGTTTTATTTTACGGAATCTACTTGTGGATGAACATTGGTAATTACCTCTTGAAGCGTGCTTGAAAACTAAATCACGAACGAATCAACACTCTTGGAAATCCTCGTCTACGCAGTCGGAGTCTATAATTAAACGATATCTAAAATTAGTTACCTAAATAACCCCTTATAATTTTATAAATGAACAACTTGAATAATTTAAATAACTTAAAAGAAACTTATTATTTAAAGAAGTTTATAAATCGAAGTTTAAGTTTCTCAAATTTATTTATAAAAATCATTTTAAGTACTTAAACTTTATTTCAACTTTAATATTTATATAACTTAAACGTTTATAAATAATTTAAATAAGCATAGAAATAACCTTCAATATATTCATTATTTTATTTTAGAAACTTAGAAATATTTTTAAGTTATGAAAATTTAATATAAACATTAATAATAATAATAAACTTAAAATGAAATTTTATTTTAATTAAACAAAACAACTAACAAAGAAGGATGAGTCATTTTAGAGTGTTGGGCTAACTTAGAATTAAAAATCTGATTTGGGAGGGAGTTTGATTGGGCTTTGGTCTATTTAAAATAAAAAGGATTAGGCTTTGGGTTATTTGTTAAGTGGAAACAAAATAAGAGAAGAAGTAAAAGAATCAGTAGAAGAGGAATGAAGAAGTGGAAACAGAGGAGAAGGGGCTGCCGGATTCCGGCGACCCTGGGCGTCGGTCGGCTGGGCTGGCGGTCAGCAGGGGTGGCGTGGCTTCAAGGTGGCGTTTTTGTGGTGGCTGGGCTGCGTTGTGGCAGCAGCGAAAAGGGGGGAGGGGAGCTGCGTTGCTGCTGCGCGGTGGTGGCCGCTGCTGCCGTGCGGCGGCGGTTGGTGGTGGTTGTTTTTGTGGTTGTGTTTTAATGATAGTTTAAGCTTTAGTTTTGTTTTAATGGTGGTTAATAAAATCAGGAATTAAAGAGAAGGAGGAGGAAGAAGTGAAGCAAACCTTGAGTGATGTTTGCTTGAGTAATTGAGTGGGTTGAGTTGGGTATTTATAGAGGGGGAAAATCTGATTTGGGTTTGAATGGTCAAGCACCATTGATGAGGGAGAGGCATGGAGGTTGAAGAGAGGTTGCTTGTTTGACTCAATTGTGTAAGTGAATCAGATTTTTGAGTGGAAAAATCTGATTTCTTGCAAGTGGGTATGGGTTTGCTTGAGGTTTTGGAGAAACCATTAATGGTTGTGGGGTGAAGGAGGAAGGTGATGATGAGGGTGATAAGAGCTTTGAGTTGGGTGATAAGTGATAAGTGGTATGAGTAGTAATCAAGCTTTTAAAAAGTTGTACATCAAAATGTTTATACTAGTACATGAAATAACATTTTAATGAAATAAATAAAAGTAGTTGTTTAAAATAATTTTAATACTAGCTGATTAAATTAATAATGGAAATAATATTATATTAAAATAATTAGTGTGTTTAAAATAATTGGAAATAAAATCGTAATAAAAATCAATACTTTAATAAAACTCGAAATTTTTAATTAACACGTATTTTCGCTAATAGTATAATTTATAAAGTAATTAATACGTTTTAAAACTAATAATATAGTTTAAAATTTTGGGGTATTACATCTACTCCTCCTTAAAAATAAAGTTCGTCCTCGAACTTAAGTTAGATCTCAACACTCGACATCTATTAGCTAAAACGATTTGTTAGCATTACGTTTAGTCCTCCATGGGCGGTTTGCAAATGTGAAAGCATGGTTGAATATAGCTAATCTCACCTTCCCTCACTTGATAAAGGAGATTTTTGGGATCGAATTGATCAGGGGGGAAATATTGAGATTGCATTAGGCAGGCATTGGTGTTTGTACTTTGTAGTAACGTGTGGATCATTTTAGTGTTGGAGTATTCTGTAGTCACCACATCACATAGAAGATGAAGTAAATGTACTTAAGGTGATATAATTTAGTTATTTTTTAACACTATAAACTATATATGGTGAATGTTGCGCTAATAACTCTGTCTGATATACCCGCAATGAAAATCTAATTAATAATCTTATTTTGTATGGCATGATTTCAAGATATGTCACCATAATAGCAACATTGACATCAATGACGTAAATGTAGATGGTGGAAAAGTTACGATCCATCCCGTATTAGTCGGACTCTTCTTCAGATTTCAGAAGAAGACCTTGGTATGTATGATATGGCCAAGGGAATTAATTTATGCATAAATTCAAAAGTTCAGAGTTCAGTTATAGTGTATAAATATCTATAATCTATAACTCTTAAAACGCCAATTTAAGGCACACCTAATCATAATTCACAATCTGTTCATCTCGAGATTTTTCATAACCCGAGTTTCTTTACCAATGGCAGAGAGAATGAATGCAACAAGACCAACATTAGGACCAATCAGAGCTCAACCCTCAGCAGTGGCAACACCATGAGTGACCCGAACAACGTCTAGCAAAAGAAAACCCTAAGAAAGGGCAGTGTCATAGTCACCGGTGCATCGTCCGGTCTTGGACTTGCATCAGCAAAGGCGCTAGCCGAGACAGGCAAGTGGCACGTAATGATGGCGTGTAGGGACTTCCTGAAGGTCGAAAAGGTAGTTAAATATGCTGGAATGGCAAAGGAGAACTACACCATAATGCAACTTGATCTGGCTTCTCTTGATAGTGTGAGATAGTTTGTGAACAAATTTAGGCAATCACAGCCCCTCGATGTGTTGGTCTACAATGCAGCTGTTTACCAACATACTGCCTGGGAATCTAGCTTCAGTGCTAAAGGGTTTGAGCTCAGTGTTGGGAGTTGGAACTAACCATCTTGGCCATTTCTTGCTCTCGAGGTTGTTTCTTGAGGACTTGAACAAGTCAGATTATCCTTCCCGAAGGCTCATAATAGTTGGATATATAATAGGTAACTCATAGCTCTTACATGTGTACATAGGTATTATTTGATACAGACCCAAGTACTTGTGTCGACACGGCCACACGGGTATATGTGTGTCCAAGTGTTCCAGTCAGCTATTTTATTTCATGATTTTGGCTCGAAATGAGTAGCTTGGTAATACAGAAGCCGAGTCATGTTTGATGTGAGTAAGCATACCTAAGAATCTAAGATCAAAATGTATGGAAATTGAGATGTTAAGAAGTCGCATAAGTCACATCGTGATGTTTGCTTATAGGCTTTATTTTCTTAGGTAATACAAACACAATGGGTGGAAATTTGCCTCCAAAAGCCAACCTAGTGGACATGAGGGGGCTCGCCGGTGGATTAAATGGATTAAACAGCTTGGCTATGATAGACGGTGGAAAATTTGATGGTGCCAAGGCATACAAAGATAGCAAAGTCTGCAACATGCTCTGCATGCAGGAATTTCATTATCGTTACCATGAAGACACAAGAATCACCTACGCTTCTCTACACCCAGGTTGTATCGCAACAACAGGCTTGTTCAGGGAACACATTCCCTTGTTTAGAGTTCTTTTCCCTCCGTTCCAAAAGTTCATCACCAAGGGCTTTGTATCTAAAGAAGATGCTGGAAATGACTTGCTCGGGTAACATCATTAGTCCTTTAGCTGATTTTTATCAAGTATCCACAAAGCTGAATAATTGAAAATAACGTTAATGAAAAAAAATATGATATCTTGACTTGAATCTTACAATTGAAACAGATTCGTACTATATCTTAGACAACAGAGTAAGAAAAATTTCTTCACAAAGTAAATAACTTCTGGTGGTCTGATTTGTGATTCAGGTTGTAAGTGACCCAAGACTGACAAAATCAGGTGTATACTGGAGCTGTAACAAGGCTCCCGCGTCATTCGAGAATCAGCTGTCTCAAGAAGCCAGTGATCCTGAGAAGGCTAGGAAAGTCTGGGAGATTAGTGAGAAATGGTAACAAGGGAAGCACCAAATAGTGAAAAACATGAAGACAAGTCATCAGCCTACTGCCAAAAAGTTAACACTAAAATTTCAAAGATCACTACATGCTCTCATAGGTTCAAACATATGTCTTTGAAAACTTCTAAGCTTTTTTTTATTTAAAGTAAATTACTACTTTGGTTGTGTACCTTTTTGCATTATCCCTATGTCTTATGGATATTTCACACATAATTGTGTTACCTAATTTCAACAAAGATTACATCAAAAATATATGACAAATTCAGTGGCAAACAACACTTTCCTAATGTTTACATGCACATATTGGAGGGCCGTGCGCGTTAGCGCACGGTCCAACTAGTGCATTGAAATAAAAAGAACCTCATGTACACACTTAAGGTATATGATGTGATTCATTATCTCAAGATCGACTTATTACATATCACAATTCTTTTTTTTGGAAAAGAAACACAAAATTTTTAAGAAATCATTTTTCTTGTGAATTTTAAACTGTTTAAATTAAAAACTTTACGAAGAATTAAATTTGACATCAATAATCTCAGTAGAGTTTGTGAAATGATAGCCTAACTTTATAACATGATCAACACTCCATTAACTTCTCTATAAATGTGCACCAAGGAGATGGAGATGAATTTTTTCATACATATAGATTACATAAATTTAATAGATCTCACACATCCAAAATCATAATAATATGAATATTACTTAGGTAAAATTAGTGAAGAGGTACAACACTAACATCATCCAAGATTGGACCACACATATGTCCAAAGTCTTCAAAATTAGTATGATAATGTGCACTCCAAAATGTTAACCTAGTTCTATATGAGGTTGCTTGAAACCGAAGACTTGCATGTGTAAAACTACCCTTTCCATCAGACTCATGGTGAACCTTAACGTTATCCATGGCTGCGAATGCTTCAACAACCATTGATCCATGACAACCATTTTCAGCATCTCCAACGTTGAATGTGAGAAGATAGAATTTGTTAGGTTTTGTTCTTATGATTTGAGCTATGGCACTTTCTCTTCCTCCAACTAGTTCAACAGCAGCAAATCCTGAAGGTACAGAGAAGTGTGCCGAATCGACGTATTTAACTGGCTTGAGAGATTCGATGATCCAACCAGGAAGTGGTGAAATTATGTCTAGAGAATGAGGAGGCAAGAGCACCCCAGTTGAGAAATTCTTGAATACATGAGGACCAATTTCAAAGTCTCCATTTTTTACAATGTTTCCTGCAAGAGATTGTAGTTGTCATCAATTCAAGTCTTTAAAAAGGAATAATTTATTGTTGTAACACGTGACAATGCAAATCCTCTAACAGTAGAAAGAAACAATGTATCCATACCGTATCCATAAGCATATGGATAAACCGTCCACGCCAAGTTACTCAAGATATTTTTAAGGATTGCAATTACTATTGTTGATTAACCTTTTTTCTAATAAACATAACTCATATATATCGACTAAAATTGGTAAATTAAATGAAAATTCATCTATATATGTTCAAAATAATAGAATCTAATTAAGTAGAATATAAATTTTGATAAAAAGGAGGAAAAATTCAAATAATGAAGATAAGGCTGCTCACCTATTGGTTTCGGAAGAGGCAACATCTCCTTTATAGCAATAGCATCCAAGAGGGGTCCACAAGTGGGATCTTTTTGAACATGAGGGTTATAGAATGTCACCTTAACAACATTAGAAGTAGCTAGAAAGGCCCAAGCATATGTATCCCCTCCATTACTACTATACAATGTTTCAATAGGTAGATCTGTTGAATCTTTGGAAGCTGATACCCTTAAAACCTCATCTTCTACACAAGTCTTTGTTGCACTAAAAGTAAGAGAGTAGTATGATCCTTTTTTTAATCTCAAGTATTGGGATATAGAGGCCTGGTTCCCTAGCCGTGCCGCGTGGACGCCACGTGGAATGGCAAAGTAGAAGCCACCTGGTTGAGGTCCGCCAGATACATATTGGACTAAACCTTTCTTCACCCATTTAGGAAGAGAGTATTTCCCTATAATTACTTTTCCTTTGAGGTTTGATCGTTTCGGCCCTTGTTCAAAATTTCCATTTGGAAGCAGCCCTATTTGAAAAAAATTGTTAGGGCGTTAAAGTGCTAGAGTATAAATTTTTAGTGACAATAAAAGACAACATAACATATATTACACTTGTAATAGTAATTAGCTATTGAATATTTCCCTTGAATGATTTGACGAATTGTCCATATTAGGTATTTATGTTGGCTAGTTGATAAATGTATTGGTATACAGAAACAACACCAACAATAACCATACCATCAAGCAACAATAATACTATGTAATAATACTCCCTACATCCTATATCAATCGACAAAATTTGTGTTTTAGGGTCAAATGTAGCAAATTTAGATCATATATAATATACTCAAGTACTCAATTTTGAGATTTTATTAGCTTTGTCTCAATGTGTTTCTATGAAATAAATTTTTCATAATTTAAGCGTACATAATTACATATATTAGTGGTAAAATTGGTACTACATTAATATGACAATGCAACATACTTTCTTCATCCTAATATTTTTTGTACATCATCTTTCCATAGTCATCAAGCTAGATATATGCTACTTTATCATAAATTTCTTTCATTACATATGAATAAAATTATGAAAATAGGTATATCGGTTATAGAGGTGATTTCTTACGCCATCAGCATTCTTATGAGAAGGGCATGCTTGGGATAAATGTATTGAGGGGTAATAAAAGCTAATCAAAGGAGATGATCGAAACAGGAATTAAACTAGCTAGTTAAAAAGGGGTGGATATGTATTTATAAGGAGGGTGATTTCACCACTTTAAAATATTTTCCTCAATATGGGAGAATAATTACCCGCACCTCCGTAGGTAATTATTTCCCCAAGTGAGGATAATAGTTTCCTTCTCCCTTGTTTTATCATCGTCATCACATCACCTTATTTTTTTCCACCTCATCTTCTTTCCAACGTCATATCATTTTCCTTCACCACTATCCAAGTTCATTAGTTTGATTTTTATTACCTCTATACATACCTCATTTCAAACATACCTTAAAACCAAAAATAAGCTGACCATATCTAATATATAAGATAAACCACAATAACGTGAGATTTTATTAAGTACGATAAACAAGGTGTATTTCCAACATAAAAAATATATCATTTATAACTTATCAATATATAATGAAAGATATTAATGATTGACATCATATACTAAATTTTAATATGGAGAGTTGACAATAAAATAGTGACAAATATTGCATGAACACTATGTGGAAGTTGTGTGTATGTTTCAGTCACGACATGTTTCACATTTCAGACACAATTTGGAAACCAATTTATGGCTAAATTTCATCATAAATTATCGTTTTCATGTCCGTTTCATAGCCATTTCTCGTATTCATTTTTGTGCATACATAGATATGCTGAAAAACATGGCCATATCATATACGGAGATACTACTTAATTGGAAAAATTAACACTAACATAAGATGAAAGAGCAAAGTGACTAACCATCGAGAGGAGGCTTGTTGACTGGAGAAGCAAAGTAACAGCTGCTACTTATCAACAAAAAGAGTAGCACTAGACAAACAGAATGGATTGGAGCAACCATTTTTACATAAGACATGGCAATGTGCAAATGCAATAAACGATGAGACTAATTTATACTACTAACTAATTTATTATTAATATTAATAATATATACTATAGTATGCTCGTAATTAATGTGGAATAATGAGGACAGAGAAACTATTTGTGAGGAAATACTGCATTTACACTTTCGTGAGTTGTGACCTTGTGAGTCCACTATTTAAGCCATGACTAGTGTTCAGTTGTCTCCTTTTTTTGCATCCTCGGATGGATATATGATTAAATATTAAATGTTCAATAATATAAATTAAGCCCTTCCTTAGTTCCTTATACACTTTTTCTAAATAAAGTGTATATTATTGCTTAAACAATAAAATACAATGTAGATACTCTTCATACAAGACAAGTTTTCTAGGGAAGATTCTTAGTTTCATGCATCAAAATGATATAAAAGAAATAGGCTAAGTGATGATGTAAAAATCCATTAAAAAGTGTTTATATAAAATTGAAATGAGGTACGCTCTATCGCTCACATAATGGAAATAATTCAACAAGGATTATGTACTTTATATGATACATGTTTCATTAGTGACTCATGTAGCTCTCTTCTTACTACTGCACCCACTCTCTTCGACTCTTCGAAGATAGATAATAATTTTTAGATTGATAAGCTTAGAAAACCGTGAGGAAGTGGAGCACTAGATGCACCACATACGATGAGTCATGTGATCTCTACTTGAAATAACTTTCTTTATTGCATTCTTGACTATCTTGAGGTAAATTTACTAATTCACAATATTATTGCACTCATATGAACTTACAAAACAATACTTCATATCTTAGATGAGTGGTGTAATTTATTATCATTGCAACAAGGATAGATGTAAGTTTTCCAACATGATATTATCGTAAATATTCTATCGTCGATGAACCCCATATTAATATTCATAATAAATAATTCAATTCGTTTTATTTTCCATATTATTGTATTAAGTTCGTACTTTTTTTAGCCAATTTTCTTTAAAACAATAAAAGGTCAAACATGTATTTTATTTGTTTTCTCAGGTTGTTATTGATCGAAACAGCTTCCATCCAATTTCTCTATAACTGCTCATTGTTTCTCTTCACTCATCCAAGAAAAAAGTCAAACATATTTTCTTTTATCAGTTGAACTTGAACCGACTTTGTCATTGGCTCTCTTGCTCATGTGACAGACTGACAGAGAATCAATGATACCTTCAACATCACACTAATTATAGTACACTTAGTTAGTAAGTCAAACGATAACTTTTTGAGAAGATTAATTAGATTGTATTTTAAATTAGGCTAAAAAGTCAAAGGAGATTACAAGCACTTGAGTTCAAGAGTCAGGAAATAGGCTGGAATAATCTCTCTCGCTCTGTGTTACTCGCATTATTATGATCTCCATTTCCAAATGTAATCGCTTAATTAAAAAACAGCCAAAACAGCCAACTTACCCTAAGGTTACCTTCAATACACTAGTGAACTACTCTTTCTGTAACAGTTTAACGACATAATTGTTTTTGCATGCATTTAATGAAGTTATTTAAAGGTGTAAACAAGTATATTAATTACAATAATTTTAATATTAATAACTTATAATCCCATTTTTGCTTGTATTAAAAACATTTTTAATTTGCTCGTTTATACTATTAAATCGTTTCCTTGAATTACATTCAAAAGCAGTTACCTATTGCCATTAAACGGTTACGAAGAGAGTAATACTTTGCAGGAAACTTCAAATAATCGTATGTTCAAAATTTAGCACATCTCAAAATTTCAAGAAAACTTTTCATAAATAGGATGTCATTAGAATCGGCTAAATGCCCCTCTCATATTTTCGTGTTAGTTTCATATCTATTTTCCGTCTTACCTTTTATTTATTTATTTTGGTTGGAAGTGAAAAGATGCTCTTCACTTCAGTACAAGAGTACTGCTCGTCGGCTTTGAAATGCCTTTTGCTTCTCGAGGCATGCAATAAGTACTAAACAGAAAGACAATAGTTTTATTATGGGTGAGAACTGAATACTGATGTGTTAAGCAACACGTGATGAATGAATGCTGCTAAAATTAGCTCAAAGGATTTGTAAGCAATGGCATAGCGAAATCTCATGCTTGATTATTCGAACCAACCGATAAATACAAGGCATATTCAAGACTCACCATTTTTTTCAATTATTAAAACAAGCATCCATGTGCATTAATTATTGGGCATTATTACTTGACGCCGCACCTCAGGCAACAGGTAAAACCATTACTCTTACACACTTTCTAAACTATGTATGGCATACATGGCCTGTCGGCCGCTGTCACGTATATGGGCTACTGGATCCTAAAGTATACTTCTGATGGAGAAAGGTTACGTTTGTTTGATTTTAAATAGCTTGATTCGTTCTAAATTTTATGATTTGAACTAGATGATTTTATTACTCAATTTTCTTGATAATAGTAATGATATTAGTCATTTTTAATCGGTTTCATGATAACTGTAATATATTTGAAGTTGCACTCAAGAACAAAGTTGAGATAGATGGTTCGGAAGAAAAACTAGCCTTTTATCTATATGAAATGATCGAAGAGAGTAAATGAGAAAAGGTAATAAGTAATCAAATGTTACTGTTATAGTTAAACATCCATTTATAGTCGGGATAAACTTATAGCATGTCTCTAAAGTGTCGTTGTACGATATATTCTATTCGTTTAACTTTAGTTAACTCAAATATGTTTTTGGAAAAACCAAGAAAACCATAGGTAAGTTGTTGGAGGACGACTAAAGTCGACAGAGGAGAGAAAAAGTGAAGAATGCGAGTATAATTAATTTATGTGCTTATAAATTTGTGCAATTTATAGTATAATATGCGGAAATCAAGAGACTAGATATAATAAAAACAAACATTGAAGTACAAGCAAGATATAGCTATTAGGGTAATTTGGTAATTAGACTCTTAGTCTGTGTAAAGACGGTTTTATCTCTTTATATATATAATAGTGTCAGGCAACCTAAACAAGTTAGCCAATTATTCCAATACTCGTACATGGTATCACGAGCCTAGGTTAATTTTTTTCTCTCTTCTGCACGTTAACCTTCCCTCACGTTTTTCCTTTTTAGCCCTAACCCTAATTTGCTCCGCAAATTTTGCCGGCAACCACCAGCCATGTCAACCGCCGGTCAACTGCCCTCTGACGTCCAACCCTCCGGAAGCCCCTTCACACCGCGGGTTCCATCGCCTGTGGTCGTGTCGTCCAACCCCTCATTGGTTGCAACGCTGCCCTTCTCGTTTTCTTTCGAGGATGCGCGTCCGTCTCAGCACGGTGCGCCTGGCTTCTCCGGCCACTTGACGATGGCAAGTGTCCCCCTTGGCGGTCCGACGACGATGTTGTGGCAGTACACACAGCCCTTACCGCCTCTACTCAACAACGTCTCTTCCGCAGGCTTTCTTGCAAGCCCCATGCGCACATCACCTCGTTTTCCTTCCGGTTTTGCACCGTCCTCTAGCGGTGGTGGCCACCCCTTTTCCTCCGTCCTACCAGCATATGTTCCTCCAGCACTCCCCACAGCGGCATCACTCATGCATCATGATATTACTCGAGTCGTGTCCATCAAATTAACGACTCCCGAGGATTATCTTATGTGGAAGACTCAAGTTACATGTTTTCTTTTGACGCATCAATTACTTGGTATTGCCAAAGGTACAATTACGATTCCTCCGTCTACTACTCTTGATAATCTTGGTCATTCTATGCCTAATCTACAATTTTACGAGTATATGAGATTAGATCAACAAATTAAATTGTAACTATATGCGTCGATTTCACGTGATGTTATGATGGATGTTCATGAGTTGCATACTGTTGTTGAGATTTGGAATAGGTTAGAGTCACATTTTGTACATGCTAGTATGGCTAGGTCTATGGAACTTTAAGGTCGTTTGGGTCACATAAAGAAACCTGAACAGCAGTCTATGGAATCGTTTTTACGTGAGATTAAAGTTATTGTTGATTCTTTAGCCGCTATTCAGTGCCCTGTTTCTCAATATGATCTTGTTCAGTATACCTTGACTGCTTTGGATAAGGATCGTGATTATGATCCTCTTGTTACTACTTTGTTGCAATTTCAATCTTCTTTGACGTTTGATTATCTTCGCCCCAAACTATTACAACACGAGCAACGTCTTAAGGCTATACGTGCTTATGATGAGGCTCCCACTGCGCATCAAGCTTTGGTTGTTGTATAGTCTGGATCTTCGGGTACTCAATCATCTACTTAGGGTGGTTCAAACTCTAAGGGTCAAGGGGGTGGAAAGAACAAGAATCGCAACAATCGTAACAAGGGTGGTCGTGGCAACAATGGTGGTCGCGGCAATGGAGGACAGGGTGGTCGTGGCAATGCAGCCCGGAATAATGGTATGGGTAATTTTCATAATGTTTCATATGTTGATTATTCTTGTGCCAACTATATTGCTAATGATCTGTCTTCAGCAGGAAGTAATCCTTCTAACGACAATTTAGCCAACACTCCTTCCTCCGATACTTGTGGTCTTTGTTGGTATCCAGGTCACCAAGCAGCCTATTGTCCTCAGCGTTTCAATCACAACTTTGTGCCTTCTTCTCCTGATGGTGTCACACGTGCCCTAGCTACACTGTCTGTTGGTGGTGAAACGAATGACTCCGTTTGGTATCCAGATTATGGAGCCGCATCTCACATGACCTCACATACCAGGAGGAACATACTTTGTTAGTTTGCAAGATTCACTCGAGAAGGTGGGTGTTGAATCTAGAGGTGGCGATCCAGTCGTTCGGGACATGTTGATTCCCGTCAGACTAATTTTTGGGACGGGGAGGATCTATTCTATTTCGGTTACGATAGCTCAGTTTCGGTCGGGTATCAGAAAAATCCCAACTTCGATATCAAAACAGCCAAAAAAGTTATCTTGAAGTGCGTGTCTGAAAACCAGGTTTTGTTTCATAGGGATTCCCATAATTTTGTGCCCCATAAGAACACAGAGTGGTGTTCATTTTTTGAAAAAATATTGTCTTCAGGATGTTAAATGCTATCTTGAAAATAGAAGAGTTTTTTTAATCAAAAACTAAGAAAAAAAAGAAAATGGAAAGAAAAATAAGGTTTACATGTTGTTGCGGGTAAACCAAATAACTGATCATTTTCATGATTATCTCAAATGAAAATAATTAATAATCTAGAGTTCCGAAAATGTATAAATATGAAATGAGATTGTTTTCATTGTTGTTACGTAGGAATTATTTATTTTCCTATATGATTGATGATGTATGATTATTTTACACGTTTCTTTATGATTTGAAGTTCGTTCCAAGTTTTTTTTCGTAAGAAATAAATATTTTTTTAATGAAAAATAATCTAATAATATAATTTTGGGTTGATAATAATGATTTTAGTTTCAAACCTCTATTATTAAAAATGTGTTTTAATTGAATCATATCTTTTGTAGACTTGCCCTTAGATAACAATTCTAAACCAAGTCAAGATAAGGGAAAATAATATCAAGCACACATCTCCTCAATCTTTTCTAACTATCTTATTGCTTTAATAATTAATCCCATTATTCCTAACCTATGGTAGGGAATTTTTGCATCGCTAGACAAAAATGCTAAATCAAACCTAACTAACCAAATACAAGTACATGACAAGGAAGGTCAATATCCTCGGGACTAGACTAGACTAGACACTAAGCACGTGAGTGGACGTATAAGTTAAACCGAAGGAGAAGAGTCGATTGGTTGTGAACTAAAGAAGCATAATTCTATTCTAAGCCTAAGGATCAACTATCACTAAAAGGTCACATAAGGAAGTTTGTGAATCGATAGGGGAAAGCGTTAGGAGGGTGATAGGATCCAATGCAACAAAATTGATTTAACATCCCGTCCAAAACCAATAGAGAAAAGATTAAAAGAGATACTGATGGTAGCGGAAATACCATCAAGACGGGTATGCCACTACTAAAGCGGAGACAAACCAATACTAAGCTTTAACAAAAGAAGTAAAATACGACAAAGCTTGAAATATTATATAAAAAGGATTGAGGTCCCATACCCTCAACCTTAACCAAAAGATCCAAAGAACAAGGCTAGTAACGAATCCAAAACTAAGACTGTGGCTCAAAACATGGCCGAAATCCAAAGAGTCAACAACTGTCTAAAAGAAGTAAAAACAACTACTTAAGACCAACTATGAAGCTAGTCCTAATCCCCGAGCTATAATGCTCGTCCACAACTACCAATACTACATCCAAGCTCACATGGTTAAGTCACACAATCCCAGTCCAAACCGTAACAACTCTAAACTGCATCGCCATCTGCAAATATATCAACAACTTCAACAATCAGTGGGGAGTAACTAGCAGTTCTCCCAGCCCAATATAGGAAACAAGTAATAAGCTTAAAGAAGCTAGAAACAACGTTAAGACAACACAAACAACAGGACAAACATGCTCAAAACCAACTCTAAACATGCTACTACAACGGAAATGAAATAAAAGAAAATCACCCAATCACAAAGCACAAATCACAACCAAAAACACCTACATCCAATTCAACCAAACAGACCATGCCGTCTGCCAGATTGACCCAATGGACCATGCCGCCCAAGGGCCCACCCTTGCATATCCGAGGACCATCCCGCCCTTTCCGGAATGCAACGACGCATTCGAAGACCATGCCGTCCGTACCGAATAACGTCCTCATCGGACTATGCCGCCCGTGAGTACCTATGGACCATGCCGCCCAAGGTTAAGTAACCAAAACAGACCATGCCGCCTGCCGGTAGACTAATAGACCATGCCGCCCATGAGAATACCTATGCTTATTCGAGGACCATGCCGCCCTTACCGAATAGCAATGCACATTCGAGGACCATGCCGACCTTACCGAATGGCAATACACATTCGAGGACCATGCCGCCCTTACCGAATGGCATACTCAACGAACCATGCCGCTCGTGAGTGAACCATTGGACCTTGCCGCCCAAGGTTATCGAACACAACATTAAAGCATCCACAACCAAGACTTGCAATCACGTAACACACCAAAGGAAGACACACTCAAACACATACTCATACTATACACATAATCAACCAATCGTCATCTGAGTTTGGGTACGAAAGCCATTACGATAACTCATAATATTTCCCGTACATAACTCTTGGCGAAGATATGCTAAGGGCAGTATAATTCTTCCCCCGAGCATAACCACGTCAACAACTCACTCATCACACCCCAACATGCTTCAAAGAAAAACGGTACCCGAACTACCCAAACATAACCCAACCCAACTCTTAGCAAAAGTACTTAAAAACCAACAAAACATCCTTAGTCATGCTCTCTAATAACATAAATAAAGCTTAAATGACAAAAGAACATGTTGTAAACATAAATAGACCAAAAGACGAAACTCGAGCAAGTTGGAAAACAGAAGACGGTCGCGGGGTGCGACGGTGGTCGCGGGGTGCGACGGTGGTCGCGGGGTGCGACGGTGGTCGCGGGGCGCGACCAAGACATCGCGAGTCGCGAGCCTGCTCGCGGGTCGCGAGCTGCCACTGCTCGTGGCCTGCGACTGTGCTCGTACGCCTTGCATCGTCCACAAAGCATACCTCCAAGTCTCAAGCAACAAAATCCAACAACAACACACACCCATACTCATCCAAGACAACACCCTAGCATGATACTAAGCATCATCAACAACCAAAACTCAAACTCCAACAATTAATCAAGTTACTCTAATCAACATAACAACAAAACATCAAACTTGACAAATCGACTAACAAGAACTAACAACATGAACATAACCACACGTTCACTCATGGAAATACCACAACACAACCTTCCTAATCATGATACTACACTAAACCATAATCACACAATCATCCAAGTTCCACCTAACATGAATCTAAGTTCTCTAACGCGCATCTAAACATCCTAAACTCACTACCTATTCCCTAACGTGCTAGAATAACGCTAGTTACCTTATTCTTCGCGAGGAGTGTCACAAAACATAATATAATAGCCTAGAAAACGTGCGGATCATCAAAAAATTCTTCTGATATCACGTATTTATATAGAGTTTTATCCCTTATTTACAAGCTAATTTGTGCGTCATTGGAGCTCTTGGGAGCTATTTTGTGCTAACTATCGTACATAGTTGTGGTTTTGTATTTTAGTGTTGAGTTGCAGGTTTTAGGGAGTTTTCTCCTTATTCCCGAGCCATTTGGAAGCAACCACGACTTTACGAGATGTTACAAGGCACGTAGGATGGCTCACGAGCTTTATGGCTAGTTTAGGAGGTCCCAAGACCCCTAAACGTGAAGATTAGAGAGCCAAAGAGTCAAAAAGGAGGTTTCCGTGCACTGATCGGGCAGAAATGGTCCGATCGGGCGAAGTATTTATGATCGGGTATGAAAGTTGCGGACCCGATCGGGCAAGGTATGCCCGATCAGATCGGGCGAGCACACATGTGCCCAGACCCGATCGGGCATCCACCGCCCGACCCAATCGGGTCTAGTGCTGCTACGTCTCATTCTACTGCTGCTTTCGAGAGGATATTGCTGCCCATTTGGTCGCCTGGCCCGATCGGGTGGCTGCCCACGGCCCGATCGGGTGGGCCATAATATTCAATTGACCCTCTGCTGCTGCTACGCCACAATCGCCAAGATGCTAATCTGCTGGGCGCCCGATCCACGACCTGATCGGGTGTGTGATCGGGTGGAAGCCCAGTCCACTTATTGCTATTGCGCTGCTGATTTATCAAAGCCCAAGACCAAAAATGCTAAAGCTGTTGTGGACCCGATCGGGTACTGTGCTCGGGCCCGATCGGGTCTGGCGCTTAATGACGCGGATTTCGAGTTTTGCTTCCTATTTTTAATTAGACTTGAGGGGTATTATAAATACCGTTTTCCTCATTATTTAGGGACATCTTTTATTCATCTTTCATTAGCTTTAGACTAGTTTTATTCTTCATTGTTCTTAGTTCAATTCTAACACTTTAGATTAATTTAGAGGTGATCAAACCTATTTCGATTTCAATAAAGTTCCTGCTTTCCGTTAATTGGTATTCTTTCTTACCCTAATCTCTTTTATTATTCTCAATTGCTTAGTTTATTTATTTAATCGTTCATGATGCAATTGTTAGGGTTTCATATTAGTTTTGTCGTTGTTAATTCGATCATGTCTGAGTAGTCTCTTTCTAGGGTGTTAGATAGGAAAGTCATGTTTATACATGATTGTGATTTAGACTCTTATTGATTTCTAGGGCTTGATTAGGGTGATTGTGATGTGGTTTGTTCTTTATTGAGTAATTAACGTTATTGAGCAGTTTCGTTGGTTGCTTGTGGTTAATAGTTGTTTGCACAGATCCGTCTTACGACTAGAGGCCTAGGACACGTCAGTAGTTCTGATTACGTTAGTGAACATGCGGCGTATGTTGAACTATGAGCGTTGAGTCTTAACCATAGCTCAACATAGGCTCTAATCCCCCGACTCTTGACATAGGTTTTGGTAGTAGTTGACCCTATTTGATTGGTATAAGCATGGTGGACCGACCTAATACCCTAGACTTTTATTCCATAGTTTAATCCTCGATTTATTCCGTCTTCTGTAGTCTATTCTTTAGTTTAATTAATTCCTTCCTGATTTCATCTGGAGTAGCTGAATTGGTTGAATATTGATTTAGAAACTCTGTCTCCCTGTGGATTCGACCCTGCTTCCACTGACTACCTTAGTTAGAGGACCGTAGGTTTATTTTTGATTAGGCGATACGACTAAAACCTATCAAATTTTGGCGCCGTTGCCAGGGAGACGGCTAGTTTTCTAAGTTTTTATTTGATTATTTGGTCTACTTCTCTGTACCTCATTGGAACTTCATTGTTTCAATCGAGGTACGTTTTACTGCTGCTTTTTGTTTCTTTTGTATGCCCAGGTCCCAAAGAAACGGTTCCCCAATTCCAGCGGACCCCGATCTTACTAGGACAATCAGGCGGATCCGAAAGATAAAGCAGAAAGAAAAGCAGTCTGTTCAGCTGAACACCTCTGGAACAGACACCTTGAATTCAGTTATGTCAAAATCACTGAAGTCATATGGGGTGCCCAACCCGGATGGTCTTTCTACTGGAACACCAATGCCCACCATCGCCGCTAACAACTTTGAGATTAAGCCTGGACTCATCAGCATGGTCCAGCAAAATCAGTTTGGTGGGCATCCTACTGAAGATCCGGCAAATCATCTGCAACGGTTTCAACAACATTGTCGAACCGTTAAACATGCCGGCGTCACTCCAGATCAGTTAAAGGTCATGTTGTTCGAGTTTTCTTTGAGAGATAGAGCCCAGAAGTGGTTGAACGATGTGCAGGAAACTGAATGGAGTGAGATTTCTGCTGCATTTCTGAGAGAGTATTACCCACCTACTAAAACAGCAGAAATCAGAAATAAACTAGCCACGTTTTCCCAAGAGCCTGATGAAACATTAAGGGAAGCGTGGGCTAGGTTTAGAGATATACAGACGGAGTGTCCACACCACAATATGGACAAATGGTTCTTGACGCAGACATTCTACAATGGTCTGCAGCCTCAGACGAAGTGTATTGTTGATTCGTCTGCAGGAGGAGTGTTTTTAGACAAGGGAGTTGATGAGGGTTATGAATTCATATCAAATCTTGCATCCAATGACCATTCATCATCTAGGAGTTTGACTAAGAAGGTACTTGAAGTTGACGCTATTTCATTGCTTACATCTCAGATGGCGCAACTGACTCAACAACTAATGAAGTCTTCTAGTTCGACACCTCCGCCTATGAGCATCAATGCTATGTCTGCCGTAGCACCCATTACCTCATCTTACTGCGAGGTATGTGGTGTACAGGGTCACTTTGGGCATGACTGTCAGTTCAGTCAATTTCAGATGGAGCAGGCAAACGCCTTTCAACAAAGGCCACAAACCTTCCCCCCTCCACATAACTACCAAAATCCACAAAACTATCAACCTCCACCTCCAGAAAACTATCCTAAACCCTCATACCATCAAACCCCACAAAATTTCAATAGACCACCACCACAAAAATTCCATCACCATAACAACTTCCAAACTCCAAAAAACTTTCCCACCCCACCTCCACAAAACAACAACCCACAAGAGCCCCCCATATCTGAAGTGATGAAACTGATGTTAAGCATGCAAAAGGCAAATGAGGAGGCACAAAGAGCCCAAGAGCGACAGATGCTAGCCATGCAAAGATCTAATGAGGAGGCACAAAGAGCCCAAGAGAAAAGCATCAAACTTCTCGAGGCTCAAGTTGCACAATTAGCAAGCTCTAATGCTCAGAGACGGCAGGGGGAATTGCCAGGGCAACCCGTTCAGAGAGAACATGTGAATGCCATCACTCTTCGTAGTGGCATTGCATATGATGCTCCTCCAGTGCCCGTTGATGAGGTTACCCCAACTGCAGGGAAGAAGAGGGTGGTAGAGGAAGGAAAAAGGAAGAATTCGACGTCTGAAGTCGAATTGTCTGCAGAAGCTGAACAGACAGGGAAGAAAAAGGAGCAGGTTTCTGAAACGCCTTTTACACCAAGGCTACCTTTTCCTCACAAGATGCAACAATCCAAGGTCGATCAGCAGTTTGGTAAGTTCTTGGCTATGGTCAAGAACCTTGAGGTAACAATTCCATTCACAGATTTAATTACCCAAGTGCCTGTTTATGCCAAATTTCTGAAAGACATGATCACTAAGAAAAGAGACTTTGGTGGGGTGGAACGTATCGCTCTTACTGAAAAGTGTAGTGCTTTTATTCAAAATAAAACCCCACCAAAGTTAAAAGATCCTGGTAGTTTTTCTATACCCTGCCATCTTGGACCTATTTTTATTGATAAGGCTTTGTGTGATTTAGGTGCTTCTGTTTCTGTTATGCCATTGTCTGTTTATAAGAAACTTAACATGGGAGCCCTTAAATGCACACAAATCACTTTACAGATGGCGGATCGTTCTATAAAATACCCTCTAGGTGTTTTAGAGAACGTTCCTGTTAGGGTAGGGAAATTCTATATTCCTGTTGATTTTGTGGTGTTAGATATGGATGAGGATGCCCAGATCCCTATTATCTTGGGTAGGCCGTTTTTGTGTACTACTGGTGCTGTCATTGATGTGAAGTCTGGGTCTTTAACTCTTAGTGTTGGTGATGACAAAGTGATGTTTAAACTAACCAATACTGTTAAGGCACCTATGCTTGAACAATCTTTTTGCAGGGATAAGGTTTTAGATGAAGTAGGGGTGGAGAAGGCTCCAATTCCACCTAAGGTTGCCTCACCGTCTGGAGGCATAGTCAAGAACATTTGGAGAAGAAATATTTTTGATGAGGGTGTCACTGCCACGCCCCTCCTATTTGAGAGAGGGCGGATCATGGTCGTGCGGGACCTTTATAAACCAGCGCTGTGCGAGAGGCAACTTGTATTTCTTTTCTTTCCCTTTTCCTTTTCTTTTTATTTTTTTCTTTTTGTGAGCGAGAGTGAGGGTACTAACATTGTTTTTCCTCTTAGCATAGTCCTTATCACCTTTTGGCATTGAGGACACTGCCAAGTTCAGCTTGGGGGAGGAGTTCTGTTTGTAATCCCTATCTCTTTTACTGCTTTCTAGAATAGTTTTACTGCTTTCGAAAAATACTGAAAAAATCAAAAAAAATATGGTTCCCATGACTGGTTTAGTTGCCTCCCTGTGCCCCTTGTTGTGCTCTATTTGAAATTGATTTAACTCTGTTTTCTGGATAGCTGGGCATTTGTGATCTTGAGGCTATGATTTGATGTTTGATTGCTATGATTTCGAGCATTTTTGGATTATATTAGACCACTTTGTGCTGCATACCTGAATTGGTTAGACTGTGAGGCCTCTTTGTAGCCTATTGGATTCATATTATTATCCAGTCTATTCTTGTGTGTTAGTTCCTCTTTAGTGGATTGATCTTGACTTTGACTTCGTACTTGTCTGATTTTAGATGACTTGTAGCATGTGCTGTGATAGAGGCGTTCTTTTGTCTTATTCTTGAGCTTCAGAGTGAGTTTTTGATATACTTTTATCCTCCTTAGCCCCGCTGAGCCTAATGACTTGTTTCGTGTTACTTAAACCCCTATTATGAGCCAAAAGCCTTCACTTGATATTATTCCAAGCCTAGCTTGGGGGAGCTTTTGTATGGGTTAAGTTTGAGATTGGTTTGTTGGTTTAGTTTGGTTTTTGAGGAATTTAAAAGTGTATTTGCTGTGGTTTGAGAGTGAGAAAGAGAAAAGAAAAAGCAAGTTTAGAGTTGCGTGAATGAAGTTCAGAAAAATGAAAGAAAAATGAAATGAAAATTCAAAAGAATTCTAGTTCTTTCATTCACGTACGTTCATAAAGGAATATTCGCTCCATTGCTAGAAAATTGGGTTTGTTATGAGCTTTTCATTGATTTATGAGAGTTGGGTTACTTTACATGGTTTTATGGTGATTGTTGGGAGTTGTGTAGGCCATCTTAGGCCTTGTTTGAATGATTTATGCTCCCCCTTTCTTGGTTTTTCCACCACATTACCCAAAAGTATCCCCTACCTCTCGCCTAAGCCCCATTACAACCCTATAAAGTCATCTTGAGCTTATGTTTGCATTGTTCATTTGATTGATTTCGAGTCAGTTTGTCAAAGCTAGGGAGTATTTCTGCTAATTGAGTCGACTTGACTAGGTTGAGCGTCATTGAACCTTCTTAAACACATGAGAGTGTGAGTGGGAAGGGTACTTATGGTCGGGTTGGTGAGTGTTCGGGCATATTCTTTGCCTGCCACAAAATAGAGAGGAGTGACACCCTTGTGAGAGCCTTTTAAGGATTTGTATGCCTTGTGGATGCTTGAGTTTGATAAATTGCTTGAATGATTGGTGGTTGGATGGATTTGATTAGCCAAACTTGAATTATGCCTGCTTGAACGATTCTTAGTCTTGAAAATGTTTTGAGCTTTGATTTGTTTTTATCTATGGGGTGAGGCAATCTATTCCATGTTCATGTTCTGTTTGCTTGAGGACAAGCAAAGGCTTAGCTTGGGGGAGTTTGATATCACGTATTTATATAGAGTTTTCTCCCTTATTTACAAGCTAATTTGTGCGTCATTGGAGCTCTTGGGAGCTATTTTGTGCTAACTATCGTACATAGTTGTGGTTTTGTATTTTAGTGTTGAGTTGCAGGTTTTAGGGAGTTTTCTCCTTATTCTCGAGCCATTTGGAAGCAACCACGACTTTACGAGATGTTACAAGGCACGTAGGATGGCTCACGAGCTTTATGGCTAGTTTAGGAGGTCCTAAGACCCCTAAACGTGAAGATTAGAGAGCCAAAGAGTCAAAAAGGAGGTTTCCGTGCACTGATCGGGCAGAAATGGCCCGATCGGGCGAAGTATTTATGATCGGGTATGAAAGTTGCGGACCCGATCGGGCAAAGTATGCCCGATCAGATCGGGCGAGCACACATGTGCCCAGACCCGATCGGGCATCCACCGCCCGACCCAATCGGGTCTAGTGCTGCTACGTCTCATTCTACTGCTGCTTTCGAGAGGATATTGCTGCCCATTTGGTCGCCTGGCCCGATCGGGTGGCTGCCCACGGCCCGATCGGGTGGGCCATAATATTCAATTGACCCTCTGATGCTGCTACGCCACAAGCGCCAAGATGCTAATCTGCTGGGCGCCCGATCCACGACCTGATCGGGTGTGTGATCGGGTGGAAGCCCAGTCCACTTATTGCTATTGCGCTGCTGATTTATCAAAGCCCAAGACCAAAAATGCTAAAGCTGCTGTGGACCCGATCGGGTACTGTGCTCGGGCCCGATCGGGTCTGGCGCTTAATGACGCGGATTTCGAGTTTTGCTTCCTATTTTTAATTAGACTTGAGGGGTATTATAAATACCGTTTTCCTCATTATTTAGGGACATCTTTTATTCATCTTTCATTAGCTTTAGACTAGTTTTATTCTTCATTATTCTTAGTTCAATTCTAACACTTTAGATTAATTTAGAGGTGATCAAACCTATTTCGATTTCAATAAAGTTCCTGCTTTCCGTTAATTGGTATTCTTTCTTACCCTAATCTCTTTATTATTCTCAATTGCTTAGTTTATTTATTTAATCGTTCATGATGCAATTGTTAGGGTTTCATATTAGTTTTGTCGTTGTTAATTCGATCATGTCTGAGTAGTCTCTTTCTAGGGTGTTAGATAGGAAAGTCATGTTTATACCACGATTGTGATTTAGACTCTTATTGATTTCTAGGGCTTGATTAGGGTGATTGTGATGTGGTTTGTTCTTTATTGAGTAATTAACGTTATTGCGCAGTTTCGTTGGTTGCTTGTGGTTAATAGTTGTTTGCACAGATCCGTCTTACGACTAGAGGCCTAGGACACGTCAGTAGTTCTGATTACGTTAGTGAACATGCGGCGTATGTTGAACTATGAGCGTTGAGTCTTAACCATAGCTCAACATAGGCTCTAATCCCCCGACTCTTGACTTAGGTTTTGGTAGTAGTTGACCCTATTTGATTGGTATAATCATGGTGGACCGACCTAATACCCTAGACTTTTATTCCATAGTTTAATCCTCGATTTATTCCGTCTTCTGTAGTCTATTCTTTAGTTTAATTAATTCCTTCCTGATTTCATCTGGAGTAGCTGAATTGGTTGAATATTGATTTAGAAACTCTGTCTCCCTGTGGATTCGACCCTGCTTCCACTGACTACCTTAGTTAGAGGACCGTAGGTTTATTTTTGATTAGGCGATACGACTAAAACATATCAAATTTTGGTCTTTTCGGCCTTCTTTCTCTAGGTGGTTAACCTTTTCGGCCCTATAGGAATAAAAGTGGTGGACTTAAGTTCGTTACATGGTTGGTCCACAAAAACGACGATTAAACTAAATCAACATATTAGCCTAACTAAGACTAACACGGAAATCATACATAATAATAATAATAATAGTAAAAGTAAAATGTATGATCACATTTTCATATATCAAAATAAGCTCAACTTTAAATAAATAACATTAAGTTATAACTTAGTTTACAAAACCAAATTGTCGGAGCAATGTAATAGATAGTTGTACCGTATAAAATATAAGCTTAATAAAATATGATATAACTAAACAAATTAATAAAAACTTAAAATTAAATCAAGGAACACAAGTTAATTAAGAAGCAACGGTCTAAATGAAAATTAATAGTCTTATAGATAATTTAGCTTAATAGGTAAAGCTAAGCAAATTTACAAAATATAAATACTATGAACATCGTAAAATAATTACACGTTCATCGACTATACTCATTTTGAAAATAAGGTACGTATGCACAATACATTGTCCACCGAAATATTTTCCGGTTTCAAATACGACCATTTATTTAATAGAATATAGTTTTTATAAACGAAATTATATTTAGATTTATAAATAACAATGTAAACCATATAAATTAACACGCGAAATTTATAGTGAAATTACGGGGTGTTACAACAAAATTGATTTAGAACACGAGATTAAAGAGGTTTGTGCTAAGGGGTTGTATTAAGACATTGCAATCTCAGGCTCCTCTCTCAATTATGCTTGAGGTGAGACAAGACTCTCAATTAGGGATGGAGTATAGATAATAATGAAACACGGAGCCGGAATTAGCTAAAGCTCAACCCAATATCGCTTTTCGGATGTTCATCGGTTTGAAACTCCAAGAAAGAGCGGATTTCTCACTCAACCTTACTTGAAAATAGTAGGGGATATTCTATGATATACCCCTTGTGGTTTTATGTTTTTTAATTGTAGTCCGTGTTTTTAAAATCTCTTTATTATACGTACCCTTGTATATACATTTTTAATCAGTTGTACCCAAAGCGAAAATCCCCAACATGAAAAAATGAGGTAAAGACGCACTTTTTCAATAGTTAAACATGTCAAAAACCCTTAAATCACATTCTGACATCAAAATCTCATCAAACTAAGAACTGGAACGCAGAAAATTAAATTCTCATCAAACTGGATTTGCGTACAAGTGATTAAGAAAGGTAAGACTAAGGATACAATAGAGAGTTTTCAAAATCATGGGGTACAACTTAGAAAACGTAAAATCATATGGTATATCATAGAAAATCCCGAATAGTGATTTCAACTTCATGAACAATTTCAACAATTCACCCCTAAAGGGATTTCCTTTGATTGATTTGAACCAAGGTTAGGTCTATCAACCTCGTCTTAATTAACTAACCAATTAAATAACTAATCCAAAACCACTAAATATACGGGTTTAGGACCTCGTATTATAAGACAAGTTCATTACATCATTACCCAACCCCCTAACTTAAAGACTACTCAAAATGACTTCTCATGTTGACAAATCTAGTTCTATCAATCAAATAAGAGATTAATAAGAAGAAACTTCGATTTTGATCATTCATATCAAGCACTTACAACAACATATGAAGAAAATGATGAAAAGAAACACGAAACAAGTGAAAAGGTTAAGATTCTAGTGAATAAGTAAAACTAAAACTACTAACAAAAGTAATGGCAAAAATGAATGGCAAAATAGAGTAGAAGAAAGTTACTAAAACTTCAATTAATGCTCAAAATTAAATCCAGAAATTTCCTTCAAAAATCCATTAATATGCCTTGAAAATCATCGCCCAAAGCTAAGAATAAAAGTTGCCTCCAAGGCTCCAACTAAGCTCTCTAGTGTTCAAAGATGGAAATCAAAAACTTCCTAAAATTAGGTCAAACAAGGTATTTATACAATCCCCAAACTAAGGTCAAAAGAAAAAAGAAATAGAAAAACATTTCCGCCAAACCGCAGTGATCGGCAATCAATATTGTACATTGTCTAATGAAGACACTTAGTAGCTCTTGGAAAAAACTGAGAAAAGGGGATCCCGATATAGATCTACAGTAGTAATCAGGCGATCGGATCGGGCAATCAGTACTGTTGGATCACCTAATCTCCCCTTCTAGGTGGTGGGACTTCTTTCTCTTCTTGCTATTTGGGTTGGGCTCATTTCTTTTCTCTTTTTTCTTTCCTTATCTTGGGCTGGACTCCTTTCTTTTCTCTTTTCTCTTCTTTCCTTCCTTTCGGTTGGACTTTCTTTTCTCTTCTTTCTTTCCTTATGTTTGGATCGGACTTTATTTTCTATTCTTTCTTTCCTTCTCTTGGGCTCCGACCCATTTCCTCTTTTCTTAATTCAAACCTTTCTTTGCTTTGTTTCATTATTTTCTTATAGGTTAGTCCATGTAAGTCCATGTACAAGGAAAGAAACAAAATCCAAAGCATATAGAATGGAAAATAAGGAGGAAAACTATAGAAAAAGAGATAAAATCTAGAGTAATATAAAAGAAATCCAAATAAAACAGAAATGTTAGAAATAGGTCTAAGAAGATAGAAATTAATTACTAAGATTAAGGAATAAAATATTCCAAAAGGCTACACTTTGAGTGTCATAAATCTCACTCATCAATATACTATGAAACAATGCAATAAAATGTAGTACATGAAATATTGTATTGTGCAACTTGTCTTATAAGAGGCCGCCTACTTTTAAATTTAAATTAGCCAAGCCCTATATTAAGAAGAGAAAAAAACGTTTCTCTGAAAATAATGACTGGTTTAATCCACTTTGTAGCTTGTTTAATTCATTCAATAATCACAATGTTTAATACATTTGGTGACTGGTTTAGGTCATTTGGTAAGTGTTGAAGACTAGAAGTGAAATAAAGATACAAGACCAGAAGGAACAACAAGGTTCATGCGAAATGTGTAGGAATAGTGTTGAGTTAGAGTGAGATAGAATAGGTATGTTAATAGGATGCGGGCTTTTATTGGTCTAATTTTAGATTAAAATTAGACCGCCTCTTTTTTATAATTTTTGGATATTGTGATGAGTTGATGACACGTGGATCTTTTCATGGGTTAGACGACACGTGTCAAACAAATTTTGCTTTAGTAAGTATATATATATATGACCATATCTTAAATGTTTATCATACTTCTCTATTTCACTATAATTGTTACACTTGCACTTTTCACGCATGGCAATGCAAAATTTTGAGTATTAATATCTCTAATTATGTATTTGTACAAATTATACAAACTAGATATTAACATCTACATATATAAAAAAATCTAAAAAGATTCCGCATAACTATATTTTTTTTTCATGTACAAGTCACAAAAGATGGTCAAAGTGAAATATGTGAATAGTGTAAAATGTCAAAGTGTAACAATTAGAGTGAAATGGAGGTAGTATCTTTTAATAATAAATATTTTTTAAAATCCTTAAGATAATACTCCTCCCCTCATACCATATTAGATGATACGGTTTGACTGGCACAGAGTTTTAGGAGTATTATTTGACTAACTTATTTTATTGAGAGTAGTTGATTATTGATATTTATTTTAGTACATAAAGTACGTGTTGGTGGGGCATATCATAGGGGTTTCGAGTAGGTGAAGTTATTAAATTAATTATATATGGGACCCATTAATATTAAATTAAAAAATAATATTTTTAATATACACTCATGCCATTTACAAAGGAAGTGACGGAGAGAGTATCTTTTTGAAAACTTATCTTTTTACAATATAATTTTTATCAAGATAACAATCTTTTTCAAAGTAAATCAGATTTATTTCATTTAAAATTTTATTTTCTTACGAAAAACTTTCTTATTTGAGAAATATACTTCAAATATATTGATTCCTTGAAAGGCATCAGATCATTACCTAAAAAAAAAATTCTTGTAAGAAATATTTTCAAAATTCTTATATGATTCAATATCCCTTATATTTTAATAATTATTTTTATGAAATATATCATTACTGCAATCATTTATTTTACTAACTCCGATAAAATAAATTGCTAAGGGTCTGTTCTCTTCGTCTAATTCTAGCTGAATTAAACTGAACTAAACTGAACTTATTGGAGCTGAACTGAACTGAACTGAACTTATTGGAGCTGAAATGAATTGAACTAAACTGAATTGAACTTATTGGAGCTGAACTGAACTGAATTGAACCGAGTTTATTGGAGCTGAACTGAACTTATTGGAACTGAACTGAACCGAACTTATTAGAGCTGAACTGAACTGAACTGAACTTATTGGAGCTGAACTGAACTTAATTGAATTGAAATAAATATATAAATAATAATAATTAGGAATATTAAATAATAATTATACTTCTAAGTAATGATAATTGATAATTGATAATTTAGAATAATAATTAATGAATAATGATAATCTTATTTTTGATGATATAAAATGATAGTTATAAATAAATAAATAATAGTAATAATGATTAATTAATTTTTAAAATAATAATTACTAATAATAATAAGTAATTACTATTATTAGCATTAATATATTAATACTTGATGATGATATTATAATAACTATAATGTCTAAAAAGTAAATTAATATTATTATTAGAATAATAATTAGCTTAAAACATAGGTTAATTTGGGCTTCTAAACAAACCACAATTTGCTGTGGGTTGGTTTATAATATTTATAAACCAAACTCCACCACAAACCGTGAAAGTAACTTTAATATTCAACGTAAGACGATGTTGTACCTTAAATAGTTCTCCAATATTATTAGCAAATTTATTTTAATATCTTCTAGCTTTTTGAAACTTATTTGTATGATGATAATGAATATTTAGTCGGTAAAATAATGCAACAATTGCACATTAGAATACTCGCATTGAAATTAAACATGGTTAAACTACACACCAACCCAAATTATGCTCAGCCATAAGAATAATAGTAATAGTAATAATAATAAGTAGAGGTATAATGATAAAATAATATATATATATAAAAATAACAAGTAAAATAAATTAGACCAATAATAATACTCCCTCCGTTTTTTTAATATGCTCTTATCTCCATTTTGGGGTGTTTTTTTTAATTGGTATATTTCTACCTTTTCTCATAAATGGAAGGGTGGCCCACCTAATTATTACACTTCTCTCCTACTTTTCTTTCCTTCTCTCTACCTTTTTCACTTTTTTCTTACTTTTACTAACCTTCTCTCTTACTTTTGCACTTTTTTCTGGGTCCGTGCGCAAAAGCAAACATGCATATTAAAAAACGGAGGGAGTAATATTAAACAAAATGGTTAAATAAGGAATGGAGCTGAACTGTACTGAACTGAACTTATTGGAGCTGAACTGAACTCAACTGAACTTATTAGAGCTGAACTGAACTAAACTGAACTTATTAGAGCTGAGCTGAACTTATTGGAGTTGAACTAAACTGAACTAAACTTATTAGAGCTGAACTTAACTTAACTGAAAATAAGCTGACACTAGAGATGGCAATATCCAATGGATGATCCATCACCCGCTCCACCCGGAAACAAAAAAGGGTGAAAACCCGAGTTAAATGGATGATGGATGGGTGACGGACGAACGTGTAACGGGTGATGGATGGATTAGGGTGAGAAAGTTTCATCCATCACCGGACCCATCACCCATTTATCACCCGCTCCATCACTCATTTCTTACATTTTCTTAAATGTCTATCATTTTAGTTTCAATAGTAAAATAATTTTCCCTTTTAATTATTATCGACATGTTTCCATAAACTAAATTTATCTTAATTTGACATGAAGTTAGTATATAAATTGCGATTTTGCAAGTTTGATTTAACTTTCTCGTTTAATAATCTTAAATGGATGATCACCCTGTCCACCCAATTCACCTGTGGGTGGTGGATGGATGGATAAGGGTGATGGTCTTACCGGGTGACGGATGGATGAGAGTTGGTCTAACCGGGTGATGGATGCGGGTGATGACTCACCCGACCCAAATCTCACCCGTTGCCATTGTAGCTGACAGGCCCTAAACCAATGCCATATTTTAGCCTAATCTTTTAATTGTTATAATTAGCACCTAAGTTCCAACATACTAAAGCTTATTACTTATGACATATTTGAATAAGAATAAAGTCTAGACATCTTCATAAATTTCAATCTTGATCATCCAAACTTATGTCTAGATTCTAGAACGTTGTAACACACAAACAACCAAGAATTTTATATCTTTACAAGAATTGTGTTTATCATCATCAAATCTTTAAGGACCCTAGCACACTTACTATACACTAGGAATTTACTATGTATGTGATGACGATAAACAATAAATTCACAATGTTTCTAATCTCTCTCTAAGATCCTTTTGGCCTCTCTAGATCTTAGTCTCTCTAATTTCGGTTGTATAACAACATTAAACGATTCTCTGATTTTTATAGGGAAAAGGAAAACCTAAATCGATTGGAAAACGTAAACCGGAAACTCGTATTCTGGCATAGTTTACCACTGAGCACAAAAGATACTTTTTTATCTTTTGAGTTGTTCTGCCGGATCGCGCACATGCGGCTCATGAGACAAGAAGCCTTCATTTCTTCAACAGCAGCTCATCCATGGAAACATGTTCATTGTAGCATCTTCTTTGTTTTCTCTTTGCTTCTTCTTTCTTCTTCTCTTCACATCTCCACACCAACGCAACACTGAGTGTAGATGGGAGCATATGTGGTGGATTCCATTAATTAAATTCGTAAAATACAAAAGTGGATAACGTACATAACACTAAGCATTGGCCAATACAACACAAAACAAATCAATAGAAACTTTAAGCTACAGTATCACTTCATTTTTTATCTAACTAAACTTATCCCTGTTATTTTCTCACAATTTTCCCTAAATTATTTTTGTCCAGATCAATTCGATCAAAGGAAGTATATTTTTTGGGCTGAGATCTAGTTTCTAAAAACTTTGGTTCACAAATCAGCAAAGAGCAGCACCATACATAATTGAAATACTATCGGCACAAAACTAAATAGGAGCAAAGCAAATACTAAAACAGCAATATGTAAGGATATATGTGAAAAAATCTACTACAATCGTTTGTTAAAACTTCCAACAGGGGACAAAAAGGATCCTCAACATATGAAAACTGTTTCTCCAATATAAAGGGCAAAAGATGGAAAGTAACAAATAGATTTTTCATTTCACAGACATAATCCAGGACATGACATTCTTATAGCTTGTCTTCGAACTCGGAAAGCGGGGTCATTTGCTCCTTCAAACCCTTCCTCTTACGGATAGTTGCCACAAGAGTTGAAGCTTGTGATCCTGCCTCCAATGGGTCAGAAGCCATCATTTCCCAATGGTCAAACACACACTGAGGGAAAGCCTGACCAGACGTTGCAGCTCTCAAGGTACTTGAAAATCCGAATGACTCAACGACAGGGAGGTAGGCCTTGATGTTGTAGAGAGGAGTACCAGGTCTCTGCATTTCTTCAAACACGTGCCCACGTTTCTGATTCAGAACACTGTAAATACCACCGAGAGCATTCTCGGGAGCTTGGATCTCAACGAGATAGACGGGCTCCAACAATCTGGGCTTGGCTGTCAGCTGGGAAGCATAGAAGACTCTCCTGGCAGTTGGAATAATCTGGCCACCACCACGGTGAATGGCATCAGTATGGAGAACCACATCGCAGACTTCAAAGCAGATACCTCTCATGTTCTCTTCAGCCAAAGCACCTTCCTTAGAAGCCCACTGGAAACCAGCAACAACAGAGTCCTTGATTTCATTCAGATACTGGACTCCCTTACACATGTCAACAACCATATTGGGACCAGTAGTTTCAGGACCAAAACACCAGATTTTCTTTGCAAGATCCTTGTCCCAACCATATTCCTCAGCCAAGAGCCTGGAGCGGTTCTTTGGGTCATCTCTTGGGCCAATTTGCCCATCATCAATGGCCTCAGCAAGCCCTTCTTCCAATGGGCGTGCTTCCATGTACAAACGGTTGTGCTTGTTGGGGGACTTGCTCATCACTGTACGGCATGACCTCTCAAGAACAGTCTCACGGAAGGACACAACAGGGTCGGACTTGATAATTTCAGCCCCACCCATAAAGTCGTCCTGCAGATCCTTCAAACAGATCTCAAGATGGAGTTCACCAGCACCAGCAATAATGTGTTCTCCAGACTCCTCAATGCTACAGACAACCATAGGATCTGATTTGGCCAAACGTTTCAGACCTTCAACAAGCTTAGGAAGATCAGATGCAACCTTACACTGCACAGCAACACGGACAACGGGAGAGACAGAGAACTTCATAGCACGAATTGGGTGGGCGTCCACTTCCTTCTCGTTTGTAAGTGTAGCATTCTTTGTGATATACTGATCCAGACCTACAAGAGCAACAGTGTTTCCGCATGGAACATCCTCGACAGTTTCCTGCTTCTTTCCCATCCAAATGACAGTCCTCTGGACATTCTTAACATAAAGATCCTTCTTCTCTCCAGGAACATAGTTTGGTCCCATGATCCTAACCTTCATACCAGTTGAAACCTTTCCAGCAAATACACGACCAAAAGCAAAGAACCTACCCTTATCAGATGCGGGAATCATTTTTGATACATAAAGCATCAAAGGTCCCTCAGGGTCACAGTTCCTGATGGCAGTGGCATACACATCATCCATGGGACCCTCGTACAAGTTCTCAACACGATATCTCTGAGCTGTGGAGGGGGATGGCAGGTGATGGATCATCATTTCAAGCAAAGCGCTGCTAGCTGGCAGCCAGGTCTGCATAACACGCTTCATCAATGCCTTACCTATCAGATCTTTTTCTTCGGACTTCATCTGGATTCCGAGCTTTGTCAACATGGGCCAAAGCTTATCCTTTTGATCATTCATACAAGTAGCAATGATCTGTTTGATGGGCTCATAGCAGAACTGGACAAAACCACGCTTACAAGTAGCGGAGCCAGTGTTTTTGGTGGTCCACTTCTTGGTGGCTGGGTCAAAAAAGTTCTCACCCCAAAGACGTTCCATCATCTTAGACTCATCGACTCCAAACTTGGATGCATACATCTTGGCAAAGTTGGACAAAGTAAATGCCCACCCATGGAGACCAGCTGAGAAAGCCACTGTTCCTTTCTCGGGGTAAACTTGGACATCACCCAAAAGGGGATCTTCATAGGTAGCCATAATGACATTTGCATTCTCAATAACCTTCTGGAATGTTGTGTAAGCCTCCTCTCCCTCAACTTGAAGCTCAAGGAAGCAGCGATCCATCTTATTAACAGTCAGAACAGGCCTAATCCTCTCACCAAGAGCCTGGCGAAGGACAGTTTCTGTCTGAACACATACACCCTCAATACAGTCAACCACGACAAGGGCTCCGTCAGTGATACGGAGAGCAGCTGTGACCTCTGATGAGAAGTCAACGTGCCCAGGGGAATCGATAAGGTTGATGAGATAATCATTGCCTTTACGCTCTCCCTTGTAAGAATTCAAAGCTTCATCTGTCATCTGATAGTAGAGAGAGATCCCAGTGGACTTGATGGTGATACCACGTTCAGCTTCATCTGCACGGGTGTCAGTCATCCGTACATCACCAGCCACCTCCTGGGCAATGATACCAGCAGCAGCCACCAAAGAATCAGTGAGCGTTGATTTCCCTGTAAAATGAGATTTAAAAAAAAAAGTTGTTAGAAGTCCACCACAAGAGCAATTTGAGGGGTATCATCTTTTGAGTAACAAGATAAACAGATTTAATAATCACAAAAAGGCACACAAAGAAGGCTCCCCTCAGCATTATTAATATACTCCACAGAGCTTGAAGCAAAATATCATAAAGAAACAACAGATATCCCAATACCGTAATAAAACAGATCCACATAGAAGTAGCCAGCCTATTTATAGAACATGAGAAACTAGATACTTCAGTACAAGTAGCCAATAAAACTACTCAACAAAAAAAATTGTACTGGCATCAATAAGGATGCATTACCGTGATCCACATGGGCTATAACAGACATGTTACGGATGTTATGCTTGATCTCCATGATGGCACGGAGCTCATCAGCTGTGAACTTCACCTGCAAAAGTCAAATAAAAAGAATATTAACAACCCAAATATACCTTTTCCAAACTACAACTGAATTTTCAGGAACAGAATTCATACCATTTTTGCTGCTCTTTAGAAAAGCAGCAAACAATATGGAAATCTCCTCGAAGCTACCAAATAACAACAAGTCAATGTCAGAAATATGTATATAACAAGTCAGAAGAGAAGGCAGAACAGAAAAGTTACACTTCAAAACTGATACCAATTCTGGACAATATGTGACTGATCAAAATATATTGATATAATGTTACGCTGAAAACTATATAAGAATCATTATAGCGGAAGTGATGCTTGACCCCCTTAAGTTTGTTCAAAGGTGAGTTTAGGCCCCCAATTATAAGTGTGACAATTTGCCCCACAACTTTCCCCTAACGTGAAAATACACACTTAATGAGCCATTTATATGAAGGCAAAGTAAAATATCTATTACAAAAACAATATCATCTTTAGTGGTTCTCATACGCTGAATGGGGTTCTCTAGCGTCAGTGTTATCTCATCAAATGATGAGTTCAGTTCGATACTTGTCAAAATGACATCTCCACCTGATTCTCAGGTATCAATCAACATTATCTGTACCTTACTTGGATCATACTATTGTTACATTTCAAATGCTTGGATTGCCAAACTCTATACTTCTAAATTTTCACTTTCTTACTTAAAACTAAAATCATCTTAAGGTCTCACTCTCGAGACAGTCAGATAGTTCTTTGATTTTTCATGTAATCCATTTTTTATTTACTTGTTTATCGAGTAAAAGTTCTTGTCAACTGTAACGTGATTTCTCGGAGGTGATAGAAGAGTTCTTAGGAAATAGTGTTATAAATCATCAATAATTAGACGAAATGATCAATAACTAATGTTGTTATTATTCGTAGCGAAATTGACTTTGCTGAATGTTTAGCTGAAAATCATTTTACATTAGGTAGATAATAATACTTGTAACTCGAGCGGCCTAAACTCGCCTTTGAACAAACTTACGGGGTCAATACTCAATACCACTTTCGTCGAATTATCATGTTGTACCTCTAGCTCTAGATTGAGCTTTTACAGAAATTCAAGATGCAACAAAGCGCATTAAATCATTCCAGGAATTACTTATACATCCATAATTTCCGATCCACAACAGAACAAAGCCAAATGCAAACTAATAACACTTTAAATCATGTAATCATCGAAGAAATGTTGATATTCAAAATATACCAAAATAATGAAAACAAAACTCAAATTCAACTAAAACAACAATCATGTCATATCCAATAGTCAACCAAAAACATCAACAAATCCAATCAACAAATCCAATCAACAAATCCAATCAACAAAGTAGAAACTCAACAAATCGAGTTCAGAAATAAAATTAAAAAGGAGAGAAGAGCTGAGATATACCTGAGAAGAAAATCGAAAAGGGGGAAAATGTGAAGAGAAACGGCTTGGAAAAGTAGCCGGATGAGCTTATATGGGTAGCACTACAGTGGGGCAACAAAACCCTAGTGTGATACTCTTTGCGAAGGGTCGGAAATGCCCCCTTTATCACATTCTTTACCTATATTTTCCACTAGTCTTATATATACGCGATGCGTGGAACGATTTAAAACTTAATTGGTAAAGTGATTAATTATCTAATTAGTAAAGCATTTAAAATATTATTTTTTATTTATTTTATTTTTAGTGTTCACCCCACCTCTTCCCTTATATAATAGAGTAGGGTTGTCAAAAGTTTACACGACACGAACCGGATACGAAATATATGGGTTAGTGTTGAGCATTTTTGACACGTTTGCTTAAACGGGTCAACACGAGTTTAACAGCTTAATAAATAGGCCGGGTTAGTGTTGAGATTTTCAACACGAAATTGACTTGGTTTTATCCGTTTAATTAAAAAACATAAATATTTATAAAATTATAGTATGATATGAAGGTAACAAATAGAAATTTTATACTTCATTTTTAAATTTCAATACGTGAAAAGGTTAGTGGTTAGCAAAACATGAATTCATACAAAAACTAAACAATATTAGGCACGAAAAATTGATTTACAATCATAATTTTCAAAATTATATGCTAAAACGGGTTAAGTGGGTGGACACGGCTAACCGTTTAATTAAACAGGTCGGGTTAGTGTCAAGGGTCTTTGACACAATTAGGTAAACAAGTCGGGCTAGTGTTTAGGGATTCCGACACGTTTATCTTTAGCACGAACACGAAGTCGACACGACACGACCTATTTGACAGGTCTATAATAGAGATTACACAAAGAATTGAGCGTTTTTAAATATATATTAATCTCATTTATAAATATGAGGTTATATTAAGGTGGAAAAAAAATAAGTTTTAGGATTCTCCTCGTACAACGTCTCCACCCAGGTCCCAGAGATTCATTACAAGCCATAAACTCTCCAATCAAAGACTTTTAGATACACGTATAATAAGGGTTGTTCAAAAAACGATCTAGATCTGAAAATAGACCGGAACGGTATTGAATCGAACAGGACTTGAGTCAACCTGTCCGATCTCCGGATCGCTAATCTATATTTTCCTATTTTCAGTCCATTTGTTAGGTTTGAACCGAACATATTGTGCCTTTTAAGTATAAATTAATTATCTTGTGCCACAAAAAAATTATTCCTCTCTTATATGTTTAGATACGTATTCCTCCCTTACATTAAGGTAGGAGTACTAATAATTAGACGAAATAATCAATAAATAATATTGTTGTATAAAAATAATTTTCTTTCTTGAATTTTTCCCTTATTTAAAGTTCATAACTCATAAATTATTGTATATTGTATATATTATTTGTTTTACAGGTCTGGGGTTTGGATTGATTTTGCTAGTCCGATTTGGTGTCTCCGATTTTCAAATTTTGATTTTCCGGATTGCGGTCTAGTTCTGGACCCGTGAATTAGTGAATTACCATATGTATAACACTTTAAGTTGAAAATTTTAAGTGTTTAACTTCTAAGTTGAAACTTTTAAAATTTGAACCCTCCATAAAATTTAAAGCTCAAAACTTTAATGTTTTAAGTTAAAATCATTTAGTTTTACTATGATCTATCTATAAGCCTATGAATATAGACCGTTTACTCCAAGACTTACTCATTTCCCAAGTTTAACTAGGTATGGCTACCACAATTACTTACTATACGCCTATACCCAATGGTAAACTCAAGATTTCAATATCTAAGTGTCAATTATAGGATTATGAATTTCTTACTTAAGGTTGCAAAATTAGAAATTAACACAATATTTTAATATTTTTAGTTGTCCGACAAAGAGAAAAGTAAAAAAAAAAATATTTAATTTAGGACTCAATGTAGAATATTCTCCACTAGCTACACCACTATGGCTTAATCTCTTCACCATATACTTGCTAAACTTATCTCAACTAGATTTTTCTGAACTTGACTATGTTTGTAAGTCATTTTAGGTAACATAAATGATAAGAAGTGTTGAGTCGATTTTAATCAATTAGCATATACCTTATATAAGCTTTAAAGTCCTTAAAAGGATTTAAATTGAAATGTTATTTATGAGTAACTCACGTCTATTCTCTTCAATTTATTTCCAATCAGTTTAGTTTATTTCAGTCTAGTTCAGCTATTGACATATTTTTACTCTCACGTGTTACTATTCCTTTCTTCAGCTCAGTTAAATCCATTTCAGCTAAATTTAGACGAAGAAAACAATCTCTTAATACTCAATGTTGGCCAATATCTAAATCGAGCTAAACTTTTAGCCAAGACAAATTTCACTATCCAAATCATGGGTCTAACCACAAAAACAAAATTAATGACAACAAATGCAATTTAAAGTATAACTTTTGTATATTATGGAATTATACAATAAAATGGCATGTATTGTAGCGTGTCATTTTTTATCGCATAAATACCAAATATATAAGATAAATTCTGAATTTAAAAATATAAATTTGGAAGACATCAATATTATTTTTGTATTGTATAAATTGCCTATAATATATATTGAAGTATTTTCTAAGAAGAAACGCTACCCAAAAGCTTATACATCAAAATTAACTCCCCTATCCTATTAATTACTCCAACTAAACCAAATGTTATCAAGTTATACAGTACTAAATTTTACAGAAAGGGCTGCTTAACAACATGGTCTACAACTGAATTGAGGTCATCCCAAATCCCAATTATATTCATAGTAAGCAAAACTCTGAATATCAATCTCGCTGTTTGTTAGAACATGATCCAACATGCTTAGGCGCGCCGTCGATGATGGAGTATGGGCAATAGAGTTCCACTGTTGCTGATGATCAGCTTGAAAACTGACGTTCTTGATATTGTGTTGGTTGCCTATCAAGACGTTACTATTCTCGTCATCCGCAACACATAAATTATTGTAATGGTCAATGTTGGGTGCTACTTGATGAGTTGCAAAACTTATGTAACAAGGTTCATTTGTGCTAGAGTCAATGCTGATTGTTTTGGAGCTAGAGTTCACTGCATTCTTTCTGCTAGATAATTCCCTCTAATCTGGGATATGCCTTTTGTTTCGCTTGAATATCCTACAATGTGTCCATATTTCCTGTAACATTGTAACCCAGCAGCACCATCAGAATTCAGAAATGTTTTCTTTTTCTGGCATTGGCTAATCAATCGAACAAAGGAAGTAGGCAAACTAGAACATGTTGCAGCTTATTGTGTGGTGACATGAGCCATAGGTCATAGATACGTTCGCACAAGGAACATCATGAGAGTACACCAAGATAATACTATTGAAACTAACTCAAACTTGAAACTGGAACACATTACCTCAGTTTATTTTAGATGGTTACACTTTGACATTTGACACTATATACCACTGTTTTGGTGCTTGTTTTAAACCATATAAAGATCTAATTAACTTGCATACCTTGTTCTCTTGACCAAGAACAACACATCCTTCAGTGCTTCATATAAATCTCTTCATTTAGCTCACCATTCAAAATGCAGTTTTCACATTCATTTGATGCACAATAAGATCATGAATTGATACAAGTGTTGTTAAAGTTCTAATAGTGGCTACCTTGTTCACTGGGGAATAGGTATCAAAAAAGTCTAAACCTTCCTTTTAGTGATGTCCTCCGGCTACAAATCTAGCCTTATAATTGTCTAGGTGTCATCAGCTTGCATTGCTTAGAAAAAATCAACTTACTACTTAAAGCCTTACAACATCTAGGAAAGTCTGTCAAAGTCCAAGTGTTATTACTCAAAAATGGACTCTATTTCATTGTCACCCTCCGACCAAACACTAGAGTCTAGAGATCTCAGGGCCTCCCCCTAGGTTCTAGGGTTCTCTTACAAAATAAAAGCACTAATTTTTTGCTCATCTAAATTTTTTCATCTAGGAAGGTAGTAATTAAGTCAGGTCCGAAACCAGATTCAATTCTAGTTCTCTTACTCCTTCTAGGTTCAAAAGTGTCACTAGATGATGCAATGCCATGATACAATATAGAAGAAGATTCAACAAGCAAACATGACTGTACACTAACTTTTATAGGAAAAATATGTTCAAAGAATTCAGGAAACACCACAACTTGCAACCTCATATCTCGTTAAACAAGCTCAAACCTTTACAATGCGGTAATGCAACTAAGATATTATCATTGTCGACAATCGTATTATATATACACTGATTGACCCCTATGTCATGATTAGTAAAGTATACAAAAAAGACACTTTACTTTCCATCTCTAACGTTAATGTCGCCACTCTTCTATTTCTATTTAAGAAAGATTAAAACTTGTAAAGTGTACCCTTCTTTACTCTCGTAACCCCACTTCCCACTAAAAGTGGTAGTATATGTAGTCAATACTCCCCCTCTTCCTTTCAAGTTGGGACTATTTTTAAATAAAAAAACCCGTATATATAGGTTTGGATTTGCAGGATATGTTAGCTATTTTCACCATAATTGTCGGTGGGAGGAAGCAATCACATGGTTCATAGTTTTACTCGCCAAAATTATTAGGGTTCGGTTGATTCTCTTCAGCTGAAAGTCAATGATACAAGGAACGAGATTCGATTCGAAACGTGGTACGAAATTCGATACAGGGAACGTTACCTTAAGTGAATCCGGAACGTTGGGTCATTCATTTAGATTAAAATTTTCAATAAATTTAAAACAAAAAAAATATGATATTTTACTAAAAAAGAAATACAGTTGGCAACATATAGTTCTATGATTAAAAATAAAAATAAAAATAACATAAGTAGAAAGGTAAAAAATAGGTAGGTTAAAGGTGTCACAATTTCCAAGCCTACTCAGTAAAAAGAAATACAGTTGGCAACATATAGTTTTATAATTAAAAATAAAAGGAAACAGTTTTAAATAAAAGGTAAAAGAATAGGTAGGTTAAAGCTGTCACAATTTCCAAGCCTACTTTAGTAAAAAGTTTAACCCACTCAGCTCTTTTCTATTTATTACATCACCTACCTTCTGCAATTCCTCTTCCTCTTAACTGGCTAAGGAAACTAAAAGAGCCAACCTCAACTTGCATTCACCGGAGAAGGTGACCGGAGGAGATCCCCGGAAGATCAACGACGCCTATAAAAACGTACCAACACAGTCTCCTTCACAACCACAATAAAAGCCCCATGGTCTTGATTGATAATATAAAGTATCTAACCTCCAATTTTAGATCTAGGGTTTGAAGTGGCGGCCCATTTTCTGAAATTGGTTCAATTCAAAGTGGATTTTGCGGGTTATGAAGAAGAAATCTGGAACGCCACACTCAGCGATTGGAGTCGCGAACCCCAGCGATCTGAGTCGCGTTCGTTCCCCGATCCGGGACGAACGATTCAGATCGGAGAACGGGGCTCCGTTCCGCGTTCCTTGTATCCTTGGCTGAAACCCACTGAACTGAAAATAATTGATCTGAAAAGAATAGTGAATTGTGAGAGTAAAAGTATTGTGCCGAGCTGAACTGAAATGAAAAAATCTGGAGAGACCAGGCCTTTAGTCCTCTTTTGTCCTCTTTTGTCCTCTTTACTATATTTCTTGGTAATTTTGTTCTCTAATTCTAGCCATGGTGAATACGACTTTTCAAGTTTATAGAGGTGACCATAAATATTCAATTTTTACTTTCAACGAAATCTTTTGCACTGTGCGGCAACATCCTAAATTCTGAGTAATGACCAAAGTATGGTCCCATACCATATACAAGTACCTACGAAAGGTGAAGGGAAACTAACCACAGATGTATCCGATCTGTTACAAACCCATGTCCATGTCTAGAACTTAGAAATGGAAGGCACCTCAAGGGACAACCCACCATAAATATAAACCTAAAAAAAGATTGCCTTCCTTTTAGTCCCCCAGAAAAACAAATCTTAATCAAATGCATATTTGTGGGTGATACAAATAACAAGTCAATATCAACTTACAGTCAAGTTTGGTCACATCAAATTCCACCTCTGAAAAAGGACTGAGAGAACAGAAAACTTATCAAAAGAACGAAAACTAATCACAACAATTCAGAAGACTCTGTCTGCATAGAAATATGACTACTTACGTAAAAAAACTGAAGCAAATTGGTAGAGATCATGCTGACTCTAAACGTGCATACCTTTCAGTGTACCTCTTGGTTCTTTTTACGGCCATCCTACTTAGGAATTTAATGATAGAAGCAAAGAGAAAAGAATTTTTTTGCCTAATCTAAGACTCCTCTTCCCCTGCCCTCCCTCCCCTCCCTGCTAACCAAAAGTTAAGAGGAAAAATCAACACAAAACCAAAATTCCAGATAATAAGTAGAACGGAAAAGGACGTAAAATTATAGCGACTACCAGCCTACCACCAATGAGCAATGACAATTGAGAGGCAGAGCTAAAACCGCTGCTACCAATGAATCTATCCAAAACCTAGGAAAAACCTAGCATCGGCTTTCAAAGCCCTACTTAAGAGCAAGTCCTTACCTATCATGTCGCAAAGCTTAACTACATGTGACAAGTCTTGAAAACTATAAAATTCTGGACTTCCATAAAGAACCTTTCAAAGAACAATAATAATAAAGTGGAATCAATATTCTTATAAGTAACTCTATTATCACATAGATCTTCTTTCCCAACCAGTGAATCCCTTATTATATTCTAATATGCGTTACGCCACAACATTCTACTTTTTGTGATGTCAAACATGGACATTGCACAAAAGTAGTTGATGACAATACATGGATGGGATTATTGATAAGCATTAGTGAGTCTTAAATTCCTTATCCCGTCACCAAGAACATTGGAGCATGCAACCCGTCACACAAGAAGCTATTGTGAAGCCTTATCCTCTATTGTTTGACATTGAGCTTTCCCAATCATCTCAGTCTCAAATACCTTTCCAATCGCACGGGCATAAGGCAGCTTCAGCTCTAATCATTATACGAGCACCGACATAGTGAGCCAAGTAAAACTTGGGTGATCTCCTCTAACAAAAAATTTCAAAATACTAAATCCCAAATCACCTAACCTACTTGAAGCACTTACTCTTTTGAGTTATCACAACTCTATGGAAAGAAGCTAGTAACATCACCGTTAACCTACGTTACTCCGGCTGCGCTACAACTGTCTACTTTACAATAGTTATTCAAAGTCTTAACTCCCCACAATCACCTATTTGAAGACTTACTCTTCTGAGTTATCACAACTCTATGGAAAAAAAGGCCAGTTACATCATCGTCAATCTATGTTACTCCAACTTGCTACAAGTGTCTACTCAAATATGGGTCAAATATGGGTGTCAGGACTTCAGCCGTTTTCTAGAAAAATGTCAATTTTCTAGTTCAAATGTAGTATCCAAGAGTTTTGTCTTGTCCGATATGATAAGACACAAATCCGACTCGGTATGCAAGAAAATAAGGTGTGTCAAAGTAACATAACCCATTTTATGCGTGGCCTTTGGAAATTTGCTAGTCCTCTACGAAGATACCAAAACTGCAAATCTTTCCATCTTTAAGAATCTTGTTACTCTCTTATGTAATGGAGCACAGATGGAAAAGATATCCAATAAAACCCAAAAGCAACCTATTCATGGACTCTAGGATCACAAAAGAGTAGACAATTTTGCCACATATATCGAAGTTGTTCAAGAACCAAGGCAAAAAAAAATTTACCCCCAAGCTTGGCATGCACCTCATCAATCCTTAACCTCTAATAATCGAAAACCCAACGATTGTCAGATATCCTGACTAAGGGTCTGTTCTCTTTAATTTATTTTCAGTTCAACTCAAATATTTTTCAGTTCAGCTCTTGACAATACTTTTACTATCACATATTACTATTCCTTTCAGTTCGGTGCAACTCCAATCAACTCCAATCAGTTCAATTCCCCAAGTATATAGATTGAAAAATATGAAGGCAGTAATACAAACAACACAGAAAGAACATATTTAACAAGGGTAGTGATCCAATCTTAGGGAACCAGCATACAAGAATCTTACTTATCACTTGAGTAGCTCTACTAAAGTCCAAACCTTCGAATTCGATAGTGGCTTTTTTTGGAAGGATGCTTAAGAGATATGGTAAGCTTGGATTTGAGCTATATGGTAATTCAATAGAAGACATCAATGTTAGTATAAGATCTTCTAAGTTGGACATTAGTGAGCGTTAGGTTTCTGATTTTCATGGCCATTTGCATGGCCTTATTAGAGCATAGCCGCAGCAGCAACAAGTTAATGTGGATCACCACCAGAGACTTTAAAGAAAATTCCCTAGATTTGGTCCACGTTATTGCCAACACATCTATACAGTGGGTAGTTAAGTTAGAAAGTGAATGGATTAACAAGAAATTTAGTTAAGCAGTTAGGAGTTCTAACACGTTATTGGTGCGATCTGCGATGATTATGCAGCAGAAGGACATTTATTTTGTTTCTACAGCAACTGGGCGAGTAGATTTCATAGGTATAGAATCCTCGCTATTGCTACTTCATCCTAGTGCGGCGATTGTGTCAACAAAAGTAATCTTGTTCTTTCACAGTTTTCATATTCAATACGTTTGATAAAAGCTTCTCTTTACTTAATAAAATTCACAACACAAGATAGCTAAACCACTATTATTGACACAAGGAATACTAAACAAAAGTACAAAAGAACCTACGGATTAGTCCAGAAGACAATCACTCTAGTAACATTTGAATCGTGTTCTGTTGGCAAAATTGAATAATATGCTAATTGAACTAAATTCAACTCATTCGGAGTATAAATAAGTCACGAACTTTCTTTTCTTTACGAGTTGCTTTTTTCATAGGTATAGAATCCTCACTATTGCTACTTGGTTCTAGTGAGGCGATTTGATAATCTTTTATGTAAACATAAATATTCTTATTCTTTCACAACTTATTTTTTGGTAAAACCAAGGGTGTCCACTGCCCGGAAGCAATGACTAATCCCTTTCGCCCCCAACGCGCTCCACTTAAAGGTAAAGGGCTGGCCAAAGATCAGGATTCGGACTAGTGATTAATGTAGGAATTTAGATGCTTAGAGCGGAATTTCAAGAATCATATTCTTTACATCTAACCCAAGAACAAATTGCATAAACTAACATGAATCAAATAATATATAATAATATATACCTTTGATGCGTGAATCCACAAAAGTATTAGCTTCCAAATGAGATCCTGAAAGAACGTCAAGCGTCGTTCCTCTAGTGTTGGTCCACGAACAACGGTTAGATCACCACGTATGCTAGTACGGAAAGAGAGAACTTTTCACTCTTTACTTTGTATGGTGTTTGGCCAAAAGATGATGATGTTGTGTACACTCTTTTGCAACCTCTACATCAATATATAGAGTGGTTGCATTGGTGGTTTCATGAGGCTTAATTGACCACATAATGTCATACATTATGAGGCTTAATTAGGCACATAAAGCCACTCTTTATGAGTCATTCAATCACAAGAGTTACAACTCATTTCCTACCATCCATATGACCATCCAAAATGAATTTGGATGAATATCTAACCTTTGTTACAATGTGTGACCTCATAGGACCCAATTAATATTAGTAGTTAGCCTAATCTCAATAGTCCAACAAACCGTAATTTAGCTTCTAGCAAAACGTTACGGTCTCCTAATATTATTGAATATATTATCTCTATAAACTTGTCCAAGTATACTTAGATTATTACACTTGATCGAAGGACAAAATCCTTCAATCTCCCACTTGTCTAAGAACAAGTGTGTAATCTTCAAACTCCTTAAGTCACTTAATGTCCAACTTGATGATATGTTAACATCCAATGTTAACAGTATCACTGTTCAAGTTGATTCCTGAAATCCGAGTTCGAACTGTCGAAACAAATGATTAACTCTTTAATTCATTTGAGCACGGCCATGCATTTTTCCAATTCTCGCTCTTCAAGAGGCCAAGACACCAATCCTAACTGTTTAGGAGGACTTATCCATTCTTGCATAACAAAAACTCCCACTCAATTCCTAGCAATTCCGATCACTGCCTTTATAACCTCCTTTTACGGCACGGCGTTTTGCAGTGTCATAAATATACTAATCCTTAAGCGAGAATAGTGTCATACTCATGTCAAAGGAATCCACTAAATATAATGACGAGATTCTCAAAACACTTTAGAGAAATCTCTGTGGGTCTGTCCGACACGTATCCATTATACATGTCTATGTAAATGACTAGACATCTCCATGTCCCCATAGCCAATGAAACTGTGCTATCAATCATCTTACAATCTAGTCTCGAAACTGAATCATTTACGTCCAATTTAACGATTCAGACTAGGGACTTAGATATATTATAACTCCTGTTCACCAAATAGGGTTTCATTTGTCAAATCACGTATTTGACAAACCTATCAAATGTTATAAAATATCTTAGACGTTTTATTTAATACTAAACCAAGATTAAATAAGATCATAAACCTTTATTGATAAACATAATGAAATCATTATAAAGAGCAAATATAATTGTGAACTAATTAAAAGTAAATAGCGCACAATCAAACCCACTCTCCTATATGCTTAACCCCTATAGCCCTAGTGTGACTCTCATGCTTGGGCTGAGGCAACGGTTTAGTCAACGGATCAGCAACATTTTGATCCGTATGAACTTTCCTAACTATTACATCCTTTCTCTCAACGATTTCTCGGATGAGATGAAACTTCCTAAGTACATGTTTACACCTTTGATGTGACCTTGGTTCCTTAGACTGAGCAATGGCACCATTATTATCACAGTGTAAAACAATGCCATCTGAAATGCTAGGTACTACTCCTAGCTCAGAAATGAACTTCTTCATCCAAACAGCTTCCTTTGCTGCATCTGCCGCAGCAATGTACTCAGCTTCTGTTGTAGAGTCTGCGACAGTGCTTTGCTTTGAACTTTTCCAGCTCACTGCCCCTCCATTTAGACAAAAGATGAAACAAGACTGGGATCGGAAATCATCTTTGTCAGTTTGGAAGCTCGCATCTGTGTAACCCTCAACAATTAACTTAGTTTCACCTCCATATACTAAGAAATTATCCTTAGTCCTTCTTAAGTACTTTAGGATATTCTTAACTGCACTCCAGTGTGCATCACCTGGATTTGATTGGAATCTGCTACACATGCTCAAGGCATATGAAACATCTGGACGAGTACAAATCATGGAATACATAATGGACCCTATCGCTGACACATAAGGAACATTACTCATTCGCTTAATCTCATCAGGTCCAGAAGGACACTGAGTCTTGCTAAGCGACATACCATGTTGCATGGGAAGAAAACCTCTTTTAGAGTTTTCCATGTTGAACTTAGTGACGATCTTATCTATATAAGTCCGTTGGCTAAGTCCAATCATCCTCTTAGATCTATCCCTGTAGATCTTGATTCCCAAAATGTACTCCGCATTTCCAAGGTCTTTCATAGAGAAACAACTTTTCAACCATTCCTTGACTGACTCAAGCATGGGAATGTCATTTCCTATGAGAAGTATATCATCTACATACAAGACCAAGAAGACTATGTTACTTCCACTCTCTTTCTTGTAAACACAAGACTCTTCTCCGTTTTTGAGAAAACCAAACCTTTTGATTGCCTCATCAAATCGGAGATTCTAACTCCGGGATGCTTGCTTCAATCCATAGATGGATTTTTGAAGCTTACATACCCTCCTAGGATTTTCTGGATCTACAAAACCTTCCGGTTGTGTCATATACACATCCTCTTTCAAGAACCCATTCAAGAAAGCGGTTTTGACATCCATCTGCCAAATTTCGTAATCATAAAAGGCAGCGATCGCTAGGAGTATCCGAATGGATTTAAGCATTGCTACTGGTGAAAAAGTTTCGTCATAGTCTATACCATGAACTTGCTTGAACCCTTTTGCAACCAACCTTGCTTTGTAAACCTGAATGTTACCATCCTTGTCTGTTTTCACCTTGAAAACCCATTTGCAACCAATAGGTGTAACCCCATCGGGCAAATCCATCAAGTCCCATACTTGATTTTCAGACATGGATGCCATTTCGGATTTCATGGCTTCAAGCCATTTTTCGGAGTCTTCACTCATCAAGGCTTGCTTGTAAGTAGTAGGTTCCTCAAATTCTAAAATCATTATCTCAGAACTTTCGGTCAACAAGAAATCAACAAACCTTTTGTTTGGTATTCTTGGTCTACTAGACCTACGAGGGGCTGCAACAGGAGAAATTTTCTTCTCAACAATTTGAGAATTTTCGCACGAATTAAATTCGGGTGGGACAGTAGAAGGTTCGTGTATGGAATGCACGTCCTCCAACATTTGGTCAGTTATGGGAGAAGATTCCTCCAAAGGAGGAACTACTTCAAGCTCCACAGCTGGCACTTGTGTTTCTGACTCTGACATAGGTTGAACTATGTCCATTTGTTGCTTTTCTCGAATTTCTTCGAGAAATACATTACTCCCACTTGCCTTTTTGGAAATAAAATCTTTTTCCAAAAAGACACCACGACGAGCAACAAACACTTTGCCCTCGTTTCGATTGTAGAAGTAATAGCCCTTGGTTTCTTTGGGATAACCCACAAAGAAACACTTATCTGATTTAGGGGCGAGTTTGTCTGAAAGTAATCGTTTTACATAGACCTCACAACCCCAAATACGTAGAAAGGACAAGCTTGGAAATTTTCCACTCCATATCTCATATGGTGTCTTTTCTACTGCCTTTGATGGAGTTCTATTAAGTGTGAAAGCAGCAGTTTCGAGAGCATATCCCCAGAAGGATATTGGAAGATCAGCAAAACTCATCATAGACCGAACCATATCAAGTAGAGTCCGGTTCCTCCTTTCAGATACACCATTCAACTGAGGTGTTCCAGGCGGAGTTAGTTGTGAAAGAATTCCACAACTCTTTAAGTGATCACTAAACTCTTGGCTTAAATATTCACCACCACGATCGGATCGTAGTGCTTTAATTGTCTTGCCAAGTTGGTTTTGGACTTCATTTTGAAATTCTTTGAACTTTTCAAATGATTCTGACTTATGCTTCATTAAATAGACATATCCATATCTACTTAAATCGTCAGTAAAAGTAATGAAGTACCCAAACCCTCCCCTAGCTTTGGTGCTCATTGGTCCACACACATCAGTATGTATTAGGCCCAATAGATCACTGGCCCTTTCACCCTTTCCAGTAAAAGGTGACTTTGTCATTTTGCCCATCAAACACGATTCACACACATCAAATGGCTCAAAGTCAAAGGATGTGAGAAGTCCATCTTTATGTAACTTTTGAATGCGTTTCGCGTTTATATGTCCTAAACGACAATGCCATAAGTAAGTAGGATTAGTATCGCTTGATCTATGTTTTTTGCTGTCTATGTTAAGGACATCTTTGTCTAAGTCTAGAAAATATAGACCATTAGACCTTTTAGCGGTGGCATAAAACATTGAATTCAAATAAACAGAGAAACAACCTTTCTCAATTGTAAATGAAAACCCTTCATTATCCAAAACAGGAATAGAAATAATGTTTTTGGTAATAGCAGGAACATAATAACAATTATTAAGCTCTAATATTAATCCAGAAGGCAAAGGTAGACTATAAGTTCCAACAGCAACGGCCGCAACTCTTGCACCATTTCCAACGCGCAACTCTACCTCTCCTTTAGCCAAGTTTCTACTCCTTCTTAGTCCCTGCACATTCGAAACAATGTGAGAAACACAACCGGTATCAAATACCCAAGAAGTAGATGTTGCTAAATTAATGTCAATGACATAGATACCTGAAGAAGAAGCCCCAGACTTCTTATCCTTCAGATACTTCGGGCAGTTACGCTTCCAATGACCTATTTGATCACAATAGAAGCACTTGGCATTTGCGGCCACCTTTGGCTTTGCCTTTGCCTTTGGCTTATCAACAGTCTTAGTAGCAACTTGCTTGCCCTTATCTTGCTTTTTCTTGCCAGCCCAAACCTTCTTAAAACCCTTTCCCTTTTGAACCATAAGAACTTCCTTCTTAGGAGCAGCGGGGATGTTTTGCTCGGCAGTCATGAGCATCCCATGTAGCTCAGCAAGGGTCTTCGTCACTCCATTCATATTGAAGTTCAACCTAAACTGATTGAATCCATCATGAAGTGAGTGAAGTATGATGTCAGTAGCCAACTCTTGGCTATAAGGAAAGCCCAACCTCTCCATTGCCTCGAAATAGCCAATCATTTCGAAGACATGAGTGGCGACCGACTTGCCTTCAACTAACACACACTCAAGAATAGCCTTGTGAGTCTCGTACCTCTCAATCCGAGCTTGTTGCTGAAACATAGTTTTCAGTTGCCGGATAATACTGTAGGCATCCAAGCTAGCAAACCTCTTTTGAAGGCTTGGTTCCATAGCCGCGAGCATAAGGCAAGTAACAATTACCGACCTTTCCTCAATGGCCTTATGGGCCTCCTTTTCGGCTTCAGTAGAGGTGGCGGTTAAAACTGGGATCGGGGTTTCAAGAACATCCTCTCGACCTTCGGACCTAAGAACAATTCTTAGATTCCTTTCCCAATCAAGGAAGTTGTTTCCGTTCAATTTATCCTTCTCAAGGATTGAACGTAAGTTAAACGGTGAATTATTGTTATTACCAGACATGATATCTACATAGAAGATGCAAAAGTAATAAGTATGTTTATCATAATAGCTCTTAACATATTTTAAACATTTCAAAATAAAAGCCATGCACCTGATCAATTTCAAAGTGTCCCTTTTAATCAAGTGATTAAGATCCTATCAAACATGAATTCTAAGTGGACTTTGGCCTCAACTTAAAATCAAGTTTAAAAGGTAAGTAAACTCTTTTACTAATTACAACAATTGTAATTCTTAGTTGATAGGTGATTGCTAAGGTGATTCTAGCTTCCAGGTAAGGAAGTTACCCACAACGTTGGGGAGAGCCTTCCTAATCCTAGACAAAGCTTATCACCAAAAACACAAAACCCATCACTATTGCTTCAAAATCCAAAACTGTTTTGATGATTTTGTTGGGCCAAACCAAACTAAACATGCAAATTTCGGAAATTCACTCTACTTAGCCCAAGATTGGAAGTAACACTCTGCTTTGGCAGAACCTATTGCTAACAATCAAGTTTTAGTAGGTGTTTATTTGGAGTAGCAAAAACCCAATATTTCATTTTAAGGGACCTAAGTAAATTATCATGTTGATTTAATTACTAGTGAACATTTAACACAATTAAATCACAAGCATAATAAACTTAGAAAGCATTTAAAAGAAAAAATTTAAATGCAAAATTAAAATGTGATCCTAGTATGGCCCCTAATCCTAAAGACTACTCTTTAAGGCCTCCATTGTTGAATCACCATGGATCTCCATCCTTGTGCTTCATGGGTACTTGAATAAAAAATAATTTAATTTTTTTTTTTTTTTTTGAATTTAAACTAAAATATTACAAAAAAATACCAACGATGCGCAGATCGTATTTAGATTACAAAAATACATTAACGATACGCAGATCGTATTTTCTATCCAAGTTTGGGCCATACTAGTCACCGCATGTATCCATAATATCAACATATATTATATAAGCATGCGTTTTAATCAACTATTAAAGATAAAAAAATATCATGTTATAACAACTTTAAAACATAATATCACCATCAAGATTTAATCACATATTAAATCATATGGTTAGTACCTTAGAGGACTTTAAATCATTAAGCTTATAAATTTAATCTACTATTAAATTTAAAGAAATGATACCAAAAGACACTCTTAGTAACCTTCCTATAATTTAATCATATTAAAATATGATATTCATGACAATTAATCACATATATCAAAGCAAAGAGCAATAATTAAATTAATTGACATAAAAATAAATAAATAATAGTTACTAACAACTTAGTAACATCCTCAAAATTAACTAGTCAATTACTACCAATAATTAACCAATTAATATAAAACTTATTATTTTAATTCTATTATGACTTAAATATGCAATTAATCACCATTAATCCATTATTTGCAATATTGGAATATACTCAAAAAAAAGATATTAAACTAAAAAATAAATAAATAAATAAATAAATTTTAATTTTTTTTTTTTTTGAAAGAAACTGCCAAGGCAGCAGCGTGCAGGAGCACAACTGCCACCCCAGCAGCGTACAGTTGCACCACTACCACACCCAGTGGCGCCGGCGGAAACCTATGTCGACCGGCCACGCACCTCAGGCCGCCGGCCACGCTGGCCGCAACCGGACCAGCCCACGCACCCCAGGCGCTGCCACGCGTAGCTGCTACCCAGCAGCAAGCAACGCACGCACACGCACAACGTCGCTCAAACAGCCCTGCCGCCAGCCCACCTTCGGCCGTCGTCGGTCCGGCGTCTTTCCGCCTGACCACGGCGGTCGGAATTTTGCTTCCCTCCCACTCAATTAGTCACAACAATTGTGCACAATTTGAGTGAAATTAACAACAATTGATTTGGGGAAAAAAAAAAAATTAGGGTTCATATTAATTTAACAAATATGAATTCTTGAATCTCATACACAAAATCTGACATTTTGTGATTTTAGGTTTTGACATAAAATCTATTATGCATCAAACACCTCAAATAATTAAATTCAAGAACTAGGCATATATATATAATTCAATTTAAATAAGAAAAACAACAAACTTATTTTTCCTACAAAATTCGAATCATATATAAAAGAAAATCATAATTTTCCGGTCACTTGGTCGAATTTGAGTATAATATAAACATAAAAATCCAATTTTTATGTTTCCAATCAATTAATATCATAATATTAATTATGCAAATAAAATCATATATAAATCCCTCCTTTAATCGAATTAAGATAATAATAAAATACATCAAACAAATGAGCATATTAATCTATGCAAACCTGGCTCTGATACCACTGTAGGAATTTAGATGCTTAGAGCGGAATTTCAAGAATCATATTCTTTACATCTAACCCAAGAACAAATTGCATAAACTAACATGAATCAAATAATATATAATAATATATACCTTTGATGCGTGAATCCACAAAAGTATTAGCTTCCAAATGAGATCCTGAAAGAACGTCAAGCGTCGTTCCTCTAGTGTTGGTCCACGAACAACGGTTAGATCACCACGTATGCTAGTACGGAAAGAGAGAACTTTTCACTCTTTACTTTGTATGGTGTTTGGCCAAAAGATGATGATGTTGTGTACACTCTTTTGCAACCTCTACATCAATATATAGAGTGGTTGCATTGGTGGTTTCATGAGGCTTAATTGACCACATAATGTCATACATTATGAGGCTTAATTAGGCACATAAAGCCACTCTTTATGAGTCATTCAATCACAAGAGTTACAACTCATTTCCTACCATCCATATGACCATCCAAAATGAATTTGGATGAATATCTAACCTTTGTTACAATGTGTGACCTCATAGGACCCAATTAATATTAGTAGTTAGCCTAATCTCAATAGTCCAACAAACCGTAATTTAGCTTCTAGCAAAACGTTACGGTCTCCTAATATTATTGAATATATTATCTCTATAAACTTGTCCAAGTATACTTAGATTATTACACTTGATCGAAGGACAAAATCCTTCAATTAATTGGTTAAGTGACAAAGAGAGCGACCACCATGCCAAGACCACTTGGTTCGTTTCACAGCAAATGATCACGTCCATCATATACTCAAAGAGCTGCAAACATTCCAACTAAACCTTATCTCCACTTAATAAAGTTCATAACATAACTAAACCATCATCATTCGCACAAAGAATAATCATAGCTCTAGCATAACTGAATCGTGTTCTGTTAGCAAAATTGAACCAAATTCAACTCATTCAAAAGAAAACATAACTGAACTTGAATAAACCCTAAATTGACGCGTCAAAGGAAGGCCAAAGAGAGCCATTGGTAGTTAGGTATCAATGGCGGATCTAGAAGAGGAATTATACATGCCTAAAACTGGTTTTTGGTGAGTGTAAACTTGATTCGCCATTGGTGACTGTGTTGAATTTTGAAAGAGAACAATATTGAAGGAGAGACGGAGTAACAACTAACAACTAGAGAAATGCGCAAATGCCTAATTTATTTGCTACATATTTAATTTGAGAATTATTCATTTTGTTATTTTAACTGTCTTTGTGTTTATATACGTAATGGAAAACATACTCATGTGAAATTTTGTTCGATTCGTCCAATGTTTGATTTTTGCTTTTAGTTTAGTTATTGATATCAACTCAGAAATCTCCAAATTCTTCGAAACATCCTCTCTCCGCTCTTTGCCACCCTCTTACCGCTACTTACCATTTCAAAAATGAAAAACTTTTTCGCTCCTCTCCTTTACAGTCGAGTTACTGTGTACTTTCCAAATATTTAATTTTTTCCTATATTGAGTTTGAGATATTTGTTTTTGAAATCGTATATTAGAAACAGTAAAAAAGTGAATATAACAGAAAAATTGGGACAGATGGAGTAAATGCTTTTAAAATATTTAACAATGATAATATTGTCATTTTATATGTTAAATGAGAGGTAAAATAGTATTTTTATATATTAAATAAGGGGAAAAATGGTAACTCAAGACAATAAAAACCCTTTCTATTTAACATGGTTTTTACATGAAAATATATTATTTTGCTCGTAACATTATATTGTCTTTATCATGGTAATATACTGTCTTTACATGATAATATATTTTATTTTTATGAAAATTGTGTTAAATGTTTGGTAAGAACTGTTAGTAGCTGATCACTTCTCGTGCAAAATATGGTAGAAGATATTCAGACTCTCCTCCTTCAGTTCGAAGACTTTGAAGTCTCCCACGTTTACTGAGAAGCAAATAGGGCAACATATTGAACCTCCAAAGTAAGACATCTAATTACCAATGTAATTAGTATTACTCCATGTATTCAGTCTTCTCTTATGATTGGGTCGGGCAAGGCTGCCCGATCGGGTCTGACGCCCTGGCACCCGATCCAATAATCTTCGCCCAATCGGGCCATATTCTTCCCGATCAGAACACGTCTTTTGATTCCTTCTTTGACTTTTGGCAATTAATCTTTATGTTTAGAAGTCTCGTGACCTCGTAAATCATCCATAATGCTCGTGATAACCTCTACATGTCTCACAACAACTCGTAAAGCCGTGGTTGCTTCCAGATAGCTCGGAAAAAGGAGAAAATTTCCTACAACCTGCAATTCAACATAAAACAACAAAACCACAACTATGTACAGTAATTAGCACAAAATAGCTTCGAAAAGCTCCAATGACGCACGATTTAGCTCATAAATAAGGTAAAAATCTATATAAATACATGATATCATATTCGTATTAGCATCACATGCATTTAATATTATTTGGCTTGACATTCCATGGGTGAGCTCTTAGGTTTTGGAACTAGATCTGGATGCCCAGTGGGTACTGATAGGTTTTAGTCGTATCACCTAATCAAAAATAAACCTACGGTCCTCTAACTAAGGTGGTCAGTGGAAGCAGGGTCGAATCCACAGGGAGACAGAGTTTCTAAATCAATATTCAACCAATTCAGCTACTCCAGAGTAAATCAGGAAGGAATTAATTAAACTAATGATTAAGCTAAGAAAGACGAATTAAACAAAGGATTAAACTATGGCATAAAAGTCTAGGGTATTAGGTCGGTCCACCATGCTTATACCAATCAAATAGGGTCAACAACTATCAAAACCTAAGTCAAGAGTCGGGGGATTAGAGCCTATGTTGAGCTATGGTTAAGACTCAACGCTCATAGTTCAACATACGCCGCTGATATCACGTATTTATATAGAGTTTTCTCCCTTATTTACAAGCTAATTTGTGCGTCATTGGAGCTCTTGGGAGCTATTTTGTGCTAACTTTCGTATGCAGTTGTGGTTTCGTGTTTTAGTATTGAATTGCAGGTTTTATGGAGTTTTCTCCTTATTCCCGAGCCATTTGGAAGCAACCACGGCTTTACGAGATGTTATGAGGCACGTAGGGTGGCTCACGAGCTTTATGGATAGTTTAGGAGGTCCCAAGACCCCTAAACGTGAAGATTAGAGAGCAAAGGAGTCAAAAGGAGTTTTCCGTGCACTGATCGGGCAGAAATAGCCCGATCGGGCGAAGTATTTATGATCGGGTATAAAAGTTGCGGACCCGATCGGGCGATGTTTGCCCGATCAAATCGGGCGAGGAAGCATGTCCCCAGACCCGATCGGGTGACTACCGCCCGACCTGATCGGGTGGAGTGCTGCTTGGTCTCGTTGCGGTGCTACAGGCGAGGGGAACACGCTGGCCCAAGTTGTCGCCAGACCCGATCGGGTGACTACCGCCCGACCCGATCGGGTGGGCCGTTTTCTCGCCTTATTGCTGCACTGCTGCTGCCAGAGCCCAGAAGTGAAGTTGGGAGAATTTGTATGTGGACCCGATCGGGTACTGTGCTCGGGCCCGATCGGGTCTGGTGCTTTATCGCGCTTTTTTCACCTTTTTGTTCCCGTTTTTAGTGAACTTGAGGGGTATTATAAATACCTTTTCCTCATTTTTTAGAGATCTCTATCTTTCATTCATCTTTTATTCATCTTTCATTAGGTTTTAGACTAGTTTTATTCTTCATTGCTTTTAGTTTAATTCAAACACTTTAGATTAATTTAGAGGTGATCAAACCTATTTCGATTTCAATAAAAGTTCCTGCTTTCCATCAATTGGTACTCTTCTCTACTCTTTATCTCTTTAATTACTTTGATTGCTTAGTTTAATTATTTAATTGTTCATGATGCAATTCTTAGGGTTTCATATTAGTTTTGTTGTTGTCAATTCAATTATGAGTGAGTAGTTCTCTTTCTAGGGTGTTAGATAGGAAAGCCATGTTTATACCATGATTGTGATTTAGCTTTCTTTCAATTTCTAGGGCTTGATTAGGGTGATTGTGATGTGGTTTGTTCTTATTGAGTAATTAATGTCAGTGTACAATTTCATTGATTGCTTGTGGTTAATAGTTGTTTGCACAGATTCGTCTTACGACTAGAGGCCTAGGACACGTCAGTAGTTCTGATTACGTTAGTGAACATGCGGCGTATGTTGAACTATGAGCGTTGAGTCTTAACCATAGCTCAACATAGGCTCTAATCCCCCGACTCTTGACTTAGGTTTTGATAGTAGTTGACCCTATTTGATTGGTATAAGCATGGTGGACCGACCTAATACCCTAGACTTTTATTCCATAGTTTAATCCTCGATTTATTCAGTCTTCCGTAGTCTATTCCTTAGTTTAATTAATTCCTTCCTGATTTCATCTGGAGTAGCTGAATTGGTTGAATATTGATTTAGAAACTCTGTCTCCCTGTGGATTCGACCCTGCTTCCACTTACTACCTAGTTAGAGGTTCGTAGGTTTATTTTTGATTAGGTGACACGACTAAAACCTATCAAATTTTGGCGCCGTTGCCGGGGAGACGGCTAGTTCTCTAAGTTTTTATTTAATTATTTGGTCTACTTCTCTGGACCTCATTGAAACTTCATTGTTTCAATCGAGGTACCCTTTACTGCTGTTTTTTATTTCTTTTGTATGCCCAGGTCCCAAAGAAACGGTTCCCCCATTCCAGCGGACCCTGATCTTGATAGGACAATTAGGCGGATCCGAAAGATAAAGCAGAAAGACAAGCAGTCTGTTCAGCTGAACACCTCTGGAACAGACACCTTGAGTTCAGTCATGTCAAAGTCACTGAAGTCATATGGGGTGCCCAACCCAGATGGTCTCTCCACTGGACCTACTATGCCCACCATTGCCGCAGCAAATTTCGAAATCAAGCCTGGACTCATCAGCATGGTCCAGCAAAATCAGTTTGGTGGGCATCCTACTGAAGATCCGGCAAATCATCTGCAACGGTTTCAACAACTTTGTCGAACCGTTAAACATGCCGGCGTCACTCCAGATCAACTCAAAGTCATGTTGTTCGAGTTTTCACTGAGAGATAGAGCCCAAAAATGGTTGAACGATGTGAAAGAAACTGAGTGGAGTGAGATTTCTGCTGCATTTCTGAGAGAGTATTACCCACCCACTAAAACAGCAGAAATCAGAAATAAACTAGCCACGTTTTCCCAAGAGCCTGATGAAACATTAAGGGAAGCGTGGGCTAGGTTTAGAGATTTACAGAGAGAGTGTCCACACCATAATATGGACAAATAGTTCTTGACGCAGACATTCTACAATGGTCTGCAGCCTCAGACGAAGTGTATTGTTGATTCGTCTGCAGGAGGAGTGTTTTTAGACAAGGCAGTTGATGAGGGTTATGAATTCATATCAAATCTTGCAGCCAATGACCATACATCATCTAGGAGTTTGACTAAGAAGGTACTTGAAGTTGACGCTATTTCATTGCTTACATCTCAGATGGCGCAACTAACTCAGCAGCTAATGAAGTCTTCTAGTCCGACACCTCCACCCATGAGCATCAATGCTATGTCTGCAGTAGCACCCATTACCTCATCTTACTGCGAGGTATGTGGTGTTCAAGGGTCACTTTGGGCATGACTGTCAGTTCAGTCAATTTCAGATGGAGCAGGCCAATGCCTTCCAACAAAGACCACAAACCCTCCCCCCTTCACATAACTACTAAAACCCACAAAACCATCAACCTCCACCTCCACCAAACTACCCTAAACCTTCATACCATCAAACCCCACAAAATTTCCAAAGACCACCACCACAAAACTTCCATCATCCCAATAACTTCCAAACTCCACAAAATTTCCACACCCCACCTCCACAAAACAACCCACAAGAGCCTAGCAATTCTGAACTGATGAAACTAATATTGTCTATGCAAAAGGCAAATGAGGAAACAAGGAGGGCTCAAGAGAAGCACATCCAACTTCTCGAGGCTCAAGTTGCTCAGTTGGCAGAATCTAATGCACAGAGGCAGCAGGGACAATTGCCAGGGCAACCAGTTCAGAGAGAACATGTGAATGCCATCACTCTTCGTAGTGGCATTGCATATGATGCCCCTCCAGTGCCCATTGATGAGGTTACCCCGACTGCAGCCCACCCGATTGGGTCGGGCGGTGAACACTCGATCGGGTCTGGGTACATGATGTTCGCCCGATCACTTCGGGCAATGCTTGCCCGATCGGGTCCGCAACTTTCATACCCGAACATAAATATTTCGCCCGATCGGGCTATTTCTGCCCGATCAGTGCACGGAAACCTCCTTTGACTCCTTGGCTCTCTAATCTTCACGTTTAGGGGTCTTGGGACCTCCTAAACTATCCATAAAGCTCGCGAGCCATCCTACGTGCCTCGTAACATCTCGTAAAGCCGTGGTTGCTTACAAAAGGCTCGGGAATAAGGAGAAAACTCCATAAAACCTGCAATTCAGTACTAAAACACGAAACCACAACTACATACGATAGTTAGCACAAAATAGCTCCCAAGAGCTCCAATGACGCACAAATTAGCTTGTAAATAAGGGAGAAAACTCTATATAAATACGTGATATCAGGTACGGGTCCAAAATTTATTATCGTGGAACTAGTTGCAACCGTTTCCTTATATTTGGACCTAGACCCGATTTCAGCAGGTTCACTTCCAAATTCGAACACACCAATTCCAACTGATTTTAAATCGAGAACCAGATATCTACTTTTTCTGTACCAACTAATAAGTTGTGCTCCATCTAGGGTGCCGATTTAGGCACTCCAAAGTTTTATTTAGACACTCCTTTTATGAGAGCACGATTTTTTATGCACTATTCACAATGAAGAATGCCTTCATAAAAATTGATAGTGCATAAATCACTCCTCTCCATCTAGCCACAAATTATTAAAAGAGACAATATAGTTTATAATAAATTTAGACCCTACTAAACCCACATTCTACAAGAAGCCCATTCCGATATTAGATTAAACCAATCACTTATTCTCTTCTTAATATTAGATTTAAGTTATGTCTAACTTTAATTTAAAAAATAAAAAGTTCTTATCCGACGAGGTGGAGAAAAAGGACATCATAATGACAATGTCACAACAACAATTGTGAAAAAATGTTGATTGCTAAATATTTGAGAACTATTCTCCACCGCTGAAAAGATGCCATCCAAAAATGATTAAAAATATTCATATTGTTGTGAAAAGATGAAGACAGAAGTAAGAAATAAACTAGACAGAAAAGAGAAATACTGAGAAAAGGTTTATACTCGGTGCAAAATTTTTCATTCACCAAGCGCTGATATATATAGGCGTATAACTTACTGTAAAATAGCAATGTACAAAAGCAATCAGTAGCATATACAACAATAGCATTAAAAGGGGCATTCACCCTTTTGCAAAGTTTGCGCTGCAAACTTTGACTCACAACACTCCCCCTTGAATGCCAATCTTTTCGATGATGATTCATATAGACTTATTTCTTTATATGCTTAAATAAACTGTCTCATTAAAAACCTTATCAGGAAAAACCCGGTGGGATAAAAACCTGATCGAAGGGAAAAAGAGTGCAGTGCATATAAGAACCATAATACTCCCCTGGAATGCCCATTGCCTTATTTACATCAAAAACATGGTGCAACTTTATTATATGTTGATATTTGCTGACTCTTTAAAAACCTTATCAGGAAAAACCAGTGGGATAAAAACCTGGTCGAAGGGAAAAAGAGTGGCAGTGCATATAACCCTCCCCCTGAGTCTAAAGTAGGTCACTGAGGTGACGCATTCCGATCTTGTGCACCAATTGTTCGAGTCTCTTTGAAGGAAGGGACTTGGTAAACAAGTCCGCAAGGTTTTCACTTTTTGTTGAATGTCTATCTTTCCTTCTTTCTGGAGATCATGCGTGAAGAAGAGTTTCGGTGATAAGTGTTTGGTTCTATCTCCTTTGATATATCCTTCACTGACTTGGGTGATGCAAGCAGTATTATCTTCATAGATCAGTGTTGGATTATCAGTAACTGAATTCATCCGGCATTCTTCTTAGATATGGCTAATCATTGTTCTGAGCCAAACGCATTCTCTTCCAGCTTCATAGAGAGCAATCAATTCGGCATGATTTGATGATGTGACAGTTAATGTCTGCTTCGTTGATCTCCATGATATTGATGTACCTCCATAAGTGAATAGATACCCAGACTGCGACTTGGCCTTTTGAGGGTCGGATAATAAGTATCCAACATCTGCATAACCAATGAGTGAAGCACTTTGCTTCAGTTGATAAAATAATCCAAGGTCATGTGTTCCTCTGAGATAGCGGAATAGGTGCTTAATTCCATTCCAATGTCTCTTTGTTGGCGCATTACTGTATCTAGCTAAGAGGTTCACTGAAAAAGCTATGTCAGGCCGAGTATTATTAGCTAGGTACATTAAAGCGCCAATTGCACTCAAGTATGGTACTTCAGGACCAAGAATTTCTTCATTTTCTTCTCGAGATCGGAATCGGTTGTCTTTCACATTCAAAGACCGCACAATCATTGGGGAATTCAATGGATGTGCTTTATCCATGTAAAAACGTTTTAAGACCTTTTCCGTATAATTTGATTGGTGAACAAAGATCCCATCTTTCAAATGTTCCATTTGTAAGCCAAGGCAAAATTTTGTTCTCCCAAGGTCTTTCATTTCAAATTCTTTCATCAAGTACCTTGCAGTTATTTCAAGTTCTTTATAAGTTCCAATGATGTTCAGATCATCAACATAAACTGCAATTATAGCAAATCCTGATTTGAATCGTTTAATGAAAACACAAGGATTGCTTTGATTATTTTTGAATCCTTCTTTCGTAAGGTATTCACTGAGACGATTGTACCACATTCTTCCAGATTGTTTAAGTCCATAAAGCGATCGTTTTAGCTTTATAGAGGTCATGTCTCTGGATGTATACTTTTCTGGTAGTTTTAGTCCATCAGGGACTTTCATGTAGATGTCAGTGTCAAATGACCCATATAAGTATGCAGTCACGACATCCATCAACCGCATTTGAAGTTTTTCGAAGACGGATAAACTCACCAGAAATCTAAATGTAGTTGCGTCAACTACTGGAGAATACGTATCATAATAATCAATCCCTGGCATTTGGGAGAAGCCTTGGGCAACAAGTCTTGCTTTGTATCTAACGATTTCATTTTTTTTCTTGTTTCGTTTTCTGACAAATACCTACTTGTATCCTCCTGGTTTTACACCTCTTGGTGTCTGAGTTTTTTGTCCGAAAACTTATCGCTTTTCAAGGGATTTTAGTTCTGCTTGGATTGTTTCTTTCCATTTTGGCCAATCTTATCTGCGGCGACATTCGTCTATGGTTATTGGTTCTATATCATTCTCATCAGATACACTTTCAACCGCTATGGAGTAAGTAAAGACATCATCTATGACAACATTTTTTCGATTCCACTGTCTCTTTGTACAAGCATAATTAATCGAAATTACTAAGCAAAATTAGAAGAATATGGACTACTTGCAAATGTTCTAAATGATTTGCATTCTAAACAAAATAGATAAATCGTTGATGTTAGTCACAAAAAGAGAAAAGATTGCTTATCAATGCTATATTAAAGTACATATTTAAATTAAATATATAATACTACATAGACAATTTTACGTATTTCAATGCACTACTTCAAACGTTAATATCTCTAATTTTATTTGAGTAAAAATTATATAAAGTTGATATTAATTAATTATATATCGAGACGAAGCTAATAAGATCTCATATGACTATATTTCCCTTATGTATAAGTGGCAAAAGAACATTAAGAGTGTATGAATAATGTAAAAGAACAAATATTGTAAATTTGTAATAGATATGGAACGGATGTAGTATTTAAATATGAACATCATATACTTTAGCACGGATAAATTAAGTTTATTGATAACTTGAAAGATGAGTCGTGTTTGCTTTTTTGGCAACAAGTCCCGTCCTCCCGTTTGCTATAAATGGATAATTGGATATGTGTTGTGAGTCAAAGTTTGCAGCGCAAACTTAGCAAAAGGGTGAATGCCCCTTTTAATGATATTGTTGTATATGCTTACTGATTGCTTTTGTACATTGCTATTGTACAGTAAGTTATACGCCTATATATATCAGCGCTTGGTGAATGAAAAATTTTGCACCGTGTATAAACCTTTTCTCAGTATTTCTCTCTTCTGTCTAGTTTCTTTCTTACTCCTGTCTTCATCTTTTCACAACACGTTATCAGCACGAGTTTGCTTACAAAAACCAAAAGGTATTTTTAACCTTCAATCTTTCAGTGTCTCTTTCGCTACCAATCCAGCTAGGGGGACTGTAAGTCATCCTTTTCGCACTGACCTCAACAACGGTACTAATGTCCGTACCGGTGAAAATCCACAAACCCCTGTTCCTAACACCAATAATAATCCTCCAGCACCACCAACTGAAAATCCACCACCACCAAATAATAAAAGAAATAGGGACGAACGGGAAGGAACTAGTAGCAAACGTCACCATGCCACTAGCCCGTAAATTAAATAATAATTTGACAATAACGCCACCTTTATGGAGGGCAAGGACACTTTAATTTATGTTATTTAATTTTGTTGTACCGCCTGTATGGCAGGTTATTTTCATTTACCGCCTATATGGCAGGTTGTTTTTTTATTTGCCGCCTATATGGCTGGCCGACAGTAGTAAATTTTTTTTTGCTCTTTTGTTGTCAATATATGCAAGAGTAGCTAACCTAGAACCCCATTACATATTTATTTCTTTTACTATGTGCTATTTCCTTTATATGACATTTGTAGTTATATTTATTATCAGTTTTTTACACTTACCGACATGCATAATAGTGAACAAATTATATTTAGTACCCATAAATACTCCAACTAAAATTGTATTGCATTATATTCTTTGAACAACTGTAGATAAATATACAACAAACTGCACAGTTAAGGATAACCCTCTATAAAAGCGGATTACCCGTCCCCAATTCCACCACATATCTCTTATCTTCTTCCATCCTTTACTCAAACCTACAAATTTTTTTCCTTCCTCCATTTTTCCCGGCCACCATGTTCAACGCCGAAAACAACCGCCCTCCACCCTCCTCTTCTTCTTTTGAGGAGGATTTTAGAAAAATAAAACTCTACTTATTCCTTATAGCCGTTTTATTTGTCCTTCTCATGGCATTAATGATATTTCTCCTCATACACAAGTAGGAACCATGATATCACCCACTTTCTCCCCGGTGAAACGGTGAAAATGCATGTGTATTTTTTGTCTTCATATGCATTTCTAGGAAGTATTTTTGCTATTTTAGCTTATTTTTGTACTTTATGTGTTCTTGTCGTAAGTTATTATTTTTGTTTGCTTGTAATATTTTAATGTTATGTCTTGTTTTGTTTTATTTATAATTATAAATGATATAAATCAGGGGGAGATATTATATGTGATTTGTTATCACTTACTAATTTCATACTATTATCCACCTTATTGTAGCTATAATGGGAGATTTAATGAAAAGACAATTCAATGTCCTAGATTTGTCCGGAAATAAATTTTTTGAATGGACGGTAGATGCCCAGATGAATTCAAAGGCTCAAGGACTAGGGATGGAAAAATGGGCGGGCGGGTGCGGGGATCCCCTCCCCCATACCCATACCCACCACCCATGGTGGGTAAAGATCTCATACCCACGCCTGCTGATATCACGTATTTATATAGAGTTTTCTCCCTTATTTACAAGCTAATTTGTGCGTCATTTGAGCTCTTGGGAGCTATTTTGTGCTAACTATCGTATGTAGTTGTGGTTTCGTGTTTTAGTATTGAATTGCAGGTTTTATGGAGTTTTCTCCTTATTCCCGAGCCTTTTGGAAGCAACCACGGCTTTACGAGATGTTACGAGGCACGTAGGATGGCTCACGAGCTTTATGAATAGTTTAGGAGGTCCCAAGACCCCTAAACGTGAAGATTAGAGAGCCAAAGAGTCAAAAAGGAGGTTTCCGTGCTTTGATCGGGCAGAAATGGCCCGATCGGGCGAAGTATTTATGATCGGGTATGAAAGTTGCGGACCCGATCGGGCAAGGTGTGCCCGATCAGATCGGGCGAGCATCAATGCACCAGACCCGATCGGGCATAGTGTGCCCGACCCGATCGGGTGGGGTGCTGCTAGGTCCGATTGTGAAGCTGCGGATGCTAAGAAGCTGCTGGGCTCGTTTGTCGCCTGGCCCGATCGGGTGGCTGCCCACGGCCCGATCGGGTGGGCCGTAAAACTTGGATTGCTGCTTCGCTGCTACTATACGAAGGCCCAGGAGCGCAGATTGGTGACTTTGTACGTCGGCCCGATCGGGTGGATGCCTCGGGCCCGATCGGGTCTGGCGCTCTTTGTCGCGGATTTCGACTTTTGTTTCCTATTTTAATTAGTCTTGAGGGGGTATTATAAATACATTTTTCCTCATTATTGAGAGACATCTTTTATTCATCTTTCATTAGCTTTAGACTAGTTTTATTCTTCATTGTTCTTAGTTTAATTCAAACACTTTAGATTAATTTAGAGGTGATCAAACCTATTTCGATTTCAATTAAAGTTTCTGCTTTCCGTCAATTGGTATTCTTTCTTACCCTAATCTCTTTTATTATTCTTGATTGCTTAGTTTATTTATTTAATCGTTCATGATGCAATTGTTAGGGTTTCATATTAGTTTTGTCGTTGTTAATTCGATCATGTCTGAGTAGTCTCTTTCTAGGGTGTTAGATAGGAAAGCCATGTTTATACCATGATTGTGATTTAGATTTCTATCAATTTCTAGGGCTTGATTAGGGTGATTGTGATGTGGTTTGTTCTTTATTGAGTAATTAACGTTATTGCGCAGTTTCCTTGGTTGCTTGTGGTTAATAGTTGTTTGCACAGATTCGTCTTACGACTAGAGGCCTAGGACACGTCAGTAGTTCTGATTACGTTAGTGAACATGCGGCTTATGTTGAACTATGAGCGTTGAGTCTTAACCATAGCTTAACATAGGCTCTAATCCCCGACTCTGGACTTAGGATTTGATAGTTGTTGACCTTGTTTGATTGGTATAAGCATGGTGGACCGACCTAATACCCTAGGTTTTTATTCCATAGTTAAATCCTCAATTTATTCCGTATTCTGTAGTCTATTCATTAGTTTAATTAATTCCTTCCTGATTTACTCTGGAGTAGCTGAATTGGTTGAATATTGATTTAGAAACTCTGTCTCCCTGTGGATTCGACCCTGCTTCCACTGACTACCTTGTTAGAGGTCTGTAGGTTTATTTTTGATTAGGTGATACGACTAAAACCTATCACCTGCCCACGTGGGTATGACCCCAAAACCATCCCCACCTCCACCACCCACCTGGGTTTACCCGCCCCATACCCGCCTGTTACCCGCCCATTACCCGCGAACATTTAATTCGTTCTATGCTTTTAGCAAGCCAATTTCAGCTAAAAGCCCAAAATCATCAACCTAAAAAGTTCCTGCCATCCTCTACAATGCCAATTGTACCTAAAAATAAACAAACATTCCAATGCATGCTACAATTACTAATTGGTAATCCTTTTAAAACATAGCTTACAACGCAAAATGCATATCTAAAACCTATATGGTAAAATAAAATTTCTAAAAATTGAAATAGGTGGGTATTGGGCGGGCGGATGCGGGCGGGTATGGGGCGGTTTTACTCTCATACCCACCACCTATCCACTATCCATGGCGGGTAGAGCTTTTCATACCCATACCCACCCACCACCCACTAAACCTATACCCATCCCCGCCCCAACTGGGGAGGGTGCGGTGCGAAACCCACCACCTGCCATCCCTATCAAGGACTAGAGCATACTATTAAAGAACAAACCGTCAATATAGGCTCAAGTACGGCCCAACAAATTAAATTGGCCACTGAACAAGAAAAGGCCAGGGCCTTAGTTCTTTTGAGACACCACCTGCACGAGAGCTTAAAAACTAAATACTTATTGGTGGAAGATCCAAAAGAATTATGGAATAGCCTCAAAGAAAGATATGGCCACCACAAAAATATTCTCCTCCCCAAGGCATTATTCGAATGGACTAATCTAAGGTTCCAAGATTTTAAATGCATCAGTGACTACAATTAAACATTGTTTAAAATTGTATCGCTGCTGAAATATTGTGATCATCCGATCCGATCACTGAGGAACAAATGCTAGAAAAAACTCTCTCTACATTCCATGCCTCAAATATTATATTACAGCAACAATACAGAGAAAGGGGATTTTAAAAATACTCTGAGCTAATCTCTATATTGTTGGTGGCTGAGCAAAATAATGATCTTCTACTAAAGAATCATAATCTTAGACCAACTGGGTCTTAGGCATTCCAAGAAGCGAATGCAGTATAAAGTTAAGACCTACCTGAATCAAATGTTGTAAACAGAGGTGGGCGTGGAAATGGTCGTGGGAAAGGACATGGAAACAATCGTGGTCGAGGCCGAGGCCGAGGTAAAGGGTATTTCCCCAAAAATAATAATAACTTCAAAAACAATGAGAGGGGGCAACAATACACAAGCATGATAATCAGAAGACAAAAGATGTATGTTTTAGACGTGGCATATCTGGGCACTGGGGGCGTACATGTCGAACAGCCAAGCATTTGGTAGATCTCTACCAGGCTTCTAAGAAAAATAAAGGAAAAGATGCAGAAGCCAATTTTGTGAATGAGGCAAATACCTCACTGCCTAGCCTTGATGTCTCCGTTTTTTTATGGATGGAGTTGGAGGTGAAAATGATTTTAATTTAGGGGGAAATTGATTGTTTAGCTATGAAAATATTTATTTGCTTGTTGATCAAGTATTTATTTAATGTTTGTTTTGTTTAAGAATTGTACTATCATCTATTATCAATGAAATATGCATGTTCTTATTAAATTTGTTTTTTATTATGAAGATATGGATCAACCTAAAAATGGATCTGGATACCAATGCCTCCTGGATAGTGGAACAACGCACACCATACTGAAAAATAAAGAATATTTTTCAAAACTAACAATGTTTCAAGGTGATGTCAACACCATATCCGGGACAGCAAAACTTATCGAAGGATACGAAAAATCTTGTGTAATACTCCCAAAAGGGACAAAATTAACTATTGATGATGCACTATACTCAAGTAAATCTCGAAGAAACCTTATAAGCTTTCGAGATGTGCGTAAAAATGGTTATCATTTGGAAACAATGATATATGATGAAACGGAATATCTATGTCTCACAGAAAATAGAAATGGCAAGAAATATATCTGTGAGAAATTGCCAGCATATTCTTCAGGACTATACAGTGTTAATATAAGTCCGTTTGAAGTAAACATGATATCTAACCAGAAGTTAGATAATAAGATATTGATTAATCTATGGCATGACCGTTTAGGTCATCCTGGCACAGGAATGATGCATAGGATCATTGAGAACTCAATAGGGCATTCAATAAAGAATGTAAAAATCCCAAGACAGATGAGTTAGCATGTGCAGCATGCTCACTTGGGAAAATGATAGCAAGGCCTTACTACTGAATCTCCAACATTTCTTGAAAGAATTCAAGGAGATATTTGTGGGCCAATTAATCCACCATGTGGACCATTTCGATACTTTATGGTGTTGATTGATGCTTCAACACGATGGTCACATGTAGGCCTTTTATCAAGCAGAAATAGTGCATTTGCAAAACTTCTTGCTCAAATCATTCAATTGAGAACTCAATTCCCGGATTATACAATTAAAAGAATAAGACTCGACAATGCTGGGGAATTTACATCCCAAACATTTAATGATTATTGTATTTCTATTGGGATTGATGTGGAGCATCCAAGGGCTCATGTTCATACACAAAATGGTCTTGTTGAATCATTAATAAAAAGATTGCAATTGATTGCAAGACCACTATTGATGAAATCAAAGTTGCCCTCATCTGCTTGGGGTCATGATATAATACATGCAGCATCATTGATTCGATTGAGACCAACTGCTTATCATAAATTTTCACCACTACAATTAGTCTCTGGTCGAGAACCAAATGTCTCACATTTGAAAATATTTGGATGTGGTGTATATGTCCCTATTGCTCCACCACAACGCACAAAGATGGGTCCACAGCGAAGGCTGGGAATATATGTTGGTTTTGAATCCCCATCAATTATAAAATATCTTGAACCAATGACATGTGATTTATTCACGGCTCGTTTTGCCAATTGTCAGTTTAATGAAAGCCTATTCTCAGCCTTAGGGGGAGATAAAGTGGACCCAAACAAAAAAGATATAGAAATTACATAGAATGCAATACAATTATCTTTTCATGATCCACGAAACAAACTCTTGTGAACAAGAAGTTAAGAAAATTGTTCATTTACAAGGTGATGCAAATCAATTGCCCGATGCATTCGTTGATAGTAAAAAAGTGACAAAGTCACATATACCAGCTGAGAATGCTCCCCACGAATTGAAATTCCCATAGATTATAAGGCAATTGAAAAAGAGTCTATGGCACGCCGTAAGCGTGGAAGGCCACCTGGTTCGAAAGATTCGAAACCAAGAAAAAATAAAAGGCGAGATGAAATAGAAAAGGAACAAATGATTGTTCCTCCAATTGAAAATCATGAAATTCAAAATGGAGAAAAAGATAAAGACAAAGACAAAGAAGAAGATGTTCCAAATAACGAGGGACACGAAAGTATCGACAACATTGAAGGAAAAAAAAAACCTTAAATGCCTAATCAATAATTTAGTATTTGTTGGCATATTTTAATTTTAGATTATTTTTCTCGTTGGTAAATTTACCAAAGACGAAACTGATTTATTTGATATTATGGATGACTGGTTACGGAGGGACCGTTTCGTTTTTGTAGGTTGGTCTGGTCTATTGCTCTTTCCTTGTGCTTATTTCGCCTTAGGCGGTTGGTTTACGGGTACAACCTCGCGACTCAAATGCGGTATCCGTTAGCTCAGTAAGACAAGACGGCATTGGTTGTCGCGGTATAAAGATGCAAAACACATCAATTGTCCATCATCTTTTGAGTTTACCAGAGTTTAGTAAAAAGGGTGATCTAATTTCTTTCAACTTAATATCTGAATTAACCAGAAAACAAATTTGAGTTAATAATCGAAACATAAAGATTGAAATAGTAAGACAATCAAGACCATCACCTGTTTAATGATAATAAATTTTGAGTAATATTTTTCAAAAAATGGAGAAGAGAACAGAGGAAGACCATGAAAAAAATGGAATAACACATCACCTGTAGACTGCAGTGTCTGAATGTCGGCGTAGAGAAGAGTTGCTAGCAACTCAGAGAACCATGAAACAAGGAGAAAGAAAGAGTAGGATAAGTTAGTCTAGGGGGTGGGTGGGTAATACATTCCCCTCATATGGGTGGAAAAGATCACGGGTTTAAAATTTTATCTCAGATCCAAATATAAATTTAAGTCCATAATTTTTACTCTAATAATATTTATGAGCTTTTACCTCATCTCATACCGGCCTTAAATTGTAGCATACAAATGCTAAAGATATTGTTAGTCTATAGACTAGATTCAAATAATAACCAAATTGCGGAGTCAATTTTTTTTCTTTGGTCTAAATATTCAGCTCTACTTTTACCCTCAGACAATCAAGCCCATTCTTTAGTTTTAAAGTCAAAGTCAATCAAACTTTTGAAATCATTATATAGGGGAGGGTTTTCTGATAGTACGGCAGTAGCTACTAGCTAGATGCAAGTTGGTCTTCAGATTGTTTAATTTTAATTTGGAATTAGCCAACACCATAATTCTAATAGAAAGTAGAAAATGAAACACTTTTTTAAATAAAATGATGGACCTTTTGAATACAGTGATGGATTTAAATTATCTAATCCATTATATAAGTAAAACGGAGAGGTGGACACCAAATGTAAAAAAATAAAAGTAAATAAAAAAGAAAAAGTTTATCTTAACCACTTCACTAATTATAAATAATTAATCACTTGATTAAATAAGTCTTTCCACTCAAATTTTTTTGGCACGAATCGCGTGCACATGATACTAGTTTTAATATAGAGTTAGACTGGCTCTTTTAATAACTTTTGTTACTTTATATGAAAATTTGTTAAGTAGATAATAGAAAAAATAATAGCTAATGATTAATATTACCTTATTGATAATGAAAATTTCAAGGGAAAGAAAGCTCACTTTTACTTGAAAAAATGTTACTCCTTCTATTTTTTTTGATATGTACATTTAATTTTGTGATCGGACCAAGGAAAATGTGTAAAAGTAAGAAAGAAGGTTAGTAAAAGTAAGGAAAAAGTGAAAAAGGTAGAGGGAAAGAAAAAATAGGAGAGAAGTGTAATAATTAGGTGGGCCGACCTCCATTTAAGGAAAAAGGTAGAAGGTACCAATTAAAAAAAATCCCAAAATAAAAAAATTTACATATTTTAAAAAAAGGGAGGGAGTAACTAATACTTAAATATGTTCCCTAATGGATGTTTATACGAGCAATACGATTATACGTAAACTAACAAAAATCGGTAATGACATATTTTAGAGAGAAAGGAGAAATAGTGACAATGTAAAAGGATAAGGTGAATCCGTACTTTTAACATACCTCTAGTACACAAATTATCAAAGGAGGCTACCTAATTATAAGTTAAAATTAGGCAATGCCCAATAAGACCAATAATCAGCCCAATCCCTTCTCCTTCAACACTTCCTTCCTTCTCCTTCCACGCTGCTTCAACTTCACCGTGAAACCCACATGTTTCGCTTCTTCAACCTCAAGCAGTTTCACGCACCTTCATTCAACAATCATCTTCTCCAACACGCATTAATCTCTACTCCATTGGTTCATCTCCTTCCGCAGCGGTTCTTGGCCCAATTTCACCGAATCGGTCGATTTCAGCTCAAACAGTGCAGCGTCAACTGAGTTCTACTGGTGGTGGTGGTGCTGCGGTAGCGCCGCCATTGATGGCGATGGAGATGGTGAAGGAGAGAGTATATGAAGGAGTGGATGGAAAGCAGATGATCTTTACACTCTATGTTAATGGAAAACTTTGATTTAACGGGGGATGATGGGTTTGTGTAAAATTGTAAAATGAGTTCATGGAACAATTGATGATGAATTATGATGATGGTCTATTAGACAGTATGTAATTTTTGTCATTTTGTAAGTGTAAATATGGTGAGATCTATGTTAGATGATGATTAGACATCACTCACCTCATGTTCCTATGGCCTATTATTATAAATTTTGTCATTTAATTAATTAAATAGTCACTAATCAAATTAAAGTAGGTACCAAATAGATTAAATTAGTCACTTATTGAAATATATAAGATTGGATAAGCTTTGCCGTTTTCTAATATTTTGTAATGTTCTTTGCAACATTAATTTGGTGTTTAAATTAAAGTACTATCATAATAGATTAAAATATTTCCTCAAATAGATTAAAGTAGTCACTTATTCAACATATTGGTTGTTCAACCTATTATGTTTACTATAATGTTAATTTAATCTATATAAATTATTAATTTATTTTTAAGTTAAAGTTCTCTAAAAATTGATTAAAGTGGTGCTGAAATAGATTATATTTGAAACTATTTACAATTTATTAGTTGTTTAACAATATGTTTTTACTATTAAGTTGATTTTTATATGATCTAAATTTAAATTGGGCTCTAAATGGATTAACTTCGTGACTTAATGGATTAAAGTAACCCCTTATTGACGTATATTAATTTACTCTATAATGTTTCAATGGGAGACAAATTAAAGTACTAAATGGATAGATTTAGGCACCAAATAGATTCAACTAGTGACTAAATGAAATACTAGTATTTTATTAACATAGTCAACAAATTTATGTTTTAACAGTCACTTATTGATATTTGGCATATAATGGTCACTAATCAATATATAATGGTCACGAATTGACATATAATGGTCACTAATTGAAACAAAGTTACTACAAGTCGTGGGTTGTTTAATGTAGCGCGTGGTATGCTGCGTTTTTGTATTGGGCTGATTAGCTATTGGGCCTATTGAGCCTGCCTAATTTTAACTTAAAATTAGGCGGTCTCTCACAAGACGAGCTGCCTCTAGTAAAAATTAAACTCTTAGAAGACTCTCTCCTTTCCAATCGAGTCTTGTTTGATACCAAAATCATCTATCAGTTGGGTTTTCTTCTCTCCGTGATACAAGTCCTTGTTCTTATAAATGTGACATCACACTTAGAGGTGTCAATTCGGATAACTGAGTCGGATTCGGATTGATCCGTAACGGGTCGGATGTGATTATCTGTCTCGGATCACCAGTAGTCGGATCGAGTCGGATCGGTTACGGGAAAAGTCGGGTCATGGTCTGGTCGGATACAAGTCGGGTTCGAGTCGGATCAATATTGGATCGGGTATTAACGGATCGGCTAAACCTGAGTCGGGTAACTTTCGGGTTTATACGGGTCATTTTGGGTTTGGTGGACTTTGGGTCGGATCGATTTCGGTTTGGGTTATTTCTGGTTCGAGTCAATTTATCAGTTTTGTGGTCGATCTTAGATGTGATATTAAGTCGAATCGAGTTTTGCATAACTTAACTCGTCTCGTTAAGATCTCGAGTTGAACTTTGACCAAGTTTTGGCCAATTGGAACGAGCTCGAGCCGAATTCGACTTGAAACAATCTTGAGCTATTTGCGAGATTTTCGGTCACCTTTACTCCGTAAGATAAATTATATAGAAAAATTAAATATTTTAACCCTTTATTATGTCATTCGAGTTTCTCGCTCGTATTCAGGTCGAGTTTTGTAAATCTTGACTCGGCCTCATTAGCATCTTGAGTCGAGTTTGAGTAGTTCACAAGTTGTATCGCTCGATTGGCACCCCTAGTCGAGCTCATGTTAAGTGGCATATATTTGATTGTGTTTGAAGTATGGGTTGCGGGGTCAGCTTGTTCTTGCGTGTTTGAGATATCGCACTCGCTTTTACATTAACTCAATGCATTAGATTTATTTAGAATAAGATATTATAATTGAACTAGTAAACTAAGAAATATTATGTAATTTGATTGTTCTGTGAGTTTGTAACAATAATAATAAATAGTAATAGTAATAGTACGTAACGTGACAGAATTAGTAGTAGTAGTAGTAATAACAATAAGGAAAAATTGACATGAATAATCCCAACTATGACCGTTCCGCTTAGAATAATCTCAATTATGAGTTATTCTTTAATAATCCAAAGTATTAGGGATATCTTTTCAAAATATTCTAAACTTTATTTGTCTTACCTTCAACGATCCATTTTGGGACTATTATACATAGTAGAATTAATAGTTTGGATTATTCTAGAATAACCCATATATTGGATTATTTAGAGATGAATTGTCATAGTTGGAATTATTCTAGTCAATTTTCCTAATAATAACAATGATACAAAAAACAATATTAATGGTAATATTAGTAATAATATCAATACGAATTACATTATATCAACGTTTGACATAGATCAATATATTAGATCAATCAATACATACATTAGACCAATATGGGATAGTTAAGATCAAGGTATTAGATCAATGAATAAGATAGTTAAGATCAATATGTTATATACTAGATCAATCAAATAGTTAATACATATGTATTGGTTCAATCATCAATATATTAATCTATATATTAATCTACTAGACCAATCATCGATATACTAACTCAATATATAAGATAGTTAAGATCAATTTATTAGATCAATCATCGATAATATTAAATCAATATATACGATAGTTAATATTAGTATACTGTATCAATCATCAATACGTTAGTGTATTAGACCAATCATCAATATGTGTAGGGTAGTTAAGCTCTATATAATGTATCAATTATACATATATTAGATCAGTCAATAAGATAATTAATATTTTTATATTATATCAGTCTTTAGTACATCAATCACTGATAGGTAAGACCAATGAGCAAGAATGTTACAATTAACGTATTAGATCAATTGTCAATACGATAGTTAAGATTAGTGTATTATAAATCATCAATATATTAGATTACTGTATACGATAGTAAAGATTAGTGCATCATGAGCCTGCACGAGTTAATTAGCTTGATTGTAATTACTAGTGTTAAGAGTTATATAGTATTAGTAGTAGTTTAGTAATAGTTATGTATTAGTGATAGTAACATATCTAATAATAGGTAATAACAATAGCAATAGTTTTAATAGTAATGGTTAGAGCATCCACGGTTTTAAGATATTTTATTCCACGGAAAAAGAGGTTTTATTGATACACCACTATAGTATTTGTTCAAAGATATATTTGGTAATAGTTATTTGTATAATCAGGTCATTTAGATGGATAAGAAGTGTAAAACATGTTTAGAACTAGTTTAACTACTAGGTACGTACTTACCAATCAACGCAATATATCACTTAGATGGGCTAGGATTAGTTTAAAGCTAGTTTTTGTAATATCTCATTGTAACCATTGTAAATTACGGTAATATATCATGACTAATAGGTACTTAAAGCAATACAACAATTAAGTAATACTTATTATTCATTCACCAGTTAAAATACAACAACATAAGTACATAACATAACATATTTTTTAAAAAATAGTAAAATTACAATAATATAAGAAGTTTATAAAGAAAACAAAACAAAAATACTAGATCAAAGCCTAACTCAAAAATGATATTGATTTTTTAATAAAATTAGTTCTAAGTAAATATGACCTAAAATACCACTACACAAAAATTTGGAAATAAGAACTAACTTAATGAAATTCCAAAATTCAAAATCAAAATTCAAAAGATGAAATCTAAAATTTCAACTCTCCTCCCCCCTATTTACCTCTAAAATCAACCCACCCCACTAATATAAAAAGCTAAAACCCTAACATACCTTTTCCCTCCCACCTCTTCATCCCCCAGCCCCTCACGGCCTCACCCTTTCTTTCACCTCCCTTTCTCTTTCTGTTAGCAATTTTGTTTCACTTTAACTGCTGAACTAGTAGAACCATGTCAAGTACACGTTTTTATGAAAATATTTATCATTCATTTAATTTTAAGAATTTTGAATGGTTAATTCACAATGAAAAAGAGATAAGTTTTACCTCTCGATGATTTTCGGTTGAAGATCTTGGTTGCAAGAGGCTCTCACTTTCTTCCGTTTTTATTTTTTATTTTAATTTTCGTTTTCACTTGAATTCTTCTGGGCTTTGATTAAATTTCTATGTTTTTTTTTTAATTTCTTTTTTCTCGGTATATTTTCGTCTTCTAATTATTCTGTTTTTTAATAATTGTTTGGTTTTTTATATAGATTTCGTTGTTTATTTCAAGACTCCTCTGTTATGATTATGGAGTATCTGGTTCTTATTTTTTTGGTTCTTTAATCTATGCTGATTCTTTTTTTTAGGGTTTGAAGATCTTTGTTTTGTCTTTCAAATTATCTACTACATTTGATTTGGTTTGTCCATAGTTATTAATTTCGTTTATCTGATTCATTTGACCTCCATACCAAGAAAATTGTTGGATTAAAAAAAATTAAAGGAATAAGTGATAAACACTTTATTGTCTGTGTAACCTGCCAAGAGGAAAATTGAGTCTCTGGAAATTTGGATACATTGACATGGAAGTGTCTAGATGAAAATAAAAAATATTAAATAGAATGGATGTTTGAGTATCAGTAGGAAATTAAGGAAGGAAGGTGTTGCTAAAAAAATGGAAGAAGGTAATTGCACTTTTTAAATTATTTTTGATGCTTTTAGGTCAATTCAACTTCTAGTAATAGGCCAGATAACTTCATAAAAATGGAGGGTGGAGAAGTAAGTACAAATGCACAATGACTATAGTGTTATGGTAGAAAATTAGAAAAACCTTCCTATTTTAACCGTTTCAAAACAATTAAGAGTTTTTTCATTTTTTCAATAAGTGGAAGCTGAATTGGGACTAAATTGAATTGGAATTAAACCTTAAATGATTGATAAAAGTAAAATTTTAAGTAAATTTACTGTAGTAACTAGTAAATATCTAAATAAAGTAATGTAACCTTAAATAAATAAAGGATCTTATTGTTGTACGTGTGTCAATAAACAATTGCTTAGGAGTATTAATTAATATTCAATTAAATTTAAAATAGTATTAATGTTGTGTGTAAATTGATGTAATTAATACTTATGTTAATCTAATATTTTCAACTTTATACTATCTAATGTCTTTTATCTTTTGTCTTAATAAAGTTAAAAAACGAATAAAGTAAGAATGAGTTAGAATATAAAACTATAAACTTGAATTAGCTAAGAAATTCAAAAACTATTAAAAATGAGTATTGACAACACTATATCAAGTTAAAAAATAAGTTCGTGTTTAATTAGATTGTCTTGGATTATAGAAGACTGGATTAAGAATAAGTTGAGTCTAATTGTATCAGATTGTATTAGGTTGGGTCAATAATGGATTAACAAGAATAAGCTGAGTCTAATCGGATACTAGTAGATAGGATTGAGTCAGTTCAGGTTGTATTGGATTGTATCAGTTCGAGTCAACAATTGATCATATGAAAATAAGCCGAGTCTAATCGAGAAACGACAGACCAGAACAAATCTATTCAGGTTGTATCGGATAGTATTGGGTCGGGTTAATAACGGATCGGGTGAGAATAAGTCGGATCTGGTCGGGTAAACGTCGGATCCCAACGGGTATCGGATAAGTTTCGGGTCGGATGCCGGTCGGATTCGGATATTATAATATCGGGTATAATCGGTTCCGGGTAGACAACAGGTCGAATATCGGTCGGATACGAGTCGGATCATAGCGGGTTAAGCCAATATCGGGTAACAGTCGGGTCGGATGACGGTCGGGTTACGGATACATGCCAACTCGGATCGAACCAGATCGGATTATAGTCGAACCAAATCGGATTATCGGGTCGGATCAGTTTTTGACACCTCTAATCACACTAGCATAAATTGTCTTCGGTATATATAAACTTTCTTATATACTACATGCCAAAATTGGCAAAATGTCTTCATGTTCTATGTTTACATTGTCTCAGTGGCTAATTAGTAAATTAAGTTATTAGAGCATGCCAATTCGGTGACTAAATAGAAAATTAAATTTTTAGAGCATGCCAAACTACCATTTCGGGTACCAATTAGTAGAATAATTTTCATTATATTATGGGTTTTTATTGCCGTCGTTTACATTTATCGAATTGTCGTCGTGATGCATCATAACAATGTTTTAGTTTTTCACTGTAATTAGTTTTTTTAGACCCGTGCAAAAATACACGGGAAAGTTTTTTTGTAAATAGATTTTGATTTATTATTTAAGAGATCGTAAGATTACAAACTAAATTGAAGATGAATAATGTAAATTGATCTAATAAAAAAATTAATCAAGTTAAGAATATAAATAGACACAAACAATAATTTTGGTTCATTATATATAACATTTTCACAATATATAAGATAAGGTCGAATAAGGATTAATTAAATTCAACCGGTTTTACAAACTATTTTCAATACAGTGTCGGTTTATTATAATAATAACTCTTCTTGCATATTCAAAAACTCTTCGGGAGTTTTGTTAACCAACTCACGAACTACCCTGTCATATAAAATAAGACAATCATTCTTTGTTCCGTCAGACACAATAATCTTCAACCTAGATCTTTTGTGATAAAAAAAATTATCTAAAGTTATGAGGAGTATTTTGTACATTGAAAGTTTCAAAAAAGTAATGCAAATAGATAGTTACTAAGATTGGTTCTCTTAACAATGTATCTATCTTTTGGACAAATTTGTCTTTGCCATCTTTAATAACTTTAGTAGCACATCTTATATAAGCTTGATACCACCACCCAAAATCAAAAATCAATGTCCACTATAGTTGCCAAACAAATAACTTTCCCATTTAATTAGTTTTTTTTTTGTAATTTTAAAGTCATAAATTTAACTGATACCTTTGAATTTTCATATATTTCGCTAAGGCAACTAATTTCGGGATCATCTCGTAAGCAAAAATTTGAATGCCAACTAAACGGGGTATAAAATCATTTTTTACTTCTTGGCTATAAAGCTCCCTCGTTTCGCAAACAATAAACAAACGCGCGACAAATCTCATATTTGTCACATATATATCACCTATTTAAGTAAGGGATAACTATTATTGTATTTAAACAAAACGGTAGTATATTCAATCAGAATATTATACACATTAGACGATGATTTTATGGCAAAAGGATAGGTTATATGCTGATTGTACCTTTTGTTAACTTGTCATCAATACTTCCCACTTCATTAGGAGTGACATAGTCATTCCTTTCCCATACACGTATTATTCGAACCCTTATGGTGTAAAATTTCTTCTCTGCTTATTTCATCTATACTGATTATTTGACATAGACGATCCATTGTAGATTTATTTTGAAAGAACTTAAATATGATTCTTGTAAAGTTGGGAAAATGCAAAACAAATTTGTTAAAAATATTATCATATTTATACATAATATTAAGTAGGTAGTGACTTAATTAAAGGAAAAAACTTCAAATAAGGAAATCCGAAAAATTACGGAAAATTTGTAAAAGTAAAATAACAAAAAAGATAGCATGTTCATATAAAATTTCAGAAAATAATATGGATATTATGTTCTTCTAAAAAATTAGATTATCTTAATTGCATTTAGTAGTCTTAATCTATTAGACACTCCTAAAATCTTCCTTAATTAAAGGAAAAAAATTTAAATAAGGAAATCCTAAAAGGTGACATGTAGCATTGACAAATATGGTGATTATTATGGTGATTTTTTTGTAGGAGAATCGTTAAATATGGATATTAACTATTAAGTAGTGAAAAGTCAGATTATCTTAATTGTATTTAATAGTCCTAATCTATTGGATACTCCTAAAATCTTCAATAAGTAAAGGAAAAAACTTGAAATAAGGAAATCCTAAAACGTATAATAATAAATTGACAGATATGGTGATTTTTTAAGTGATTTTTTGTATGGGAATCTTTATTTATGTTTTTTTTAGAATTATTATTTATGGTGATTTATCTTATTACTACATAATTTATGAGAAACTTTATTTTGTGTGTGTTGCATTGTACTCCCTCCATTTTTTTAATATGCACATTTCTCCATTTTGGGGTGTTTTTTCTTAATTGGTACATTTCTACCTTTTGCCATAAATGGAAGGTTGGCCCACCTAATTATTACACTTCTCTCCTACTTTTTCTTTCCTTCTCTCTACCTTTTTCACTTTTTCCTTACTTTTACTAACCTTCTCTCATACTTTTAACTTAAAATTAGGCGGTATCTTATAAGACGAGCTGCCTCTAGTAAAAATTAAACTCTTAGAAGACTCTCTCCTTTCCAATCGAGTCTTGTTTGATACCAAAATCATCTACCAGTTGAGTTTTCTTCTCTCCGTGATGCAAGTCCTTGTTCTTATAAATGTGACATCACACTAGCATAAATTGTCTTCGGTATATATAAACTTTCTTATATACTACATGCCAAAATTGGCAAAATGTCTTCATGTTCTATGTTTACATTGTCTCAGTGGCTAATTAGTAAATTAAGTTATTAGAGCATGCCAATTCGGTGACTAAATAGAAAATTAAATTTTTAGAGCATGCCAAACTACCATTTCGGGTACCAATTAGTAGAATAATTTTCATTATATTATGGGTTTTTATTGCCGTCGTTTTCATTTATCGAATTGTCGTCGTGATGCATCATAACAATGTTTTAGTTTTTCACTCTAATGATGACATGCGTTCTTATACATGCTATTTTCTCTAAATTTATTTTTTTCATTTTCTTAAATTTATTTGGTAAGATGATCCATTCGTACATAGCATGTATAAGTTATAACCTTCATAAGTTATTAAAAATCGGAAATGCTAAATGTAAAATCTAGATGTGTCGTAAAAATCGTAATTTTAAAACGTTTTAGATTCTTTACATCATTATATGCCTCAGTTTTCACCAGGAGAGTTTTCTCGCCTAATTTCCAATACAATATTCATCTCGTGCATCGTTCCTTATTAATTTTTTTGACAAGTTAATGCATACGTACTCAGCAAGACAACAACAAGCTAAGCCAACAATTGGTGTTATTCTTCTCAACATATAGGTCATCTCATCTGTCTAATAGGTGAAGCATTAACTATTCGTTGTGGACTACTTAGAAAGTGATACCCGTAAAATAAGCAGTGGAAATCGTTAGTGGGTGTGATACATTTAGAAATTCCTTCGAGTAACATAAGTTATGCGTCAACAAATGTGAAAAGTCAAATTGGATGACGTTATAATAATAGAGAGAATATATATAGTAACAATTAAAAAGTATAATCAAAAGGGTTGTTCAAGTTTGATAGATTTTTGCACCCGAAAAATTGAATGTAATAGAGTACTAAAAAGTTACCCAAAATGGTCAATAAAGGTTTGGTGCACGCATAAATGACCTCCTACAATCAGATCATTCGACAAGGGAAGGGAGATCGAGGTGACCAAGGGTGGAATGAAAGGTGACACCAGTCGAGGAAGAGACTGACGCGTAGTCACATATAGATTGATTATAATTTTGTACGTGAACATGTCACTCATGGACATTGTTCTTCAATTTGTTCCCATTAAGTTAATACACTTAGATGACATCTTTCTAATTTAAAGTCAAATTTGCATGTGGTTTTTTTCCCTTGTAGATATTGAGGAGGTGTTATAATGTATTAAGGGTATAATTATAAATCGACTGGTTAAATCGGTAAATATATCATATATCATATATCATATAATATATATGTATATATATATTGCTTCCACTGTACTCTAATCTTTTTTATGTTTTAATTTGTATTACAAGGGTTTTTGACGTGGGAGTAAAAGGACGTCCTATTCACGAATTGTACAAGGGCCCACTTTCAGATACGCACTCCTTTCTACCTTGGCCAAGCTTCACTATATATATAGTTGACACACCCGTCCCTGGGGCAGGGCAGGCGGGGCGGCCGCCCTAGGCCCACGGAAGGAAATGCCCAATTATGAGTTTTTCATCAGACCAAAAATAAAAATTGTGATATGCATTCAATATCAATCTAACTTACGTAGCCCAGTGGTATTAGATGGAATGTTTATGTAAGGAATTCAGGTTCAAATCCCGTTGAAGCTGCTTTCTCTCTTCATTACCATTTTCCATCTTTTAAGTATTAAGCTTTATTTTAAATATCTTTTCCGTCCTGTATTGCTCTTCATTTCCATTTTCTATCTTTTAAGTTGTTTTAAGCTTTATTTTCAATATCTTTTCCTTCCCGTTGAAGTTTCCTTTATTTTTTTTTTGGGGTTAATGCCTTTGTTTTCATTTTTTCTCTTTGAGTTTAAAGCTTTATTATTTGTTTCCATTTTTTCATTTTTCGTTTTTTAAGATACAAGGAGAGCCTTGTGGAACCCGTTTCTCAAGGGTGATTCCATTTTTTTTCCTTCTTATGGTTAAACGTTTATTGTTTTTTCACCAACAAAGTGTTAATGCCTAATTTTATTTGAAACAAATATAACTTTGCTTTTCATATCAAACTTGATTATATCCAAGAAATGAATGCTTAGTAAAAGATTAAGAATCGAGATATAATTTTGGTAATATGAAGATTATTAATCATAATATTATAATAACTCGATAGGTGAAACGCATAACCGTATAAAAAAGGAGATGTAGTATTTTATTATATAAATTATACAAAAACTTATTAATAAATCGTATTACTCTATATTGTTTTTGCATGAAATTGGAATTTGTATGACCGGAAAATATCTTTTGTTCAGTGCAATAAAACAATTTTAAAATTCATATGAATAAAGGGCCTTTAACCGTTATTTCGCCCTCGGCCCTAAAAATATCAGAAACGGCCCTGATAGTTGAGTGTTGGTTATTATTGCATGTTCCATACTTCTGCTTCAGTGCTATATTTGAGATGAAACCTTTGAAAATGACTTAAATATCATCCAATAACCGTTCCTTTTATGAATAGATTGAATAATCATTCTTTGATTAGCAACCTGGAGCCAAGAATGTGTTGACTAGTTGGTTGGCTTCGTTGTTCTCCACAGATTAGGCTTAAATATCCTTGGTCTAAACCTATTATTCGTCCTTCAAAGGTTGAATTGAAAATTTACATAACAATAATTAACCTATATCATAATATCATTACCATCCAATCAGACCCGTCTAAGGCCATGTGAAGAGTGAGCAACCGCACAAGGTCTCAAAATTTTTCGCCCAAAGTAAAAAAAAAAACTAATTACTGCATCTATTGAAATTTTGATTTTGATATCAATATAATGACCTTTTTTTAACATTATGGGGCCTCATATTTATTTTCGCACAGGGTCCCCAAATTGTACAAAACGGCCATACATTTTTTTTGGTAAGGAGAAGTGGCCCAGACCCCGCTCGGGTCCTATTAGACCAGACACTTGAGAGTAGGGGGAAAGGTAAGGGAAATATCTACACTCAAAATGCCCCTAGTGGGGATTGAACCCCCAACCTTGAGGTTGGAAGGGTACAATCCTTTCCACTACACCAAATACTACTTGGTTACAAAACGGCTATACATGGCTGCATCCAATATCCATCTAAATTATTATACCTCCTAATTATATGGGAACAGACACAACCACCCATATACACAATACACTACCCCAAAAGCACAAAATGAAAAGGCTAAGATGACCTAATAAAAAAACACCAACAAATATATCTATATATATATATATATATATATATATAAAAGTAGGTTTGACCCCATAATAAAGGACAAGATGACCTAATAAAATACTTTGTAGAGTATTATTGTATTGAATATAGATCTATAATCTAATACGAGTACTTATCATTGTTGGGATCTCCTGCTACATCCAAATTGTGTCATTAATTTTTTATTTAGAAAACAGAAAAGAAACTCGAGAAAGGAACTATCGGCAACAATAATTGTGGAGGTAGCTGTCAGCTGTATGGGTAGCTACCAGCTGTAGTGGTAGCTGTGAGTTATTAGCTGTCAAAGTAACTGCGTAAAATATTAGTGTTCAGTAAAAAGTAGCGGTTGGAGTAGCTGTTAACAAATATTTTCTTTACTATTTATTAAAAACTTTATTATATATTTTCAACCACTACCTCTACCTTCGACCACTACTTTTTTTAGCTTTTCACAACCATTACCTAAACTCTACCTCTACCTCTAAAAGCTACCTCTACCACTACCTTGCCAAACATTTAAATTAACAAAATAAAAATTTGACCCCTACTTTAACCACTACCACTACCTCTACCGCTACTTGCCAAACACGCCCGTAGTCAAACTGCTAAGAAGTAAGAGCATATGAGAGCCAGATAGGGGGTTAAAAAACGTGAAACTGATATACTGAAATATTTTTACTTTTACTGTTGAAGTAATGGTTGACTAAACGTTCTGCTCTTCTAATTATTTGTACCAACCTCTCAATTTTTAAAAATATTATCAGAAAAATTAATTCATAGGTTTTGTTATTCATAGTGGTTAAGTCTATGTATGAATATTAAAAAATTTATACAAAATATTATTAATTTGGAAAATTATTGGCAAATCACTCATCAATTGGATAATTAGTGTTAGTCTTTAGTTGTTTTTACTAGTTTACGGAATTGAAGTATTAAATGCTTATACATAATACTTAGGGTCTATTCTGTTCAGCTTATTTTCAGTTTAGTTTAGTTCACTTCAGTTCAACTCTAATAAGTTCAGTTCAGTTCAGCTCCAATAAGTTCAATTCAGTTCTGTTCAGTTTAGTTCAGCTCTAATAAGTTCAGTTCAGTTCAGCTCCATTATGTTCTGTTCAGTTCAGTTCAGCTCCATTCATTATTTAACCATTTTGTTTAATATTATTATTATTATTGGTCTAATTTATTTTACTTAATATATATATATATATATATATATATATATATATTATCATAATACCTCTACTTATTATTATTGCTATTATTCTTATGTCTGAGCATAATTTGGGTTGATGTGTGGTTTAACCATATTTCATCTCAATACGAGTATTCTAATATACAATTGATGCTTTATTTTACCGACTAAATATTCACTATCGTCATACAAATAAGTTTCAAAAAGCTAGAAGATAAAAAATTACAAAGTTGCGAAAAATATTGAAGTACTATTTAAGTTACAACATCGTCATACGTTGAATATTAAAGCTACTTTCGCGGTTTGCGGTGGAGTTTGGTTTATAAATATTATAAATCAACCCACCACAAATTGTGGTTTGGTTATAAGCACAAACTAACCTATGTTTTAAGCTAATTATTATTCTAATAGTAATATTAATTTACTTCTTAGACATTATCGTTATTATACAATCATCATCAACTATTAATATATTAATAATACTACTAATAGTAATTAATCATTATTAATTATTATTATTATTAGTAATTATTATTTTTAAAATTAATTTATCATTATTACTATTATTTATTTATTTATTTATAACTATCATTTTATAACATCAAAAAAAAGATTATCATTATTCATTAATTATTATTCTAAATTATCAATTATTATTACTTTTAAGTATAATTATTATTTAATATTCATAATTATTATTTATATATTTATTTCAATTCAGTTCAGTTCAGCTCAGCTCCAATAAGTTCAGTTCAGTTCAGCTCCAATAAGTTCAGTTCAGTTCAGCTTTAATAAATTCAGTTCAGTTCAGTTCACTATTAGGGTTACCTTCTCAAGATAATACAAACTTTATTTTTCTTGCTTTTGATGATCCATTTTGGGACTACTATACCTAGTAGAATTAGGAGTTTCGATTTTTTTGAGAAGGCACCACCAATAGTTTGGATTATTCAAGAATAACACATAGTTGGGATGATTTCGAGCAAAACGGTCATAGTTCAATTATTCCACTCCTTTTTTCCTATTTTTTATCATTCAATAAATGGTGATAGCATTTTCTCGAGTTCAATGCTCTAACGGGACGTTTGTTTGGAGGGATGAGTATTAGAGGGATCAAATGGTGGGAACGGATGGGGATTTAATTTGTTGGAAATTCGTTAGATGCATTGTTTGGTATATCATGAGAACATAATGAGGATTAAATATGCTTTTAACTAAAAGGGTAATCCCACAGATAATACATGTCCCTCTTCAGATATTATTTTGGTGGGATAAGGAATGTTTTAATCCCCGTCCCCATCCCACAAATAATCCTATGACTTAAAAACAGACAAGGGAATTGCTTAGTTGAGGATTAATCTCTATTATATAAGTGAAGAGGTGGGGGTGGACATCAAAAAGAAAAAAAAGGAAAAATAAATAAAATAAATCAATGAGTTTATTAAGTAATTAAGTTTTATTTCCAAATTTAGCCATCAAATTTTTAATAAAAGATGTTCAAAACTTCTAACTAAAATATCTAAAAACCTACAAAGTAAAAACAATTTTAAAAAATATCAACGATTATATTTTTTTGAGATCTATAGATAGACACCCACTTTGCTATACTTTTATATACTTTTGAATTATTTTATTTTGAAATACATGAGTAATTGATTATTCATGAGTGAAGGCACATTTGATCAAATTGATCCTAATAAAGTATTTTAGCATGACTCAGAAATATGATAAAGTATTTTCAAGTACTTTTGAATTTTTTCTCATTTAGACAATGATCAAAAAATACCTTACCGGATACTATATAACAAAAGTTGTAGTTGATGGTGAGGAGTAAGGGATGTTTTCAAAGAAAAATGAGCCAAAATGAATTTAGCTTGAAAATAAAATATTTTGTGTACCTTCATATTTTATCATGTTACAGTAGCAAAACACACATCGTATGCAAATAAAATTTGGATTTTTTTTGTTCAAAACCACCTAAATTTCTCACGTTTTTAGAAACTCCCACCTTAATGAATATTTCTTTTAAATTTCCACTTTATCATTTCCAATTTTATTAGAAACTCCCACCATTTAATGATTTTTGTTAAATTTCGTTAACAAAAACGTGAAGTGGGTCCCACATATGCATTTTATTATTAGTTTACGCTGAAAATGTAGTCAATTTCATAAATTTACGGGCAAATCCTCAACAAATTTAGAACAAATTTGGAACAATTTGTTCCAAATTACAACTATTTGGAAAGAATTGCAACAATTTTAAGTTATAAGTGGGACCCACTTCACGTTTTTGTTAACGGAATTTAACAAAAATCATTAAGTGGTGGGAGTTTCTAATAAAATTGTAAATGATAAAGTGAAAATTTAAAAGAAATATTCATTAAGGTGGGAGAGTCTAAAAACATGAAAATTTTAAGTGGTAAGATGCGACTATCCATAAAATTATCTACTGTAGATTATAAAATTTCATAATAAAATTGTTGTCGCACGCATCGCGTGCATAGAAATCTAGTAATCCCTATCCTCTCTCCTGATCCCTCTATGCAAACGCCTCGTAAGGTTTAAGTAGCATGTAGCCCGAATATATCAGGAGGAAAAATTATACAGGAAATCACTTCTAAAAATTAATTAATTATGATCAAACCACAGTCCACAGAGTAGTGTTTAGATCCTAATATGGCTGGACAAGAGCCAAGCCCCATAAAAGGTCGGCATATTAGGCTTATAATTTGCAAAGTTCGAGCTCAAGTTCGATTTGGACAGTAAAAGTGAGATTGAGCTTAGTTCAAATGTTAGAATTGGTGCTCAAGTTTGAGTTGGGTTTGATAAACAAACGAAATTTACTTTTAGTCGAGCCTAGTTAATACTTTCAATTATATATAATAATTTATTAATTTGAGGCTAACTAGATATAATTAATTAGAAAAACGTGCTCACTACTCAGCAATCATATTCATATAAAGTGGACCAAATAATTAAGTGTAAATAATTTTAAATCAAATTTAACAATTCGAACAGTTCGCAGACTTACTAGCTGAATATAATATTGTTGGATTCGGTTCGTTAAGTACTCGAACAATCTTTTTGAGCTTGAATTCGTCTCTTTAACCAACAAAAAGAACTGTTCGCAAACTGTTTTGCTCTATCCACCCTTACATCCTACCATATGAAGAAAAGATCACGAGTAATCAACTAATTATGTTCAAACTTATAGTTTAGGATACACCCTTGAGAGAAAGGTGTCCAAAATTTTTTCCAAAAATATTTATGTTCAAACTTATTTTTGCTAATATTAATAAACATGATTTTATTGATCTTATCTTTATTAAATTCAACTAACCTTATTTTATCGAATAAGATATGTTTGTTACAAAAAAAAACCTAAAAAATAATAAGATAAACAATAAAAAACATTAAAATAATAGGAAAAGAGCATGCAAACTTAACAAAAACGAGGTGGGAATCGGAAATCAGTTAAATTTAGGATTACGAAGCTGGATAGAAGCCGAAAAAAAGTACAAAATATAGAATATACTTTTCCAGTAAAAGATACCTTCCTGTTTCTCCTTTTCAACAGTAACTTTTTTATTAATTTCTTAACAGTAACTTTTTTTAATTTTTTACAGTATTGAGTTTTTTTTTAACCTTTCCGAGAGCGTATGAAATTGTGAATTAGAAGTAGAAAAGTCAAAAGATGGGACCCACCCTAACCTATCGATGCATTTAAATACCCACCTCTACTCTCCTCTCTTCCTCACTCTTTTCTGTTTTTCTCTTCATTATTAATATCTCTATGAATAAAAGATCATAAGAACGAGTGATATTGCTGTTGTGCTTCTAATTTCGCAGTGAAATACAACCAAGTGGTGTCAAATTTAAAGGTGCGTTTTTTGTGAATTTATATAGTTTAGAATCAAGATTGTGTATGGTATGTATTTAATAGTGTATATTCGTTTCATGTATTGAGTTTTGAATTTGTTGTCAAATTAGATGATTTTATTTCGATATTAAGTTGGGAATTAATTGTTAGGTCTCATAGAAAAATAAAAATTGAATCTTGAGTCTTAATTGTTGTCAAGTATAAAGTGCTGTGTTGAAAAAACTCTAGTTTTTTAATGGTTGAATTTTCAATCTTTAAAATTTAGGGAGAGGTAATTATTGGTTGTATAGTTGACCAAAGTCGATGAATAATTATTGGAAAATTATAGAATACCAGATGAATGACGATTAAAATTTCAAAAACAAGACGAATGACGAATAAATACAGTAATTTTGATTTTATTAGAGCTAATTATTACTTTCTCCGTCAGTATTCTTATCACTTTATTATTTTATACTTCACATATTTAAGAAGTGGGAAGAACATTATGAAGTTAGATAGTATTTTTGTTAGTGTATTCTTTGGATTTGGCTTATGCATGGAATCTCTCAAAAGTTATTTGGGAGTTTTCCTCGGACTTCCATTCCATCAATTTTGGAAGTCAGTAGTGCCTTAGTGGGGTGTGTTTTCACCTTTATCTGTGGGCTATTTTTTTTGGCTGATTCCTTTTCTAGTTTTGTCTTTTACCTCTTCATTTTGTAGGGTGTTAAACAATTTATCATATTCAATTTTAGTTAGCTAGAATTTCGTCTTCTAATGGTTAAAATTAAAGGTTTTTAACAATTATTGAGATATTAGTTATATGTGGTTTATATAAGATAAGGATTTGTTAGATAACGTCAAATTATCACTACTTCATTGACCTTTCTGTTAACATTGTCTCATCTTTTTTTAAAAAATATAGTTTATGGTTTTTGAAAGTTTGATAGCAATGTTCACTCATACAAATTATAAAATAGAGACATATTCGATAAAACTCGATTGATAACTTGTTAAAAAAATCAAGTTGAAACAACAAAAAAAGCGGAGTATACATAAACAAAAGCAGTTAGACATGTGACATAACTTTGTCACTACTATTAAGAGAAAAAGGGTCGTTGTCTTTGATTATTCAGCACCATGACCCCAGGTTTCAACCTCTTTGAATATTTTAGCCCTATTTTTGTGTATCATTCAACTATACATCAATAACAAAGAAACTCCAAGCAACATGTTGCATCATAGTACTTGCTTGACTAATCCACGTTGATTTCTACTAATTTTGGATTTAAGAAATATTACGTCACTAATAATGTGTTGTATGTTGTTATTCTTTTCTATATGATTACAATAATTAAAGAAAAATCTTATAATTGACCCTCCCCTGTTTTTTCTACAGTTTCAGGTGTGACATAAAATAGTGAAAAATGGCACAAGATCAGCTGAAAGTGCTAAATGCACTAGATGTTGCAAAAACACAATGGTATCATTTCACTGCAATCCTCATTGCTGGCATGGGTTTCTTCACTGATGCTTATGATCTCTTTAGTATTTCCTTAGTCACAAAGCTCCTAGGTCGGATATACTACACGGAGGCGGGTTCACTTAAGCCAGGGACTTTACCTCCCAATGTCTCTGCTGCTGTCAATGGTGTCGCCTTCTGTGGAACCCTCTCGGGCCAGCTCTTCTTTGGGTGGCTCGGAGACAAAATGGGTCGGAAAAAGGTGTATGGTATGACCCTTATGATGATGGTTTTATGTTCCTTTGCTTCAGGACTTTCGTTTGGGCATGAAGCTAAGGGTGTCATGGCATGCCTTTGTTTCTTTCGGTTTTGGCTTGGGTTTGGTATCGGAGGAGATTATCCGCTTTCTGCCACTATTATGTCCGAGTACTCCAACAAGAAAACTCGGGGAGCCTTCATTGCTGCGGTTTTTGCTATGCAAGGGTTTGGGAATTTGACCGGTGGCATTGTTGCTCTCATTGTTTCGGCTTCTTTCAAGGCTGCGTTCCCTGCTCCTTCCTATGAGGTCAATCCAGCCGCCTCATTGATTCCACAAGCTGATTACGTTTGGAGGATCGTCCTCATGGCTGGTGCTCTCCCTGCCTTGCTGACATATTATTGGCGTATGAAGATGCCTGAAACCGCTCGTTATACTGCTCTAGTTGCCAATAATGCAAAACAGGCTGCCTCTGACATGTCCAAGGTAAATGTTATCCAAACTTTTCTTTTTCTTGAATTTTTCTTTTTATTCACCTTAGTTTTAACTTGCTTTATAATTCATTAGAGCTGATTATTTATTGATTCATTTGAATTTAGTCTTAGCTTCAATTGCTTTTTTTTTTTTCCTGAAACTTGACTAAGAGAACGCACCTCTGATCGACATGATAATGGGTTATTAGAGTCATACACTATGTACTAATGTCTGTACCAATTTGAAAAAGGCTACAAAATCACAAATAGGTACTACATATCAACGTGAACATATCTATATTATGAACAATATAAATTCTTACACTAACTGACACTATGCAGTAGAATGTTCCAAGTAAATTGAAAAAGACTTGGTATTTCTCATACTACTCAAATTAAGATGCTTTTATCATATGTGTCAATTACAAGGTTATGTCGTTTACTAGGAACTAAAATTTGTTTTGTTTGAAGGTGTTACAAGTTGATATCCAAGAAGATCAACAAAAGGCAACAGAACAGGCGGAAAGGAGTAAAAAGCAGTTTGGTTTGTTCTCCAAACAATTCTTAAAACGACACGGTCTTCACTTGCTCGGAACCACCACCTGCTGGTTCTTGTTAGATATCGCGTTTTACAGCAACAATCTCTTCCAAAAGGACATCTTCACTTCAGTAGGTTGGCTACCAAAACCCCAGACAATGAGTGCTCTTCAAGAGGTTTATATGGTGGCTAGAGCCCAAACCCTGATTTCCCTTTGTGGGACTGTTCCAGGCTATTGGTTCACCGTAGCCTTCATCGATGTGGTGGGTCGTTTTGCTATTCAATTAATGGGTTTTTTCTTTATGACCGCATTCATGTTTGGACTTGCTATCCCATACCATCATTGGACCACCCCAGGGAACCACATTGGTTTCGTAGTCATGTATGGTTTAACCTTCTTTTTTGCCAACTTTGGGCCAAATGCTACTACTTTCGTGGTGCCAGCCGAGATCTTCCCAGCTCGTTTGAGGTCTACTTGTCATGGGATTTCATCTGCAGCAGGGAAAGCCGGGGCTATCATTGGAGCATTCGGGTTTTTGTACTTGGCCCAACCCACAGATAAATCTAAGGTTGATGCAGGATATCCTCCAGGTATTGGAGTCAGAAATTCACTTATGATATTGGGTGGAATTTGTGCACTTGGATTCTTCTGCACCTTCCTCGTGCCAGAAGCAAATGGGAAATCTTTGGAAGAAATGTCGGGCGAGAACGAGGATGAAACTGAAGAGTATCAGGTTTCTTCAATTGATAACAGAACACTTCCAGTTTAAATAAATAATTTTTTGACACCTTTTATTTTATGTTATTAGATTAGATAGTACATTGTTCTCTTAATCCTCCTTTTTTTGATGTGCTTATGCTAGCAATTGTTGCTCCATACGGAAGTGCCTCTGTCTTCAAAATAAGCACTTTTAGGTGAGGTTGCTGTAGCTAGTTAATGGTTAAAGATTTTGGATTTTGCTTTCCATTAAGGAGTTTAGGTTAATTTTACCTATTATTACTCAATTGTGCAGTTTAAGTTTCTTATAACCTCATGTATTATTAAGTGCTTAATTTTGTTTTTGAAAGGTTGATTTTATTAACCTGATTTCTCTTTACCAAAATTTATAATAAGAGTCAATATATATTGTTTTTGGAGCATTGAATAAATGTCATGTAGATGGCCTTTCCAGTGTATATTCAACTTACAAAAATAAGTTTGAGTGTTGCTATCTCATTTTTTTTAGTTTCATTGACAAGTTTTAGGTATTTAAATAAGTTTAAAATAACAAAACGAAACGAAAAACACAATGTCAAAAAGTTTAAGGAAGATTAAAGAAAAAAATCAAATGAGACATTGAAGTCAGCAAGAACAGAAACTCGTTCCTGTATGGTATTCCAAAGGGAGGGAGTTATATTATTAGCTAGAAGTAGAATGTAAAGAATTGGAAAAATAATAAGGAGGATAAATCGAAGTTTCTAATATCATTTTACATTAATGCAAAAAAAAAAATGCGTATTAATTTTTGTTTCCTTCTGGAAAAATGTCTGCGATTATATATATATTTTTGGTAAGGAGAAATGGCTCGGACCCCGCTCGGGTCCTATTGGGCCATGCACTTGAGAGTAAGGGGAAGGGTAAGGGAAATTTCTACCCTCAAAGTGCACCTAGTGGGAATTGAACCCCAACCTTGAGGTTGGAAGGGTACAATCCTTTCCACTATACCAAGTAGTACTTGGTTGTCTGCGATTATATAGAACATCACTAAATTTTAATACTAATTGGCACCTCCTCCTTTGGAATATACAATTTTTGGTGTAACCGAATTATTTGCCCTAAATACACAAAATTTAATACTAACTGGCATTTGGCTATAGTAAAATCTATGGTAGAATGTAGAATGTTCAAATATATTAGGAAAATTTGTCAGGAATAAGTCATCATCTGCGTTGACCGCTTTAACAAGTCTACCTTCATTTATTCCATTAACAAGTCAACCTTGTAGCCACTCCGCTTTTAACAAGTTTCTTTACCGGTTACCTAGTGTTAACTTGTTAGTTTAAGTCACTGGTCCACGTGTCTTATTCTCATTAATTTAAAATAATTAATTCTTTTTTTTAAAAAGTAATTTCTCTCTTCTCTCCCATCCTTTCTCTATGTCATCTTGCTTCCCTCAGCAATGGCCACTCCACATTTTATCTGAAACGCCACCCCACAACAATGGCCACTCCACGTCCTCTAGTTCCAACTCAATTAACTTGTTTAGAACTTCCACAACAATCTTCATCTTTTCCATCTCCATTACTTCATAACTCTCTCACACACTGATTTCTCCTCAAATTCCAGATTCTTTTGCCTCAACTCAACCTCTCTAACGACATCACTGATTTCTCTCTCCTTTTTCTCTAGTTCCTCCGCACGGCTCGTCGATGAAGCTTCAAACATGGCAAATGAACTCTGCAATATCCTCCATTGCTCGGAAAGAGAGAGAATGTAGGATGCTTGTGAATGGAAATTCTCAACGGTTTCATCGAGTTTGTTGATCACTAACCTTGAAACCTTCATGCTGCTTGAAGGTGAAGTTGCTGGCTCCGCCTTTGTTGACAAATGTGAAGGAATTTCAGGAATTTCATGAACCGCCCCAGCACCAAAGCTCCAGGAACCACCCCAAGACTGAATATATCACATTTGTCCGTGAATTTAGAAGTTTGATAATACTCTGGGGCTATATACCCAAGTGTTCCTGCTACATTCGAAGTTGACATATGGGTATTATCAACAGGCATTTCCTTTGCCAGTCCGAAATCTGTAATCCGAGGCTCCATGTCATCATCAAGAAGGAAACAGAGGAGAAAAAGATAGTTGTGAAAGCCACAACAATTATAAGAGGGGTTTCGAGAAGAGAGAAAGGGTTTTGGGTTTTGGGTTTTGGATTAACAGACATAGAAGCAAAAGATGGAGAGTTTGAAGATGATAAAGATCTGATTTTGAAAGGGTGAGAAAAGTGGGTTTTAAAGGAGATTGAAGAGATTGGTGTTGTGAAAGATGGGCGCTGGTTGCAAGTCGGTGAAGAAAATGGAAGGGGAGAGAGATCCTGTGGTGGAAGAGAGGGAGGAGGGTGGTTTTCGTGGGTTTTAGGGGTGTGGGTGGGGTGGGGTGATGGGTGATGACTGATTTTGGGGTGGGTGATGGGTGGGTGGGGGTTTTGTTTGTTTTGTTTTTTATTTTTTGAAATATATATTTTAAAACTTAAAATATTCAATAATAGAGTGACATGTTTCACTTTAACCTGTTCAAAAGGTTAATAAGAGCTGATAGCCGGTTTTAACTTGTTAAAAACGGAGTGGCTACAAGGTTGACTTGTTAATGGAATAAATGAAGGTAGACTTGTTAAAAGTGGTCAACGCAAAGGTTGACTTATTCCTGACAAATTTTCCAATATATTATGGTAGAAATCTTATAAATTTATGAAAGTAAAAGATAAATCATATACTACCTCCGTTCCAAGTGTATTGCAACTTTTACCTTATTTGGCAATTTCATATTAATTGCAACCTTTCTATTTTAACCACCAAAAAGATCACATGTGTAACCTTTTTCTCTCTTCATTACTTATTATCACATGATGCAAGTGGGAAAGATGGCCCACTTTTTTGCTTTTCTTAATAAATGTGTTAACCCCCTATGTTGCGATATACTTGGAACGGAGGTAGTATATACACCAACATATTTAAAAATGTAATATACTAGCTTCTAACCCGGGCAATGTCTGGAAGAGATCTTGTTATTTTTATACAATATTTTAAACTAACCCGCATTACTTCAAAGGGATCAAACTCATTCGAACTTAATATGTATCGTAATTTAAACTCAAGCATGCTTTTATTTTACCTAAACTTGATTGAATTTAAATTTTAGTTTGGATGATTTTTGGTATTTTATTGATTCGAGCCGACTTGATTATATTTCTATCCAATAATTTTTCATTGGGTTTTTTTACATGTCCCACTCGAGTGAGACTTTATTAGTATTAAGTAATATTGTTTTCTTAGTTAATTCTATTAGTTTAAAAGTGATAAAAATTCAATTGACATTGCATGTTACTTAGTATTAGATTTACTTAGGCCCTATTCTCCCAAGCTTATTTTCAGTTCAGTTCAATGCAGCTCTGGACAACACTTTTACTCTCACATATCACTATTTATTTCAATTCAGTTCAGTCCAGTTTAGTTCAACTATTTTATGGCGAAGAGAACATGTCCCTAAGCCTCATTGGATCTAAATTAAATTGTTCAGTTCAATTCAAATCATTTCAGCTCATTTGTGCCAAATAAAACATACCCTGAATAGGTAAATTTAATATTTTTTACAATCCCAGAAAAAACATATCATAAGTAGATCTTGATTCAAAGTATTTTTTGAGATAAATTTTACAGTGCAAAAATTATAATTTTTGAAGTTTTGAAATGAAAGTTATGACCAATTTTATAATTTCATATCAATAGTATTTTTAGATAAGGAATGTAATCCTTTATTTAGGATATAATTATTCTTTTTAATTATTGTTTATCAAAAAGATAAATTATAAATTTTATATACATAATGATGTGGACCTATAATTTTTTTGTTAATTAAAGTGTTTTTGTTAATTTTATCTTATATTAATTAATAAGTTGCACAAATGTCAAATGCAAAAGTTAATCCTTATAGCATCCAAAGAGTAATCAGGATTAATTAAAAAAATTTGTTGATTAAATTACTTTTTTGTTAATTAAATTTTTTATTAACTTATTTTATTAATTATTTGTATTTATATTTAATGACGTGGAGCGATATGATAGCTCATCCTGGGACAACTTTATTATCTAGAGTAAGAATATATTTGACATAGCTTTTTAAAGTCTTTTAGCAATCTATCATCATAATATTTCCTCGGTAGTAATTTCCATCTTAATTTGTACAATTAAGAGTAAGGTTCAAATATTATTAATAGTAAATATCTTGATTTATACCCCTCTGTTTTATAATGTTAGTCAATATTTCTTAGTCAATTTATGATCGATGTTGTTTCTGTCCAAGACAGCAACAGTGAATGTGGTGGTGGGTACTTGGTGGAATCGTGGCTCCCAAACGTCCTTCGTGGTGGTGGTTACCTGCAAAACAAGGAGAAACCTCGGGGGTGGTTCCGATGATCGCCTCTCCGATGCCTAAGTCAGTCCAAATTGAGCACAAGATCTCTAGTAGAGAGAAAATGAGTATCAAGTGCAAGTATTTTGTGAGTGTTTGATTGAACGTACCTTACCCATGCATGGGCATGGGTATTTATATGAGACATGGACTTGTAACTGACCTAGTAAAGTGAGTGGGCCTCTTTGAAAGTGGGCCAAGGTGGAACGAGGCCTTCATTAAACTCCAGCCTAAAGGCTATGTCCGGAGCGGTCTGCCTGAGGAGGTCCGCTCTGCTCCAGGCGCTCTGACGTGGAGTGGCAGGCTGCTGCCAGCTGGAGGTCTGCTAGGTAGACCCCATACAATTTGCCCCCCGGACCCAGTATTTGCAGATTGCAATATGCTGGGTGCATTTGTTTTTGATCTGGCGTTCTGCTCTTCGCAGAATGATACGTGGCTGTCTGTGAGTTGCTCTTCACAAACTCCAGAATGCTTCCATTTTTCCCGCCCATTTGGTTGGGGTGTTGAGCAAGGGTCATTAATTCATTTTGAATTGAATTGAATTGATGTGACTCTTTGGGTTCCCAAGGAATGTAATGATGATAAGTTGGTGCTGAGTGGACGAATTATGCCTATTTAAATGCTGAATCGACCTTTTGTGAAACTTTTCAGTTTCCTTTCCTTCGAACTCTTTGCTTTCAAACTTTCTTGTTGTTCTTCAAGAATTTCTTTTCGCCCTAGCCATTTTCGAGTGATTTCTCTTGATTATCATGGGATTTGTCTGCGTTTGGAGCTTAATTGGTACTGTTGCGTTTGTGGCTTTCGTCTTCTCTTCCTTGGCGTCTTCCGTTCTCCATCTAGGTAAACTCTTTTTCCCAGATCTACTTTTGGTTTTTTCCTTCTTGGATGGTTTTGATGTGATGTTTTCTGTGTTTATGGATTTCTCCCCCTTTTTCCTTCTGTACGCACTTATTTGCCTGTGTTTTTGAGGTTAGGGTTTCTTTCCTTTGGTCTTCAGATGCGATTGTTTACTTCTTTGTTTCATAGATCTGTTTGGTGTTGTTTCGTTTTCGTTCTGCCGCTCTGAATGATAGGCTCTGTCCTGCTTCTTCAGCAGGACTCTGCTCTGGTTGGTAGGCTTTGCTCTGCTTCTTCAGCTGAGTTCTGCTCTACTGTTGACATTTAAGATTTTTAGGGTTTGCTTTGTTTACCCTGCGATGTGTCTTCATTGTTTTGTCTGCGTTATTTGCAAGAAAATATCCTATTTCTTGGCTATTTCTGATCTTCACATACCATACACATCCTTGCCCCCTAGTCTGGTAGCTCAGTCTGTAGGTCTGAGGTGCCAGACTATTTTTGCATGTATCTTTTTGTAAGAAAAGCAAGAAAATATCCTATTTCTTGGCTATTTCTGATATTTACATACCATACACATCCTTGCCCCCTAGTCTGGTAGCTCAGTCTGTAGGTCTGAGGTGCCAGACTGTCTTGTGTTGTGACTGCAAGTCTGATGTGCTGTCGTCTGTTTCTTGTGTTGTGTAGAATGTCTACTTCTCAATCTGCTGCTTCCTGTGGGAAGGATGTGGTATCTACCTCTTCGTCCGAGCCGGATGAGCCTTATCCGATGGACACTCAGTCCCCGTTTTTAAAGTTGGATCTGCCTCGGTGTAAGGACGAGGTGGTTCCGGAGGAATGGGAGATCTTTGACCCCTGGAACGGTCTTCGTAAGGAGGTGTTGGGTCCTGAAACCAACAGATTTCCTCCCAACTACAAGTTTAAGCCCACTCTGCCCGCAGTCAAATGGAAGTACAGCGACCATGAGATGCGGAGTCTTGCCCTTTACGACAGCAAGGGTAAGCCTTATTTGGCGAAGAAATCTGCAGAAGCGTTCAAACGGGCGCATGCTGCATACTATCTTGAGATTGCTGCGGAGATCAAGCCGCTTCGTGGGTCTTGGGTAGTGCTTCCCCGAGAGGGTCAGAGCCTGGCAGATGTACCAGAGGGGTACACTGCTGTTTATATGAAGCAGCTGGAGTTCGGGCTTAGATTCCCCATCCACTGGTTCTTGGAGTGGATTCTCTGCCGGTATCACATGGCTCTCTGCCAAGTCAATCCCCAGTCTCTGAAGAAGATTCTGGGGTTTATTTGGGTTTGTGAAGCTCTGGGCTTCCCCCTCACCATGAAACTCTTTCAATGCCTGTTTTACTTTAAGAGGCAGGGGGGAGTATAGCTTTTTTACCGGCTCGGTGCGGGCCAATCATCTGACGGTCTATCCCGTTGATCTCAGTCTGAAAGATTGCGGGATAGTTTTGTCTTTGTTAGGGTACCGACTGAGGAAAGGCACCCTTATCAATTTAAGGCCCCTCTGCGCCCTGTGGAGCCTAACTTCCAGAGGCAGTTGGACCCAAATGTGCTGAACTGGGACGAGAGGGTAGCTTACTACTACTTCAAGTCCAGATCCAAGGTTACTGCCGGGAAGCATTTTCTTCCCAAGTACTGGTTACCGCATCACTATGTGATGTGTCAGAATGCTTTCCTGAGGATAGGCCATCTGTCCCCTGACTATACTACTGGTAAGCGCTCTGCCAGCCCTTAACTCTGCTTCACATTTTCCATTCTGCTGTGATTCATTGTTTGTACTGTGCTGCAGCTCCGTGCAGACAGTTTGTTCGCCAAGTGATTAAGGGTGGGTTTTGAGCTGGCGGGCGTGTTCTGCCCCTTTCCATTATTTTCCTTCTGCATTCTGACTTGCTGTAGCTAACGAATATTCTAATATTGCAGAGACTCTGGGGTCTGCCATTCCTTGGGAGCTGGGTTTGAGTCAGTCTTTAGTGTGTCGCAGGTATCGTCCGGTACCTGATCCAGGGACCTACACCGTCCCTGATTTCATCAGGGAGATCAACACTACCTCTTTGGACCATCCTTCCCTCCGGACCAAGCTCCCGGAACTTGTGGATAGGTTTACTGGGACGTCCCGGCCGCAAGGGGGCCCCTCTGCCACTGTCACAGAGATTCAATCTGATGACGAGGAGGAGGCGGCGGCTGTTCCTCTGCAGATCCGTCGTTCCCGGCGTGCTGCGCATCTGCCGGAAGACCGGGCCAGCACTCTGCAAGGGACTGTTCTGATTGTTGAGCCCCTGCAACAGCTTCCTCCTGCGCAACCAGGTATTACTTATGATGAACCACAAGGTATTCTTTCTGCTTGTGTGCACTCTGCTAATCGCTTCTCATTTTCTCTTTTTACTTTCAGAACCGCCTGTGGTGGAGGATGTGCCCATGGGAGGGCCTGACCAAGCGGCGACAGAGTTTGACAGGACGGAGAAAGAACCTACTCCAGTGGGTGGTTCTGCTCAGCCTGATGAAGCTGGTCAGGAGTCCCACCAAGCCATGACAGAGTTTGACAGGACGGAGAAAGAACCTACTCTAGTGGGTGGTTCTGCTCAGCCTGATGAAGCTGGTCAGGAGTCCCACCAAGCCATGATAGAGTTTGACAGGACGGGAGCGGAGGCCGCTAAGACTGTCACGACTCAGTCTGCAGAGGATCAGAGTGAGGGCCAGTCAGGTAGGTGTCTTCTTCAGACCCAAACTGCTCTTTCTTATAGGTTTCTTTTTACCTGCACCTTCTTGATTTCCCTGTTTTTATTTTAATGCGATAGGTTCCGCTGGGTAGGCCGTTCCTACGCCTGTTCAGACTAACCAGGAGATGGTGGAGCCTCTCCAGCATGAGAGGATGGAGCAGCAGAGCTTGGCTTCCGTCTCAGTGGTGGAGACTGTCGTGTCTCCCCCTGTTCAGAAGTCTACTCCTCCTGTCCAGAGGCCTACTCCTCCTGGTAGGAAGGCTGCTCCTCCTCCTCCCAGAGGCTTTAAGCAGGTCCTTGCCCCTACTCCTGAGGATCTGGCGCTGTAGTTAGTGTTTCCTTTTCCTCTCTTCCCTCTTGTAGAGTCAATTCGTTCTGTGCCTTACTTTGCTGACGGCATTTTTTACCTTTTGTTTTCTTCAGCAGCAATTGAGGGCTAGGAAGGTGCAGTCTGCTGCGGCTCTTCAGACCTCTGCTCCCACTGCGGGCCAGCTTAAACCCCTTGCAGAGGGTGCTCAGCAGACTACGGCTGAGCCTAAGGTCTCTTCTCATTCCCAGAAGAGGCCAGCAGAGAGGCAGAGTGAGGAAGGAGCTCCTCCTCAGAAGAAGACTCGTCTCCCTGCTGACTCCCCTCGGATCGTTGTTGTTGAGGATGACGTCGCCACCAAAGGTGTGTACCCCTTACCTGGTCTTAGCTCCGGCCTTTTCCCTTCTGTGGAACTGACTGGACTTTCTTTTGGCTCAGGTTCTCTGCAGAGGGAATCGGCGGACGACCAGCACGAGGCTCAGGGGCGGGAGCAGATGTCCGTGGCCTTCCCTGATCCCAGTGAGTGGTTGAAGCTTCTGGCAAGTCGCTTCTCACCGGACTATGCTGTTCAAGATGTCCCTCTGGTGAGTTGTCTGTCCTTTTTACAGTCATCTGTTTATGACATTAAGATTTCTTTCTGATCTGCTTTTTCCTTGATTACAGGCTGCGCGGGCCGGCGCCTTCATTGGGGAGTTCTGCCATGCTGTAGGGTTGGGTAGACATGAGGCAGATCTCCCTGAACTGCAGCAGGTAGCACAGCAGAGAGCAGAGTATGCCAAGCTGAAGGCTCAGAACTCTCTGATTGTGTCCACCTGCCGCGAAACTGAGGAGGAGAGGGATGCTCTGATTGTGGAGCGCGACACCTTGCGGACCGTCAACCAACGCATGGAGGGTCAGGCGGCGCAAGCAGAGGCTATCGCGGCTGAGCATTCCCGGCTCTCTTCCCAGCTTAGTGAGGCGTTGTCTCGCGCTTCGACGGTGGAGACTAAGCTGAAGACCTCCGAGGCCCGGCTGCAGGCAGCGTTGAAGGAGCAGGAGCAGCTCAGGGGTCAGCTATCTGCTATACGGGCTGAACATGAAGGCTGCTTTGCTAAATCTGCTCTGCAAGCCAAGGAGGCTGAGGCAGCTCTGAGACAGAAGGAGGAGGAGCTAGGGGCAGAGTTCTCCAAGTTGCTTTCTGAGAGGGAGGCTCAGCAGGCTAAGGAGGCTGAGGTAGCCCTAAAGCAGAAAGAGGCTCAGCTGCTGGCGGAGGATGCTGCCCGGGCTGCGCAGATGGAGGAGGCGTTTGGGAACAAGTACTGGGAGGACTGCAAAGTTGCGGTCCGCAGGGTTCTCTGGCATATGCAGCCCTCTTTCAACTGGGATGCCTTTGAGGATGCCTACGCTAGTCAGGTGCATATGCGACCTCCGGTGACTCAGGAGCTCAGAGATCTGGAGTCGCTCTACTCTCTGCCTTCAGAGGGAGAGTCTTCAGAGCAGCAAGTTGATGGGAGCTCTGCAAAGGATGGCAGCTCCGTTCCTAAGCAATAGGAACTCGGGCGGCTATCTCATGCTTCGCCTCAGTCTTCTTGTGACTCCTGTCTGAGCTGCTGAGGTAGGTGAGCTGGGAGCCTGTGCTGAACTGATTGCAGTCCTCCGTTTTTGCCCTCCGATGATATCCTAATTGACTTATCTTGTAATATTTGTAACTAAATAGTCAAACATTTCCTTTTCATCTGTATTTGCTCCCTTCTTTTGATTAGGTAGCCGCCGTTGTTGTAGTACTACGTAGCACTCTGATTTGGCTTATAGCCAGATCTTCTTATGTAAGATTGAATTATTTTTCCTGCAATGCGAGTTGCGTTCTTCTGTTGACTTTTATGCTTTCTATTTGATGCATACCAAGTTTTGTTATTTCTGCTAAGTACTTGCGTTCTGCTCTGATGATGAGTCTGCCGTGCCATCAAGCAATATATCTGGGCATTTTTGTTTACTTGGCTTAGTGGCCGGTGAGATTTGCTCAGAGCTGGGACTTTAGGGGCCCTTTACTCTTCTGCTCTGCCTTATGTATGACAAAGGTTCAACAACAGCAGAGCAGAGGAGGTATTTTGACGCCCTAAGTCATGATGGTTCTGGGAGTTTTGGGGTTCGCCCTTTAGCTCCTTCTGCCATCTTTTTCGTGTCGGGGTATGCTTTGGTTCTTAGGAACTCTCGCGTCCTCATTAGCCTTAGGTGTCTATGACTTATCCTTGCTGCTTTTTGGGTCTTCGGCCCCGCAGGTTTAGAGGTAGAGGTCTATGACATCGGTAAGTCGAGTCGGCATCCGATCACTCTGCGGGCCTCAGGGGCTCTTGGACAGAGTTAACCTTTTGGCCGACTCCCTTTCTTCATTATATAGTTTACTTTTGTGTCTGAAGAGCCTCTTCAGCCTTCAGTCTGACTCAGACCCTGTTTTCTTTTGCCAGACTGTGGTATTTTTTCTCAGTCTGCTAAGGGTCTATCTGATTTTGGCATTTTGTTTTTCATAAGGAATTGATAAGGGGACGGGGGTTTAATGCGAAATGGAGAGTGGTGGACAAAGGGTGGCTCAAAGGCCTTTCATTCATGGGCGTTTTGATACAATCTGGGTTACACGAAGTATTTTTTCAATATTCGGGCGTTCCAGTTGCTTTTCAGTTCACTTCCATCCATTCTTTTCAGTCTGTAGGTTCCGGGGTGTAGCTCTTCACTAACCTGGTAGGGTCCCTCCCACTTAGCCGACAACTTTCCGTGTATTTTGTCTTTTTGCACAGCTGCTGCATTTCTGAGTACCAGATCCCCTACCTCCAGAGGCCTAGCCCTCACTTTCCGGTTATAGTATCTGCTGACTCTAGCTTTGTAGGCTTCCATTCTGAACCTAGCTTCGTTTCTGTATTCATCCAGCAGATCTAAATTTGTCCTCAGGGCTTCGTCGTTCAGACCTGGCTCAAATAGGCTGATCCTCAGACTCTCGGACCCGATCTCAACAGGCATGACAGCTTCAGAACCATATACCAGGTGGAAGGGGGTCTGCCCAGTTGATTCTTTGATTGTGGTTCTGATCGACCACAGAGTGTTAGGCAGCTCCTCTAGCCACTTGCTTTTTTGCTCCTCCAGCTTCTTCTGTAGGCCTATCAGGATCTGCTTGTTAGCGGCTTCGGCCTGACCGTTGCACTGAGGGTTGCAGACTGAAGATAGGGCATATTTGATCCCAAACTGCTCCAACCACCCTGATAGGGTCATGTTGTCAAACTGTCTCCCGTGGTCGAAGACGAAAGCCTTCGAAATCCAGTATCTGGTGATGATGTTCTGCCACAAAAATTTTCTGACGGCTGCTTCTGTGATGGTGGATAGGGCTTCTGCCTCTATCCACTTAGTGAAGTAATCTACCCCCACAATTAACCATCTCTTCTGTCAGCTCCAGGGCCCAGTTCATGATTCTCCCTGATTTGTCTACCTTCTCCATTGCCTTTTCCAGAGGCATATTTGTCAGCACAGTGACGGGATGTGCGTCAAAATATGGCCTCAGCTTTCTGGTGGCCAGCACTACTGCGTAGGCTGCCCTCTCTATCAATGGGTAGCGTGTTTCTGCACCCGTGACGGTGTGGCTTACAAAATATACCGGCTGCTGCTTCTTGTTCTCTTCCTTCAGCAAGACTGCACTCACAGTTGCAGCTGTAACGGCAATGTATAGGAAGAGAGCTTCCCCTGTCTTGGGTCTGGCCAGTGTTGGCAGGCCAGAGAGGTGTGACTTCAACTTCTGGAATGCCTCCTTCTGCTCTGCATCCCACCTGAACTCTTTGTTCCCCTTCAATATTTTGAAGAATGGGAGAGCTTTCTCTGCAGACTGAGCTATGAATCTGGACAGGGCTGTCATTCTGCCTGTCAGCCTCTGGATGTCTCTGATGCTTTTAGGCTCTGGCAGATCCATAGCTGCTTTTACTTTGTCGGGATTCGCGTCGATCCCCCTTTCGCTGACCAGATAGCCCAGGAATTTCCCTGACCGTACTCCAAACACGCATTTCTTAGGATTCAGTTTCATGCTGTGTTTGCGGAGGTTGGCGAAGGTCTCCTTTAGGTCTGCTATATGGTCAATCTCAGTTTTGCTCTTGGTGATGACGTCATCAACGTACACCTCCAAATTCCTTCCCCTTTGACCGGCAAAGACCTGATCCATCAGCCTTTGATAGGTGGCGCCTGCGTTCTTCAGCCCGAAGGGCATCATGACATAGCAGAATACCCCGATAGGGGTGATGAATGCCGTCTTCTCCTTGTCTGCAGGGTCCATGAAGATCTGATGGTATCCGCTGAACGCGTCCATGAAGCTGAGCAGAGCGTGCCCACTGGTAGAGTCTACCAGCTGGTCGATTCTTGGCAAGGGATAGCAGTCCTTGGGGCAGGCTTTGTTGAGGTCTGTGAAGTCAACGCACATCCTCGAGCTCCCGTTCGTCTTCTTAACCATTACCACATTGGCTAACCATTCTGGATATTTGCAGGGCTCTATGAACCCTGCCTCAAGCAGCTTCTGAACTTCTTCCTCGATGGCTTTATTTTTCTCCGCAGAGTAGTTCCTCCTCTTCTGCTTCACAGGTCTGTATCCTGCAGCGGTGTTTAACTTGTGGTTGATGGTGGCTGGGTCCACCCCAGGCATCTCAGCTGCCGAGAAAGCGAACACATCTGCATTCTCCTTCAGCAGACTGATTAGGTTGACTCTGGTTTCAGGATCCAGGTCTTTGCCTATCCTGACTGCCCTGCCTTCTTCCGGTCCCAAGAGTACCTCTTCGGTCTCTTCCCCCGGTTCAGGCTTATTTGCCTCCTGCTCTGCTTCTGGCCGAGCATCGGCCTCACTGATAGCAGCACACTCTTCCTCTCTTTGCTTGGCCTCTTTGGCCTTTCCTTCCTTTCTTTCTTTCCCGGCTTCTTCAGCCTGGTCCTTCTTGGCTTCTTCGGCCTCTTTTCTCTTTCCTTCTTTCTTTTCCTTTCTCCTCTTTCTCCTAGACCCAGAGTGGTCAGGAGGAGGAGGTCTTTTATCCTTCTTTAGGGCGGTCAGATTGCATGACCTAGCTGCTCTCTGGTCTCCCTTCAGTCTGCCCACTTCTCCAGTACTGCTTAAGAAAAGCATGGTCTGATGATGGGTTGACGGGATTCCCTGTACTGCCTCGATGAACTTCCTTCCCATCAGAGCGTTGTATGGTGACGGGAGGTCTACCACCAGAAACTCTTGTACTACTGCTCTCTTCACTCCGTTCTGCCCCTCTGTGGTCACTGTCAGATGTATTTTCCCCTCTGGGATGATGGAATTCCCCGTGAATCCGACGATTGGAGTTCCTCCTTGCTTCAGCATTGAACGATCTAGCTCCATTTTATCGAAGGTATCCTTATAAAGGATATTCACGGCGCTCCCGCCATCTACCAGTATTCTTCGTACATCTATCCTGCTAATATCCAGAGTGACCACAAGAGGGTCAGAGTGCGGGAAACTGATGCCTTTGCAGTCTTCTGCTGTGAAGGTCATGTTTGGTAGATCTGGGCTCAGTTCTGCCTGGTTGATGGAGTAGAGGTTGGGGTGGGTGAGTTGCCTTAGATGAGCCCTCTCTCCCCCTATCGAGCTAGAACTGCCAAATATGACGTATACCGTCTTCTTTTTCCCTTCCTTGATCTCTGCTCGCTTGTCCTGCAATGTCTGCCCTTCGCTCTGTTGCTCCTTCTCCTTGATCCCCTGATTCCAGGCGAGGTACTCTTTGAAGTAGCCTCGTCTGATCAGGCTTTCCAGATCGTTTTTCAGGCTTATGCAGTCTTATGTATTGTGGCCAGGCGCCTCATGGAAAGCGCAGAACTCTGCCATGTTTGAGCCTAGGCTTCTCTTCTTGGTGGGTGGTGGTATGTGCCACCTGCTGTCATCTCTGTGGGTCAGAAAGATCTCAGCCCTTGGCGCGCTGAGGTTGCTATAGTTGTTATATTTCTCTTGGGCCTTCAGCCGGTCTGCTTCTCTCTCTGCTTCTTTTTGTTTTTCTCTCCCTCTGCTCTGATGGGGCCTGGGGCCTCCAAAATTCAGTCTGCCTCCCATGAACTGGTGCTCATTCTGCCTGGTACCCTGTCTAGCAGGTCTGCCTGTTTCTGCTCCGTGTGTCGATGCTTTGTTGAAATCTTCGACGGCTATGTATTTTTCTGCCAGGGCCAGGGCCTCGCTGAGTTCTTTCATGGTGACCCATTTAAGATCATCTCTGAATTTACTGGTGTGGGGTAGGGCGTTCCTCAGAGCGTGCAGAGCGAGCTTCTGCTCCAGCTCTGGGATGTGCACCAGCTCTTTGTTGAACCTCCCTATGAAATCCCGCAAGCTTTCATTCTGAGTCTGCTTCAGCAATAGCAGCTCATGTGTGGATTTGTTCCTCCTCTTTCCGCTAACGAAATGCTCTTTGAATCTCTTCTTCAGTTCATCAAAGTTAGCAATCGTTCCCTGGGGAATAGTCCTGAACCAGGTTTGTGCTATCCCTGTCAGAGTGGCAGGGAAGTGTCTGCACCATGTGGCCTCATTGTAATTTCCTAGTTCCATGTGGGTCTCAAAGGCTGCCACATGCTCTTTTGGGTCTCCCTCCCCTTCGAACTTGAGATTGGACGGGAGCTTCGCTTTCGACACTCTGGCCGCAATGATTTCAGGTGTGAAGGGAGACTTGGAAGGAGATCTAATCTCCTCTGCTGGTGAGACCACAATGGGTCTGGAGTTGACTCTATGGGCTATGAGTCCTCTAAGGTCTGTGGGGGCTCCATTATCGCCAGAGCCCTCCTCTGGTATTGTTCCTAATCTCAGGCTGACATGCCTTCTGACCGTTCCGCCACCAGGCGCAGACAGGGCCTCTTCAGCTCCTGAGTTGTGCCTGGTTCTGGGTCGCGGCTGAACATTCTGGGCCATGCCCCTTGGACTTCCTCTGTGGACAGATCTCCGACTTGAGCCTGCCGTATACCCTGTGGGTGCCGGTTCTTTGAACATACTGGGATGATCTTGCTGCATTATTTCAGTATCCCACTCTGCTTCCTGCCAGCCTCTCCTGATGTACCCGGGTCCAGAGCGGCTAGATAGGCCATACTCCGACGTCGGGGTGGGTGTAATGTTCGTCATATTGTACCCGCATAAGGGGTCTGCTGTGGCTGTCTCCTCTTCAGATGACAGCCGCAGGTGCCTTCGAACTGAATCGTGTGTTCTGGTTCTTTTTCTCTTTCGAGCAGGTTGGCTTCCAACAGTTTGCATAAACTGTTGAGCAGACTGCAGCACTTGAAAAGCTGCTTGAAGTTGCTCCGGTGTGGGCATGACCACTAAGCTGCTTGGCTGTGGGGTCTGCCTGGTTTCACGGTGAGGGGTGATGGTGTTTTCCCTCCTGCCTGATCTGGTGGTAGCAGCACTACCTCTTCTTGTTGATCTCGTGTTTGTTTCTCTCAGTGGAGAGTTGCTTTCTCCTCCTGAACTGTCGGAACCGAGCGTTTCTGAGGTTGGAACCACCATTGCGAAGTTGTAGATTGGGCTTTTCTACTCTTCCCCTCCTTCTAGCGCCAAATTGTTTCTGTCCAAGACAGCAACAGTGAATGTGGTGGTGGGTACTTGGTGGAATCGTGGCTCCCAAACGTCCTTCGTGGTGGTGGTTACCTGCAAACCAAGGAGAAACCTCGGGGGTGGTTCCGAGGATCGCCTCTCCGATGCCTAAGTCAGTCCCAATTGAGCACAAGATCTCTAGTAGAGAGAAAACGAGTATCAAGTGCAAGTATTTTGTGAGTGTTTGATTGAACGTACCTTACCCATGCATGAGCATGGGTATTTATGTGAGACATGGACTTGTAACTGACCTAGTAAAGTGAGTGGGCCTCTTTGAAAGTGGGCCAAGGTGGAACGAGGCCTTCATTAAACTCCAGCCTAAAGGCTATGTCCGGAGCGGTCTGCCTGAGGAGGTCCGCTCTGCTCCAGGCGCTCTGACGTGGAGTGGCAGGCTGCTGCCAGCTGGAGGTCTGCTAGGTAGACCCCATACAGATGTAAATATCTATTTTCTAACATAATTCATATTAATCTAACATTTTGCACCATGTCCATATTATATATTTCATGATACTAAATTGGTGCATCATATTGAATTTATGATCGACGTAAGTATCTACTTTTCTCCAATTTCTATCTTTTTTTTTTGTGATATGGATAGAATCATATGCGTCGTTTTTCTTAAATTCACAACTGTTAATATAAGAAATAGAGTGGATCTGGACTAATCACACTTATATCTATTTTCGTACTCCCTCCGTTTCTTTGTTTGTCCCATTTACTGTAGCTCCAAATATCAAGGAGAGTGATGTCATAGACATGTGGGTGGGGACAACAATTAACAAGTTCATTTATTTTATAGTAAATTGGTGATTAAAGTAGGTGAGAGAAGATTAAAAGGTACATGTGGGTCCAAAAAGTGATAAAATAGGGGTAAATGAGTAATATAATTTTTCTATATAAGGAAAGATGAAAAAGTAGGACAAACAAAAAGAAATGAACTAAAACGGAAAGTAGGACAAACAAAAAGAAACGGAGGGAGTACAATCTAAGTTTGCGCGTTGAACGTTATGTCATTAAGTATGCATAATTCATATATAGTCTCTATCTTAACAATCAATAGTCATGGAGAAGAGGAGATTGTGATATTTGATAGGAGTACAGGACTTACAGTGTAATTGCATTATTTGCATAAGGCCATACCCTATTGATTGCAACTGTGTACCTTCAGATTTAAGTCAAGTTTTTTGCGACGACCTTGACTTAGCTTGCAGGATTGAATTTTTTTGGATGTAAAGGGGATCCATACGTTTAATTGTATTATGTATGCAATATTATTTACGCAAGTCTACTATAACATTATAACTTTGTACTAATAATCTGAAAAAACAATTATACACAATATAAAAAAGGGAAATTTTATATGTTACCATTATATTTTGATTTTCCATTTGGGACCACAAATTATTCAAGGATTCAACATGGTATCACTGTAGTTTGGATGAATTGTCTGAATTATCATTCCGTTAAACAAAACGCTAGTTCGAATAATGAATGTAGCTCTTATTGGTGATAAATGAATGTAGCTCGAATAAGCCAAACCCTTTTAAGAAGCACATACTAATGAATGTAACCGGCCTAATGTTTGACAAAGTGTTTCATCTTTAAATTAATTGGTGATAAATGGAGTAGCTCTTATACGCAAACAATTCTGAAACCTCAACAAATAATTGTCGATGCAAACAAAACTCAAATTCAACTAAAACAACAATCATGTCATATCCAATAGTCAACCAAAAACATCAACAAATCCAATCAACAAAGTAGGAATTTAACAAATCCAGTTCAGAAATACCATTAAAAAGGAGCGAAGGGCTGAGATACACCTGAGAAGAAAATCGAAAAGGGGGAAAATGTGAAGAGAAACGGCTTGGAAAAGTAGCCGGATGAGCTTATATGGGTAGCACTATAGTGGGGCAACAAAACCCTAGTGTGATGCTCTTTGTGAAGGGTCGGAAATGCCCCCTTTATCACATTTTTTACCTATTTTTTTCCAATACAAAAAGAATTGATCGTTTTTATTTTACTTTAATAAAAGTATATATAATCTCATTTATAAATATGAGGACTGACCTTATACTAAGGTGAGATAAAATAAGTTGTAGGATTGTCCTCGTACAAGGTCCCCACCCTGATCCCAGAGACCCATTATTACAGAAAACGTATTGTGTCAGACGCGTCTGATCATAACATTCGGTTAGATCGAGCACTTCAGTGGATCCTTCTATTCTTTCAGTTGGACCTTCTATTCATTAAGTTGGACCTTCTATTCATTCAGTTGGATGCTTTTCTATATATTTGAGTTTCAATTAGATGTATTTTAGTTTGAGTGTCAGTTATATAAGTTTGAATTTTAGTTTGATGTATTTGAGTTTCAGTTCAACATAGTTTAAGTTTTAGTTATATATTTTTGGGTTTCATTTAAATAGATTTGGGTTTCAGTTAAATATTTGGGTTTCAATGATCAATTGATCAAATAAAATAGAAAGAGAAGGAGAAAGATAAAGCCTCCATGAAAACAAAATATAGGGATGAGAAATGATAGACTCAACCTTTACGGTTGCATTCACAATTTCACCCCCCTTAATAATAGACTTGTCAATAGAAGGATCCTCAATAAAGAGTTCCTCCTCCACTAAAACATTCATCATATCCATATATACTTCCCCTATTCTGATCATTCTTTTAATATCAGGGGGTCAATTTATAATCATTCACCTCTAAGATGACATTCTCTACACAACCGTCATCATAAGCAGCATCATCATGTATCACTTGTCGTGTGTCATATTGTTGCATAACAAGCAACTAAACAAAATTTAAGATTTGTTGGCAGCCATTCATTAAGTCATAAAGTTCTTCATTTCGTTTACCAAGAGACTCAATTATTTTCCAATTGTAGACCTCGATACTCTGATGACTCAAATTGAGAATAATTATGAACTTCGTGATGGTAATAAGGGGCATAATCAATTGCATAAGACTCATTAGTTTAATGAGAAAGTTCATGGGAATTATTGCACGCATTATTTGGATATTCAATAAGAAGAATCGTTAGACATATGACCATTACAATACCCATTATTATAATCATATTGCCGTTGATAATTAGAACATCCATTATTGTAATCATATTGCCTCTGTTCCATGTACGAATTATAATCACACAACTCCATGCAAACACATAAGTGAGAAAAGAAAGAACAAGATGTAGAAAAATAAATAAAAAATTATTTACAATTCATTTTTACCAAAAATAAAAGCCAACTAAACTAAAGTCGTCTCCCCACCGAGATGCCAAAATTTAATGGGTTGTTGTACACCTAGAAAAAAAAAATCCTAACAAAACCTTCTAATAATGTAGTTAGGCAAGTAGGGTCGAATCCACTGAGAGATGACTATTTTAATTGACTTAAAGAATGGTAAAACTAAACCAAGTTATGAGATTAAAATCATGATTTAAGTCTTAAAATCATACGATTTTACGATCTTAATTTGCAAAACGATTTAAATCGCAAGTAGAATCTTCATTTGTTAAAATCTTAGTTGGAATCTTAAAAAATCATTAGAATCTTAAAATTGTCATTAAGATCTTACGATTTTATCGATACTATACGATTTTAGAAAAACTTTGAGATTCCATTAAAATAATGGGGCAAGCCTTTGTCATAATGTTTTTTTTAACTAGATTAGTAACATTCACATTTCCAATAAACTTTTTAGTAAACTTACTCAATTCACTTTCACAATTCACTCAAACCCTTCTTTTTCATCAACAATGATACTAGGAGAAGTTCTGTAATGCACGATTAGTGGCCTTGCATTTCTAATCTCAACCGTATTTAAATTTTAATGATTAATCGTATAGTAAAAGGACCAAATAACTAAATAATTTTTTAAAAAAATGGCTAAATAAGTTATATAATGCATTATAAAACTCTATTTTCGCAAAATTTGTAGAATCTTACTATTTTACAATTCGCTTCTATGATTCGATTTTAACATGCCTTTCCGATTCAAGTTAGAATCTCGATTTTAACAACCTTATATACATAAAAGTCTAGGGCATTCGTTCGGTGCACCTGGCCTAGCTTATACCAATCAAGGGAATTCAGACAACTAACAATACTTATTCTAGAGTCGAGTAACTAGAGCGGATGCTAATCATATGGCAATGTTTTTTACGATCTCAAGTTAATATGTAAAGTTCATCCCATCTCAGACCTTTTTCCTCTATTTTATCCTTCCTAGAAGAGTCCATCCCCTAATTGAATTATGCTTTGAAATTCCCCCAAAATGCGGAACTGCAGGGTTCTAAATTGAGATGATAGTTGTGAGTTAATGAGAAAGACGAAGGAAATTGGAGGATCGATTGAAATTAAAGACTGAAAACCCCTCAGGGCAAAATGATAAGTACTTTATTATGCTTAATTGTAGGTCATTTTTAGTGTCCTTGCATGTAGTTTAGAGCATTTAAGCCTAGCATTGCATGGTTTTGCCAACTTTGAGTTATATTGTCGCTTCATTATCTGTTTAGTTGTTTTTGGATGATTTCCAGGCTAACTAGCAGGTTTTTGAAGTCATTTGATCATTGGAACACTAGTTGTGGACTTTTGTACTTCAAATGGACATAGCTTTTGATCCATAAATCGGATTAAGGTAATTCCAGTGAGAAGTGTTATCTCGTTTCGATAGCTTTCCAACGACTAGTCATAACCCCAATTCCGATAAAAGACGAGAGAGATATGATCATTTGAAGTTGAGTTGCTTGTTGTCCACAAGTCAACACGCCCGTGTTGGGCCTTTTCCACGAAAACAGTCTTGCTGCTGATTGCCCACTGATTTGAGAAAGTCAGGCCAACAAGCCCCATGTCGTTCTGGACACGCCCGTGTAGACCTGTATTCGGGTTTTTCCCGATTTGCTGTCTTCATTTATGGAGCATTATAAATAGGTTTTCGGTGTTTTTTTTTGTATTAACTCGACTTTTAGACTCTAATTTCTTAGTTTTTCTCTCTTAACACTCTCAAACTTATCATGTTGACACTCTTATTGAAGATTCAATTACTCAATTAATCCAAGTATATTTCTTTCTACCTCTTCTCTATTTTCATTGCTTTGTTAATCATGTTCAATTTTATTAATCTCTTTTGCTTTGAATCCATGATTAGTGAGTAGTTCATTATCTAGGGTTAGGGCGAAAGTATAAATTAAGGGCTTAATTATGATGTTCATATTTGAGTTTCCTATTGATTTAATTTTTATGCATTGATCTTTGGTGTTTTGACACCCTAGGGTAGATCTTGATCACGTTTATGCTAGGGCTTTTAGATTTCAATTCCTCTTAATTGAATATTGATTTCTTCGTCATTCCCTTGAATCATCTTAATTTCTAGACCAACAGATTGGGTAGAAATTAAGAGGATCCTTATATTAGAGGTTTTCCATGCTTATTGAATCCATTAATCAATTGACTAGAGACCATTCGAGAGAGGATCTAGTTGATTGATTAATTAATTGATTACTCTTGAGGGCCATTCAAGAGAGAAATCGAGTAATTTAGAGGAGAACTTAACTTTGCATGATTTTCGCGTGTGAACTTTAATTGCATTGGTAGTTGTTGCCTAGCCCGGATTCATACGAGTAGCCCGAACTCTATAATGTTTGCCTTATTATATTTACTTCTCATACTTGATTGTTAGTTGTTATTCATTGGCTAGTTATTAGTTGATAATTGAATCAATCCTTCACACCCCCAATACCCTTTAATAAACTTCAATCAATCCCTTTTTCCTGTAGTTCGACCCTTGACCTGCCATTACTACATTCGTAGTAGTTGCTCGTTAGGATTATATAAATATTGTTTGGAAAGCGGTTCTTAGTGCCTTAATGACACACTAAAAACCTCTTATCACAGAACGGATTTTAAATTTTTTTTGACCGAAAAATGGTTTGGGTAGTGAAACCAACTGATTTTATATTTATAACGTAGTATTTTGATATAAAATTAGAAAAGAAACTTAAACCAATTACGACCATTATATTAGATGGTTTTTGACAAAAAAAAATCCGTATGTAAACAACAATATTGTGAACATGGGCCATATGGCTACAATTAACCAATGAGTTACATACACAAACAAGATTACATTAATTTGGGGTGATACATAACTAGCATAATATAACAAGAAATAAACCACTCTTTATAAATAAGGACTGAAATCATTGAAACATTATTTAAACAGGCATGTATTACAACTTATTTGACTAATTTTATAATTAATTGACCAAACTACATTGCCTTCTAATCTGGCCTTGATTTCCAGTAAGCACACCAATGGCTCCCATCTTCTGCATTGACTTAGCAAACTCGTGAAAAAACGTCTTAGGGTTAATCATTTTTGAGGCAAATTCACTTGCTGTTTCATCAGTCAGGAGGGTGGCATCAGATATAAAAAGACCTTTATTGTCCTTTAAGATTTTGAAGTAGTGGTTGTCGAAAGAGAGGGAGCTTCCAGGGTCCATCTCAACAGCGGTTGTGAAATCTGTTAGACCTCTACACTGTGTCCTTAAGAAATCAGCATAAGATGGGTTCAATGAAGGGTCTTGGTCTCCTCTTCCACTGAAGTTGAACAGTCTTCTACTGAAAAAGTTGCAGTGTCCAACTCCAATTGTATGTGCACCTTTAATTCATGCCCAAAAAGGTTTATAAGTTTGCTTTATGAAGAAGGTAGAACATTTGAGTTTCAGCACTAACCAAACAAGCTCTTAAAATGATAAGGCTAACGTACTAATAGGAAAATTTGCGTAAAACAACCTTTTATAAGCATTTTTTTGTGAGAAATAACCTTTTAAATTTTTGGGAAATTCCCAATGATGGCCCTTATGTTTTAAGAATTCTTAGTGGTGTAAATTTCAAAAAAACTTTCCTGCTAGTAACCCCGCTTTACAAATTATTCTCAAATATAGTCTTAATGAAAAATATTTCATTAATAATAAAGCATATTATATTAATTAATAGTAAAGTAGTTACTCACACGTAAAACGAGGTATTTTGGGTCGTTTTTTGCCCTTAAGGGATGATTTTCGTGGGTAAGTTTTAGCCCTTAAAAGTTGATTTTGAGGTTGAAATAGGCAAAAAAGACCCAAAATGCCTCGTTTTATTTACGAGTGACCGCCTTAACCGTTAACTAACAGAATATGCTTTATTATTAACGGAATATTCCTCATTAAGGTTATGTTTGGGAATAAGTTGTAAAGTAAGGCTACCAACGGGAAAGTTTTTTTGGAATTTCTGCCACTGGGAATTCTTTAGACCTAAGGGCCACCATTGGGAATTTCCCTAAATTTTTTGGTCAAGAACCTTAAACAATTTTTTTGCCGATATCAGACCTCAAGGCCGTTATCCGGCTTTGATTCTGGTTTTCAAGCGTTGATCAAGACGATTTCCATGCACAATCCTTGCACCTAAAGGTGTTCTATACCTTGACCAACACTCGCGGTTAGAATTTAACAATGGAAAAAAGCTTTAAGATCTGTTATCACAAAAAAGAATATGTTTAAGGTTGTTAGATGCCAAAAAAAATTTACAAGGTTGTTTCTCGCAAAAAGGTAATTTTAAAAGGTTATTTCTAACTAATTTTCCTTGTTATAAATATGCTTTTATGATTTGTAAAAAAAACTATAATCGATTTGGATTTACCTGATAAAGCCACTAAATCACGAACAGAGAGTTGTTTATTAGCGAAGTTGTTTTTGAGAACTGTGAAGTTAGAAAACGGGGTAGGAATATTAGCTGTAGCCTCTGAAACCAATGATATTGTTCCATCCCTTCTGCCTGTTGGCACCTTCCACAATGGTCTCCCATACTATCAAAACAAGCATGTACATAATCAATTTCGTCATAAAATGAACTTCTATTGTCACTATATTAATATTCATTTGAGTTAGTGGGAGATCTAGGAATATACAAAGTGGGGGATGATTACATGGGAAAATCAAACTTATAAAAGAATACTCCTCTTTTGTAACTTATTGTTTCATTTATTTTTTAGTCTATAGGAAGTGACATAGCGCGGTCATGTATACGTGATCTAAAAATCATTAATCATAGAGGGTGATACTTATACTAATGTAAAATCGAAATTTATTCATATGAGTGATGGTCTTATGGTTTTCTATAGTCCAAATTAAAGAGTACATTGGCATAAAAAGAGTTTGCGCTTAAACTTGCACTAACCTGAAGAGAAACGGCGTCCCTAGCTGCAAGCGCCAAGATATCAGCACAAGATACAACTTCTTGGCACTCTTTCTCAACCTCTTTTTTAATGTCGTCAATAACGTCAAACCCTGACAAGCTTTGGTTGGGTAATGCTTCTTTCTCTGATTGGAAGTTTGCAGTCGAGTTTAACAACACTGAACCATCACACCCCTGCACAAAGCATTATTACTCTAGTTTCGTATTTTTGTTTAATTTGGTGTTCGATTACACCGACATAAGAAGGAGAGAACGTGCCCATTTCACAAAGTCAAAGTAGGATCTAAATCAAATGGTGATAGATGGTATAACTTAGAGGAATATTAAGTCTCTATAAGTCTCTAATAGGTAAAGAGGAAAATCCCCTCTAATTGAAATTTTATAGCGTTCATGCTTATCCACATAACATTTGTGGAGGTCCATATAATATATTTACAAAAGTAAAGTTAAACAAACAAAAGGTAGTTACCAACACTATATGGTACTACCACAAAATCACTATAAATTTTTGTTAGAGGTCATTGCGCCATCTAGCTGTTAAAGAATTATTGTTACTCGTGTAACTCCCAAGTTTATAAAGTGAACAACTCTCTTTTTCTTCAATGACGGCATTAATCTGTGTCATATAATGGTTCATCACCCGCATTTTTTGCATAAAATTAAAAATAAATAAATAAATATAAACGATATAGGTACATACCCTTACAAAACAGTCATGGAAGAGCACCCTAATGAGCTTCGCAGGCAAGTTTGGGTTGCTAGAGACATGTCTCTTTGTAACCTCATGCACTATCTCTTCTGCACGAGGGCAACTTTCTTCATAGAAGTTATCCTTCAGACCACAGTCGTTATTGTATCTATATTTTGGGTTATAACCATTACCACCATACTTGGATTGCCATTTATGTTTGTTATGAAACTTTTTCTCCTTTGCACCACCTGCATTACAAATCATAAAAGCACTACAATATGCTATAATTAGTAACAATAATACAACCTTACTGCCCATTTTTTGCTTGAACATATATAAACTCAATGCAAGCTAGGAAAAGTATCTAATTTGTTTACCTACGATGAATCGAATGAAGTTGCATGCTTCTTTTTATAGCACTTAGCGCACATGGCGTCTTCCTTAATACAAGTTCACTCAATTAATATTTTAATTAATAAAGTGTTATCTGCATTATCTAGAACTAAGAATTAATTTTTCCACGCTTCTACCACGAACTTATCATTTAGGAGTACATCATATTAGTTTATACGTGAATTATAAGAGATCGATTCAGAATGTTGGTTGACCTTAGTTCATAGTTCATCCTTAAACTTGGCAGTTTGTTCATATCTATATTATTGCTTTGGCTAGATAAATATAATATTTATTTTTTAATTCTATTTTAGCTGTTTTTGCTTGTGACTGAAATAATTGAGGATGGCCTCCACCGTATTCTCTATGATTACTTCTATTATCTTCCTAACAACGCCTATAGGCTGCATGAATTTTCAACGAGAGACGTTAAGTAATTGCCAATTCTTTATTTCGATCATATTGATTTTATTTAGAGGTGGTAAACGACCAAACAAGTCGTCTCCTGGCAGGTTCACGAATAGGGCGGATTGTCTTACCCTTACCCTAACTAACATGGCATGAACTAAACGCAGCAAGTTCGGTTGACCTGTTTATCTAATTATATATATTAGATGTTCTCAATTCATTCATTTTTTTTGGTTTGGAAATCATTAAATTTTATGTGGTAGTTAAATTAACATCTAATAGTGTATAAAATTAATACCAAATAAAATAAATCGAAAAATATACGAATGAAGGTTAAATGGAATAAGTTAAAATACTTCTCCGGGTAAATAAACGGTTTGTCGTATCGTTTTTGTGTTAAAGAGTTCGATCCTTACCCAACCTGTTTAATAAACGTGTCGTGCGTCGTGTCGAGGCAACCCATTTACTTAAACATATTGAAAATCTTAACCCAAACCCATTAACTTCGTGTCGGGTTGTCGTGTCGTATCAACATTTACCACCTCTAATTTCATTGGATGGTTCATCATCAGTGATCTGCATTGAAACCCTTCCTAGAAGATGTGCACAACAACCACACACATGAGGAGAACATCCAGGGAAGGTAACAAGGAAGTATGTGGAGTTAAACGACATGTGAGTTTATCCCACATTGAAGAAATAGAGGAACGATGACATACATATATTAGTTTGGTTGGTTGCCCTTCCAAAACTGATTGGTTTAGGATGAAATTTCATCTAGACTTATGTGTGGTTGGACTCTTCTCTAGTGTGACCTATTTGTGCAAGCCCATTGAAGACCTTTTTTTTTAAAAGAAAGAGAAATTTCATGAACTGAAGGCCAAACAGTATCTAAAATAGGTATCAAAGAAAAACAAAATACAATCAAATAAGAATAAATCAAACTCGTCTTCAATAAAACTATAATGAACTAGATCGACTATAGTAGCACATGCCCCTTGGGTATGCTGAATCTTGCAGCTATTAATGGAACCGTCTATCATTTGAACATAGTTTGGAGAAGAACATTCTTGATCTAACTGAATTGACCGCATATGAGATTTCAATACCTCCATGTTGATAGTGTTGAATTTCAGCCAATAAGAACAATTTCTGATACCTACAAACAAAAAAAAACACTCACAAGTCCACAGAGGGGAAAGAGTCCTCCACGACAGAGAAGACAAAAACTCCCACAAAAGGATTTGAGAAACTTTCATAAAGAGAGACAAATTTATCCAACAAAACAAGAAAATAAACTAAAAACTGAAAACAAGGAAGGAAAAGGAACTTACCATGAATGAGAACATTCGTGACAGTCCTTCACAGATGAAGAGGAAAAGAAAAAGTGGGGCGGCAAGCCCATTGAAAATTTAATATAAAACAAAAATCATACTTATAGTGTCACTGATAGAATATATGTACAAAATCAATATTCTATCACTATCAGTCCCTTTGACATCTATTGTCTTAAGCATTTATGGATCACTCTGGATCAGAGGCTCTGCAAATATAAGTACAATCTGTTGCAAGAAATTGTGATATATGAAAATTTATTGATATAAAGAGCATAATGGAACTTAAGGCATTTTGACCAAATTCCAGCACAAGCATCATGCTTTAGAAAATAAAGGAAAAATTGCTTAGAATAATGCAATCTTTTGGCAATTCGCAAATAATAATGCAATCTTTCGATTATTCTGGAATAATGCAACCTTTATACCCCATTTATTTTAAATAGGACAACTAACCGGTTACCTGAACAATTGATAATTTTTATTTAAAACTTTAAAATTTAATTAATATATTAATATAAACTTAAAAAAAAATTAAAATTCCCCCCCAACCCCCCGCTACTGTCAATAACCACCCCCCGCTACTGTCAATAACCCCCCCCCACACCCCTGCTACTGTCAACAACGCCCCCCAACCCTGCTACTGTCAACAACCCCCGCACCCCACCCCAGCTACCGTCAACCACCCCCCCACCCCTGCTACTGTCAACAACCCACCCCCCCACCCCTGCTACCGTCAACAACCCCCCCACCCCACCCCCTGCTACCGTCAACAACCCCCCCACCCCTGCTACTGTCAACAACCCCACCCCCCCCCCCCAAAAAAAACTTCCTCCATTTTCTCTATTGCATCATATGCAATTTGACGCTTGTCATTGAACTATTTACCAATTAAAATCTCCTACTATACTTTAGTAAATATTACAATAAAAATTAGCATTTTGAAAGTTCTTATCAGGATGAATCTAACAAGATCCGACATGGCTATATTTTTCTTTATGTTTAAATCACAAAAGATGAAGGAACGTTGGGTGAACACTGTAAAAAGCCCAAATAGACATACAACAAAAATAGAGGAAGTAAAAGAACAACAAAAAACCAACGCTCAATCATACAATGAAATCAAAATATAAATCGAAACAAATTAGAACTAATGAGAATGTAATGAACTGGCAACTACATGATAATTCAATTGTGGGTTAGCTTATGAAGTAGAAAGAGGAATCTCATATAATAAATAGGGAAAAGTGGAAAGTAGAAATCATGAAGAATATTATTAAGAGTCTTAGTGATTTTTTTGAGAGAGATTCAAGCCTCTTGAAAGCTTGATTAGTATGATTACTATCTTTAAAATCTGTATTTTCAATTTAGTCAATCATATCAATCTTCCAAATCTTTTAGTGTTTGTCCATAATTCCAGTTCATTCATAATAGAGAAGGAACGCGTATGATCGTGTTTGCGGTAACAATGACGCGGAAAGAACACGATTAACGCGGCGTGAAATTTAAAAAAGAAGCACATTAATCGAATTTAAGCCCTTGAATTAAATTCTGAAGTTTTAGAAGTATTCTTTCAACATAATTTTACCAAACCAATAGTATGATGGGGTTTTATAAACGGTGAACGGGCAATTATTCAAAACAAGAATGCCCAATCTTTTTACTATTACTAAACACTTGCTATATGCATTACCAAGTTGAAAACACATGTGACATTTTTTTCCCCTTCTTTGGGTGTGCATAGATTAAGCAAGCTGTAGATTAGAAATTACCCGACCCAAATCTACACGAATTATATCGTCAACTATGATTTCCTAATACAAAATGAACCAAAAGTAACTTTTATTTATCTAATACTTTGCAATTACTTTCATATTATCTCATAAGTATTACTCCCTTCGTCCCCTATTAATCGCAACAATAGCTTGTGTACATAGTTTTAGGAAGTTAATAGAGTAGGGTGTAGGTTATATTAATTTATTGTAAATGATGTAATAGCGATGTGGTACTTTTAGGAAGTTAATAGAGTAAGAGAGTAATATTTTAATATTTTTCACATAAATCAATTAATGAGTGGGTGTATTAGTTGGTTGATATATAATAAAATATTGGTTGATCCATGCCTAAAATAGAAGTGTTGCAATTAATGTGGGACAAACATATATGAAAAGTGCAACTAATATGAGATATAGGTAGTGCGATTTATAATTATTGGCTCAAAGTATCTTATTTTAGTTATATTGTTTCTCTATTGCAATGCAAATTTTAATTTCTTTTGTGGCCAATCTTGAATTATAACAACATAAAGTGAAACATAAATTCCAAACGTGCTAATCACCGTTATTTAACGGACGATGCGCGAGAAGGATGTGTTTTTAGCGCACGAAACTGCAAGTTATAATTTCGTTATGTAGAGTCACATGTGCCAAGGCAAACGAGTGAAAGATTTGCATATTCAGAAACTTAGTCATGAAAGAGAATCTAACAAGTTTGTGTGGAAATGCCCTATTCACAATAATGCATCATAAATCATAACGTCATCATGTTAAGAAAAGCTCACAAACGTCCTCAGAAACATATGACAAGATGTGTTCTCGAATTACTCCTTTTAGATCAAATGGGAGTAAAGAAGCTGAGAGAAAAAGGTGCGCGCGGGTTGTAAGTGGGGGCCAACTATACGAAAGTATAGTGGAAAAACTTGCCTAAAGTGGTAATCTCGTTGGATAAGAACCAAATTAGGTTTTCCTCTCAGATAGTTCGAGATCAGATTAATTCAAGATCAGATTAAGCCTAAGCATGAGTGTAAGAACTTTGCGACTAAAGAATAGTTTCATAGAATGTCTTGTGGCAGGAACTTTGGATTGCGACTCTTCTTACATTACGGAAAAGTCCATCCTCGTCATGATCAATCCACGTCCTACCATAGTGCCCGGAGAACTAGGCTTGCTTATTTTAGAAAGCTAGCTTACTGAGGCCACGTTCTTTTGGGTTGGATTTATTGAATAACATTTCAGTTCGGCTCAACTCTTAATTTCATTTCAGCTTAGTTTAGTTCAATCAAAATTATTAACAACACTTTTGTTAGCATCTCGGTATTGTTCTCAATTTGTTATTATTGTTATAGTTAGTATTATTGTATTCATATATGAAGTTCAACTAAAAAAAATCAATGTTTTACTATTCGATTATGTTATTTAATACTATTATCGATCTTTGTAGACATTATTATCTAGGTTGCACCAAGTTGGATACGAGGAATAAACGGATGCCGGGACGGGGACGAAAAACGGATAATCTGAAAATTGACATACAAAGAGTACGGTACAATACTAAGTGAAGTATCAGAGGACGTATCGGGTACGCGTATTGACGAGGACTAGTATCAAGTGAAGCACCCGTGCTACATAGATTATTATTGGCAATTTTAATAAAAAATATAACTATTATGATTAGTTTTTAAATATTTTTATCGATATTTTTATCATATCATCTAACTTATTACAAATTGTCATATTTATTAGTATTACTATAGTCTTTTATTAACATTATTATTATTAGTTTACAAAATTAAATTTGTTTGCAATTTGGCTCGAAATAATATAATGTTTGCACTAATATGATCTCCCACCGCTTCATTATCCTGTACATGATCATTCTTAACATCTTCAAGATCATCATTAATATCTTCACGCTCAGCTTGTCATGCATCAACCAGTTTTTTGTCTTTCTAAATTATCTTAGCTAATGTTTTCCTTCTTGCAAAAAACATGGAAGCTTTCCGATTGTCATTTTTTCTATCAAAGTTATTACAATATCTGAAATTATTATTAGAAATATAATAATAATTAAAAATGATAATCATAATATTATTCATATTAATATTGCAAGTTATATTATTATTATTATTATTATTTATAATAATTTTTATGAATATTAGTATTAGCATTACTGATTTCATAAAATATAAGTTAATGTTAAGTTCATTCTATTTCACTTTAGTTCCATTAAATCTCACTTCACTTCCAGTTCAATTTCGCTCAGTCCCAAAAGAACAAAGCCTAAAATAATGCCAATTCATGTACGCAATCAATCAGAGGCGCTTTGTTGGCTTTAATAGAGACTAGCGACGGCTATAATAGTGTCCGTAACAACGAATGGGAATAAAGTCAGTAAACATATCCTCTCGAGGGATGACTTTGAAAATAGGTGAGGCCTCATACTATCCATCTATGCTAAGAAAGTAAAAAGGCCGAAGCCCATATAGCCTCACTTTGCCGAAAAAAGGGTATTTACCCAGCCCATGATCCAAAGGATCAAAACCCAGTCAATCATGCTATCCCTAGCCGTAGTCTTGCACCTAACTTCAGACATCTAAAAAGGAATATGTGGAAATTAATTTGGGATGGCAGGAGTAGGTACATAATGTACTCGGTAACTCATTCTGTCTAATCAATCACGGCAAGCCAAAACAATATTCTGATCCAAAACAGAATAATACTTAAGTTAGTATGCAAAGTACTACGGCTAGATGACCAATGCATTTCTAAATCAACAGATAATCTGATGGAGGTCCATCCATAGATCCTAATCTCAAACACTTAGCCACCACTTTAAGGGATGTTTTTAACCCCCTTAAGTCCTATGAGTCCGTCTTTATCTTAGTTAATTAATTTTAGCTACGTTACTTATGTTAAACGCTTTATTAACTCCTTAGAAGAGTCATATATTAGTTTAGTTGATTCAATCCTATGTTAGATTAACTAGATTAATATTTTCCTACTTTATTTCCCCTAGGTCCGAAATTGTCTAAGTAGTTAAGTTGTACTTTTGGTTTCTTTTATTAGATTCAATTACGGATGTCCCAAGCAGATTAGATTCAGCAACAGATTTCTCAGCGGGAACTACTTTCACAAAATCCGTGAACCCTAACTTCTTAAAAAATTCCCTCCACTTCATCAGACCACATGGCATTGACTCAGTAAGGGGGTGCTTCAAATACATAGAGTCAACCACATGCCACTTGTAATTCAAACCACTAATCAATTTGTTTGCATCAACAGAATTCCCAAATTCTTGACTAAAATGAATTGGTACCTCAAGAGGTCGCACATACCCATGATTTGTAAGAATTAGAGCTTTACTGCATAATTCAGAAATAATGTGTTCACTTTCAACATGACAATCTACACAGTTGGAGTGCATATGAAACATTACAAAGGCAATGTATTCTCTCATCAACTGCTTGCTTCTACCTTTCAACCTGTCGTTAGATATAGATGGTAAAATATGAATTCGGATAAGTTCGTGAGCTGACATCTGCTGCACACCAATCTTTTGCAGCATCCTTGTACAATTATTAATTAAGGCTTCATCAGTACAGGCCTCAGAAAGAAGATCTGGGCTTACAATCCTCAATGTAGCATATAAGGAAGGAAAAGCTTCATAACCAAGTTTACCATCGAGGCCAGTCGGCATGAAACCAAATGGTACATTCATCTACTGAGATATATGTGCCATCGGAAAGTGGAATAAATGGGACCTTCTTTAGGCTATTTAAAAGATCCACTTCCAATTCTGATATCCTTAAGTTCGGCGTGTAAGAGTGGAACATGTTGTGCAGTTCATTTAGCCAAGAGAACAGCCAACGTTGACCCATTGATTTTATACCATCTTTTATTCGGCCCAGGGAGGATATGAACTGTACCAATATCTTTGGGCCATATTCCTCAATATTGAGCGATCTAGCAAGCGCATCCGACAATTTCACATCCTTGTGTAAAAGCCCCAATCCAAGATGTTCATACAATAAAGTCTCAGGCAACAGCATTTGTGCTTGCTCATTCCAACCTCTTAGAACCTTGCATGGAGGAACCCAGTTGTCCTTGGACCCTTCCTGAAGCAAGCAGTTTGACTGGCATAATTTAGCAATAATCATCCGAGGGAGTCCAGAAAAAAATCCATGCACTTCACCCATAAGTGGAACAAAGCTCATATAAGCACTCACTGCCGTAGCAGGATTTTCTCGGAAACAAGCCAGCGAACAAAGCAATTTCTCAGCACCAACAAACAAAGCAGGAAATTCTGACAATAACCACTGATTCCATGGGCTATCTCCATCAACTTCTTCTCTAGAAGAAGGAAGGACAAAATCAGCTTGAAGTATGAACTTGAGGCCATATGTTCTTAATGGAAGAAAAGCAAATACAGGCTGTTGAGCTAATAATGGTTCATAGACACCATTCACTGATTCATTAAGAGTTAAAGCCATGGATATCTCTGTCATATGAACATTCGGCCGGAGAACTTTAGGATGTAACTTGTTAGAATCCACAAACCAGGTCATTTGCTCTTTCCCATGAGATACTTTAACAATACCATTTCCTACTATCTCTTTTTTCATAACAATGAGCGTGTTGTTTAGCATGTTCCTTAGCTTAATGCATCGAAGACGGTGAAGAAAAATTAACAAAGAAGGGTGAAGATCAGAAAACATAGACAAGATGCTGCTCATTGCTGATCCTTCTAGTAGTTTTGATTTGAAAGGAAGCACTATACATGTGTTCCAACAGCTTCCCTTTCGGTAATCATTTTCTGGTATCAATTTTTGCAGTATTTTAATATCACAAGGTGGTACCACTGTTGGTAATACAAAACCAATCTGACCCTGACCTATGTCGAACTTAATATGAAATCCATTTGAATGAATCTCGGGAGCATCGGTGACCTGCATGACGAACAATCAAGATTAAGATGGATATGAGAGGATTTTAAATTCAAAGACAGCATTATCCAAGAACTTCTGCTAGACGTAAAATTGTTTTTTAAACCAAAGATTTGATTGCATATACTGGCAATGATGAGCTGTGCCGGCCCGTAAAATGCTAGTTGAACTACGTAGAAACAACATGCTATATCATATAAAGAATGAAACCTGCATTGTTGCCATAATTTTGAAACCCAGTGACCAATGTTACACGCAGAAAAGAATTAACCACCTAATAAACAGGAACCAGCTTTTACATAGCCATGGAGCAGATGGAACAGTCCACTTTACATGACTCTTTAAACTGATAGAGTGGTATGCAAATTACTAAACAATCAATAAAAGAAGACCAAAATACTTCAAGGATGACATGAACCCTGAAGAGCTAGATTCAAGCACTTGAATATTGATGCATACTATTGAATGCCTACCCTATGTTACCTAGTTACCATTGTGCGGAACACCTAACTAACTGATTTACCTTTGTTAATGCTAATTAGTCAATACAAATATTCAGAACAAGATACATCATTAATCTTATTTCTGTTTGATCTAGAAGTAACAATTTTACACATCATTTTCTTCTCCTAAATTTGGGAAATAATTTCTACATTAGCCAATTTTCTCTACTACAAGAATAAAGTAGCCTTGTTGATAGAAACAACAACAAAAAATCTGTAAGGTATTAGATGACTCGTAAGTATAATTTGCATGGAGAAAAAGGGAACTTTTTTGGGACTCTAAAAGAGTCAACAGGAGCTGAGATGTGCATTAGGAAAGATGAAGATTATAGGACCATGTGACCTAATTTCTACCACCCCCCAAATTGAAGTATAGAAACTCAAAGTAAGCATGGAGACGATGGCTGGAGGATAATTCCACAACCAGCCCAGATAACACTGAGAGATCTAAGATTAGCCATTCAAACTCTAGATCTAAGAACTTCCTTAATCAAGTTGGGTATAATGGCTTTCAATCCACTAGCTATGAGAAAAGGTTGACATCAAGCTAGTTTGAGTGTTCGTGGTCACACACGTCATAGAGAATTGGTGCACTAATGGATAATGCTCTTGTACAAACATGGTGAAGATAGGAAAGGATTAGGTAATCCCAAAACAGTGATCTACAGCTCAAGTTCAGAGTGAAGTTCTTTTGAGGGGACAGAGAGTACAAAATTTTCTTGCCTCCTGAACAATGAATGGCCCACAAGTTCAAACATATCCTATATGCAGCATGAGAAACCATGTCAATAATTCTTCATTTACCACATACTTACGAGTTGGCTACCACCACAGATTAACAATTATCAAGCATAAATATCATTCACCAAATGTAACCACGAATTACCATTTAATAAGTGCACCTAGCATTCACCCAATGATTGCTTCCAAAGGATGATTTAAGTTATTAATCACTTCAACAAATTAATAATTAACAAGGCTGTGAATATTATGAAAAATGAAATGCCCAAGTCATAACTTCATGAATAGAAGATAGCAAAAGCAAAATAACACGGAATTCATTTAGTTAAATGCTACAATTGCATTTGTTATCATACCCTGAAAACTGATTTGAAACCAATTCCCTTTTGTCCAATGTAGCCGGCAGAAGATCCTTTCTTGGTTGAGTTTCCAACATCACAGAGAGCTCTAACATTCTTTGCAGTAAATCCTCTCTCATTATTCAAAACAGTTATTCCGGTATCATTAAGAATAAAGGCAAGAGTAGGTTCCACATTTGCAGGGTAGACATTATCATCAGCATTCTGGACCTATGAAATCAGAGATTCAACAAGTAGAAAGGTCAAACATGTACCAATCATAAATTGTTAATTTTATTAACCGGGAAACAAAGATGATCACACAATAACAACAACGAATTAACGATCTTCTAGGCGTGTATGGGAACACTTTCCCAAAAGCGATATTCCGACCCTATACGAAGCACGGGTTGCACGGAATTCACCTCCGAGATACAAAGAAGAACAGTGAATATCACGCTCGTATGAGATTCACCAAATGAGAACAAATATATTTGTGAGAAATGCTTTGATGATCAATGTAGAATGAGAGAAAACTTGAGTGCTTTTTGAGAGAGTATGTAAAAGCATATATACATTCATTAGAGGTTTTTCCTCCTATAATGCACGTTGATGCTTTGGAAAAAACCGACCTTAACCGCTCAATAAACATGAAACGGTCTAAAAAGATCTTCCGCAAACGGCCTAGTCGCGACCCGCGATACAGGTCGCGACCTTAAGGAAAATCTGGAGCAGCAATATTGCAGTGGCTCGTCACGAGTCACGACAAACGTCGCGAGTCGCGACCAAGCCGAAAGCCCAGGTCGCGGGGGGCGACCCAGCTCGCGGCCCGCGAGCCCACGCTTCTCCCTTTTCTTGTTTCCTTGCTTGCTCGTTTCAAAGCCACATCAAAGACTTTAGTTTCCAAAGCTATACAACCACAACATGCATATCTAAACACCACATAAGTAGCGACACCATAACCAAGCATCTTAAGTTAATGTTTCATGAATATTATCAACCAAATACTCTAAATATTCAACAATCCTCCCCCATTTAGAGTATTCTAATAGATACTAAGCACAAGAACATCATCAAAACAAACAACCTCATGCATCAATGAACGTGTACTAAGACTTGAACTTCCACCTAGTATAATATACATTCCAAGAATCCGTATCCGAAAGGTGTCGCAAGCGATTGAACCAATCTCAATACATAGTGGAAAACTTGAAGATACCATACACACAAGATTAACTACTTGAACTCATTAAACTTGACACTTTAAGCCATGTGTCCGTATCATTCATAAGTGTATCATAGCTATGCCCCTATAGCTACTTGAAGCGACTAAACTTCACACTTACATAGGTAGAACTCTTAAAGAAACATGCACTATGACAAGGCATAACAAGAGAACTATTAAGTATATACAACCTCTTATCAACATCATAGTCAATGTAAGAACAATACTTAGAGGATATTTACAAATGTTCTTCAATCATCAAATGAAGGAATTAATCTTATTGAACTTAAGACCCAACGTCTTATTAGGCGTTAAGTTAAGATTCCCTCACTCGTGATTAACTAAGGGCTCCAATCCAAGACCGATTGCCATCCTCTTCACCGTGTCTCTAGACAAGGCCTTAGTGAAACAATCCGCTAGATTATACGTAGTCCGCACATAGTCAACAGTGATAACACTATCCTTGATAAGTCCTTGAATATAGGAACGCCGCACACCAATGTGCCTTGACTTACCATTATAAACTTGACTATATGCCCTTGCCAAAGCTGCATCGTTATCACAATGTATCGCTATGGGCGATATTGGTTTTGGCAACAAAGGAATCTCAATCATGAGATTCTTTAACCACTCCGCCTCTTTACTAGCCGAGGACAAAGCAATGAACTCCGATGTCATGGAGGAGTCCGCAATGCAAGTTTGCTTCTTAGAAGCCCAAGAGATAGCACCTCCCCCAAGTAAGAAAACGAATCCACTTGTGGAAGAGTGATCCTCTCTATTAGAGATCCAACTTGCATCCGAATAACCTTCTAAAACCGAAGGATATCCACTGTAGGATAAACCATAATCTTTGGTTTTCCCCAAATACCTTAAGACACGACGAATAGCATGTCAGTGCTTCATACTAGGGTTACTAGTATACCTACTAAGCTTTCCTACCGCAAATGCGATATCCGGCCTAGTACTCGTCATAGCATACATCAAATAACCTATGACCCGTGCATACTCAAGTTGAGATACCGCACTACCATCATTTGGCATTAATTTTTCACTTGGATCCATAGGAGTTGATACAAAAGAGCAATCACTAACATTGAACTTCTTAAGTACCTTTTCAATGTAGTGTGTTTGAGATAAACTCAATTTACCATTGCTTCTTTTTATTCTTATGTCTAGAATGACATCCGCTTCTCCTAAATCTTTCATGGAGAACATTGATGATAGGAAAGCCTTTGCCCACTCAACTTGTGACAAATCAGTCCCAAAAATCAACATGTCATCTACATATAGACAAATCATAACACCGTGACCTAAGTCATCAAATTTGCTATATACGCACTTGTCCGAATTATTCAATTTAAATCCGTTAGACAACACAACCTCATCAAACTTTTGATGCCATTGCTTGGGTGCTTGTTTTAGCCCATACAAAGATCTAACGAGTTTGCAAACTTTACCTTCTTGACCTTTTACAACAAACCCTTCGGGTTGTTTCATGTAACCTCCTCATCTAGCTCTCCATTTAAGAACGCTGTCTTAACATCCATTTGATGGATCACAAGGTTGTGTATAGCCGCAAGAGCAATCAACAACCTTATAGTAGAGATTCTAGCAACGGGTGCATATGTATCGAAATAATCGATACCCGGCTTGTGGGAAAAGCCTTGAGCCACTAACCGGGCCTTGAACTTATCAATAGTTCCATCGATTTTCATTTTCTTCTTGAAAATCCATTTACACCCAATAGGTTTACATTTGGGAGGCAAATCCGCCAAAACCCATGTGTTATTCCCCATGATGGAATCCATCTCATCATCAATAGCTTCCTTCCAAAAAGGAGCATCTTGAGATCTCATGGCCTCACCATAGGTCAAAGGATCACCTTCCACATTAAACACAAATGGAAATTTAGTCAATATAGAACTTCGAGATCCTTCAACCAAATATACATGAAAATCCGGGCCAAAGGATTTCTCCTTTCTTGCCCTTTTACTTCTCCTAGGTTGTGATGAAGTTGATGCTACATTCTCTTCTAGAGTTTGTTCATCTATTTTATGATCATTTAAAGACCGATCATCTTCTTGTATTATGGTACTTGGAGTTACATCCTTTGATATAGGAATTGATGAATATCGATTTTCATCAAAGATTGCATCTCTTGACTCCACAATAGTGTGAATTGACCAAACGTCATTTTGTTATATAACATAGAACATATAGGCCTTGCTATGAATAGCATACCCTATAAAGATGCATTTAACTCCCCTTTCACCTAACTTTTTACGTTTAGGTTCCGGCACTTTTACAATTGCCCTACAACCCCAAACTCTAAGATAACTTATATTTGGTTTTCTTTTGTACCATAATTCATAGGGTGTAGCTTTGTTCTTTTTCATAGGAACGCGGTTTAATAAATAACAAGCCGTTAAAACCGCTTCACCCCAAAATCCATCACTTAAACCCGAATAGGATAACATAGAATTTACCATTTCTTGTAAAATTCTATTCTTTCTTTCCGCTATACCATTTTGTTGTGGTGTATAACCCGCGGTTCTTTCATGTATGATTCCTAATGATTGGAAATAACTAGGATCATGGTATTCACCACCCCTATCGGTTCTAAGCCGTTTTACTTTGTCATTTAGTTGCAATTCAACCTCGTTTTTATAGATCTTAAACTTATCTAAAGCTTCATCTTTAGTGAATAGAAGATAAACATAACAATATCTAGAATGATCATCTATAAATGTTATGATATACTTCTTATTACCTAAAGAAGGAGTGCTATGGAAATCACATAGGTCACTATGCACCAAATCAAGCAAATTAGTATCTCTTTCCACATTATTTGGGAAAGAATTTCTGGTTATCTTTGTAAGTATGCATGTTCTACACTTCTCTATGCTTGGATCAAAACTAGGAATCAAATCATCCTTTGACATAGAATAAAGCTTTCTATAATTAACATGACCAAGCCGGTAATGCCATAGAGAAGAACTATCATTAACAACACAAATATTGTTTAACAAAGTATTCGAAATACTTAACTTGAACATACCATTACATAAATAACCCAAACCAACAAAAGACCCTCCTTTAGATAAAATAAATTTGTCCGACTCAAATACCATTTTAAAACCTATTCGATTCAAGATAGCTTCCGAGACTAGATTCTTTCTAAGGTCCGGAGCACATACAACAACTCTTAAAACAAGAGACTTTCCGGAACTAAAAACTAGCTCAATTTGACCTACTCCTAAGACTTTAGCATTAGAATCGTTCCCCATGTAAAGAACTTCTCCTTCATCCGCCTCCTTGAAGGTCTTGAAGAGAGATCGTTCCTTGCATACATGTCTTGAAGCTCCCGAATCGATGTACCAAGAATAATCATCCTGTGCACAAAAGATTTGAAATCGTACACACATAATTCAAAACCGAATTAAGTTAAACTTGTGCACAAGTACCTTGCTTGGGTTGGGTATGGCTTGACTCGCCTTTCCCACCACCATGCCCATTCTTGTTCATCTTTTTCTTCCAAATGGTGCAATCCTTCTTGAAGTGACCGGGCTTTCCACATTCCCAACAAGCTCGTTGTTGTCCTCCTCCACCAAACTTTGGTTTCTTACCATAGTTTCCTTTGGTGAAGTTATGTGCCCTCTTCTTAGGATTAGAGTCATGAGACTTTCCATCCTCCACCATGTTAATAGTGGAAGAACTAGGATTTACCTCCTTTTGACCATCTTGAACCCGAATGCCCTCTTCAATTCGAAGATAAGCACCCAATTGTTCAATAGTCATTTCATCTTTTCTATGTTTCAAACTATTTCGAACATCTTTCCAGGAGGAGGGTAATTTATTGATTATTGAAGAAACGGCAAATGTTTCATCCATACTAATATCATGTTGTTTAAAGCTTCCTAAAATTCTTTGGATTTCATGGAATTGCTCCATAATTGGCCTAGACTCAACCATTTTAAAATTATTAAAATTGCTCACTAGAAATTTCTTACTAGAAGCGTCTTCGGCCATATATTTAGACTCTAAATCATCCCAAATAACTTTCGCGGATTCATAGTATTGATAAACATCAAAGAGATCATCGGACATACCATTAAGAATGTGACCACGGCATATGTAGTCATCGTTCTCCCACTTCTTCCTCTTCCTCGTAGCCTCAATCGTCTCATCATCCACTTCAATGGGCTTCGGGGATGTGAGAACGTACACCACCGCCAAAGAGGTAAGAAGGAAGTGCATCTTCTTTGCCATCTACGGAAACCCACGCCTTCAAACTTATCAAGTTTGTGGAAATTCGCTGTCATTTCACGAAGTGTAGCCATCTTCAAGATGATATCGCTTTTGGATTGTTAATTTTATTAACCGGGAAACAAAGATGATCACACAATAACAACAACGAATTAACGATCTTCTAGGCGTGTATGGGAACACTTTCACAACAGCAATATTCCGACCCTATACGAAGCACGGGTTGCACGGAATTCACCCCCGAGATACAAAGAAGAACAGTGAATATCACGCTCGTATGAGATTCACCAAATGAGAACAAATATATTTGTGAGAAAATGCTTTGATGATCAATGTAGAATGAGAGAAAACTTGAGTGCTTTTTGAGAGAGTATGTAAAAGCATATATACATTCATCAGAGGTTTTTCCTCTTATAATGCACGTTGATGCTTTGGAAAAAACCGACCTTAACCGCTCAATAAACATGAAACGGTCTAAAAAGATCTTCCGCAAACGGCCCAGTCGCGACCCGCGATACAGGTCGCGACTAGGAATATTGCAGTGGCTCGTTGCGAGTCGCGAGTCGCGACCAAGCCGAAAGCCCAGGTCGCGGGGGGCGACCCAGCTCGCGGCCCGCGAGCCCACGCTTCTCCCTTTTCTTGTTTCCTTGCTTGCTCGTTTCAAAGCCACATCAAAGACTTTAGTTTCCAAAGCTATACAACCACAACATGCATATCTAAACACCACTTAAGTAGCGACACCATAACCAAGCATCTTAAGTTAATGTTTCATGAATATTATCAACCAAATACTCTAAATATTCAACATAAATTGATAAGATCACCTCATTCTCACATAATACATATCAGGAAAGCAATTCCGTACACGATTAAAATACCACAATATAATCACCATTCTTGTTCTCAGAGAAAACAAATTGAATACAGCCATTAGAGAGTATTATAGAAAATCAATAAGCACAACAGAGCAGGTAAAGGAAGACCCTCCACCCCTTCCCTCGCTCCAGAAGATGAAGGAATCAAACAAATGAGATGACAGTCACCGCAAATTTCTAATTTAGCCCATATAGAACTTTATTAAGAATTAACTTAATAAGAAGCTTGGCGTAAAACGGGCGTGTCAGTGTGTGTCTAGGAACGCACTCTAAACCCGACCCGGCCCGGCCCGCACGCAGTTAGGAAGATTGGCCGCAATCTTAACGGCCGCAGAGCCAATCAATCTCAGTACTTTAGACTGAGGTCCTTCTGAGCTCACGCCCGTACAAGAGTTGGCTGGTAAAAAGGCAGTTCCTCAAGCCTTCTGTTTTTATCCCTGCCCATGAAAGATTGCTCAAACAACACAAAGAAAATCTCCTGTAACACTGACAGAGGGTTGCAAGATATCAAAGCATAGCATGACATCGATACAGTCCTCCCATGAGGCTCATGTGAGTCATGTCTGTGTCAAAGAAGGTATAAGGAGCCAGATGCCTCCTTACACTGCTAATGCAAAGATGCAGCCTACCAGATCACGATAAATAGGGTGACAGCCACCACAGCTGGATGGAACGATATGCATACATCTGACCCACCTTAGACCCTGTCGATATGTACTTACGTAAACAAAGTCGACTACAGCTCACCTATACTATTCAACAGGTATCTTCCACCAACATGGTGAACAAGTTTTGTCATCTCAACAAGTTGTTGCTCCGGTTTCCCCCTAAAATATATAGCTTCATCAGGATTAATACTCTCAAGTTGATTGTCCCATTTTCTTTCTCTTCAATATTTCCTAGTCCTCGAGACTCTTTTTTCTTAAACCCAGAATAAACTATTTCAGCTTCACCCCTCTTTGAGCGGCGCCAAGGGAAGGGGGAGGGGGATATAGATTGGTAAAGGAGCTCATCATAACTTTAATATTCCACAGGTTCTCTAACAATATATAATATACAATGTATTCTGAACATACATCATCCATGCTCCAACTAAAATTACAGCTGTAAAGTGATGCTAGACTGCGAGATTTACTAGTTTCCTTAGTTTAAAACGGCGTGAGGCGCAACGAACCACAAATGGTCCCGGAACCTAGGTGGAAGGCGCAAGGGCGCGCTGTAGATGAGTTGCATATTTATTTATTATTTATTATTTTTTAACCTTTGCTTTGTGGTACAAATTTTTACTAAAACAGCCTACATTCCGAAAAAAGAATAAAACATACAAGAAACTTTGGGCACAGTCACCATTTCTCAATACTCAGTAGCACTAGTTCAAAACGGGGAGGTAAATAAATAGTGATAAGTAAAAAGCTTTTTGGAAAGTCAATGATAAAAGAAATAAAAAAGAAGGGATCACGTAACTATCTCTTAAAAAAGAGCATTTACTGGTCAAAGATAAGGAGAATACACCAGAGCCTCCAGAACTAGAGTGAAGAAGAAGCGAAAGACATCGCCAAAGATGGTTTGTCAGCATCTCCTTTTACACCGGTTAGTCGAGAAAATTGGAAATCCAAAATTGAAATTGAAGCAATTTTTTAGCAATTATTTCAGGGCTTTAGTTTGACATTGAAGTTTAAAAGAGGTAAAATTGAATTTGAACAAAAATCTAGTTTTTTTTCCCAGGGCGGTAAGAAGTGCGCGCCTCTCCTTGCCCGAGGTAAAAGCCCACGATTTCAACTCCCTACTGCCTAGGCACGCTTTTTAAAACTAAGCTTCTTAAAACAATTTCTTTTTCTTCTCCATGTCAAAAGGAAGGAATACTTCCTTTTTTTTTTGGAAGATACGGATCATGCTTTCACTCTCTCTCCTTCTCTCATCACCACCAATCCTAGCCCCTTCAGTATGCCAATCTCTAAGAAAAGCCACCAGATTAATAAATCTTCCATGTTAGCAAGTAGCAAAGAAATGTTAGTAAACGAGTTTGCAGCATTCAAAACTACTCCTGTCATAAAGTTACAAGATTGCGCAGGAAGACATAAAGGCTTTGTTTGGTTGGGAGGAAAATGTTTACCCATTTTCCTTTGTTTGGTTTGTAAAGGTGCAAAAACAGTTTTCCTAATGATTGAAAATAATTTTCCATAGGGTGGAATTCTTCCTCCTCCCCATTCTTTACCTTCCCCTTTCCTTTCTTCCCTCTATCCTCTTATTTCTTGTTCATATTCCCTTTTTCCTCAACATTTTCATTTGACGAACCAAACAAAAGAAAACTAACTTAAAATCATGGAAATGATTTTCCATCGAACCAAACAGAGCCTAAATCAAGCTAAGCTTAAATGCCAAAAAAAAATAGAAATTTGGCGAGATTTTTTGTTAACAGAATAAATGTTTCCATAAACTATATTATAGGATATTTAGAAGACATACCAGCTCAAGAAGGAAATGTGAGTCCTGTGAATACAGTTCTTCTGAGAGACAATGAAGTGCTCGTCCCAAACGGGCATGCTGCTTCTTCAACAAGCTATGCTCCATGTCGGAGATATTAGGGTCTAAGCCAAATTCATCCCGCCTAATTGATTCAATAACAACTGCAGCCTCTTTGATGTCTTGTTCAGCAATGTGATCTGAGAGATTATTTTCAGAATACTCAACTACTGAGCTGTCCATGGGGACGGATGCATCAGTGTCAGATTTATGCAGTTCATCTTTGTCAACAGAAGAAGAAGAAATTGTACAAGATGACTGCAAATCAAAACCCACATCAGAACGCAGTGATGTCAGTGATGGAGCTCCAGTTGTAATCAAGGAGTTGTTATCAGTTATAGGACAAATTGAATGGTGATCATGGATCCACTCAATAATACCCAGAGAAAAACCAATTTCATGCAGCATAAGACGCTCTTTTCCTTTACAGTGAAGTAGGATAGCTGAAGCAACATCTTTAAACAAAGACTGCAATCCAGTAAGCAATATATCAGCTGCAAAACAGCGAAATTCTGAAGGCAGGAAGATTAGACAATCAATGACAATCCTCGAAAATGAGCCACAGAATTGTTCACCCCATTGAAACTCTTGGGCAGATCTGTACTTGCACGATCACCCACAAGCTGATTCTCCTTCAGCATTTTCTGACTCTTCCGACCCTCATTATAATCCGTGTTCTGCATAAAATTTGCCATGATTACTTCGAATCCTTGCCGTGCATGGCACTTCAAAAGGGACAATGGAACGTGTTTTTTGCCACCAGACAGTGAAAACAACGATAAAAGCTGCACGGCCACTTGGTAAGGAGATTCTTGAAGCAAAGCTTGAAAGAACAGATCCACGGAAGCTAAATGGTCAGTCCGAATAATTTTACCATCTCTTGTCAAAAGACATAAGAAGCCTTTCACATTGACCTGTGTCAGAAGCCACTGCAGGAATGGCCCAAGCGAAGGAGCATATACAAGATCCCAATGAATCCATGAGTTTAGATCTAACAAAAATGGTGCTTTAAGTAAAATATTAATGGCATCTTTTGATGTAACAGATCCAAAATTATCATACATCTGTTCCACATCTGTAGTTGGCCCAGAATTGTCACACATATCACTTACATTAGAACCTGCGGAGTCGACATATGTAGAAGTGCCTGACAATGTTGCCGAGAATATAACACAATTGGATGCAAAACTGCCTCTATGCATTTCTATGAAATCAAGGAGCTCTTGTGCATTGCCACTTTCTATAATTTTGAAGCTGGTGAGAGGAAACTGTCTCACAAGAAGTTCAGATATCATTTCCTTCGTAACAACACCTTCCTCCCAGAGGCTACTTGAGGCTTGAGACAATAACATAACCAATTGTTGTTGAATCATGCTTACCTCCAATGACTGTTGTTTGTGTACCTCCCCTTTTATAAAATTGAGGAGTTCTATAGGATGTAAGGAGATATTGCTTTCTAAGAATGAAAAGAAATCCCCATGACCAAGCAACTTGAAATCATTAACTGAAAATTGTTCTTTCAACCAAGCTTCACAATGGGAGAGTACCTTTGCTCCTATGACTACCCTATTTATAAGTGAACTTCCGCCAGATAACACATTGCTTTCAGCAAGATATGCCGAGACTTTTGTAATTAAATCTTCCACATTCACACCTGAAAACGGTAGCAGCATTACCGGGGAAAGAAAACACAGCTTAGAACTCAGTACATTAAACGAATCGGCAATCCAATTATACAAAGAAGAAAACGAGAATAGCTAGCGGCAGAGAACAAGAATCAGAATCTAGTACAAAAGATGTGGAACTTTATTTACAATATCATGTGATAAGTCATCTGGAACATAGCATTATCTTCTTCCACACTAAAAGGTAGTTTGAAGGCAGAGCCGGCCTGGCTGCTGCTTTTCTCAATAAGTGTTTTGAAATTGCTTGGAACATCACAATAAATACAAGAGATCAGAGAAGGATGGATATAAAAGAACAGATGCCAATAAGTGTCATTGATGGGAATGATGAGATGTTCGAATTCTGATTGATGATAGTTGGAAGACTGAGTGCTTTATTCATAATGCTCACAATCAATCTCGCTGAATTATTCATATCGCTCCATGTTTTCTATCCATAAAAAAAGTAAATCGGAATGCTTTACATCAGTACAGCTCCATTACTTTTCCTCCATGCTGAAAAATAAAAAGACTTGCAGCAATTTAATCATCTACGTCTCTATGACGGCAACCTTTGGAATACGATGCAGTCATGTCAAGAATCCTACAAAAATTTCGGTTTATTCATAGCAAAACTGATCTTAACACACACACAAACACACCCTCCCCCAACTCCCACCCAAACAATATTAGGATAAGATAAATCAATCATCATCATAACTTCACCCCACATGAAGACTCTGTTTCTTTAAATAGAGCAATTAGCAAGAAACCAATTGAACTACTTACATGAAGTAGGGTTTGATGTATCCCTATTCAGAAGGTCGGAATCCTTTTCAATAGGCTCAATATCAATACTTTCGTATTCTGTTAGCTTGTTAGGTTGAGGATTGGCCTGTCCCAGTTCACCCATGAATTGGAACGTATCATACATGCTATCCCACATCCCCCTTCGAATAGATGTAACCTGCAACATGGTTAAGAAGAAACACTTCACATGCATGTTCTGAAACCATTTACCCAAGCCCATTGTACACATAACAAAAGATCATTCTAGATATTCAATGTCTGCAATAAACAAGATGCATATCCAATCAAACAAAATTACGTTAAAAGTTACAACTTAAAAGCCCTCTCGAGAAACACCCACCTAGTGTAGGCGTGTAGCACTTGAGTGAGGCTAGATATTCAACCCTATCCCAAACAGCTAAATGACTTAAGGTTTCCCTTCAAAAAAATGACCTAAGGTTCTACAACTGAGATTTTATCATTTCATTCCCCAAATAACACAAGCTCGCCAATCGCCAACCTGACAATCCCGAACCAGAACAGTTGTTAAGGTAAACCAGATAATTGTATCATGAGATAAGAAAAAAAGCAAGAACCTCAAGCTCAAATAGAAAGTACTCACTGCAAAAGTTAACAATCCCAAAAGTGGGAGTAACACCTATCCTGAAGAGCTACATAACCTAAGGTTCTACAGCTGAAAACTTATCATTCCATTACAGCCAGAGACGCAGGCTTGCAATCTCTAAACCGACATAATGCGAACAACTCACCAAGAATTGTTGCCCAAACAAACCAGATGATTGTGTCATGAGATAAGACAAAACATCCCCAAGAAATACAAGATCAAATAAAAACTACTCACTGCAACATTTAGCAATCCCACAAGTGGCTCAGCTGAGAACGTTTTTGTAATTTTTTTTTTCTGTCCACCTGAAATTCTATAGAATCTCAGCATTTTTTCCAAAACCTGCATCAAAAACAAGGTAATTCACATTAAATAGCATCCTATTCTTAAGAATACAGTCAATACACAGAAAAATTCGAAACTACCTGAAGAATGAAGACAAAAGAAAGAAAGAAAGAAAAAGGATTGAAAGACAAACCTAGACCTTCATTTAAGATTTCATGCCAAAAATTGAAACAACCCTTGGTGTCTTTTGATTATATTTATATACTACTCAATATAAAAAAAAAAATATAGGAAACACAATCAGTTTCTTAGTTTCCAAGGTATTGAACTTTGAAACCAGCATACTCAAGCACACATCAAAAACTGAAAAACAGGCGCAATTTGTTATAGAGAGATTCCTCTTAATTTTGTATGTTATCCTATTTATTCCCACATAGATTGAAGGAAAAAGGCTACCGCATGACAATTAGGCTTGCTTGGTTATATGGCCCTAATGCCACGTTCATAAGATGACTGTGGCGAAGATGCGTATGTTATGGTGAACCAATTAAGAAATGAGTTGATCGTGGAGAAAGTTAGAGTTGCATTAATTAAAGAATAGATAAGGGAACATCACCTAAGAAACGGAGACTCAGTGATGCGTCGGTTAAAAGACGTGGTTAAAAGACTTGAACATTGGAGGAGTAATGAAATTGAAAGGGGCAAGGGGAAGATCTAAGATAACGATGATTAAAAATGATATGCGTTTTATTGGGATCAACGATAGCATGGCATTGGAGTGGAAGGAAAGGGTTCATGTGGAGGAAGGGGTGTGATTACTTATTTATTTATTTTCTGTGTTTATTCTTCCTTGTATTTGTCGTATTTTAAATTTTTTTCATACTTGCTGATGGCATCTCATTTTCAGACAGTTTCAAATGACCATTCGTGATAGCCAACCACAAATCATTTTGGGAATAAGGTTTTGTTGCCGTTGTTGTATCCTATTCGTTCCGAAGCAGAAAATGTAATAATTATTGTAAAGCAAGCCCATAACATTTAAGCCCCTCCAAATGCTATAGTAACCTTCAAAGATTTTTTTTGACAACCTATTCTAGCAATAATCATAATGTAGTGTTTAGTGTGAGGTCACCTCCATAACATACTTACTTTTCTGCTCTTATAGGAACATTATTAATAGGTAGCTTAACATGAAACACTAACATGCTTCCCCCATTATCAAATACTATATGGTTCAAAAGCCCCACATCAAAAATTAATAATAACGGTGACTATGTCGGCACTTATTCCATCCTAAGATGAGTGTCTCCCAACAATCATCTGATAGAATGTCACAATCACTAAATCCCTGTTTGGCCCTAGCTTTTAAGTACCATTTAAGAGTCTGAATACGTCAAGACACTAATTAAAAGATCACGGTAAAGCGGTGACCCACACGCCTCAACTCACTAGCACCTGGGCATGTGTTGAGCATGCTTTTTGAACCAAGAATACGAACAACTAGTCAAATATGTTATTAGCTGCTAAGCACCATGTAGGGCCAAAAGCTTTTCCATGAGAAACTTCACTTTTTTTCAAAGACCCACTGGTTGCTTTGGTTTTTCATACTTACTCCATGTTAATTGGAACACTTTCTAATTAAGCAAATGTTGTATCAGTTCCAACATTACTTGATATGGTAACTTTAAAGTGATAAATTCCCTTTTGGCCGTATTCAATCAATTAAGCAAATGTTGCATTAGTTCGAACTTCGAACATTACTCGATAGAGTAACTTTAAAGTGATAAATTCCCTTTAATTGGTTACCCACATCTTTCCATATAACCTTCGTCCTTCCCTCTCTCCCCTCATCTCCTACTTTTCCCATCAGCTAACACTAAACTCCAACCATCACTCCTTGTCCCACCCACCCCCAAAACACCACCACCATCAGCACCACCCCCTCACCTCATGTAAATCGCACCCATACCCTCAAACACCACCACCACCACCACCACCCCTAAATCCGAACACCATGACCACACAGCCAAACCCTAAACCCTTGCTTTAAAAGCCTTAAACTCCAGAAAGATCCTTTCTCTCAACGAAGAAGCCGACTATGCTTACTTAATCTTCCGAAAGAATAAGTAAAGAATGTAAAATCATATCATTTTTTTAGAACAAACTTAAAACTTAACTTTTAAATTTTCAATACAAAGAATTAGTTTATTTAATTTTCTAACTAAAACATAACTAGGTAATCTCATCGTTTTTACACTAATCCAACAACTAGTTCTACAGAGAACTCATACTTTTTCTAACCTGACCCTTAGCAACTACTAAAACATCTAATTTTGGCTGTAGGAAAAAAGGAACCGGAGTTCACCCTATAAGGTACCTCTACCTGCAAATGCTATGATGTGGATTTGAATGAGTCTCTAATTTGTATTATTGATGGAAGCCATGGGATTTAATTTAAGTTTCTCCAATGCCATACTTTCATCGATCCCAAAAGTAAACCCATACCACTTTCAATTACCTTCGTCTAAGTCATTTTAGGTCTTTCCCTACCCCTCACGATTTGATTACTCCTCCAAATTGAAACAAAAGGTCGAAAAAATCTACATTCTCATTCGCTCGTCTAAAACGAAAAAAAATATATGTTATGGTTGCTTCTAAGTGGGTACCTTTCCTATCTTCGATTCCTATTCATAAAGAGTTTCTTGGTGGTTCCTTTTTCTTTCTCGATGGGTTTTCCTAATTTTAAGCTTGCAAGTTGAGCATTAAGTCTCTCCTCGGTTTAAGATTCAGATTTCTTAGCAATTAATTAACACGTTCTTTCTTTCTTTTTGCCACTTTAGATATATTCCCCAATGTTTTCAATTTGAAGCTTTTTTAGCTAAAAGTTTGGATTGAAGGAGACTTTGGTCATTAGAGATAGATAAGAGAAATTGGGTTGTTAATTGATTGGGGAAAAAGAATAGACATCGGAAAAGAGGAAGACATGTAGATTATGAGATGGGGATGAAGATAGTAGATTATGAGATGGGGATGAAGATAGGGGTGAAGAACATGAGAGAGAAGAGGAAAAACATGAAAGAAATTGAAAAATAACATCAAAAAGTCAACAGAGTTAAGGTTCCTTTAACTTTTATCACAAATACAAGTTCCGGTTGGTGGTGATGGGGTGAAAACACGGGGGCCTAAAATTAAGGATTACCTTAAACAATTTCCCTAATAATAATAATGAGTAAAGATAGCAAAATAATATTTGGCGATAATAATAATAATATCAACGAAAAATCGAAAATGTTTAAATAATAAATGGAGCTTAGGAAAAGGGAGCTTAAATGAACTGAAAATAAGTTGGGGAGAAAAGCCTACATGATTAGCTACAACTTTTCTAGTAAACTAGTTCTAACGTAAAACATGTGTATGGTGAGATAAAGCAAGACGTATAAGATATGAACTGACATTTATGATCAACTCTTATGTGCAAGAGTGAATATAAAGGATATGGGTGACTTTTAATAAGAAATGGGATGACTATTTTCCATCGTCTTGTACTTGCCTTATCCCAGAACTTGTTTCTTGGAATGGTGTGTTCAATAATAAAATTTCACATAGATAAAAATCAAGTTCTACTAGATAGAGATTCAGAGAACGAGAAACAAAAGTAAAAGAGAAAACTGAATACAGAAAAGACGCATACAATCTATGTTGTGGTTCTTATGGAAACACTACTATACCTCAGATGTCGTGTTCGCCCGGCAAGCCTCCTTCCAGGTTGTGATGAACATCCTAATAGAATCATTATCATCAGCATTGCTTGGATTTTTGTCTTCCTGTGACTCAGCGCTTCCACAAGGTACGAAAGGACCCTGTTCAGTTGCCTTCCCATGTATCTGGCTATTCAATTTTCTTTTCTTTTTCGGCAGCTCGCTTCTCTGATTGCCTTTTAAGCTCTGAGTACATGGAGAAGAGGGATCAACAGTTTCTCCTTTCAATCCCAGCCTTGTCATCTCTTCAGCTACAGACGGGTAAGGACAGCTACTCACCCTATCTCCATTTTTTCTTTTTACTGAAGAGGACTGACCTTGGTTACTCCTAAAACTGTCATTCCCAGTTTCTTCACAGTCAGATCTATCTTTCGTATCCTCATCCTCATCAGAACTTGATGAAACAAATCGTATATGCTGGCCACGGTCCTTGTTCTCAGAAGCAAAGGATGTGACACGCTCAGTTATGACACTGAAACGGTCATCAAGCTCCTTCTTCTGCAAAGAGAAAAGAGGCCTTTTTTTCCTTGACTTCTCACCTCTCTCTTCCATTGCCTTCGCAAGCTTTTTCAATGCCATACCTTCAGCCTTTCGGGCCTTTTGTAGCAAACCTATGTGCGTCCTGAAACAGTAACGAAGACATTAGATCACATCTACGCGTTTGTGGTTGCCCATATCTTAGAGAAAAAGTGCCATTAGAGGGACCCACATCTTACAATCTAACATGAAAGAATTTTTCTTGGCCAACAGCTACTAGCCTACTACAGCCTCTACAAGAGCATTTAGAGTTTCCAAGAATTACAAGGACTTGAAAGGTGCTGACTGCTAGGTGCTCCGTGCTGACACAAACATTGCTCATAGTAGTAGAAAAATAAATGATCTATTAGATCCAACTCCAAGTAAAGTGAAACCAATCTAAACCATCTTCAGGATAATGTCTTCATTGGCTTCTACATATTAAGAAGAGAGGGGCAAGCATCATCGATGTGGTTCAATAAGTCATACACGGGAATAAAGATCTTACGATAATGTACTCAGAAGTGCGAGGCAATTTTACCAAAGAGAAGTTAATCTTATCATGCTCTATGAAGGACCCAGTGACTAAAGACAAAAACTAAAGCGAGCAAGAAGGCAACAGCTCGGAAACGTGAGAGTTAATTTTTCGAGTCCCTACTGGTTAGTAGTAGCAAGTAACCACCAGTTTTGGATTTTAATTGAAGCAATCGCGGTCAATAAGGTACACAACAGCTAAAAAAAATCGGCATGATAATCTAGCAGTCAACCAACCTAGATCTATGTGCATAAAGATTGATCTAAAGATGATAAGCATTCATGTTTACTTCTATGGATTCCAGTCCCTCCTGCTTAATCCACACCAAAACTTGATAAAGAGCAAGGATGTCATGGGAAGCACCAGTGTCGCATAGATAAATATTATATTTGTGAAACCACTAACCGCAAACTGATGAAGCAAGCATTCACAGAGTTTTGCATTTGCGCATTGATGTAACTCTATAATCATGTTTTGTAGGCAGTAAACATATTAACAGCAACCCACAAAGAGCACTTAACGAAAACACATTTTTTCTAAGAAGTTAATAAGCAAGAAGCAGTTGCGTACCTCAAACTTTGGATACGCAACCCAAGTACTAAAGGGTTAGGCACTTTACAATTATTTGCAACGAAATCGAGGAACTCCTCAACATTATCTTGATCAAGATTCTTATTGAGAAACAAGAAAAGATGAGAAACGACGTCCTCGGCTGTAATCTTGTAGACTTGGTGGACGTCTTTGGTGAGTACGAAATAGTGGAGGACAAGGGGGTGTCGTATAAAAGGGCCCAAACGAAGGTCTTCAAACTTGGGAATGCCCTCATTCTTACATAAGGCCTCTTGCAAGTCAAAAATGGAAGTAATCTTCTGAGCCGCTACATAGCAGTGAATAAATGCATTGATCTAACATACAAAAAAGAAGAGAATAGGTGAAAAAATGAAATGAATACAGAAAATAAAGAAAGATTATTAAAAAAAAAAGAAAAAGACCTTAGATTCAATGAGGGTAAGCTGGTGCAGAGAAGGAACTTGAAGGAGTTGAAAGCCCAAGGAATCCCAAGAGTCTGCTTGCAGGTGAAGCAAGGCGGCTTGTGAGACCTTCCAAGCGGAAACATGCTCGCTGGCTTCTATGAGTTGACGGCGAGCAATTTCAATCTTGTCAAGAATTTGGAGATTAATATTTTTCTTCTCCTTCTTCTTGTTGTTGTTCCATGAGTGAGAAGAAGCACATGATGATGATAAATTAGGAATGTTTTGGTGGTGAAATCCAAAAGCAGACTGGTTCTGGTTGTTGTGAATAGGGAGATTATTAGTAAGAGTGGTATTGGGGTTTGGAAAGGATAAATTAGGGTTATGAAAGAAGGGGTTTTGATTGGGTGGGTATAAACCCAGGTTTTGGAGGAGGAGAAGATTGGGATCAAACTGCTGAGGAGGCGGAGGCGGTTGTTGAGGATGAAACTGCTGAGGAGGCGGAGGAGGCGGTGGTTGTTGTTGTTGTTGTTGTGGTGGTGGTGGAGGTCCACGACTATGTACTTGTTGATGGAAGCGTTGGGGGTGGTAGTTCTCCATTAGAGGGAGTTCCAAGGTGGCGGGAAACAAGGAATGGAAGGAAGAAGAAGAACAGGGTTCAGGGTTTTAACACAGGATGTTTAATTTAATCCCTATTTTGCCCCTTACTAAGCCACTAGCCAGTTGCTGTGAAATTGTGAATGCTTTCTGTCATAAAATTTAAACAAAACAAAAAGAGATTGTGAATGCTGATAACTTTCACTTATCCATACCCATATGGCACGTGCGTCACCTCTTCTAATGAAGTCATACTATCTCTATTATAGAAGTAGAGGTGTCAAAAACTGATCCGACCCGATAATCCGATTTGGTTCGGCCATAACCCGATCTGGTTCGATCCAAGTTGGTATGTATCCGTAACCCAACCGTTATCCGAACCGACTGTTACCCGATACTGGTTTGACCCGCTATGATCCGACTCAAATCCGACCGATATCCGACCCGTAGTCTCTCCGAAACCGATTATACCCGATATTAGAAGATTCGAGTGTCTTAGCTGTTCAAGTTTATATTTTAATATTCTTAACTCGTTCTTAATTTATTTGTTTAAGACAAAAGTAAAGATTGCACTCAAGTATTACATAAAATATCTAAAACTGAAAATATTAAATTAACATAAATATTAATTATACCAATTAATTTACAATTAGTGCTATTTTAATATTATATTGAGTATTAATTTACACTCCCAAACATTTTTTATTTCAACATTACTTTACTATATTTGGATATTCACTACACCAAAAAATGCAAAGAGTCTAACCATTTTAAAACAGTTAAAGTAGGAAGATTTTTCTACAATATATAGTCATTGTGATTAGTTAAATCTTCATCCTCTATTTTTATAAATCTATGTCTCTTAATTGAGTTGACATTTAAAACATAAAAAAAAAAAAACTTCAATCACCTTCTTCTATTATTTTAGCAATGACTTCCTTCCCAATCTCATAACATTTAGTTCAAGTAATTTCCTACCATTACTCAAACATACATATCTAATTTTCAATCTCTTTTCATCTAGAAACATCCATGTCTAATTACATGAATATCAATTTTCCTGCTTGGTAGGTTACGAGGACGACATAACATTTATCACTTATTCTTTTAATTTATTTAAATCCAGCAATTTTCTTGGTATGGAGGTGAAATGAGTCAAATAAATTATTGACTATGTACAAACCAAATCAAATGTAATACATAATATGAAAGACAAAATAAAGATCTTCAAACCAAAATAAAAAAATCAACACAGATTCAAAGGACAAAAAAATAAGAATAAGAGACTCCATTATCAAAATAGACTTGATAACAAAAAATATATATAAAACGAAACAATTTTTTTAAAAAACAAAAGAAAAATTAAATAACGAAAATAAACCCATAAAAATGATATAATAATAAAAAAAATAAAACATAAAAAATCAATCAAAACCCAGGAGAGTTAAACTGAAAGCGAAAAAAAATAAAACGAAATTTCTAGTTTTGAAAGTAAGAAAGCGAGAGAAAGGGTTCAGTGAAACAAAATGGCAAAAGAAAGAGAAAGGGTTCAGTGAAACAAAACGGCAAAATGACAATTTCAAGTTTTGAAAGTATACTTTGATTTGCAATGGTTTCCTTCATTCAAGTTGCTTGAATTGATTTCTTCTAAATCTACTGTTTAGTTGTTTCAGTGAAACAAAATGGCAAAAGAAAGAGAAAGGGAGGCGAAGGAAATGTGGGTGGCGGAAGTTTGGCTGAGGTAAAGGTGGGATGGAGTTGGAGAGGTGGGAGGGAGATTAGGGTTTTCTCATTTTATATTAGTGGGATGGGTAATGAAATTTTAGTGGTAGGTAGGGGGGAGGAGAGCTGAAATTTTAGATTATGAATTTTGAATTTTGAATTTGAATTTTCGAACTTTAATACATTAGTTTTTATTTCTAAATTTTGCCTACTAGTCCACCCACTTGAGTTTGTTGTAATTAAAAAGAAATGGAGGAAGTACATAGAATATCGTCAAATATGCGTCTTAAATATTGTGCAAAACAAAACTAGACTCATATTACGGGACTTTAATTGGTAAGTACCTAGTAGTTAAACTAGCTTTAAACATGTTTTACACTTCTAATCCATCTAACTTGAATAAATAACTATCACCAAATCAATATTTGAACAGATATTATGGTGGTGTATCAATAAAACCTCATCTCTTACGTGAAATTAAACATCTTGAAATCGGGGATGCTCTAACCATTACTATTAAAACTATTACTATTGTTATTACTTATTATTAGATATGTTACTATCACTGATACAAAACTATTACTAAACTACTACTAATACTAAATAACTCTTAACACTAGTAATTACAATCAAACTTAGCTCGTTTAGGCTTATGATAGCTTGAACATTAGTAATTATAATTGAGCTTAGCTCGAATAACCTAAAACTCGGCTCGTTTGCAGTCCTACATATAATAAAGGAAAAATTGCTTCTAATAATGCAACCTTTTGGCGATTCGCAAATAATAATGCAACCTTTCGATTATTCTGGAATAATGCAACCTTTATACTCCATTTATTTTAAATAGGACAAAACCGGATATAACCTGAATAATAGGTTTAGTAGGACACGTGTCGAGTAATAATTGGTTCTAATAAACAAATTTATTATTTAAAAAAAAAGATAAAACAAAAAAAAAACTATAGAGTTCCTGGCGTTTTTTTCCCTTCCCTCTTTTCTCCTCTTCTCACATATTCTCTCTTTCCCTGTTGCAACAATGAGGATATTGAGTTCTTCATCTCTCTCAATACTCCTCATTCTCAATCTTCCCTTCTCCTTCTCTCCTCTTTCTCTTTCTCAACACTTCGCTAACAATTCGACGAACTCCTTCAGCGACCGTAGCAATGGCGATTTAATCTCACTAATTCAACCTCCAGAAATTCCTCTGGTAGCTTTCCGACATGTTCGATCGCGCTTTAACGACGAGTGGTGATGGTAGATTTGTTTGGTTGCAGTGAAGAAGCTGGAATTTGGAGTAATGCGTTGGAGAGTACGGGAAGAAGAAGAAAAAGGTGGGTTTTTGGGTTTAGGGGTTTTCAAAATTGGAAATGTCTTTGAAGAGTGAAGAAGATGATGATGATGATGGAATGGTTGGTGAAAGTGATGGAGGTTGGCAATTTTCCGTAGCCATTGATGAAGATGAAGCATATGATGATGATGATGATGATGATGAGTGAATGGTAACCGTGGATGAAGAGAAGTGGGGAAGACAGTGGGTGGGGTGGGCTTTTCTGTTTTTTTTTTCTTTTAATCTTTTAGTTTTTAAAGTTTATTTTTAATAATATTATTTAAAATTTAAAGTTTTAAATAAAAATTACCAATAGTCCAGGTCACCGGTCATTTGTCCTATTTAAAATAAATGGGGTATAAAGGTTGCATTATTCCAGAATAATCTAAAAGTTGCATTATTATTTGCGAATCGTCAAAAGGTTGCATTATTAGAAACAATTTTTCCTATAATAAATAAACGATCTTTCATACTTATCTAATATATTAATGATGAACTACAAGTACTACATTGATAAAATATACTAACTCTTAACTATCATACATACTAGTCTAATATATTGATGATTGATCCAATACACTAAGCTCAACTATCTTATATGTATTAATGAATGATCTCATACACAACTCTTAACTATCATATACATTGATCTAGTACAATGATGATTTATGATACACGACACTTAACTATCGTATACATTGCTCTGATGATTGATCTATCTAATACACAGATCATAACTATATTATTTGTTGATCTAATATATCAATAATTGATATACCACATTGATCTTAACTTTCTTATTAGATTGATCTAATATATTGATGATCGATCTATTACATTAATCTTAACAATCTCATTCATTGTTCTAATATATCGGCTCATGATGTATTAATGACTAATATAATATTAAAAAAGTAATTATCTTATTGATTGATCTAATATATTTGTAATTGATACATAGTTCTAACTATCTTACACATATTGATGATTGGTCTAATACACGAATCTTAACTATCATAAACGTATTGATGATTGATATAATATATTAATATTAGCCATCGTATATTGATTTAATTTATCGATGAGTGATCTAATAAATTGATCTTAACTATCCTATACATTGATCTAATATATCGATGATTAGTCTAATAGACGAATATATTGACGATTATTTGATTGATCTAGTATGTACGTAAATTGATATACCACATTGATCTTAACTATCTTATTCATTGATCTAATGCATTGATCTTAACTATCTTATATTGATCTGATGTATTAAGTGATCTAATGTATTGACTGATTTAATATATTGATGATTGATTTAATACATTGATCTATCTTAAACGTTGATCTAATGTATTCATAATAACGTTATTACTATTGTTACCATTAACATTATATTTTTGTATCATTGCTATTATTATTATTACTACTACTATTATTGTTACTGTTACAGTTACGGTTACTATTACCATTACTATTTATTATTATTGTTACAAACTTACAACAACAACAACAATCAAATCACATAATATTTCTTAGTTTAGTAGTTGAATTATAATATCTTATTCAAAATAAATCTAATACATTGAGTTAATGTAAAAGCGATGGCGATATGTCAAACACGCAATAACAAGCTGGTCTGACAACCCTTAATACAAACATAATCAAATATGCCACAAAATGAATTCGACTAGGGGTGCTAATTGAGCGGTACAAATTGTGAACTACTCGAGCTCGACTCGAGACGCTAATGAGGCCAAGTCAAGATTCATAAACTCGATTCGAATACTGGAGAGAAACTCGAACCATATAATATAGGGTTAAAATATTCAATTTTCATATACAATTAATTTTACGTGTGACAAGGCAATCGAAAATCACGTAAATAAATCGAGGTTAACTAGAGTCAAAGTCGGCTCGAGCTCTTTCAAATTGGTCAAACCTCGGCCAAAGCTTGACCCAAGATCTTAACAAGACAAGTTCACCTCTAAGTTCGAACAGAAACCGAACTGACCCGACTCATAAATAACTCGATCCGAAATTGATCCGACCAAAGGCCACCGAACCCGAATAGACCCATACAAACCCGATAGTTACCCGACTCAGATTTACCCGAACCTATTGTTACTCGACCCGATATTGATCAGACTCAAACCCGACTTGTATCCGACCATACCATGATCCGACTTTTATCCGTAACCGATCCGACCTAACCCGACTAATGGTGATCCGAGACGGGTAATCAGACCCGGCTCGATCCGATCCGATCACATCCGACCCGTTGCGGGTCAATCCGAAACCGACTCAGTTATCTGAATTGACACCTCTATATATAAGTGAAGGGGTGGGGGTGGACACCAAAAATAAAAAAAAAGGAAAAATAAATAAAATAAATCAATGAGTTTATTAAGTAATTAAGTTTTATTTCCAAATTTAGAGCAAATTTAGAACAAATTATAACTATTTGGAAAGAATTGCAACTATTCAAGTTCCAATTTGTTAACAAAATGTATATGTGGGACCCACTTAACGATTTTGCTAATGAAATTTGACAAAAACCGTTAAGTGGTGGGAGTTTTTGATAAAATCGTAAATGGCAGGTGAAATTATTTATAAAAAAACATTAAGGTGGGAGTTTCTAAAAACATGAAAAATTTAGGTGGTAAGATGCGACTATCCATAAAATTGTCTACTGTAGATTATGAAATTTCTTAATACTAATAAACCAATATTAAGTATGAAAATTAGATTATTCTCTTAAACAAAAAATAAAAATTTTGAATTACGGAATGATGTTGTGACACAATATGAGAAGATACTAATGAAACATACTATATGAAAATTATTTTTCTCTTAACCACCTTGTGAAAACATATAATATAGGGAAAACATGGGAATGTTCTAGTCTAATAATGCTCCTTTTCTCCTAGAATAAATTTCTCATTTCTCCAATGCACACATATTAAGGAAATTGGTGGTGACTCATTTATGACTATTTATATAATAAACTATCATTTATATTGACTCTAAAAGTATTTTAGGAACTCAAAAATTGATCTTATTTATTATTGAACCCATCTAATCGTGGAAATAAAGAGTTTATTTGGAAAACCATTTATGAAGAAATGAACAATTTATAATGAAACGAAGGAAGTATATCATATGAAATTCGGATTTTTTTTGCAAAACTCTAAACAATTAGAATATGGAAAAAGACGTATGAAGCTACTAATGAAATATTCCAAATATGTTTGCTTTTCACTCAGATAAAAAAATAGAAAAAAAAAATAGGAAGGAGAGTAAAAATAAGGAAAAAGATAAAGTGAAGGAGACCAAACGTAAAAGTGATTAGTGATAATTAGGTGGGTCAACCTATCATATAAGAGAAGTGCCCATGTTGAAAATACTAACAGAAAAGTCAAAATGACCCTAAAAACACAGAGTATATTATATGAAAATTATATATTTGTTATTGAGAAAAAATTACAAAAATTGAATACAGAAAATAGTTCGAAAGGATACTATATTAAAATATAATCTATGAAAACTAGATTATCATTCTTAAGCAAAATTGTGAAAAACGGAATATTGTCAAAGACTATAAGAATCATTTTAAAGAAAATGATTTATTTAATGTAAAGAACATTTGACATACATCAATTAATTATCATGTTGAACATTAACCTACAACCAAAAGCTTTCCCACCAAGCTTAGGAGTAATAATAGAACTCTATGGAGCAATTGGATGTACAATATATTTGCATAAATGACTGCTTATTTAATATAATGTGTTGACTTCTTTTTTCTAGAATGGCTATCCTTCACAATTGTTGTTTGTGATATGCTCTTTTATTATATAAAACTAATATCTAACCTCGACGATGCCCCGAGTCCCTTTTTATATGTAATTGAGTTAGAATATATTCTTCAGATTATTGTTTTTTTCATTTTAATAGTTAAAAATTAGACATATAATTGAAGAATTAATTAAACAATTTAGAAGGGTCATGAAAGATTGTAATGAACTCTTTACTTTCTACCAAATCTTGATTAAGGTAAAATGAAATGTTAATTACAATTTGACAACAAAAAGGAATACGACTTTATGGTAGTGCATATGACATTTCAACTAAGAGGTCGTGTGCTCAAAACATATTACTTGCATTTTGGAAACATTTTTACAGAAACTATTTACAATGGTAATACTGATATGGGATGATATGTGACAAGCTGAAAACCTAGTTTTAAATCCCGGAAAATGCTCTGAGTTATTGTGTACATATTACAATTTAGTAATTTGATATAGCTAATATTATACGATGTTGACGTACGTAAGTGAAAAATGTGTAAATCATTTAATTCATAATATGCATTAATATCGTAGTTTAAGAGCATCTTCTCTTGGCTAAAAAACAACTAAATTGAATTGAAATTAACTGAAAGAAGCTCAATTGAATTAAACTCAACTGAAGTTAACCAAAATTAGTTAATATAAGAGATTCAAATTCAAAACTTTATAATTAATAAAAATAAATAATAATATCAATCATATCAATAATAATTAATAATAATAAGCTAATAAGTAATTGTTAATATTAACAAAAGAAATAATGATAATTAGCAATAGTAATAACCCCTTAAGAAATTGGTGATGATAGTTAATGTTCAACAATATTTTCATTTTTGATATAATTAGAAAAATAATAACAAATAAAATTTGTAATGATAGTAAGAAGAAATGATCATAATAAAATAACAATAATCTCAATAACTGAACTGAACTTAATTGAATGAAGTGGTATAGAACTGAACTAATTAGTGCTAAACTGAACTGAACTAATTAATGCTAAATTGAACTGAACTAATTAGTGTTAAACTTAACTAAAAATAAGTTGTAGAGAATAGACCCTAATATGTGCGTTAAGAAAGCAAGACTAAGAAAATGAAATAATTCATCTTATCTATATCATGCATTTTATTAGAGTTTAATTCTTGATTGTCATTTAAACCACATAATATTTTTTTTTTTATTTGTGATAAGGAAAGTGTCAAGAGGGTCGTGGAGTAGTGGTCAAAACTTTTTATTTCACCCGCGGAGGTCATGGTTCGAAATTCCATACTGACAACATTATAATTTTTCTTTCTCATAATAATGTTTTCATCTCTAAGGGAAGAGGAGGGTGGACACTAAAATAAGAAGAAAAAAAATACAAATATAATAAATTAAGTGTAAATGGGGAAACTAATTTCTTTAAGGTAATATATCACCCTATATTTTAGAAAGTTAAGAATATAATTTGACAATTAATTTAAAATTTTCATGTTTTCGCACGCAAGCGTGCATATGATGCTAGTTTGTGATAAGGGAAGCATTAAGACTGTAGTATTAAATCCTTTTTGTTTCTTGTGAGGAGGTTATGGGTTCGAAACTCCATATTGACATATTTATAATTTTTCTTTATGATAATAACATGAATAAAATGCAATTGAAGGGGGGAGTGTCACGTGGCGGCCTGCAACCTTTGCTTACGCCTTTTAATATATAATTCCACCGTTTCGCAATATTCGGAACGTTTCTTGTTTGCGCACTATCCAATGCAATATGTTAGACTTTAATATCTCTAATTTTGATAAGTAAAAATTATAAAAAGCTGATATTATATTAGTATGCATTAAGACGAATCAAATAAAACCCCACTTGGCTATATTTTTTCTCATACACTTCAAAAAAAATATTAAAGAAGATTGGTAGATAAATAGTGGTTACTATGCTAATGTTGCGAGTATTACGAAACAAAGGAAGTATATAGATTGCATGAGTGAATATATCTAACTATTCGGTAACAATTTTTACGTAATCATATTTTATTATTTTTTTCATCTAATTTGTACTTAATATATTAATTTTTTTTTTTACTTCTAACGCAACCATTATTATAGCTATAATTCTATAAATACACTTCCTTTGCATTTTGCACAGGTCTAACACCTAATTACAATGATTGACGTTCTTGACAGACACTTTTGCCATCCTAGTCCATTTTGATGGTTCAAGATCATTCCAACCAACTCTTAGGAGTTCAGACAAACTCCTTACTATCACCAACAAAGTTGATGTTCCAACCTCAATTTTTATGAAAAATAACTTAAAACACATTTTGATAAGTCAATCATAGACATCGATTTGTTTCTCTCTTGCAGCCTATAGCTTGGCAAGTGAAAGTTCAAGAGAATAAAGCCATAGTCATCAAAAAGAGAAAAAAGAAGAAAGCCTTAAAGGGAAGGGAAACAGAGAGAAGGCAAAAGACAGGAAAAAAAATGAACCAATCCAAGGGTTCCTCTATTGCCATTTGCTTTGTAGTTGCCTGTCACCTGATTGCATGTTGATATAAAAAATAAACACATTTCTTATGTACAAAATAAAGGAACATCAAACTGCTTTCCGAGCCAGGTTACAAGTGACCTAAAAAAGTACCTATTTCTAATGTACAAAAGCAATGTATTGACGTTCTTCAATGTGAGATCATTGGATCTTTTTCAATCATCAATTGGGGTAAGCTTGAACAGATCAGCCTGGTAGAGTGTTCACAAAAATCATTTCGGAAGGCATAGCCAGCGATCATGTATCTGTCACCTGGCAACAAACGAAATAGATGACAACATCAACATCACGATGAGGGTTCTTGATATGATCTGGGGATTGTAACAGCCAACTGCAGCTTCCCGAGTTGACAGAGTTTCACAGGATTCTTATAAACAATGATTCTGGCAAGATTCTGACCAGATAGGAGAACATATGCAATGCTGAAAGAATCCCCTTTCTCTGTTGCAAATTGCCACTCTCGTGTTGATATGACAAACCAGTCCTTCTTAGCATATCGAGAAGCTTTGACTTCAATGTACTCCCGATCCTGTTCATTTCCTATCACGATGTCAAATGGTAAGCCCGTCTCCTTCTCTTGATTAACCCAATTCACTGCCCCATCAGCTTTTCCAGCAAAGTATCTGAAAGCAACCAGCTCTCCAAGTCTACCAGTTCGCATTGCTTCCTGGGCCCCTGGAGTGTTCGAAAGGAGCTGATCCCTGCTTTTTGATTGACCCTCTTCAGGGCAAAGGGTCTCAACAATAACATTGGTAGGATCATCTAAGGCTTCCATACCTTGGGGCTGATTCCATACAAGATCAATTTGATTTTCAGGAAGAGGGAGGACAACTGAATCAGGTTCTACAAGTCCATCTTCAATAACAACATCTTTGGATATATCGGTTAAAATTACTTCAGTTTCTTTCTCCACCAAGCCCTCAAAAAGACCTTTCACCGATTCTGTATTGCAACTTTGGTCCACCGTCATGGGTGGTAAACCTAATCCTCTTGCACGGGAAGAGCTGAAACCTGGTGCAGATTTCCAGTTCTCAGGAGGCCAGCTTGAGTATGCAGATTTTTTATTGGGCTTGGAAGACAATTGATCATTGGTATCTATTAGAAGAGCATTTCCAGTAAGTGCTTCATTCTCCAGCAATGAAAGCGGAGAAGAAAGAGACCACACAGACTCCTCAATGGGGAGCTTCGCCATCTTCTGGCTGTTAAGGATGAAAAATTCCATTTGCTCTTCAGTTGAACCAGATTCCGCCATCGTAGTGATCATGTGAAGGAAATTGGCCAAATGTAACTCGGGAGCCCCATCAAAGAATAACCGGGATAGTTCCATGAACACAGAGTGTGAATCTGATTCTCGAGTTGTGTATAGAATGTTTCCCTACAGAACGAAATCAAGTCAAAATATTGAAGGTCTTTCCCATTTCCCATTCTTTTCTTTCTATATTAACTTTTGGAGGCGGCCACTGAAGAGGGCTTTAGTGTCATACCAACAGATCCATGCCTAAGAGAACTGATCCCAGACCCTAGGAACTTCATATAATTCCAACTTAAATACATAATCTAGATTCTAAGTCATCTTATTCAGTAATTATTACCAAAAAAAATTAATCTCTGTATAATGCACTTGAACAATTAGTGAATTATCAACAGCATAGAAGTTAAAGCAAATGTACCTGAAGTAGGGAGCTGCATTCAATCCTCTTCTTGGAGGAATAATCACACCTCTTAATGACATTACGGTAGAACAGTTTTTCTACCACAAAAACTTTTAGGTCATGTAATTCGCCTCCAGACTGCTTGAGTTGACTGTACCTTTCTAGGTGTAGATTATAGAGATAACGCTGGGCAAATGGAAGAACCCATGATACCATTGAGGTTTTAAAGCCACAATCAACCGGCCCGTAATATATAGCCTCACGAGAGACAACCTGCAAAAAAAGTATATCACCAAAAAGAATTTTTTAATAGAGAAAACAGTCACCAGACAAGACACAAAGATAAACATATTAGAACATTGAAGCATAAAACTTCAACACGAGATTCTAGCATGAGGGCAAAATTTGAAAAAATAACATTAGGAATATGCTCCAAAAAATAGTGTGCATATACATATCATTAAGGTAATCTTATACTTCATACATTAGAGAGAATAATGAAGCTTCAAAACAAAGTTATACACATAGCTCATGTAACCTCCTTTTTTAAATCTCAGCAGCAGTCTTTGGGTGCAAATCTGCAGCCTTGCAACAGATGTAGCCAGGATTAAACCTTAATTCACCCAGATTGTAGAATGAATCTAGATGAAAAGTTGAAATGGCTTGTTTGTCATGTAAGGAACTGCAGCCGTTGTATTAGCAACTAACGGCCTCTGCAAGCAGAATAAGTTCCAACAGAAGCAAAATACACACCCAAGAATTCACTGCTGAGGCTAAATTCTTCAAAAACTAATGAATCAAACACATTCTTGTAACATCGTTAGTATTAATATCATCAATGGAGATAAAGGAGTTCAGCCTTCTTGTTTATCTAGTATCATCAAATTTCTTCCAGCCAATAATTTAAAATGAAGGTTAGAGAATCCAATATGAAGGATGCTTTCAGCTCAAAGGATAGCAAACAACAGAATTTATGTGATACCCAAATTTCACCTTGCAAAGACAATCTGTGAACATCATCTAAGAGCTCTGTTCATGCGACACAAAGAAAGCGAAGACTTACCTTTGAAAGAGGAGGTATGCCTAAGTTTTGGAACAGTACAGATACGTTAGTTTGAAGCATCTCCTTTTGATTGTTGCTAAGTTCTCCGAGATATAGAAACTCGATGTTGTCCTTGTGCTTAAGCTCTTTCTTTAAAACATCATCATCAGACCAACATACAAGTCCAAACGAAGGGTGTAAGGACACCCACTTATCTTGCAAGGCTGGAAGGACTCTAAACTCTGACTGCAAGAGAAGTTCCTTCAAGTAAGACAAGTCATCAGAACTAAGTGCTCCGCACTTCAGGCCATCTGACCACTTGAGAAAAACTTGGAACACCTAATACAAGAAATAAGTCATTAGCAGTCAGTCTAAACAGCTCAAGATTCTAAAGTAATTATGAATCTGTCATACCGCGTTAGCTGCCAGTCGGGGCGAAGAATTTCTGGATAACTGCTGCAATATCTGAAGGTAATGGGAAAAAGATGGAGCCTCATGCACACCACACTCGTGCACAAAAAAGTCACGAAGGCCTGGATAAATAGAGCATAATGTCTTACTTAATGCGGCGCTACTAGTCTCAAGAGAGAACTCGACATTCTTTGTATGGTCCGAAGCACCCGTTGAATCATCCCAGTAGACTTCCTCAGGGGATAGAAACACACCAGCTACAACATCCTCATAGATTTTGACAGAGGAACAAGGGATAAATATGAAAGGTCCTGAAATCAAAGCATCCAGCACTTGTTGCCTACATGTTGCCACTTTGTCCCAAATGAATGAATACAATTTGGACATTTGCGACAAGCTGGAAATATCAAAATATTACTATGTTAGCTCCTAAACTTGACAGTAGATGAAGAGTGTAGCAGAAAGTAGAAAATAACAATCTAGAGTCCAAACACCCAATTTTATAACACCATCTTGAAGCAGTAGACAACATGAGATACATTGCAATAGAAACATCAACAGACATGCCAGGAACACCCTTTTAGAATTTTGAGATGGTTTAAATCTGATTGCATGCAGATAGGGAAACCTATGCTCAACACTGAATTAGCACACCTCACATCACTCAGATAAGCATACTGAAAGTCTAAACTAGTGATTCCTATTAGATATGGTTTTTCTAAGAGAGTGAAGCACAGATCAGCAGCCCTGCACAGAACGCGATACTTAGAGGTTTCTTTAGTTAACCTGAAGATCCTTTCTTTTTGCAGTACACTTTCAGATATCAGTCTGTAATATCTGCATGACACCAGAGTTTGATGTTATTTGTACAAAATTAGCCTTGATACAAATCATCACTATTCTAATCTGGCCTTTTTTTATACTTCCTTATATATTATTCCCGAAGTACAATAAATTAGCATAAAAGAGTCTTTTTAAGATGAAGACTTTCCTCTCTTTAGTCTTTAAGCTCCTACTCTGTGTAACCTAGAAAACTAACATTAAATGAACCGCACACTCGGTTATCCTAATATCACCTGTTCTACTTTAGGTTTCCAACAAGTCCCACAATTTTGTCATTGATTAATCACATAAGAAAAGCAATCCCCGACCCCCCCACCCCCCCACCCCCCACCCCCACCCCCACCCTCCAAAAAAAAAAAAAAAACTTCCTCCATTTTCTCTATTGCATCATATGCAATTTGACGCTTGTCATTGAACTATTTACCAATTAAAATCTCCTACTATACGTTAGTAAATATTACAATAAAAATTAGCATTTTGAAAGTTCTTATCAGGATGAATCTAACAAGATCCGACATGGCTATATTTTTCTTTATGTTTAAATCACAAAAGATGAAGGAACGTTGGGTGAACACTGTAAAAAGCCCAAATAGACATACAACAAAAATAGAGGAAGTAAAAGAACAACAAAAAACCAATGCTCAATCATACAATGAAATCAAAATATAAATCGAAACAAATTAGAACTAATGAGAATGTAATGAACTGGCAACTACATGATAATTCAATTGTGGGTTAGCTTATGAAGTAGAAAGAGGAATCTCAGATAATAAATAGGGAAAAGTGGAAAGTAGAAATCATGAAGAATATTATTAAGAGTCTTAGTGATTTTTTTGAGAGAGATTCAAGCCTCTTGAAAGCTTGATTAGTATGATTACTATCTTTAAAATCTGTATTTTCAATTTAGTCAATCATATCAATCTTCCAAATCTTTTAGTGTTTGTCCATAATTCCAGTTCATTCATAATAGAGAAGGAACGCGTATGATCGTGTTTGCGGTAACAATGACGCGGAAAGAACACGATTAACGCGGTGTGAAATTTAAAAAAGAAGCACATTAATCGAATTTAAGCCTTTGAATTAAATTCTGAAGTTTTAAAGTATTCTTTCAACATAATTTTACCAAACCAATAGTATGATGGGGTTTTATAAACGGTGAACGGGCAATTATTCAAAACAAGAATGCCCAATCTTTTTACTATTACTAAACACTTGCTATATGCATTACCAAGTTGAAAACACATGTGACATTTTTTTCCCCTTCTTTGGGTGTGCATAGATTAAGCAAGCTGTAGATTAGAAATTACCCGACCCAAATCTACACGAATTATATCGTCAACTATGATTTCCTAATACAAAATGAACCAAAAGTAACTTTTATTTATTTAATACTTTGCAATTACTTTCATATTATCTCATAAGTATTACTCCCTTCGTCCCCTATTAATCGCAACAATAGCTTGTGTACATAGTTTTAGGAAGTTAATAGAGTAGGGTGTAGGTTATATTAATTTATTGTAAATGATGTAATAGCGATGTGGTACTTTTAGGAAGTTAATAGAGTAAGAGAGTAATATTTTAATATTTTTCACATAAATCAATTAATGAGTGGGGTGTATTAGTTGGTTGATATATAATAAAATATTGGTGGATCCATGCCTAAAATAGAAGTGTTGCAATTAATGTGGGACAAACATATATGAAAAGTGCAACTAATATGAGATATAGGTAGTGCGATTTATAATTATTGGCTCAAAGTATCTTATTTTAGCTATATTGTTTCTCTATTGCAATGCAAATTTTAATTTCTTTTGTGGCCAATCTTGAATTATAACAACATAAAGTGAAACATAAATTCCAAACGTGCTAATCACCGTTATTTAACGGACGATGCGCGAGAAGGATGTGTTTTTAGCGCACGAAACTGCAAGTTATAATTTCGTTATGTAGAGTCACATGTGCCAAGGCAAACGAGTGAAAGATTTGCATATTCAGAAACTTAGTCATGAAAGAGAATCTAACAAGTTTGTGTGGAAATGCCCTATTCACAATAATGCATCATAAATCATAACGTCATCATGTTAAGAAAAGCTCACAAACGTCCTCAGAAACATATGACAAGATGTGTTCTCGAATTACTCCTTTTAGATCAAATGGGAGTAAAGAAGCTGAGAGAAAAAGGTGTGCGCGGGTTGTAAGTGGGGGCCAACTATACGAAAGTATAGTGGAAAAACTTGCCTAAAGTGGTAATCTCCGTTGGATAAGAACCAAATTAGGTTTTCCTCTCAGATAGTTCGAGATCAGATTAATTCAAGATCAGATTAAGCCTAAGCATGAGTGTAAGAACTTTGCGACTAAAGAATAGTTTCATAGAATGTCTTGTGGCAGGAACTTTGGATTGCGACTCTTCTTACATTACGGAAAAGTCCATCCTCGTCATGATCAATCCACGTCCTACCATAGTGCCCGGAGAACTAGGCTTGCTTATTTTAGAAAGCTAGCTTACTGAGGCCACGTTCTTTTGGGTTGGATTTATTGAATAACATTTCAGTTCGGTTCAACTCTTAATTTCATTTCAGCTTAGTTTAGTTCAATCAAAATTATTATCAACACTTTTGTTAGCATCTCGGTATTGTTCTCAATTTGTTATTATTGTTATAGTTAGTATTATTGTATTCATATATGAAGTTCAACTAAAAAAAAATCAATGTTTTACTATTCGATTATGTTATTTAATACTATTATCGATCTTTGTAGACATTATTATCTAGGTTGCACCAAGTTGGATACGAGGAATAAACGGATGCCGGGACGGGGACGAAAAACGGATAATCTGAAAATTGACATACAAAGAGTACGGTACAATACTAAGTGAAGTATCAGAGGACGTATCGGGTACGCGTATTGACGAGGACTAGTATCAAGTGAAGCACCCGTGCTACATAGATTATTATTGGCAATTTTAATAAAAAATATAACTATTATGATTAGTTTTTAAATATTTTTATCGATATTTTTATCATATCATCTAACTTATTACAAATTGTCATATTTATTAGTATTACTATAGTCTTTTATTAACATTATTATTATTAGTTTACAAAATTAAATTTGTTTGCAATTTGGCTCGAAATAATATAATGTTTGCACTAATATGATCTCTCACCGCTTCATTATCCTTTACATGATCATTCTTAACATCTTCAAGATCATCATTAATATCTTCACGCTCAGCTTGTCATGCATCAACCAGTTTTTTGTCTTTCTAAATTATCTTAGCTAATGTTTTCCTTCTTGCAAAAAACATGGAAGCTTTCCGATTGTCATTTTTTCTATCAAAGTTATTACAATATCTGAAATTATTATTAGAAATATAATAATAATTAAAAATGATAATCATAATATTATTCATATTAATATTGCAAGTTATATTATTATTATTATTATTATTATTATTATTATTATTATTATTATTATTATTTATAATAATTTTTATGAATATTAGTATTAGCATTACTGATTTCATAAAATATAAGTTAATGTTAAGTTCATTCTATTTCACTTTAGTTCCATTAAATTTCACTTCACTTCCAGTTCAATTTCGCTCAGTCCCAAAAGAACAAAGCCTAAAATAATGCCAATTCATGTACGCAATCAATCAGAGGCGCTTTGTTGGCTTTAATAGAGACTAGCGACGGCTATAATAGTGTCCGTAACAACGAATGGGAATAAAGTCAGTAAACATATCCTCTCGAGGGATGACTTTGAAAATAGGTGAGGCCCCATACTATCCATCTATGCTAAGAAAGTAAAAAGGCCTAAGCCCATATAGCCTCACTTTGCCGAAAAAAGGGTATCTACCCAGCCCATGATCCAAAGGATCAAAACCCAGTCAATCATGCTATCCCTAGCCGTAGTCTTGCACCTAACTTCAGACATCTAAAAAGGAATATGTGGAAATTAATTTGGGATGGCAGGAGTAGGTACATAATGTACTACGGCTAGATGACCAATGCATTTCTAAATCAACAGATAATCTGATGGAGGTCCATCCATAGATCCTAATCTCAAACACTTAGCCACCACTTTAAGGGATGTTTTTAACTCCCTTAAGTCCTATGAGTCCGTCTTTATCTTAGTTAATTTATTTTAGCTACGTTACTTATGTTAAACGCTTTATTAAGTCCTTAGAAGAGTCATATATTAGTTTAGTTGATTCAATCCTATGTTAGATTAACTAGATTAATATTCCTACTTTATTTCCCCTAGGTCCGAAATTGTCTAAGTAGTTAAGTTGTACTTTTGGTTTCTTTTATTAGATTCAATTACGGATGTCAAGCAACCACTAAGACACGAAATACTAGAGATTGGACATGTGAAGGTGCCTACAAGCAAGGAAATTATTTGTTAGCAATGAACCTCGACAAGGTGGCTAATGAATCTAGACAATGCAATTAGTCATCAACAACCTATTAAGGCGTGCACTTATTGGAGATTAGCATGCACTTGGGGGAGCGAGCTTGAGTTGTTGCAACGACTTCTTATAAAGTAGTCGTCCACATGCAAGGAGCAACAAGAATAGGGACCTATTTCAAAACGACCTCAACAAACTTTGATCTAGTCTCCAGTTTCAAGGGGAGTTGAGGGGAACATGGAGCACTGCATGGAGCAAGTGGTAACGGCCACATTTGAGCACGTTTACACGTTTTCCTTAGCATTATTAGCCATGTTCACATGTAATTAGTTAGTGGAGCAAGTGGTAGTTTAACTAGTTAGTTTTTTTGAATTAAAAATTAAGGACAAAAGCTTGTATAAAAATGAGACATGAAATCAATAAAAAGGACATGAGTTTTTATCCTAAACATATTTGTCTGATTATTACTTAAATTAATTGGAAGTGCCTTTTGCTAGCTTAACTCTTAGCTTAAGTGGTGATCTTAAGAGCCTTTATTTACTTAGTGGTATATCTTTAACTAAGTCGATTAAGGGCTTAAGGCAAGCTAATTCTTCTTATATTTCGATTATCTAGTTGAAATATAACATAATCAGTTATGAAAAAAGACAAACAAAAGAGCATAATTTACCGGCCAATAATCATGTATGGTCGAATAGTAGTGATGAGTTTGCACTAAAATAATACCTGGCTGTGAAAGTAGATGTCAACTTCCTCCAAGTCTGAAGCATTGCCAATGCATCATCAAGTGTTACTTGCGTTTTGAAACCTATACCAGCTACTAATTTCAAATTTTTTACCTGTTTCAAAAGAACAGCTTTAAGCAACAGGGTCCCCACTGGATGGAAACAGAGGATACTTCAGAAACATAGACTAAAGTAAATCGTGTTTTATGAAGGCCAAACTCATCATGGAAATGAAATTTGATATTACCACACATATCTGACTGGATTTGCCTATAAAATTGAAATTGTTACAAAGGAGATCAAATTAAACAGACCTTTGGAACAGCATATGGAGCATGACAGCCAAGAATTGAACGAAGATCATCACAGTCATAAAACAACTCGCTTGGAGAATGAAGTTCATCGTCAACACTTGAAATCACCCATCTAGTATCAGATATGCAATGCCACAAAGAAGATCTGAGACGTATGTCCTTCAGACCAGAGTTGCTGATCCAGCTCGCATAAAGTTTATCACTGAAATGATCATCCCATAGTGCATCCAGTGTTTCCAAGAGATACTTGCATCTCTCTTGGCTTCCATCCCTGGACAACAGAGAAAGCATATGAACTAGTTCAGGAGATTCCCAATCTTTAACCACCAATCCTGGGGAAATTAGATGCCCGTCACACATAATCTGATTCAGTATAGCAGGAGATAAGTCAGCAACAGATTTCTCAGCGGGAACTACTTTCACAAAATCCGTGAACCCTAACTTCTTAAAAAATTCCCTCCACTTCATCAGACCACATGGCATTGACTCAGTAAGGGGGTGCTTCAAATACATAGAGTCAACCACATGCCACTTGTAATTCAAACCACTAATCAATTTGTTTGCATCAACAGAATTCCCAAATTCTTGACTAAAATGAATTGGTACCTCAAGAGGTCGCACATACCCATGATTTGTAAGAATTAGAGCTTTACTGCATAATTCAGAAATAATGTGTTCACTTTCAACATGACAATCTACACAGTTGGAGTGCATATGAAACATTACAAAGGCAATGTATTCTCTCATCAACTGCTTGCTTCTACCTTTCAACCTGTCGTTAGATATAGATGGTAAAATATGAATTCGGATAAGTTCGTGAGCTGACATCTGCTGCACACCAATCTTTTGCAGCATCCTTGTACAATTATTAATTAAGGCTTCATCAGTACAGGCCTCAGAAAGAAGATCTGGGCTTACAATCCTCAATGTAGCATATAAGGAAGGAAAAGCTTCATAACCAAGTTTACCATCGAGGCCAGTACTTGTGAAGTCGGCATGAAACCAAATGGTACATTCATCTACTGAGCCATATGTGCCATCGGAAAGTGGAATAAATGGGACCTTCTTTAGGCTATTTAAAAGATCCACTTCCAATTCTGATATCCTTAAGTTCGGCTTGTAAGAGTGGAACATGTTGTGCAGTTCATTTAGCCAAGAGAACAGCCAACGTTGACCCATTGATTTTATACCATCTTTTATTCGGCCCAGGGAGGATATGAACTGTACCAATATCTTTGGGCCATATTCCTCAATATTGAGCGATCTAGCAAGCGCATCCGACAATTTCACATCCTTGTGTAAAAGCCCCAATCCAAGATGTTCATACAATAAAGTCTCAGGCAACAGCATCTGTGCTTGCTCATTCCAACCTCTTAGAACCTTGCATGGAGGAACCCAGTTGTCCTTGGACCCTTCCTGAAGCAAGCAGTTTGACTGGCGTAATTTAGCAATAATCATCCGAGGGAGTCCAGAAAAAAATCCATGCACTTCACCCATAAGTGGAACAAAGCTCATATAAGCACTCACTGCTGTAGCAGGATTTTCTCGGAAACAAGCCAGCGAACAAAACAATTTCTCAGCACCAACAAACAAAGCAGGAAATTCTGACAATAACCACTGATTCCATGGGCTATCTCCATCAACTTCTTCTCTAGAAGAAGGAAGGACAAAATCAGCTTGAAGTATGAACTTGAGGCCATATGTTCTTAATGGAAGAAAAGCAAATACAGGCTGTTGAGCTAATAATGGTTCATAGACACCATTCACTGATTCATTAAGAGTTAAAGCCATGGATATCTCTGTCATATGAACATTCGGCCGGAGAACTTTAGGATGTAACTTGTTAGAAGCCACAAACCAAGTCATTTGCTCTTTCCCATGAGATACTTTAACAATACCATTTCCTACTATCTCTTTTTTCATAACAATGAGCGTGTTGTTTAGCATGTTCCTTAGCTTAATGCATCGAAGACGGTGAAGAAAAATTAACAAAGAAGGGTGAAGATCAGAAAACATAGACAAGATGCTGCTCATTGCTGATCCTTCTAGTAGTTTTGATTTGAAAGGAAGCACTATACATGTGTTCCAACAGCTTCCCTTTCGGTAATCATTTTCTGGTATCAATTTTTGCAGTATTTTAATATCACAAGGTGGTACCACTGTTGGTAATACAAAACCAATCTGACCCTGACCTATGTCGAACTTAATATGAAATCCATTTGAATGAATCTCGGGAGCATCGGTGACCTGCATGACGAACAATCAAGATTAAGATGGATATGAGAGGATTTTAAATTCAAAGACAGCATTATCCAAGAACTTCTGCTCGACGTAAAATTGTTTTTTAAACCAAAGATTTGATTGCATATACTGGCAATGATGAGCTGTGCCGGCCCGTAAAATGCTAGTTGAACTACGTAGAAACAACGTGCTATATCATATAAAGAATGAAACCTGCATTGTTGCCATAATTTTGAAACCCAGTGACCAATGTTACACGCAGAAAAGAATTAACCACCTAATAAACAGGAACCAGCTTTTACATAGCCATGGAGCAGATGGAACAGTCCACTTTACATGACTCTTTAAACTGATAGAGTGGTATGCAAATTACTAAACAATCAATAAAAGAAGACCAAAATACTTCAAGGATGACATATGAACCCTGAAGAGCTAGATTCAAGCACTTGAATATTGATGCATACTATTGAATGCCTACCCTATGTTACCTAGTTACCAGTGTGCGGAACACCTAACTAACTGATTTACCTTTGTTAATGCTAATTAGTCAATACAAATATTCAGAACAAGATACATCATTAATCTTATTTCTGTTTGATCTAGAAGTAACATTTTAACACATCATTTTCTTCTCCTAAATTTGGGAAATAATTTCTACATTAGCCAATTTTCTCTACTACAAGAATAAAGTAGCCTTGTTGATAGAAACAACAACAAAAAATCTGTAAGGTATTAGATGACTCGTAAGTATAATTTGCATGGAGAAAAAGGGAACTTTTTTGGGACTCTAAAAGAGTCAACAGGAGCTGAGATGTGCATTAGGAAAGATGAAGATTATAGGACCATGTGACCTAATTTCTACCACCCCCCAAATTGAAGTATAGAAACTCAAAGTAAGCATGGAGACGATGGCTGGAGGATAATTCCACAACCAGCCCAGATAACACTGAGAGATCTAAGATTAGCCATTCAAACTCTAGATCTAAGAACTTCCTTAATCAAGTTGGGTATAATGGCTTTCAATCCACTAGCTATGAGAAAAGGTTGACATCAAGCTAGTTTGAGTGTTCGTGGTCACACACGTCATAGAGAATTGGTGCACTAATGGATAATGCTCTTGTACAAACATGGTGAAGATAGGAAAGAATTAGGTAATCCCAAAACAGTGATCTACAGCTCAAGTTCAGAGTGAAGTTCTTTTGAGGGGACAGAGAGAGTACAAAATTTTCTTGCCTCCTGAACAATGAATGGCCCACAAGTTCAAACATATCCTATATGCAGCATGAGAAACCATGTCAATAATTCTTCATTTACCACATACTTACGAGTTGGCTACCACCACAGATTAACAATTATCAAGCATAAATATCATTCACCAAATGTAACCACGAATTACCATTTAATAAGTGCACCTAGCATTCACCCAATGATTGCTTCCAAAGGATGATTTAAATTATTAATCACTTCAACAAATTAATAATTAACAAGGCTGTGAATATTATGAAAAATGAAATGCCCAAGTCATAACTTCATGAATAGAAGATAGCAAAAGCAAAATAACACGGAATTCATTTAGTTAAATGCTACAATTGCATTTGTTATCATACCCTGAAAACTGATTTGAAACCAATTCCCTTTTGTCCAATGTAGCCGGCAGAAGATCCTTTCTTGGTTGAGTTTCCAACATCACAGAGAGCTCTAATATTCTTTGCAGTAAATCCTCTCTCATTATTCAAAACAGTTATTCCGGTATCATTAAGAATAAAGGCAAGAGTAGGTTCCACATTTGCAGGGTAGACATTATCATCAGCATTCTGGACCTATGAAATCAGAGATTCAACAAGTAGAAAGGTCAAACATGTACCAATCATAAATTGATATGATCACCACATTCTCACATAATACATATCAGGAAAGCAATTCCGTACACGATTAAAATACCACAATATAATCACCATTCTTGTTCTCTGAGAAAACAAATTGAATACAGCCATTAGAGAGTATTATAGAAAATCAATAAGCACAACAGAGCAGGTAAAGGAAGACCCTCCACCTCTTCCCTCGCTCCAGAAGATGAAGGAATCAAACAAATAAGAAGACAGTCACCAAATTTCTAATTTAGCCCATATAGAACTTTATTAAGAATTAACTTAATAAGAAGCTTGGCGTAAAACGGGCGTGTCAGTGTGTGTCTAGGAACGCACTCTAAACCCGACCCGGCCCGGCCCGGCCCGGACGCAGTTAGGAAGATTGGCCGCAATCTTAACGGCCGCAGAGCCAATCAATCTCAGTACTTTAGACTGAGGTCCTTCTGAGCTCACGCCCGTACAAGAGTTGGCTGGTAAAAAGGCAGTTCCTCAAGCCTTCTGTTTTTATCCCTGCCCATGAAAGATTGCTCAAACAACACAAAGAAAATCTCCTGTAACACTGACAGAGGGTTGCAAGATATCAAAGCATAGCATGACATCGATACAGTCCTCCCATGAGGCTCATGTGAGTCATGTCTGTGTCAAAGAAGGTATAAGGAGCCAGATGCCTCCTTACACTGCTAATGCAAAGATGCAGCCTACCAGATCACGATAAATATGGTGACAGCCACCACAGCTGGATGGAATGATATGCATACATCTGACCCCCCTTAGACCCTGTCGATATGTACTTATGTAAACAAAGTCGACTAGAGCTCACCTATACTATTCAACAGGTATCTTCCACCAACATGGTGAACAAGTTTTGTCATCTCAACAAGTTGTTGCTCCGGTTTCCCCCTAAAATATATAGCTTCATCAGGATTAATACTCTCAAGTTGATTGTCCCATTTTCTTTCTCTTCAATATTTCCTAGTCCTCGAGACTCTTTTTTCTTAAACCCAGAATAAACTATTTCAGCTTCACCCCTCTTTGAGCGGCGCCAAGGGAAGGGGGAGGGGGGATATAGATTGGTAAAGGAGCTCATCATAACTTTAATATTCCACAGGTTCTCTAACAATATATAATATACAATGTATTCTGAACATACATCATCCATGCTCCAACTAAAATTACAGCTGTAAAGTGATGCTAGACTGCGAGATTTACTAGTTTCCTTAGTTTAAAACGGCGTGAGGCGCAACGAACCGCAAATGGTCCCGGAACCTAGGTGGAAGGCGCAAGGGCGCGCTGTAGATGAGTTGCATATTTATTTATTATTTATTATTTTTTAACCTTTGCTTTGTGGTACAAATTTTTACTAAAACAGCCTACATTCCGAAAAAAGAATAAAACATACAAGAAACTTTGGGCACAGTCACCATTTCTCAATACTCAGTAGCACTAGTTCAAAACGGGGAGGTAAATAAATAGTGATAAGTAAAAAGCTTTTTGGAAAGTCGATGATAAAAGAAATAAAAAAGAAGGGATCACGTAACTATCTCTTAAAAAAGAGCATTTACTGGTCAAAGATAAGGAGAATACACCAGAGCCTCCAGAACTAGAGTGAAGAAGAAGCGAAAGACATCGCCAAAGATGGTTTGTCAGCATCTCCTTTTACACCGGTTAGTCGAGAAAATTGGAAATCCAAAATTGAAATTGAAGCAATTTTTAAGCAATTATTTCAGGGCTTTAGTTTGACATTGAAGTTTAAAAGAGGTAAAATTGAATTTGAACAAAAATCTAGTTTTTTTTCCCAGGGCGGTAAGAAGTGCGCGCCTCTCCTTGCCCGAGGTAAAAGCCCACGATTTCAACTCCCTACTGCCTAGGCACGCTTTTTAAAACTAAGCTTCTTAAAACAATTTCTTTTTCTTCTCCATGTCAAAAGGAAGGAATACTTCCTTTTTTTTTGGAAGATACGGATCATGCTTTCACTCTCTCTCCTTCTCTCATCACCACCAATCCTAGCCCCTTCAGTATGCCAATCTCTAAGAAAAGCCACCAGATTAATAAATCTTCCATGTTAGCAAGTAGCAAAGAAATGTTAGTAAACGAGTTTGCAGCATTCAAAACTACTCCTGTCATAAGTTACAAGATTGCGCAGGAAGACATAAAGGCTTTGTTTGGTTGGGAGGAAAATGTTTACCCATTTTCCTTTGTTTGGTTTGTAAAGGTGCAAAAATAGTTTTCCTAATGATTGAAAATAATTTTCCATAGGGTGGAATTCTTCCTCCTCCCCATTCTTTACCTTCCCCTTTCCTTTCTTCCCTCTATCCTCCTATTTCTTGTTCATATTCCCTTTTTCCTCAACATTTTCATTTGACGAACCAAACAAAAGAAAACTAACTTAAAATCATGGAAATGATTTTCCATCGAACCAAACAGAGCCTAAATCAAGCTAAGCTTAAATGCCAATAAAAAATAGAAATTTGGCGAGATTTTTTGTTAACAGAATAAATGTTTCCATAAACTATATTATAGGATATTTAGAAGACATACCAGCTCAAGAAGGAAATGTGAGTCCTGTGAATACAGTTCTTCTGAGAGACAATGAAGTGCTCGTCCCAAACGGGCATGCTGCTTCTTCAACAAGCTACGCTCCATGTCGGAGATATTAGGGTCTAAGCCAAATTCATCCCGCCTAATTGATTCAATAACAACTGCAGCCCCTTTGATGTCTTGTTCAGCAATGTGATCTGAGAGATTATTTTCAGAATACTCAACTACTGAGCTGTCCATGGGGACGGATGCATCAGTGTCAGATTTATGCAGTTCATCTTTGTCAACAGAAGAAGAAGAAATTGTACAAGATGACTGCAAATCAAAACCCACATCAGAACGCAGTGATGTCAGTGATAGAGCTCCAGTTGTAATCAAGGAGTTGTTATCAGTTATAGGACAAATTGAATGGTGATCATGGATCCACTCAATAATACCCAGAGAAAAACCAATTTCATGCAGCATAAGACGCTCTTTTCCTTTACAGTGAAGTAGGATAGCTGAAGCAACATCTTTAAACAAAGACTGCAATCCAGTAAGCAATATATCAGCTGCAAAACAGCGAAATTCTGAAGGCAGGAAGATTAGACAATCAATGACAATCCTCGATAAATGAGCCACAGAATTGTTGACCCCATTGAAACTCTTGGGCAGATCTGTACTTGCACGATCACCCACAAGCTGATTCTCCTTCAGCATTTTCTGACTCTTCCGACCCTCATTATAATCCGTGTTCTGCATAAAATTTGCCATGATTACTTCGAATCCTTGCCGTGCATGGCACTTCAAAAGGGACAATGGAACGTGTTTTTTGCCACCAGACAGTGAAAACAACGATAAAAGCTGCACGGCCACTTGGTAAGGAGATTCTTGAAGCAAAGCTTGAAAGAACAGATCCACGGAAGCTAAATGGTCAGTCCGAATAATTTTACCATCTCTTGTCAAAAGACATAAGAAGCCTTTCACATTGACCTGTGTCAGAAGCCACTCCAGGAATGGCCCAAGCGAAGGAGCATATACAAGATCCCAATGAATCCATGAGTTTAGATCTAACAAAAATGGTGCTTTAAGTAAAATATTAATGGCATCTTTTGATGTAACAGATCCAAAATTATCATACATCTGTTCCACATCTGTAGTTGGCCCAGAATTGTCACACATATCACTTACATTAGAACCTGCGGAGTCGACATATATAGAAGTGCCTGACAATGTTGCCGAGAATATAACACAATTGGATGCAAAACTGCCTCTATGCATTTCTATGAAATCAAGGAGCTCTTGTGCATTGCCACTTTCTATAATTTTGAAGCTGGTGAGAGGAAACTGTCTCACAAGAAGTTCAGATATCATTTCCTTCGTAACAACACCTTCCTCCCAGAGGCTACTTGAGGCTTGAGACAATAACATAACCAATTGTTGTTGAATCATGCTTACCTCCAATGACTGTTGTTTGTGTACCTCCCCTTTTATAAAATTGAGGAGTTCTATAGGAAGTAAGGAGATATTGCTTTCTAAGAATGAAAAGAAATCCCCATGACCAAGCAACTTGAAATCATTAACTGAAAATTGTTCTTTCAACCAAGCTTCACAATGGGAGAGTACCTTTGCTCCTATGACTACCCTATTTATAAGTGAACTTCCGCCAGATAACACATTGCTTTCAGCAAGATACGCCGAGACTTTTGTAATTAAATCTTCCACATTCACGCCTGAAAACGGTAGCAGCATTACCGGGGAAAGAAAACACAGCTTAGAACTCAGTACATTAAACGAATCGGCAATCCAATTATACAAAGAAGAAAACGAGAATAGCTAGCGGCAGAGAACAAGAATCAGAATCTAGTACAAAAGATGTGGAACTTTATTTACAATATCATGTGATAAGTCATCTGGAACATAGCATTATCTTCTTCCACACTAAAAGGTAGTTTGAAGGCAGAGCCGGCCTGGCTGCTGCTTTTCTCAATAAGTGTTTTGAAATTGCTTGGAACATCACAATAAATACAAGAGATCAGAGAAGGATGGATATAAAAGAACAGATGCCAATAAGTGTCATTGATGGGAATGATGAGATGTTCGAATTCTGATTGATGATAGTTGGAAGACTGAGTGCTTTATTCATAATGCTCACAATCAATCTCGCTGAATTATTCATATCGCTCCATGTTTTCTATCCATAAAAAAAAGTAAATCGGAATGCTTTACATCAGTACAGCTCCATTACTTTTCCTCCATGCTGAAAAATAAAAAGACTTGCAGCAATTTATTAATCTACGTCTCTGTGACGGCAACCTTTGGAATACGATGCAGTCATGTCAAGAATCCTACAAAAATTTCGGTTTATTCATAGCAAAACTGATCTTAACTACACAAACACACCCTCCCCCAACTCCCACCCAAACAATATTAGGATAAGATAAATCAATCATCATCATAACTTCACCCCACATGAAGACTCTGTTTCTTTAAATAGAGCAATTAGCAAGAAACCAATTGAACTACTTACATGAAGTAGGGTTTGATGTATCCCTATTCAGAAGGTCGGAATCCTTTTCAATAGGCTCAATATCAATACTTTCGTATTCTGTTAGCTTGTTAGGTTGAGGATTGGCCTGTCCCAGTTCACCCTTGAATTGGAACGTATCATACATGCTATCCCACATCCCCCTTCGAATAGATGTAACCTGCAACATGGTTAAGAAGAAACACTTCACATGCATGTTCTGAAACCATTTACCCAAGCCCATTGTACACATAACAAAAGATCATTCTAGATATTCAATGTCTGCAATAAACAAGATGCATATCCAATCAAACAAAATTACGTTAAAAGTTAAAACTTAAAAGCCCTCTCGAGAAACACCCACCTAGTGTAGGCGTGTAGCACTTGAGTGAGGCTAGATATTCAACCCTATCCCAAACAGCTAAATGACTTAAGGTTTCCCTTCAAAAAAATGACCTAAGGTTCTACGACTGAGATTTTATCATTTCATTCCCCAAATAACACAAGCTCGCCAATCGCCAACCTGACAATCCCGAACCAGAACAGTTGTTAAGGTAAACCAGATAATTGTATCATGAGATAAGAAAAAAAGCAAGAACCTCAAGCTCAAATAGAAAGTACTCACTGCAAAAGTTAACAATCCCAAAAGTGGGAGTAACACCTATCCTGAAGAGCTACATAACCTAAGGTTCTACAGCTGAAAACTTATCATTCCATTACAGCCAGAGACGCAGGCTTGCAATCTCTAAACCGACATAATGCGAACAACTCACCAAGAATTGTTGCCCAAACAAACCAGATGATTGTGTCATGAGATAAGACAAAACATCCCCAAGAAATACAAGATCAAATAAAAACTACTCACTGCAACATTTAGCAATCCCACAAGTGGCTCAGCTGAGAACGTTTTTGTAATTTTTTTTTTCTGTCCACCTGAAATTCTATAGAATCTCAGCATTTTTTCCAAAACCTGCATCAAAAACAAGGTAATTCACATTAAATAGCATCCTATTCTTAAGAATACAGTCAATACACAGAAAAATTCGAAACTACTTGAAGAATGAAGACAAAAGAAAGAAAGAAAAAGGATTGAAAGACAAACCTAGAGATCATACTTTTCTGTCAAAAAGCTAGACCTTCATTTAAGATTTCATGCCAAAAATTGAAACAACCCTTGGTGTCTTTTGATTATATTTATATACTACTCAATATAAAAAAAAAATATAGGAAACACAATCAGTTTCTTAGTTTCCAAGGTATTGAACTTTGAAACCAGCATACTCAAGCACACATCAAAAACTGAAACAGACGCAATTTGTTATAGAGAGATTCCTCTTAATTTTGTATGTTATCCTATTTATTCCCACATAGATTGAAGGAAAAAGGCTACCGCATGACAATTAGGCTTGCTTGGTTATATGGCCCTAATGCCACGTTCATAAGATGACTGTGGCGAAGATGCGTATGTTATGGTGAACCAATTAAGAAATGAGTTGATCGTGGAGAAAGTTAGAGTTGCATTAATTAAAGAATAGATGAGGGAACATCACCGAAGAAACGGAGACTCAGTGATGCGTCGGTTAAAAGACGTGGTTAAAAGACTTGAACATTGGAGGAGTAATGAAATTGAAAGGGGCAAGGGGAAGATCTAAGATGACGATGATTAAAAATGATATGCGTTTTATTGGGATCAACGATAGCATGGCATTGGAGTGGAAGGAAAGGGTTCATGTGGAGGAAGGGGTGTGATTACTTATTTATTTATTTTCTGTGTTTATTCTTCCTTGTATTTGTCGTATTTTAAATTTTTTTCATACTTGCTGATGGCATCTCATTTTCAGACAGTTTCAAATGACCATTCGTGATAGCCAACCACAAATCATTTTGGGAATAAGGTTTTGTTGCCGTTGTTGTATCCTATTCGTTCCGAAGCAGAAAATGTAATAATTATTGTAAAGCAAGCCCATAACATTTAGGCCCCTCCAAATGCTATAGTAACCTTCAAAGAATTTTTTTGACAACCTATTCTAGCAATAATCATAATGTAGTGTTTAGTGTGAGGTCACCTCCATAACATACTTACTTTTCAGCTCTTATAGGAACATTATTAATAGGTAGCTTAACATGAAACACTAACATGCTTCCCCCATTATCAAATACTATATGGTTCAAAAGCCCCACATCAAAAATTAATAATAACGGTGACTATGTCGGCACTTATTCCATCCTAAGATGAGTGTCTCCCAACAATCATCCGATAAAATGTCACAATCACTAAAGCCCTGTTTGGCCCTAGCTTTTAAGTACCATTTAAGAGTCTGAATACGTCAAGACACTAATTAAAAGATCACGGTAAAGCGGTGACCCACACGCCTCAACTCACTAGCACCTGGGCATGTGTTGAGCATGCTTTTTGAACCAAGAATACGAACAACTAGTCAAATATGTTATTAGCTGCTAAGCACCATGTAGGGCCAAAAGCTTTTCCATGAGAAACTTCACTTTTTTTCAAAGACCCACTGGTTGCTTTGGTTTTTCATACTTACTCCATGTTAATTGGAACACTTTCTAATTAAGCAAATGTTGTATCAGTTCCAACATTACTTGATATGGTAACTTTAAAGTGATAAATTCCCTTTTGGCCGTATTCAATCAATTAAGCAAATGTTGCTTTAGTTCGAACTTCGAACATTACTCGATAGAGTAACTTTAAAGTGATAAATTCCCTTTAATTGGTTACCCACATCTTTCCATATAACCTTCGTCCTTCCCTCTCTCCCCTCATCTCCTACTTTTCCCATCAGCTAACACTAAACTCCAACCATCACTCCTTGTCCCACCCACCCCCAAAACACCACCACCATCAGCACCACCCCCTCACCTCATGTAAATCGCACCCATACCCTCAAACACCACCACCACCACCACCACCCCTAAATCCGAACACCATGACCACACAGCCAAACCCTAAACCCTTGCTTTAAAAGCCTTAAACTCCAGAAAGATCCTTTCTCTCAACGAAGAAGCCGACTATGCTTACTTAATCTTCCGAAAGAATAAGTAAAGAATGTAAAATCATATCATTTTTTTAGAACAAACTTTAAACTTATTTTTTAAAATTTCAATACAAAGAATTAGTTTATTTAATTTTCTAACTAAAACATAACTAGGTAATCTCATCGTTTTTACACTAATCCAACAACTAGTTCTACAGAGAACTCATACTTTTTCTAACCTGACCCTTAGCAACTACTAAAACATCTAATTTTGGCCGGAGGAAAAAAGGAACCGGAGTTCACCCTATAAGGTACCTCTACCTGCAAATGCTATGATGTGGATTTGAATGAGTCTCTAATTTGTATTATTGATGGAAGCCATGGGATTTAATTTAAGTTTCTCCAATGCCATACTTTCATCGATCCCAAAAGTAAACCCATACCACTTTCAATTACCTTCGTCTAAGTCATTTTAGGTCTTTCCCTACCCCTCACGATTTGATTACTCCTCCAAATTGAAACAAAAGGTCGAAAAAATCTACATTCTCATTCGCTCGTCTAAAACGAAAAAAAATATATGTTATGGTTGCTTCTAAGTGGGTACCTTTCCTATCTTCGATTCCTATTCATAAAGAGTTTCTTGGTGGTTCCTTTTTCTTTCTCGATGGGTTTTCCTAATTTTAAGCTTGCAAGTTGAGCATTAAGTCTCTCCTCGGTTTAAGATTCAGATTTCTTAGCAATTAATTAACACGTTCTTTCTTTCTTTTTGCCACTTTAGATATATTCCCCAATGTTTTCAATTTGAAGCTTTTTTAGCTAAAAGTTTGGATTGAAGGAGACTTTGGTCATTAGAGATAGATAAGAGAAATTGGGTTGTTAATTGATTGGGGAAAAAGAATAGACATCGGAAAAGAGGAAGACATGTAGATTATGAGATGGGGATGAAGATAGTAGATTATGAGATGGGGATGAAGATAGGGGTGAAGAACATGAGAGAGAAGAGGAAAAACATGAAAGAAATTGAAAAATAACATCAAAAAGTCAACAGAGTTAAGGTTCCTTTAACTTTTATCACAAATACAAGTTCCGGTTGGTGGTGATGGGGTGAAAACACGGGGGCCTAAAATTAAGGATTACCTTAAACAATTTCCCTAATAATAATAATGAGTAAAGATAGCAAAATAATATTTGGCGATAATAATAATAATATCAACGAAAAATCGAAAATGTTTAAATAATAAATGGAGCTTAGGAAAAGGGAGCTTAAATGAACTGAAAATAAGTTGGGGAGAAAAGCCTACATGATTAGCTACAACTTTTCTAGTAAACTAGTTCTAACGTAAAACATGTGTATGGTGAGATAAAGCAAGACGTATAAGATATGAACTGACATTTATGATCAACTCTTATGTGCAAGAGTGAATATAAAGGATATGGGTGACTTTTAATAAGAAATGGGATGACTATTTTCCATCGTCTTGTACTTGCCTTATCCCAGAACTTGTTTCTTGGAATGGTGTGTTCAATAATAAAATTTCACATAGATAAAAATCAAGTTCTACTAGATAGAGATTCAGAGAACGAGAAACAAAAGTAAAAGAGAAAACTGAATACAGAAAAGACGCATACAATCTATGTTGTGGTTCTTATGGAAACGCTACTATACCTCAGATGTCGTGTTCGCCCGGCAAGCCTCCTTCCAGGTTGTGATGAACATCCTAATAGAATCATTATCATCAGCATTGCTTGGATTTTTGTCTTCCTGTGACTCAGCGCTTCCAGAAGGTACGAAAGGACCCTGTTCAGTTGCCTTCCCATGTATCTGGCTTTTCAATTTTCTTTTCTTTTTGGGCAGCTCGCTTCTCTGATTGCCTTTTAAGCTCTGAGTACATGGAGAAGAGGGATCAACAGTTTCTCCTTTCAATCCCAGCCTTGTCATCTCTTCAGCTACAGACGGGTAAGGACAGCTACTCACCCTATCTCCATTTTTTCTTTTTACTGAGGAGGACTGACCTTGGTTACTCCTAAAACTGTCATTCCCAGTTTCTTCACAGTCAGATCTATCTTTCGTATCCTCATCCTCATCAGAACTTGATGAAACAAATCGTATATGCTGGCCACGGTCCTTGTTCTCAGAAGCAAAGGATGTGACACGCTCAGTTATGACACTGAAACGGTCATCAAGCTCCTTCTTCTGCAAAGAGAAAAGAGGCCTTTTTTTCCTTGACTTCTCACCTCTCTCTTCCATTGCCTTCGCAAGCTTTTTCAATGCCATACCTTCAGCCTTTCGGGCCTTTTGTAGCAAACCTATGTGCGTCCTGAAACAGTAACGAAGACATTAGATCACATCTACGCGTTTGTGGTTGCCCATATCTTAGAGAAAAAGTGCCATTAGAGGGACCCACATCTTACAATCTAACATGAAAGAATTTTTCTTGGCCAACAGCTACTAGCCTACTACAGCCTCTACAAGAGCATTTAGAGTTTCCAAGAATTACAAGGACTTGAAAGGTGCTGACTGCTAGGTGCTCCGTGCTGACACAAACATTGCTCATAGTAGTAGAAAAATAAATGATCTATTAAGATCCAACTCCAAGTAAAGTGAAACCAATCTAAACCATCTTCAGGATAATGTCTTCATTGGCTTCTACATATTAAGAAGAGAGGGGCAAGCATCATCGATGTGGTTCAATAAGTCATACACGGGAATAAAGATCTTACGATAATGTACTCAGAAGTGCGAGGCAATTTTACCAAAGAGAAGTTAATCTTATCATGCTCTATGAAGGACCCAGTGACTAAAGACAAAAACTAAAGCGAGCAAGAAGGCAACAGCTCGGAAACGTGAGAGTTAATTTTTCGAGTCCCTACTGGTTAGTAGTAGCAAGTAACCACCAGTTTTGGATTTTAATTGAAGCAATCGCTGTCAATAAGGTACACAACAGCTAAAAAAAACCGGCATGATAATCTAGCAGTCAACCAACCTAGATCTATGTGCATAAAGATTGATCTAAAGATGATAAGCATTCATGTTTACTTCTATGGATTCCAGTCCCTCCTGCTTAATCCACACCAAAACTTGATAAAGAGCAAGGATGTCATGGGAAGCACCAGTGTAGCATAGATAAATATTATATTTGTGAAACCACTAACCGCAAACTGATGAAGCAAGCATTCACAGAGTTTTGCATTTGCTCATTGATGTAACTCTATAATCATGTTTTGTAGGCAGTAAACATATTAACAGCAACCCACAAAGAGCACTTAACGAAAACACATTTTTTCTAAGAAGTTAATAAGCAAGAAGCAGTTGCGTACCTCAAACTTTGGATACGCAACCCAAGTACTAAAGGGTTAGGCACTTTACAATTATTTGCAACGAAATCGAGGAACTCCTCAACATTATCTTGATCAAGATTCTTATTGAGAAACAAGAAAAGATGAGAAACGACGTCCTCGGCTGTAATCTTGTAGACTTGGTGGACGTCTTTGGTGAGTACGAAATAGTGGAGGACAAGGGGGTGTCGTATAAAAGGGCCCAAACGAAGGTCTTCAAACTTGGGAATGCCCTCATTCTTACATAAGGCCTCTTGCAAGTCAAAAATGGAAGTAATCTTCTGAGCCGCTACATAGCAGTGAATAAATGCATTGATCTAACATACAAAAAAGAAGAGAATAGGTGAAAAAATGAAATGAATACAGAAAATAAAGAAAGATTATTAAAAAAAAAAGAAAAAGACCTTAGATTCAATGAGGGTAAGCTGGTGCAGAGAAGGAACTTGAAGGAGTTGAAAGCCCAAGGAATCCCAAGAGTCAGCTTGCAGGTGAAGCAAGGCGGCTTGTGAGACCTTCCAAGCGGAAACATGCTCGCTGGCTTCTATGAGTTGACGGCGAGCAATGGCAACAGCGGTTTCAATCTTGTCAAGAATTTGGAGATTAATATTTTTCTTCTCCTTCTTCTTGTTGTTGTTCCATGAGTGAGAAGAAGCACATGATGATGATAAATTAGGAATGTTTTGGTGGTGAAATCCAAAAGCAGACTGGTTCTGGTTGTTGTGAATAGGGAGATTATTAGTAAGAGTGGTATTGGGGTTTGGAAAGGATAAATTAGGGTTATGAAAGAAGGGGTTTTGATTGGGTGGGTATAAACCCAGGTTTTGGAGGAGGAGAAGATTGGGATCAAATTGCTGAGGAGGCGGAGGCGGTTGTTGAGGATGAAACTGCTGAGGAGGCGGAGGAGGCGGAGGTTGTTGTTGTTGTTGTTGTTGTGGTGGTGGAGGTCCACGACTATGTACTTGTTGATGGAAGCGTTGGGGGTGGTAGTTCTCCATTAGAGGGAGTTCCAAGGTGGCGGGAAACAAGGAATGGAAGGAAGAAGAAGAACAGGGTTCAGGGTTTTAACACAGGATGTTTAATTTAATCCCTATTTTGCCCCTTACTAAGCCACTAGCCAGTTGCTGTGAAATTGTGAATGCTTTCTGTCATAAAATTAAAACAAAACAAAAAGAGATTGTGAATGCTGATGACTTTCACTTATCCATACCCATATGGCACGTGCGTCACCTCTTCTAATGAAGTCATACTATAAAAATAAAGCAACAAATTATTCAATCAAATAAAAAATAAATAAAACTAAAGACAAGCCCAGTAAAGATTATAGCGAATATACAAAAACCCAACAAAACAAAGAGCTAATTGGTAAAAAAACAAAGATAAGATTATCATAAATCCCACTAACAGCAAAAAAAAGAAGAATACATACTGTCGGCAATGGGTTGAGGAGATAAGGTTCACAGAGCGAGAAAGCGCGGCAACACAGACCGAACCACAGTCGCCGTCTACGCTACCTTCTGCGGCAGTGCCGGCGAGTGGGGTCTCTCAACCTACGTAAGAGATACACAGAGGTTACGCAAAGATTATTAATTTGCCTTCGTTACTCCTATTTACTACAAATATTACTACTATTGATACAACTCAAGGTCCAAGTCAAGAAATAAAGTCAACACTTAGAGATGAACATATTTGCCTGGTTACTTAGAGATGAACATATTTGCCTGGTTCTTCAAACCTTTGGATTCAAGCTAAAGAATTTTTTGCCAATTACAGCCATGTAAAATGCCCTATTTTCTAATTATAGCCATCATCTTTTTTTCTTGTGAATTACGGCCATGAAAGACTAATATTTAAGCAAGTTGTTGCCATTTTCACTAATTACATCACTAATCCATAGTTTAACCGGTCAAATCATGTTTAATATTTTATAAATCTTTTTTTATTTAATTTTATAATATTTTAAAAATATATGTTTTCATATATGACATACTATGGGCACGTACACTACTACAAAAAAGGCCTATGAAACCGGTCAAAAATAGCCTAAGAAACCGAACTATGACCGGTTTACATCTCATAGGTCTCGTAGCTTAAGAAACCGGATCTCTAAACTGGTTCCCTAGATTAATCTAGGAAACCGGTTATCAACCATAACACGTGTCTTTGAACAGATGTAATTTCAGAATATAACTACCCTAAGAAACCGGTTTTGGCCAACAACACATTTCTTTGACTAGAATCTAAGAGACCAGTGACCGGTTTCCTTGCTATTATTTTTTTAAAAATAAATTGCAGCCTTGTGTACACAGTCACAACTGTTGTACTCGTATAGTCTGACAGATCTGCTCCTGTACATGTGTATATTCTGATCTATACATCTACCTCCTGCTATATATATGCAAATCAAATTAAAAGCCTGCTGATATGCAAATTAATATATACGAAAAAGCTCCAAGCTTGTAATTAAGTTCGAATTCATTGAGCATAATGTCAATCAAAAACATTGTTCTTAAAAGCATTCCGAACTAACAATGTACAAAGTCCGTAATACTACTTCCAAGAAAACGAAAAAAATTACTTTCTTCTGCACACCTTTCCAAATCTTCTAATTCCTCATCATCTTGTGTTTGCTTGAATATGTAATCCACATATCCTTATCTCATCAATCATCTTTTGCTTATAATTTCCAAGGGCTCCGAGAATGCACTACAAAACAAAGTCAAAAATAATAATTAAAGATATTGTAAAGCTATACTAGACACGTATAAGAAACAAGTTTCCAAGTCATGTGTTTAAGTAAATATATTTTAATCTAATTTCCAGATTTTAGAGATGTAAATGCCAAAAGACCAAGATACAAATCACAAAAAACATTTAAAAAGAAGGGATCCCCTGCACTTTGCAAGTGAGTCTCAAGTGAGATGTAAAACCATGTGTAAATGATCAAGGATATAAACTTCATTTAAACATGAGTCTATACTCTTAAGTAGTCATTTGGTATGAGACAGACATAGGTCTTCCTTCATCCTATTGTTTCTCACATACCCTAACGTAATACAACTCCATGAGTTTTCATCTTAACAACTAGTTTTCTAGGTACTTCATTAATAGTAGTGAGATCCCCAAAGGCTTGATAATTACAATTCCAAGTACATCATTTAATAGAATTGAAACAAAATTCAGATTTAACCTGCACATAAACAATTTGCCAGACTTGATAATTAGTCACTGCCTCATTGCTTATCGGAACCAAATGCTTGTGTTGTTCAGTCACGCATGAAAGTGGAGCTGGATTTTTTGTCTACTAACTATATTGATGGGTGTCTTCGTCTGGCTAAGGAGTTCTGGATTTTGCCTTATAATCACAAGTCCAAAGAGGATAAGTCGGAGGTATGTTGGTCACTGCCTGTGGTGTATTTCGTGTGACCCCAGGTATCACTATTGTCTACAAGATGTTGCATTTCGTACTTGTTGGAGGGTCTAGTTATCTTCTAGTCGCAGTTGAAGAAAATGACACTTGGAGCAGGCTATTATAGACTTAAGTCCTAAAATTGGAGAGTCTCCTAAAGAAGCGGCTATCAAAGACGCGAATTCTATTAATAAAAAAAGTAAAGGTCACAAAACAAAAAGGGGTGTTGGTCCTAAAGCAAAATATGCTACTGGTTCTAAAAAGGAAAAAAGAAAGTCACAAAGATTTGGAGTAAGTCATGTAGATACAACTGGATGTTCCTTAATTTTGATTGTTTTACTTTGTGATCAGTCATTATTGTGAATTATAGTTACCAATGAACAATTACAGGCATTGGTTGTGATAGCAATGAGGTAGATGCATAACTTTCTAGTACTAATGACGTAGATGGTTTTCATTCTCTCGCACCTAACCTACAATCTAACCTACAACTCATGTGTTTAATGGATCATGAGACATTACTCTTAATAATTTAATGTGAATGAATATTGGTCTATCTCCCTGAACTTTGAGTTGAACATTATCAAAAGTTCTCCAAAATAAAAAGCACTTGAGCGAATCAATTGACAAAAAGAACATGGAGCAGTTTTGTCAACTGATCTGGTTCATACGATCCACCGAATCAGTTAAGTCCCTTTCCTGATCTGGTTCTTAATCTGTCATAACACTTACTCGGCGTATTTGGATCTCTGATCACAAGGCACTACCCAGTAGTTTTTAAAAACCCATAACTCATGATCCCATCCTATAATAATCAGACAATATGAATAGCATATTCAATCAACACACTATAGCCAGACATAAGGGATAGATATTCTCCTGCAAGATCTACATGATGAAGAGTTTAAAAATTTTCATGCATTTTATCAATATTCTTCCTGGGATCTCTTTCCTGAAGTAAACTTGTATATCTTTGTCTGCATCATTTTTATTGAGCAAAAGCAGGAGGCATCCCTAAACGTTATAACCTGAATGCTACTTTAAGGTCATCTGAGAATTTGTCACTGATCTTAGTTTCAACGCACTCCCACTGTCACAGAGAAGGTCAAAGTTTTGATTATTCAGTTTTATACTTAATCACTTCAAGCCACGACAAATAGGCCACTGGACAAAAAGTGACCATCACGAATTAGGAATGAAGTCCAAGACTTGATTGAACTACGAGAATGTCTAACAGGACTGAGCTTGAACGAGTCATGATATGTTTCTAAATCCTCCATTCCTTTTTTTTGGCTCGATCTGTTAATTAATGTGATTGTAGTGTGGTTGAAGGATCTAAGCTTGAACGAGTTATGTGCAATCTTTCCTAAACAACTTAGATAGCTAGTCGGCCCTTTGCATGCCTCTTGTCTCCTCTTGCCATTGTTGTGCTGCTCGTGTTTAGTGTCCTGTACTCATTGACTAATAGAGATAGCAATTGCAAGCCAAAGACCCAAGTATGTGATGTTAAACGCTCAAGGTTGGACAACAAGACATAAAACAAGAACAACTTAACACTAAAGAGAGGAGAAAAGAGGCATGCGAAGGGTGCACTCATTTATAATTGAATTGCAGTTTTGGTTTCTGTTCACAATGTTGTAGTATAGTATCAATAGGCTGATGAGTTCTTCTGTATGAACTAGAAATGAATTAAATGCTTCAAGACAACACGTCAATGAACAAATTTTTATGTTATCTTTGCCAGAAGAATAATCTCTTATACTTATGGTCTTTCACTTAGCTTTCTCTTACATTTCGTTGGTTGACTTGTTAGTTCTGTAATGGAATTCCATCCTTCTATAGGAGGCTTTTCGCTTTTCCTATTCTGTTTTGACTTCACGAGGTGTGGTACTATTAAAAGGATCGAGATTGACCAAGAAAAGAAAACCTATTCAGCTTACTTTTGAAACATGAAAACCTAATTCAATCCTGCCTTCTGCCATTTTCCATCAACTAAAAAGGGCTGATTAATGATAAAATAGGGGAGAAAAGAACCGAAAGATATAGAAAAGAGTAGTCCCAGTGTCCTACAACAAGCAAATTAAACTAGAAAGTGAACAGAGAGTCCGTGTCAGAATTACATTAAGCAAACCCTTATGATAATCAAAAATAACGAACAATGAATGTAAATTGAACAAAACCAATTGATAGCAAAGAAATATTGCACCAAACTAACATGGGAAAACCCAAGAGACAATAACACGCAAGGAAATTATACTTGTTCGCAAACGAATATTCTACCGATGGTAGAAAAGATGGGACTAGCTGCAGTTTTTGCGTACAAATGAACCAGCACACTTATGTAAATGCAATGACCTTAGGACACAAGCAGCTTGAATTGAGTTTCAAAATAAAATTATTGATGAAAAAACTCAATCGAGTTAAAAAGTTACCTCATCAGTAATACTAGGTCGTCTAGTTTCTATAGTCTCGATTATGTAGCAAGACACATAATATCCACAATCTTTCGAGCCTTGGCTTTGACGAGGACACATAATGAATTTCAAACCAATCAATCTTTTCACATAGTATTTAGATTAGATCACATTGTTGGGTGTAATGAATTACACATACCAATAATGTGTCACTCATAGCATATCACTACTTCTTCTAATGAAAGCACTTTATGTTAGCTCACTATAAGCACTGATTTCAATTGAAGTATTCCCTTAATGATAGTTACAGATGACCATTAAATTTAATTGGAGCTCCTTGAATATGATAAGTTCAGTCCTTGCAGTCTCTGTATTTTATTAAATCCAATAATTTCGAAATTATACTCTTTTCCCTAACCCTTAATTTCGACATTCTAATATTTTCCCTAACCCTTAATTTCAAAATTAATTTGTATGAATCTCCAAACAAATTCAAACTTTAACCCCGGTGAATTTAAATTTCAACTAAAACTAATTACAAACTATCGAAACAAATAACCAATGTCATTGCTAAATGAATGTAATTCAGTTCAGTTTTTTTTTTTGTTTATAAACAATAAAACAATTCGAATTGCATCAAATAGGAGAGAATCGTACCTTAGAGGAAAAACACGGTGGTTCAAGAAACTCTTGCTCTGCCGCCAACGACTCTGTTAACTCAGTGTGGATTAACCAGTTGTTGAAGAACACGGTGGTGATACAATACCTTGTCGGCCGATGGTGAACAGGGTTTGCGGTGATGAGATTTTTGGTGAAGGTTTTCTGTTTGGTCGTTGTACGGTGGAGTTGTGGGATATTGGGCGTAGTGAGGGAGGGAGTAAGTGCTTTAGTGGGCTTAATTAAAATTTAATTAATTTTAAAATAAAATATGTTAGAAAATCTTATGTTGCTTACCTAAAAAAAAGAAAAAAGTTTTAGCTTGAAAATTTATTTCCCGCCTTTAACTTAAGAAACCGGTTATTGGTGTTGAGTGGTTTCACAAGCTAAAAAATCAGTTAAGTTAACAAATACATCTCTTACCTTTGGTTCCTTTGGCCATTTTTGTAGTAGTGGTATTTCGAGACCACATTTAATCGCGTTTTTCAGACTAAAGACGACGTTTTTTCGAAAAACGGACACCGCTAGGCGCCCTGTGAGGCCATGAATTTCGAGAATCCCTACGAAATGAGTACCTACAGGCCTGATTTTAGAGCACGTACTTCGAGACGAGTTTTTCAGACTGAAAACGGTGTTTTTTTCGAAAAAGGGACACTGTCGTGCACCCTTTATGGGCACGAAATTCGAGAATTCCTATGAAACGAGTACCAACAAATCGGATTTTCGGCCACGTAATTCGAGAAGGATTTTTCGGACTGAACACGACGTTATTTCAAAAAACGGATGCCGTCGTACGTCCTATAATGCACGAAAATGGTAGGGGTAGCAATGGCAACAGCGGTTTCAATCTTGTCAAGAATTTGTTGTTGTTGTTGTTGTTGTTGGTTATTGTGCATAAAATTGGTAGGGGTAGGAGAAATGTTGTTGTTCCATGAGTGAGAAGAAGCAGAGGATGATGATAAATTAGGAATGTTTTGGTGGTGAAATCCAAAAGCAGACTGGTTCTGGTTGTTGTGAATAGGGAGATTATTAGTAAGAGTGGTATTAGGGTTTGGAAAGGATAAATTAGGGTTATGAAAGAAGGGGTTTTTATTGGGTGGGTATAAACCCAGGTTTTGGAGGAGGAGAAGATTGGGATCAAACTGCTGAGGAGGCGGAGGCGGTTGTTGAGGATGAAACTGCTGAGGAGGCGGAGGAGGCGGAGGTTGTTGTTGTTGTTGTTGTTGTTGTGGTGGAGGTCCACGACTATGTACTTGTTGATGGAAGCGTTGGGGATGGTAGTTCTCCATTAGAGGGAGTTCCAAGGTGGCCGGAAACAAGGAATGGAAGGAAGAAGAAGAAGAACAGGGTTCAGGTTTTAACACAGGATGTTTAATTTAATCCCTATTTTGCCCCTTACTAAGCCACTAGCCAGTTGCTGTGAAATTGTGAATGCTTTCTGTCATAAAATTAAAACAAAACAAAAAGAGATTGTGAATGCTGATGACTTTCACTTATCCATACCCATATTGCACGTGCGTCACCTCTTCTAATGAAGTCATACTATCTCTATTATATAACTATATAAGTGAAGGGGTGGGGGTGGACACCAAAAATAAAAAAAGGAAAAATAAATAAAATAAATCAATGAGTTTATTAAGTAATTAAGTTTTATTTCCAAATTTAGAGCAAATTTAGAACAAATTATAACTATTTGGAAAGAATTGCAACTATTCAAGTTCCAATTTGTTAACAAAATGTATATGTGGGACCCACTTAACGATTTTGCTAATGAAATTTGACAAAAACCGTTAAGTGGTGGGAGTTTTTGATAAAATCGTAAATGGCAGGTGAAATTATTTATAAAAAAACATTAAGGTGGGAGTTTCTAAAAACATGAAAAATTTAGGTGGTAAGATGCGACTATCCATAAAATTGTCTACTGTAGATTATGAAATTTCTTAATACTAATAAACCAATATTAAGTATGAAAATTAGATTATTTTCTTAAACAAAAAATAAAAAATTTGAATTACGGAATGATGTTGTGACACAATATGAGAAGATACTAATGAAACATACTATATGAAAATTATTTTTCTCTTAAGCACCTTGTGAAAACATATAATATAGGGAAAACATGGGAATGTTCTAGTCTAATAATGCTCCTTTTCTCCTAGAATAAATTTCTCATTTCTCCAATGCACACATATTAAGGAAATTGGTGGTGACTCATTTATGATTATTTATATAATAAACTATCATTTATATTGACTCTAAAAGTATTTTAGGAACTCAAAAATTGATCTTATTTATTACTGAACCCATCTAATCGTGGAAATAAAGAGTTTATTTGGAAAACCATTTATGAAGAAATGAACAATTTATAATGAAACGAAGGAAGTATATCATATGAAATTCAGATTTTTTTTGCAAAACTCTAAACAATTAGAATATGGAAAAAGACGTATGAAGCTACTAATGAAATATTCCAAATATGTTTGCTTTTCACTCAGATAAAAAAATAGAAAAAAAAAATAGGAAGGAGAGTAAAAATAAGGAAAAAGATAAAGTGAAGGAGACCAAACGTAAAAGTGATTAGTGATAATTAGGTGGGTCAACCTATCATATAAGAGAAGTGCCCATGTTGAAAATACTAACAGAAAAGTCAAAATGACCCTAAAAACACATAGTATATTATATGAAAATTATATATTTGTTATTGAGAAAAAATTACAAAAATTGAATACAGAAAATAGTTCGGAAGGATACTATATTAAAATATAATCTATGAAAACTAGATTATCATTCTTAAGCAAAATTGTGAAAAAGGAATATTGTCAAAGACTATAAGAATCATTTTAAAGAAAATGATTTATTTAATGTAAAGAACATTTGACATACATCAATTAATTATCATGTTGAACATTAACCTACAACCAAAAGCTTTCCCACCAAGCTTAGGAGTAATAATAGAACTCTATGGAGCAATTGGATGTACAATATATTTGCATAAATGACTGCTTATTTAATATGATGTGTTGACTTCTTTTTTCTAGAATGGCTATCCTTCACAATTGTTGTTTGTGATATGCTCTTTTATTATATAAAACTAATATCTAACCTCGACGATGCCCCGAGTCCCTTTTTATATGTAATTGAGTTAGAATATATTCTTCAGATTATTGTTTTTTTCATTTTAATAGTTAAAAATTAGACATATAATTGAAGAATTAATTAAACAATTTAGAAGGGTCATGAAAGATTGTAATGAACTCTTTACTTTCTACAAAATCTTGATTAAGGTAAAATGAAATGTTAATTACAATTTGACAACAAAAAGGAATACGACTTTATGGTAGTGCATATGACATTTCAACTAAGAGGTCGTGTGCTCAAAACATATTACTAGCATTTTGGAAACATTTTTACAGAAACTATGTACAATGGTAATACTGATATGGGATGATATGTGACAAGCTGAAAACCTAGTTTTAAATCCCGGAAAATGCTCTGAGTTATTGTGTACATATTACAATTTAGTAATTTGATATAGCTAATATTATACGATGTTGACGTACGTAAGTGAAAAATGTGTAAATCATTTAATTCATAATATGCATTAATATCGTAGTTTAAGAGCATCTTCTCTTGGCTAAAAAACAACTAAATTGAATTGAAATTAACTGACAGAAGCTCAATTGAATTAAACTCAACTGAAGTTAACCAAAATTAGTTAATATAAGAGATTCAAATTCAAAACTTTATAATTAATAAAAATAAATAATAATATCAATCATATCATATTAATAATAATTAATAATAATAAGCTAATAAATAATTGTTAATATTAACAAACGAAATAATGATAATTAGCAATAGTAATAACCCCTTAAGAAATTGGTGATGATAGTTAATGTTCAACAATATTTTCATTTTTGATATAATTAGAAAAACAATAACAAATAAAATTTGTAATGATAGTAAGAAGAAATGATCATAATAAAATAACAATAATCTCAATAACTGAACTGAACTTAATTGAATGAAGTGGTATAGAACTGAACTAATTAGTGCTAAACTGAACTGAACTAATTAATGCTAAATTGAACTGAACTAATTAGTGTTAAACTTAACTAAAAATAAGTTGTAGAGAATAGACCCTAATATGTGCGTTAAGAAAGCAAGACTAAGAAAATGAAATAATTCATCTTATCTATATCATGCATTTTATTAGAGTTTAATTCTTGATTGTCATTTAAACCCCATAATATTATTTTTTTTATTTGTGATAAGGAAAGTGTTAAGAGGGTCGTGGAGTAGTGGTCAAAACTTTTTATTTCACCCGCGGAGGTCATGGTTCGAAATTCCATACTGACAACATTATAATTTTTCTTTCTCATAATAATGTTTTCATCTCTAAGGGAAGAGGAGGGTGGACACTAAAATAAGAAAAAAAAAATACAAATATAATAAATTAAGTGTAAATGGGGAAACTAATTTCTTTAAGGTAATATATCACCCTATATTTTAGAAAGTTAAGAATTTAATTTGACAATTAATTTAAAATTTTCATGTTTTCGCACGCAAGCGTGCATATGATGCTAGTTTGTGAGAAGGGAAGCATTAAGACTGTAGTATTAAATCCTTTTTGTTTCTTGTGAGGAGGTCATGGGTTCGAAACTCCATATTGACATATTTATAATTTTTCTTTATGATAATAACATGAATAAAATGCAATTGAAGGGGGGAGTGTCACGTGGCGGCCTGCAACCTTTGCTTACGCCTTTTAATATATAATTCCTCCGTTTCGCAATACTCGGAACGTTTATTGTTTGCGCACTATCCAATGCAATATGTTAGACTTTAATATCTCTAATTTTGATAAGTAAAAATTATAAAAAGCTGATATTATATTAGTATGCATTAAGACGAATCAAATAAAACCCCACTTGGCTATATTTTTTCTCATACACTTCAAAAAAATATTAAAGAAGATTGGTAGATAGATAGTGGTTACTATGCTAATGTTGCGAGTATTACGAAACAAAGGAAGTATATAGATTGCATGAGTGAATATATCTAACTATTCGGTAACAATTTTTCCGTAATCATATTTTATTATTTTTTTCATCTAATTTGTACTTAATATATTGATTTCTTTTTTACTTCTAACGCAACCATTATTATAGCTATAATTCTATAAATACACTTCCTTTGCATTTTGCACAGGTCTAACACCTAATTACAATGATTGACGTTCTTGACAGACACTTTTGCCATCCTAGTCCATTTTGATGGTTCAAGATCATTCCAACCAACTATTAGGAGTTCAGACAAACTCCTTACTATCACCAACAAAGTTGATGTTCCAACCTCAATTTTTATGAAAAATAACTTAAAACACATTTTGATAAGTCAATCATAGACATCGATTTGTTTCTCTCTTGCAGCCTATAGCTTGGCAAGTGAAAGTTCAAGAGAATAAAGCCATAGCCATCAAAAAGAGAAAAAAGAAGAAAGCCTTAAAGGGAAGGGAAACAGAGAGAAGGCAAAAGACAAGAAAAAAAATGAACTAATCCAAGGGTTCCTCTATTGCCATTTGCTTTGTAGTTGCCTGTCACCTGATTGCATGTTGATATAAAAAACAAACACATTTCTTATGTACAAAATAAAGGAATATCAAACTGCTTTCCGAGCCAGGTTACAAGTGACCTAAAAAAGTACCTATTTCTAATGTACAAAAGCAATGTATTGACGTTCTTCAATGTGAGATCATTGGATCTTTTTCAATCATCAATTGGGGTAAGCTTGAACAGATCAGCCTGGTAGAGTGTTCACAAAAATCATTTCGTAAGGCATAGCCAGCGATCATGTATCTGTCACCTGGCAACAAACGAAATAGATGACAACATCAACATCACGATGAGGGTTCTTGATATGATCTGGGGATTGTAACAGCCAACTGCAGCTTCCCGAGTTGACAGAGTTTCACAGGATTCTTATAAACAATGATTCTGGCAAGATTCTGACCAGATAGGAGAACATATGCAATGCTGAAAGAATCCCCTTTCTCTGTTGCAAATTGCCACTCTCGTGTTGATATGACAAACCAGTCCTTCTTAGCATATCGAGAAGCTTTGACTTCAATGTACTCCCGATCCTGTTCATTTCCTATCACGATGTCAAATGGTAAGCCCGTCTCCTTCTCTTGATTAACCCAATTCACTGCCCCATCAGCTTTTCCAGCAAAGTATCTGAAAGCAACCAGCTCTCCAAGTCTACCAGTTCGCATTGCTTCCTGGGCCCCTGGAGTGTTCGAAAGGAGCTGATCCCTGCTTTTTGATTGACCCTCTTCAGGGCAAAGGGTCTCAACAATAACATTGGTAGGATCATCTAAGGCTTCCATACCTTGGGGCTGATTCCATACAAGATCAATTTGATTTTCAGGAAGAGGGAGGACAACTGAATCAGGTTCTACAAGTCCATCTTCAATAACAACATCTTTGGATATATCGATTAAAATTACTTCAGTTTCTTTCTCCACCAAGCCCTCAAAAAGACCTTTCACCGATTCTGTATTGCAACTTTGGTCCACCGTCAAGGGTGGTAAACCTAATCCTCTTGCACGGGAAGAGCTGAAACCTGGTGCAGATTTCCAGTTCTCAGGAGGCCAGCTTGAGTATGCAGATTTTTTATTGGGCTTGGAAGACAATTGATCATTGGTATCTATTAGAAGAGCATTTCCAGTAAGTGCTTCATTCTCCAGCAACGAAAGCGGAGAAGAAAGAGACCACACAGACTCCTCAATGGGGAGATTCGCCATCTTCTGGCTGTTAAGGATGAAAAATTCCATTTGCTCTTCAGTTGAACCAGATTCCGCCATCGTAGTGATCATGTGAAGGAAATTGGCCAAATGTAACTCGGGAGCCCCATCAAAGAATAACCGGGATAGTTCCATGAACACAGAGTGTGAATCTGATTCTCGAGTTGTGTATAGAATGTTTCCCTACAGAACGAAATCAAGTCAAAATATTGAAGGTCTTTCCCATTTCCCATTCTTTTCTTTCTATATTAACTTTTGGAGGCGGCCACTGAAGAGGGCTTTAGTGTCATACCAACAGATCCATGCATAAGAGAACTGATCCCAGACCCTAGGAACTTCATATAATTCCAACTTAAATACATAATCTAGATTCTAAGTCATCTTATTCAGTAATTATTACCAAAAAAAATTAATCTCTGTATAATGCACTTGAACAATTAGTGAATTATCAACAGCATAGAAGTTAAAGCAAATGTACCTGAAGTAGGGAGCTGCATTCAATCCTCTTCTTGGAGGAATAATCACACCTCTTAATGACATTACGGTAGAACAGTTTTTCTACCACAAAAACTTTTAGGTCATGTAATTCGCCTCCAGACTGCTTGAGTTGACTGTACCTTTCTAGGTGTAGATTATAGAGATAACGCTGGGCAAATGGAAGAACCCATGATACCATTGAGGTTTTAAAGCCACAATCAACTGGCCCGTAATATATAGCCTCACGAGAGACAACCTGCAAAAAAAGTATATCACCAAAAAGAATTTTTTAATAGAGAAAACAGTCACCAGACAAGACACAAAGATAAACATATTAGAACATTGAAGCATAAAACTTCAACACGAGATTCTAGCATGAGGGCAAAATTTGAAAAAATAACATTAGGAATATGCTCCAAAAAATAGTGTGCATATACATATCATTAAGGTAATCTTATACTTCATACATTAGAGAGAATAATGAAGCTTCAAAACAAAGTTATACACATAGCTCATGTAACCTCCTTTTTTAAATCTCAGCAGCAGTCTTTGGGTGCAAATCTGCAGCCTTGCAACAGATGTAGCCAGGATTAAACCTTAATTCACCCAGATTGTAGAATGAATCTAGATGAAAAGTTGAAATGGCTTGTTTGTCATGTAAGGAACTGCAGCCGTTGTATTAGCAACTAACGGCCTCTGCAAGCAGAATAAGTTCCAACAGAAGCAAAATACACACCCAAGAATTCACTGCTGAGGCTAAATTCTTCAAAAACTAATGAATCAAACACATTCTTGTAACATCGTTAGTATTAATATCATCAATGGAGATAAAGGAGTTCAGCCTTCTTGTTTATCTAGTATCATCAAATTTCTTCCAGCCAATAATTTAAAATGAAGGTTAGAGAATCCAATATGAAGGATGCTTTCAGCTCAAAGGATAGCAAACAACAGAATTTATGTGATACCCAAATTTCACCTTGCAAAGACAATCTGTGAACATCATCTAAGAGCTCTGTTCATGCGACACAAAGAAAGCGAAGACTTACCTTTGAAAGAGGAGGTATGCCTAAGTTTTGGAACAGTACAGATACGTTAGTTTGAAGCATCTCCTTTTGATTGTTGCTAAGTTCTCCGAGATATAGAAACTCGATGTTGTCCTTGTGCTTAAGCTCTTTCTTTAAAACATCATCATCAGACCAACATACAAGTCCAAACGAAGGGTGTAAGGACACCCACTTATCTTGCAAGGCTGGAAGGACTCTAAACTCTGACTGCAAGAGAAGTTCCTTCAAGTAAGACAAGTCATCAGAACTAAGTGCTCCGCACTTCAGGCCATCTGACCACTTGAGAAAAACTTGGAACACCTAATACAAGAAATAAGTCATTAGCAGTCAGTCTAAACAGCTCAAGATTCTAAAGTAATTATGAATCTGTCATACCGCGTTAGCTGCCAGTCGGGGCGAAGAATTTCTGGATAACTGCTGCAATATCTGAAGGTAATGGGAAAAAGATGGAGCCTCATGCACACCACACTCGTGCACAAAAAAGTCACGAAGGCCTGGATAAATAGAGCATAATGTCTTACTTAATGCGGCGCTACTAGTCTCAAGAGAGAACTCGACATTCTTTGTATGGTCCGAAGCACCCGTTGAATCATCCCAGTAGACTTCCTCAGGGGATAGAAACACACCAGCTACAACATCCTCATAGATTTTGACAGAGGAACAAGGGATAAATATGAAAGGTCCTGAAATCAAAGCATCCAGCACTTGTTGCCTACATGTTGCCACTTTGTCCCAAATGAATGAATACAATTTGGACATTTGCGACAAGCTGGAAATATCAAAATATTACTATGTTAGCTCCAAAACTTGACAGTAGATGAAGAGTGTAGCAGAAAGTAGAAAATAACAATCTAGAGTCCAAACACCCAATTTTATAACGTCATCTTGAAGCAGTAGACAACATGAGATACATTGCAATAGAAACATCAACAGACATGCCAGGAACACCCTTTTAGAATTTTGAGATGGTTTAAATCTGATTGCATGCAGATAGGGAAACCTATGCTCAACACTGAATTAGCACACCTCACATCACTCAGATAAGCATACTGAAAGTCTAAACTAGTGATTCTTATTAGATATGGTTTTTCTAAGAGAGTGAAGCACAGATCAGCAGCCCTGCACTGAACGCGATACTTAGAGGTTTCTTTAGTTAACCTGAAGATTCTTTCTTTTTGCAGTACACTTTCAGATATCAGTCTGTAATATCTGCATGACACCAGAGTTTGATGTTATTTGTACAAAATTAGCCTTGATACAAATCATCACTATTCTAATCTGGCCTTTTTTTATACTTCCGTATATATTATTCCCGAAGTACAATAAATTAGCATAAAAGAGTCTTTTTAAGATGAAGACTTTCCTCTCTTTAGTCTTTAAGCTCCTACTCTGTGTAACCTAGAAAACTAACATTAAATGAACCGCACACTCGGTTATCCTAATATCACCTGTTCTACTTTAGGTATCCAACAAGTCCCACAATTTTGTCATTGATTAATCACATAAGAAAAGCAATCTCCGACCACCCCACCCCACCCACCCCCCACGCTCAACAACCCCCCCCCACCCCTGCTACCGTCAACAACCCCCCCCCCCTGCTACCGTCAACAACCCCCCCCACCGCTGCTACTGTCAACAACGCCACCCGATCGGGTAGGCTGACATAACCCGATCGGGCCTGGGGTAAAATAGCCCAATTTCTTTCCTCGTTGGCGCACAGCATGTGGCTTGTCTTGGACTTGAAATGGGTCCGCCCGATCGCTCACTCGATCGGGTTGGTAGTAAAAATGCCAATTATAATTTCTTTATTTTTCCACCCGATGGGATCGAGCCATGTCCGCCCGATCGGGTACGAAACTTCTCCGCTCGATCAATAAATCTTCGCCCGATCGGGCCTTTTTTGCCCGATCAGAGTACGGAAACCTCCTTTTTGACTATTTGGCTCTCAATTTTTCACGTTTAGAGGTCTTGGGACCTTCTAAACTACCCATAGAGCTCGTGAGCCGTCCTACGTGCCTCGTAACATCTCGTAAAGCCGTGGTTGTTTCCAAATTGCTCGGGAATAGGGAGAAAACTCCCTAAAACCTGTAATTCAACACTAAAACACAAAACCAAAACTATATACGATAGTTAGCACAAAATAGCTCCCAAGAGCTCCAATGACACACAAATTAGCTTGTAGATAAGGGAGAAAACTCTATATAAATATGTGATATCAATTTTAATATTGGGTTTATTATGAGTTTGTCATTGATTTATGAGAGTTGGATTACTTTACGTGGTCTTATGGTGTTGTTGGGAGTTGTGTAGGCCATCTTAGTCCTTGTTTGAATGATTCATGCTCCTCCTTTCTTGGTTTTTCTAGCACATTACCCAAAAGTATCCCCTACCTCTTACCTAAGCCCCATTACAACCCTCTAAAGTCCTCTTGAGCTCGTGTATGCAGTGTTCATTTGATTGATTTCGAGTCAGTTTGTCAAAGTTAAAGAGTATTTCTGCTAATGGAGTCGACTTGACTAGGATGAGCGTCATTGAACCTTCTTAAACACATGAGAGTGTGATTGGGAAGGGTATTTATGGTCGGGTTGGCGAGTGTTCGGGCATATTCTTTGCCTGCCACAAAATAGAGAGGAGTGACACCCTTGTGAGAGCCTCTTCAGGACTTGTATGCCTTGTGGATGCTTGAGTTTGATAAATTGCTTGAATGATTGGTGGTTGGATGGATTTGATTAGCCAAACTTGAATTATGTCTGCTTGAACGATTCTTAGTCTTGAAAATGTTTTGAGCTTTGATTTGTTTTTATCTATGGGGTGAGGCAATCTATTCCATGTTCATGTTCTGTTTGCTTGAGGACAAGCAAAGGTTTAGCTTGGGGGAGTTTGATATCACATATTTACATAGAGTTTTCTCCCTTATTTGCAAGCTAATTTGTGCGTCATTGGAGCTCTTGGGAGCTATTTTGTGCTAACTATCGTATATAATTGTGGTTTTATGTTTTAGTGTTGAATTACAGGTTTTAGGGAGTTTTCTCGTTATTCCCAAGCCATTTGGAAGCAACCACGGCTTTACGAGATGTTACGAGGCACATAGGATGGCTCACGAGCTTCATGAGTAGTTTAGGAGGTCCCAAGATCTCTAAACGTGAAGTATTGAGAGCCAAAGAGTCAAAAAGGAGATTTTCGTACTCTGATCGGGCAGAAATGGCCCGATCGGGCGAAAATATATTGATCGGGTATAGAAGTTGCGGACCGATCGGGCAAGTGTTGCCCGACCCGATCGGGCGAGGAGCCATGTCCCCAGACCCGATCGGGCACCCGCTGCCCGACCCGAACGGGTCCCCTCCATTTAAGTTGTTGCTGCTGTACGTATCAAAATGCAGCGCTGACCTTGTTCGCTGAAGACCCGATCACAAACCCGATCGGGTGCTGGATCGGGTTGGCCAAGACTTCGCTGATTGATTGCTGCGCTACTTCTACGCGAAGCCAAAGAACAAAATGTGCTGATTTGTGTGTGGGCCCGATCGGGTCCACTGCCCGTAACGCATTATTTCGTCTTTTTAATAACGTTTTTAGCTAGACTTGAGGGGTATTATAAATACCTTTTTCCTCATTATTTTAGAGACATCTTCCATTCTAGTTTTACTCTAGCTTATTTCTCATTGTTCTTAATTTAATTTAAACACTTTTGATTACATTAAAGGTGATTGAACCTAATCGATTTCAATAAAAGTTCCTTCTTTTTTTCAATTGGTATTCCTCTTTACCCTAATCTCTTTTATTATTCTTAATTGCTTAGCTTAAGTATTTAATTATTCATGATGAAATTGTTAGGTTTCATATTTGTTTTGTTGTTGTTAATTCGATTATGAGTGAGTAGTTCTCTTTCTAGGGTGTTAGATAGGAAAGCCATGTTTATACCATGATTGTGATTTAGATTTCTATCAATTTCTAGGGCTTGATTAGGGCGATTGTGATGTGGTTTGTTCTTATTGAGTAATTTTGTGGCTGTGGGTTTTGAACATTGTTGCTTCTGTAGGAAAGAAGTGGGTTGTCTTTCCAACCAGGATTATATGTGTTGGAGTAGGGGTTATTGGGTTGTCTTTGCTGAAAAGCATTAGCCTGCTCCATCTGATTCTGACTGAACTGACAATCATGGCTAAAATGACCCTGAATACCACACACCTCGCAGTAAGATGAGGTGATGGGTGCAACTGCTTACATAGCGTTGATGCTCATTGGCAGAGGTGTTTAACTAGAGGATTTCATTAGTTGCTGAGTGAGTTGCGCCATCTAAGATGTAAGCAATGAAATAGCGTCAACTTCAAGCACCTTCTTAGTCAAACTCCTAGATGATGAATGGTCATTGGCCGCAAGATTTGCTAGGAAGTCATAACCCTCATCAACTGCCTTGTCTAGAAAGACCCCTCCTGCAGACGAATCAACATTACTCTTCGTTTGAGGCTGCAGACCATTATAAAAAGTCTGCGTCAGAAACCACTTGTCCATATTATGATGTGGACATTCCCTCTGTAGGTCTCTGAATCTAGTCCACGCTTCCCTCAATGTCTCATCTGGCTCTTGGAAAAACGTGGCCAACTTGTTCCTAATTGCTGCTGTTTTGGTGGGAGGGTAATACTCATGTAGAAATGCAGCAGAAATCGCCGACCATTCTGTCTCAGTGATATCGCTGAACCATCTCTGAGCCTTGTCTCTGAGGGAGAACTCAAATAACATAACCTTCAGCTGTTCAGGTGTGACTCCTTGATGCTTAACAGTCCTGCAGAGTTGTTGGAATCTCTGCAGATGGTTGGCCGGATCTTCAGAAGGATGCCCACTAAACTGATTCTGCTGCACCATATTAATTAGTGCAGGTTTGATTTCAAAATCATTCGCAGCAATAGTGGGCATCGGTGGACCTGTGGGTATGTCTTCAGGATTAGGCACCCCATAAGATTTCAGTGACTTTGACATAGCTGAACTCAATGTATCTGTTCCAGGGGTGTTCAGCTGAACAGACTGCTTTTCTCTCTGAATTTTCTTTCGAAGTTGCCGAAGTGTCTTTGTCAAATCTGGATCCTCAGGAACGAGGGTACCTCTTCTTCTAGACCTGGGCATACAAAAGAAACAAAAAGAAGCAGTAAAACGTACCTCAATTGGAACAATGAAGTCCCAAAGAGGTACAGAGAAGTAGACCAAATAATCAAATAAAAACTTAGAAAACTAGCCGTCTCCCCGGCAACGGCGCCAAAATTTGATAGGTTCTAGTCGTATCACCTAATCAAAGATAAACCTAAGTCCTCTAACAAAAGTAGTCAGTGGAAGCAGGGTCGAATCCGCAGGGAGACAGAGTTTCTAAATTAATATCCAATTAACTAGCTACTTCAGACGAAAACAGGGAGAATTAATTAAACTGAAGATTAAACTAAGAGAGACGAATTAAACAGAGGATTTGACTATGGAATAAAAGTCTAGGGTATTAGGTCGGTCCACCATGCTTATACCAATCAAACAAGGTCAACAACTATCAAAACCTAGGTCAAGAGTCAAGTGATTAGAGCATGTGTTGAGCTATGGTTAAGACTCAACGCTCATAGTTCAACATACGCCGCATGTTCACTAACGTAATCAGAACTACTGATGTGTCCTAGGCCTCTAATCGTGAGACGGATCTGTGCAAACAACTATTAACCACAAGCAATCAATGAAATTGGCCACTAACATTAATCACTAATTAAGAACAAACCACACCACAATCACTCTAATCAAGCCCTAGAAATCAATAGGAGTCTAAGTAACAATCATGGTATAAACATGACTTCCCTATCTAACACCCTAGAAAGAGAACTACTCAGACATGATTAAATCGACAACAACAAATCTAATTGAAAACCCTAAGAATTGCATCATGAACTAATTGAGAAATAAGCAATTGAACTAAAGTAATTGAGAGAAAGGAATAAAGCAATAAGCAAGACGATTACCAAATTGACGGAAAGCGGAAACTTTAATTGAATTGAAGTTGTACTTGAATCTCTTTTACAGTCGAAATCAATGATAAACTAGGCTAAGAGCTCAATAAATGTTTTATAATCTGAAAGATCCAAATAAAAACAACCTAAAAAGTATTTATAGGTCCTAAGAAAACAATAAGATAGAGTGGGGAAAATAACGAAAATCGCATCCCCGTGTCGTTCACCCGATCGGGCACCCTCAACAGCAGCAAAAATAGGCTCCACCCGATCGGGGCCGCAACCCCAGCACCCGATCGGGCAAGTCCACCCGATGGCATCGGGTGGATGTCTTCTTCAACTCTCAGAAAAACAGCAAGAATTGGCTAAGTATTGCTCCGCCCATCGGCGGAAAACCTGAACTTCAGCTTCTTTACTCGTACCCGATCGGGCAGTGGTTGCCCGACCCGATCGGCGAGTCTTCTTTCTTCCTTGCTTCTGCTTGGCTTCAGACGCCAAGTCTTTGCGCACTTACTTCTTCATAATGGGGTCCAAATACCATCTTGAGACCTCCAAGATGCCTCATAACTTCCCGCTATAGCGTGGTGCTCAAAACATCAAGTAAATAGGGAGTTTTTCCCTAAAACCTGCAAAATGATATAGAACACACAAACCACAACTATATCGAAATAGTTAGCATAAATAGCTCCTAAGAGCATCAATATCGCACAATTTAGCTTGTAAAGAAAGGGAAAAACTCTATAAGAAATCGATATATCAGTTGTACGTACCAAATTAGTAACCTAACTTAGCCTAATAAAGGGTTAGCAAGAGTCGAATCCACGAGGAAGCAAGGTTAAGCAATGATTGAATTTCAATTAAGCGAGCTAAGTCTAGTTTTCAGAGTTTTTGAGATTAATAATTAACTAAGAATCTAATAAATAAGCAAATGAACTAAATGATTGGTTTTGAAATATATAAAAGGAACACTAGGGATCGGAGAATCACAAGTTAACCAATTATTAACCGATTGTCAAGCCAAGGGGATTCATTAGGATCGATTAAGGGGCGATTTCACTCAAATGTTTCATAATCACTTTCTCAAGCTAATTAAGATGACCTAATCAACCAATTTTACCTATTCTCATGGTAAAATCAACTAATCATCTATTTTCACAACTCATATTGAATCAAATAGAGTCCTAGGGAGTCAATTACCTTTTCTCATGGTAAAGTCAACCTATTGAATAACCTAAGATCAACTCAAGACTTCATCTCTCAATCCTTCACCTTGAGTTTCCAAATTATGTTCAAATGGTGATCAATTAATTAAACAAGACAATAATCAATTAAGCTAGACAACACAATTTCACCTAAATCTAACCTCAAGCTTGACTTTTATGGTCAACACATGATCAACAAGGTCATTCACTTCCCCTAGCTAGTGAACTACTCACTAACCATGGTGAAGATGAAAGAAAAAGTTTGAATTAACAATGGGAGTTCAACAATGGTAGAATTCATACTAATAATGCTAATCAATAACTTATCACCAACTAATTAAGCTTTAATCAAAGTTAAAACTAAGTATTAAGATAATCAAGAGAAAGATAAGAAGTAATACTCAAATGTGGAAGATGATCAATAAAAAAATCTCCATTAATAAAGCTTCAAATCATCAACATCAATTCAAGATCTACTTTCTCTCACTTGAACTTCAACTTTTCACTCTAGAATTTCTCTAATTAAGACTAAAATTATTCTGAATATGAAATTAGGCAAGTTGATTATTACAAATACGGGCTTAAATACCCCCGTAATACTAAGAACAAAGCCGTAAAAAGACGAACAAAGAAGCTGCCCAAATAGAAAGGAGAGACTGCTCCTTGTAATATGGAGCGCCTGCTCCATGGCCGCTCCAAAGTTCCTATCTCTTTTGCTCCAAACACTGCTTCATGGAGCCCGCTCCGCCCAAGGTAGAGCGCCCGCTCCGCCCAAGGTAGAACGCCTACTCCCCTGTCCTTACCCTTTTCCTTCAAATCTATCAAGCAACACTCAAAGGGGAGATAAGATAAGGGGATGCATATGCAATGCAATGCAAACTAAACCTACATGTAAATGCTTTAAAACTAATGCAAGCATGCAAAGTATGAGAAAGGATGAAAAAGGTAACAAAAAGAGAATTATATGACCTAAAATGCACATATATGACTTAGTTCTAATCCTAAAAAGTGAGCATAACGCTCACTAATCGATGATGATATGATCCAATTCTAATATAATTTCTTTATTTACTCTATCATTGATTTTATCAGTAAACCGGTGTCAAAAGAACATTCATTGTAATGCAAGATCCAATTCCACTAATACTCTGTATTAAATGCTGATGATATTTTTTTTTACATTATTTAAGCGATTTGTTGCCTTTTCGCGCTTTATTTTACTAAATGAAGTTTATTTTCTCATTTTTTTTTTGTTTTTGAGGAGGAGTCACTAAGGAGCACGTAAAAATATGTAAAAAAATATTTAAGTTATGGGATAAAATTATAGCAAATAAGCTACTATATGGGACCGATCATCCGGACTCTTCTACTAGTTTACCTTTGATTAGTGAAGCTAACTTCATACTTAGGCCTTGTTCATTTCATGTTAAAGTAATTATATTAAGTAAAATTAAATTCAGTTTAATAAAAATCAATAGTGCAAAGAAAAACAAATAACATGAATCAATAAAAATGAGTTCACTCTGGTAAAAAAAATACGTTCAATTCAGTAAAAATAAGTTTAATTTAGTAGAAATAAGTTCACTTTCAGTTAAAAATTAAGCCGAGGTGAACACGGCGTTGCTCCACCCTCCAAAGCCTCCAATGAGAGGAAATGCTTAGTTCCTATCTGATAGATGTGAACATTACATCTATCAGATTGGAATATACTACGATTTCTAAAACATATACTACGATTTCTATAAATATACTACAATTTTAGTAAATTCTAAATTTTTGAGAATTATATACTACGTTAAATTTTATAAAAATATACTACATTTTTTTATAAAATATACTATTTATATACTTATAAATATACTATATATAATTTGATAGATGCCCAGTCCCTGTCTATCTCTATTATATAAGTGAAGAGGTGGGGGTGGACACCAAAAAGAAAAATAGGAAAAATAAATAAAATAAATCAATGAGTTTATTAAGTAATTAAGTTTTATTTCCAAATTTAGCCATCAGATTTTTAATAAAAAATATTCAAAACTTCTAACTAAAATATCTAAAAACCTACAAAGTAAAAACGATTATATTTTCTTGAGATCTATAGATAGACACCCACTTTGCTATAACTTTATATACTTTTGAATTTATTTTCTTTGAAATACATGAGTAATTGATTGTTCACGAGTGAAGGACATTTGATCAAATTGATCCTGATAAAGTATTTTAGTATGAGTGAGAAATATGATAAAGTATTTTCAAGTACTTTTGAATTTTTTTTATCATTTGGACAATGAGCAAAAAATATCTTATCGGGTACTATATAATAAAAGTTGTAGTTGATGGTGGAGAGTAATGGATGTTTACAAAGAAAAATGAGCCAAAATGAATTTAACTTGAAAATAAAATATGTTGTGTACCTTCATATTATGTTACGGTGCTAAAATACACATTGTATGCAAATAAAATTAGGATTTTTTTTGTTCAAAACCACCTAAATTTTTCACGTTTTTAGAAACTCCTACCTTAATGAAATTTTCTTTTAAATTTCCACCTATCATTCCCAATTTTATTTGAAACTTCCACCACTTAATGATTTTTGTTAAATTCCATTAACAAAACCGTGAAGTGGGCCCCACATATGCATTGTATTATTAGTTTACGCTGAAATTGAAGTTATTTCATCAATTTAAGGGCAAATCCTCAACAAATTTATAGTAAATTTGGAACGAATTACAACTATGTGGAAAGAATTGCAACTATTTCAAGTTCCATTTTGTTAACAAAATATATATGTGGGACCCACTTAACGGTTTTTTGTTAATGAAATTTGACAAAAACCGTCAAGTGGTGGGAGTTTTTAATAAAATTGTAAATGGTAGGTGGAAATTTTAAAAAAAAATCATTAAAGTGAGAGTTTCTAAAAAATGAAAAGTTTAAGTGGTAAGATACGACTATTCATTAAATTTTATACTGTAGATTATAAAATTTCATAATAAAATTGTTATCGCACGCATACAAATCCAGTCATACAGTAACTGGGCAACCAAGGAGTTGGAGTGACAATAGTAGGTTTCTTTGGTGACCCTTTTACACAAAACCGAAGAGTAAGACACAGAGAAAGAAGGCGGCGGAGAGAGGAGACCCAAACGCTGCATCGCCGGAGATAAATTGCTGACAACAACAAATGGATGAAGAAGAAGCAATAGTTGCCAACAATTTCCCATTATTCTCAAAAAGAAAGAACTCTCATCCTAAACAATCTCATCAACCCCAACAATCATATACTGATGATGATGTTCAAGGGCAAAATCCAATCGTATCCAACGACCGACAAATCGAAAGAGAAGCACCTCGTAAAGACGAACTACGTTGCACATTTACTGATTTAGGGTTACCAGAATGGGCAACCAAAACCTGTTTTGAGCTAGGAATGAAAGTACCAACACCAGTACAACAACATTGCATACCCAAGATTCTTGCTGGTAATGATGTATTAGGTTTAGCACAAACTGGAAGTGGTAAAACTGCTGCATATGCACTCCCAATTCTTCAACGTTTAGCCGAAAACCCGTACGGGGTTTTCGCACTTGTTGTTACGCCAACTCGGGAGTTGGCGTATCAATTGGCGGAGCAGTTTCGTGCACTTGGATCGTCGTTGACGGTTCGGTGTAGTGTTGTTGTTGGTGGTATGAATATGATCACGCAGGCGAAAACGCTTATGCAAAGACCTCATGTTGTTGTTTGTACTCCTGGAAGGATTAAGGTTTTGCTTGAAGATAATCCTGATATTCCTTCTGTCTTTTCCAGAACTAAGGTTATTATCATCACTAATTCATGTTTTTATTTGTTAGTTTGTTATGTTTTTATCATGATTTAATGTTGATTGTATTGGTATAGTTTAGGCTTTGTTCTTTTGGACTGAATTTAAACTGTAAGTGTGAGACAAAAGGAACTGAATTAAACTGAAATTAATGGAGCGGAGCTGAACTGCACCAAGCTGAAATATTTTTCAATTAATACAATCCAAAAGAAGAGGCCTTAGGATGTAATGCTATGTTACTCCGACTCTTTGATTTTTCTTATATACTAGTGTTGGATTCGTTTCGACACGACACGTGGATACTTCATTTTGAATTAAAGACTTGAAATTTTTAGTGTGACACCTGTATTCCAGTAGACACTTGAGGTTGAGTGTGAGAAACATAGAAGTAATTTGAAGAGTTTGGCAAATATGACACATGTTTTACCAATAAGTTGTTTGCAAGGTATTATTTTTTGGGGCGAACTATCTGGTGAGTCTAGGTTGATGGAAAGTGTAGACAATACTCTGCTTAATTGGACCTTTTGGGGGTTAATTTCCCTCTAATCGAAAGAAACTACGGGCTCGTTTCGTATAAATGTCATTTTTTGGTTTTCACAATTGAGAAGTCCTATGATATAGGTTTTGTACTTAGTTTTAAAAGGCGTACACGCACCAAGGCGCAAAGGGTCCTTTGGGCCTACATCCAAAGGGTACTTGGAGCTTCGGCTCGAGGCAAGGGTGCCCATTTTGTAGGGGAGGCGCCCTAGTTTTTTAGGTGCTTAATTTTGGTTTTCATATTTTTGTTTCTACCTTATTTCGAGCTCACTTGCCTTGTTTGCCTGACCGATAATATAGTTATGATTGGCTCTTTTTAGTCGCTCTTTGTGAAGATCTTTGGTATCATCAAAGTGATGAATGTTTGGGAGTAACATTCATTTTATCAAGAGGTCATCGTTTATTGAGAATAAAGTTCTCCAATCTTTCACCTCCGACACGACACTCTACTTGGATACTTCTTTTTTAACTAAAAACTTGATTTTTTTCTACAAAATGGCCGAGTCGGATACTTCGACACTCGTATCCGAGTAGACACTTAATCCGTGTCTGAGTAATATAGGTTTTACTTTTTTTCAACTTTTGAACCAATCAAGAATTCATTAACATACATATTTTTTTTTTACTATTCCACGACTTCAATAATCTAAAACCAAAAGTCAATTGAAAAATCCAAGTAAAATTTACCAAAAAAGTTGGAGTCTTGATTCTAAATTTCGGGGTTTGTCTCTCTGTGTCATTTCACTTTTGTTTAAGTATCACTTTATGGGGGTGAACTGATAGGTGTTTCTTTTTTGTCAATGATTGTGTACTTAAAGAGTATAATTTATAAAAAATCTTTTTACGTTTCAAAGTTTGTATAAATATAAGACATTAGCTTGTGCAATAATGGCTAAACTGCGTGAGCCTAATAGAGAGCTAAATACACCACCCAACACCATAAGAAAGCTGGAGTCCTGACATCTATTTCCTGTTAATTTAGCCTCTAGATATCAATTTTGTTGCTTGCCTCAGTATGTTATGTGCCTTATGTCTCAATTGAGGATTCCAGCAATGTCTTGTCAGAAGTTTGGAGATATCTATGAAAGGCTTTTTTCGGTCAGAGGTGAAAGATTAGAGAAAAAATTAGTACTTCATAGGGGTTTGGAGGGGTATATGAGAGGTTATCCATTTTCTATAGCCTCATTCATTTGGAAAGCCAGGGAGCGTTAAAGGTTAAAGCCTTTGCATGCTGTGAGGTGTGTGGGTAGTTGTAGTGGTAATTGTTGATCATGGGTCTTCTTTACCATCTACAGTATCTTGATGAGTGTGCGGGTGATTATGTAAGCTTGAAATGAATAAGACATGAACTTCCTTTGAAAATTGCATGCCTATCTATTCCTTGAGTTATGTGGTTGAATGCAATGTTTTGGAGTTCTATTTGAAATAGACATACAAGGTGCAAGTTTCTGTAGGTACAAAAATCCGATTGATTTTGATTTTTCGGTCAAAAGTACCATGTAAAATCCTCGGTTTTCCCTCTTCTTCTATGCTTAAGTACAACAATTGAATCAATAGAGAACCTTTTCTTTTGCATGAATTCATATTACTACATTCCAATTCCTTTCTGATATCTCCCAAGGATCATCCCGCCTATGAAGTAGGAATATAAAAAGAAATTATACTTTCATTTTCATTTAAGTTATTTCATATACATATTGAAGAATAAAGGATAACAATTTGATTATAAAAGACTAGGAATCATAGATTGGAGGGGTTTACCTTGCCTCTTTTTAGTTGCAAATTATGGGAATTTCAAGGATATCTCATTAATGGTGGTTTTCTTGCCACTTTCTTTTTATCAATTTATATTGGATATGAGTATATGGTTTATATGGTTGTATTACTTTCCATTATATCTGAATGACTTGTCTTGAATGAGTCACAGTTACAACCATAAGGGTGATGATCTTTGTATTATCATGTTTCTTTCCAACTTAACTTGTGCTCTAAATCTCCTGAACATCTCCTTGTCTTTTAATGTGCATTAAAAAGACCTTTTCATTAACCTTCTTCGTGAGTTTCTTTCTTACAGCAGCTTTTGTAGTAGTCTGGTGTCCCTGTACTCTTTTTTACTTCCTTCTAAAGAATGAAGCCCTTCCAGCTATTATCTCCTTGTTTTTAGGCCTTTTTTTGGTGGGTTGTTTTGTAATAGAAGCATTACCTGCGAAGCTGTGTTGAGAATGTCCAAAGTCATCCATGTAGGAAGCTAATGCCAATCAATGATGCGTAATTCAGAGGAGAAGTTCCTAATAGTAGTTGGAGTGAGTCTTATTACATATCCTTGTTTGGACTAAGGTCACTAAGCTGCCATCATATAGACTATTTAAGAATATTGGTTACTTGTCCCTTCTACCCTGTCCCTTGATTGCTTAAAATTCATTATATGCTCACCTGCTTGGTATGTAAGTGAGAAAGAGATCAACAACTTCTAACATTTATAGAATTCTATTGCTTACTCAAGCATTATTTGGCCACTAATGTGTTATTTCAAACACAATTAAGAACAAAGAATTAGAACAACACCGATATTTAACATAGTTCACTAACAATGTACTCCCTCCGTTTCTTTTTGTTTGTCCTACTTTCCGTTTTTGTCCGTTTCTTTTTGTTTGTCCTACTTTTTCATCTTTCCTTATATGACAAAATTATATCACCCATCTACCCCTACTTTATCACTTTTTGGTCCCACATGTACCTTAAAAGTTTCTCTCACCTACTTTAACTACCACATCTATTATAAAATAAGTGGACTCCTCACTTGTTGTCCCCATCCACATGCATATGACATCATCTTTCTTGGCATTTGGAGCTATAGTAAATGGGACAAACAAAAAGAAACGGAGGGAGTACTAGCTACGTTGAATTTATCATCTTGAGGAGAGGAAGAGTATAAATAGATTACAGAATGGGGGCAAAAGTTAAGATAGGGTTTATATAATATCCTTGTACAACGGAACCAAAACAAAATTGGTTTACTAAGCTGCATACACCGTGCTTGGTTAATCCGAGCGCTTGATAAATCAAGTCATATTTCAACATAATGTAATTTGTTGTCAACCTCTTTGGCTGTGTCAAGGACCATGTTAGAGTTCACATGTATATTCTTGAATTCATTGATGAATTTGGCCTTTTGGACTTGCACTTTGTCTCTATTGTGCATAAAGGGTGCATCCTGAGAGTATTTGTGAAAAACTTTTGGCATTAAAAAATCATCTCTATAATTATGTGCTTAAGTAAAACTTTGGCAGATAAAGCTGCAATTTTCAACGCCTAAAGATTTTGTGATATGTTTATATGAACTATGACAGCAGCCTTTTACCATTTATCTGTTAATTACTGAACTCGGTAGCTTCTCCTTGCTTTACTTCTACATAATCTTCTACAGTTAGTAGGCCCAACTCGTATTTTATATCTTCTTTACAAGAGTTTTACTGATGTTTGAGGGCAATCCCATAATTGTCGGGCTCTATGAGCTGACAGGGTTTGCGTGTAACTGGATAGTGTGTAAAGCAATAAACTAATTATATGTTATATATGGTTCTTCATATTGCTTGCAAATCAGCTCCGAAACTGCAAACTTATGGGTTACTTTTTATTTTTCTAAATTTGTGATTGCAGTTTCTTGTGTTAGACGAGGCAGATAGAGTTCTTGATGCTGAGTTTGAGGAGGAGTTGAGAGTTATATTCAAATACTTGCCTAAAAAACGGCAAACTTTACTATTTTCTGCAACGATGACAGAAGACCTAACAACACTGCACGAGCTTTCTAGTAACAAGGCATTTTTCTCTGAGGCTTATGCAGGACTTGAGATTGCTGATAATCTTAGACAGCAGTATCTGCTTCTTCCCAAACATATTAAGGACGTATATCTTCAACATATATTATCAAAGATTGAAGATATGGGTGTACGCTCAGTCATTGTATTCGTCTCCGAAAAAATGTACGTACCGAGATGAACTGATTGTGTCCTGCGCATCTCATATTTTATGGTCAGTCATGAAGGATTTTAGGCTCTTTTTTTTACTTTTTGTGACTTATAAGTTTTAGATATGCAATTGTATTTAAATATAGTAAATTGACTTATAAGTGGAGATAATAGATTGACTTCAAAAATATATATTTTTCTGGACATATGTATTTTTCTTGGAAAATATCACATATTTCCATATAGTCCCGTTTTGATATTGCCAGCAGAACAAATTGACTCCAAATTGAAATTAATCAACGACAAATTGATTTCCCCCTTTAAATTACAAAATATTTTTGTTATAGTTAAATAGCAGTCCAACATGAAATAATGGACGATATCAATCTTGCAACACTCTTTGCTTCATGATTTATTGCAGGAAAGGGGTAATATGAAAATAGCAATGTAAATCGAGGATTGTATGAAATAAGTGTTTTAAGTAGTACATGCTTGTTTAGTATTGCACTGGAAGTAAGATAAAAGTTTGCTGGATTTGCTTGCTTATAATGATCTAGCCTGTTGTGACGTACTTGCTGCAAATCAAGCTTGGAAATAAGGTTCATCCTTTCCAATTTAAGGAGCTGTTATCAGAATTGATTTTGAAGTAAGACATCTATTTCTTCTTTTGCAAACAGGACATGCCATCGATTGGCTTTGTTGCTTGAAGAGCTTGATCAAGAGGTTGCAGAACTGAACTCAATCCTATCACAGTCCGCAAGACTTGCTTCTGTACACCGTTTCAAATCTGGCCAGGTTCCTATATTACTTACTACAGAGGTCGGCGGACGTGGGCTTGATATCCCCACAGTGGATCTAGTTATTAATTATGACGTACCAAGGTCAATTTGTTTACGCATCTGAAATACGCTATTACTTGAAAAATCAAAATGAGCGTAGCATAAATGTGGTTTTATGCTTAACTGTTATGACTGCAGTTGTGCTGCTGACTATGTCCATCGTGCGGGACGTACTGCAAGAGCTGGCAGAGGGGGGCTTGTGGTTAGCTTTGTCACAGCGGTGAGTATCTACACTGCATAGTTGTGAGACTGTTGTTTTTCAGGTGAATTTACGTTTACTTCTCATTTTCATTGCAGAATGAAGTGGACCTTATACATGAAATAGAAGCAAAACTTGCCAAAAAAGTTGAAGAATTTGAATGTAAAGAAAAAGAGGCTCTTGCTAATTTCACCAAGGTATGACTTTTGAAACATGTTAGCCTTGACTTGCATACTCTTATTATAAAAAGCTCTGAACTGTAAAGGTCAGTCTTTCTTGGAGAAAGAAATGCCAGACCAGCGTTCTGTTCCTTCATATCAACCACCGAAACTGCTTTTCTGTTCAAGTATTATTATAACGAGTGTCAAATGCACCCGATGCGTGCGAAAACGGTTAAAGATTTAATTCGGAAAACAAGCCATTTTGTAAAACAATGAGATATTTTTTCTTTTTTCTTTTTTCTTTTTTGGTGTCCATCTCCTCTTCTCTTACACTATAATAGAGATGTAAAAGGTATAATGAAATTAGAGCAAGATGCCATATAAGGGGGAAAAAACAGATTAAAGCAAGGTGTTGTGTAACTTGTGTTTGATTATCACAGTGACTTAATGTGGTATTTCATGGGACAAAACTGAGTGAGGTATGTCCTGGAATAATAGCTGATTTTTCTGTCTTTTTCGGGCGGTTCGGAGATTTTTTTCCTGTAATGGGTCAATAAATGACCCCATCCTTGTTCTGATGTAGTCTGTGTGCTGTGACCACATCTGTTTCATTGCAAGATATCATTGTTTGAAGCTCCTGTTTGGAAGTTCTGAGATTTTATTCCCTGGTGCGCAGATAAACACCTGTTAAGCTTGGGGCACAAGAGTAAATGGTAGAGGAGTTTTAGGCTTTTTCTGGTAGATAGTAAGAGTAAAATTTTGGTTGAATGATAAGAATCAGTAGTCTCACATCCTATTGGAAACGAAGAGCGAGCGAGAGAGATAGTTTTTGGAGGCCAGAGGCCCCCCATTATATACTTCCTCCGTTTTTTTTTAGTTGACACGTTTTGACTTTTGACACTATTCACATAATCGACTTTGACTATCTTTTGTGATTTATACATAAGAGAAAATATAGTCATGTGGGGTCTTGTTAGATTCGTCTCATTATATATTTTCAAAATATCATATTTTTATAATTTTTACTCATCAATTTTCTAAGATAAAAGTGATTGAAATCACGCGTTGGCAAACGTGATAAAAGAAACAGGCCAATTAATAAAAAACGGAGGAAGTATATGTTTGTGGGGGGTGGGGGGTGGGGGTGGGGGTGGGGGGGGAGGGGGTTTAGGGGTTAAATTTTAATTTCAGGTTACATGATGTTAAGTTGTAGACATGAAGATAGTATACATGAGTTTTCTTTAACATCCTTTTTGAAGACGTTGGAGTTCCCTTTTCTCATATAGTTTCGTATCCCGCAGGTTGTGAAGGCAAGGAGGGTTGTTGGAATGAAGATGAATGATGATGGCTTTGAGGAGAGAGTGAAAGCGCGCAAGGAGCAAAAGGTTGAAACTTTAGCAGAAAAAGGCTTGTTAAATAAAAATAACCGTAAGCGCAAACGAACAAGAGATAAGTAGTTCCTCAAATGCTTAAAACTGAAAACTTGTGGTGTTGTGGATGTGGTAAAAGATCGTACGTACCGTAACATAAGTAGTTTTTATAACACTGGCTGCAGGCCGAGGCCGCTGCTGTGTTTATTTTTTGACGGGGAAAGTTCGTGCATTAAATAGATGAAGAATGTTTAAGCTGTGTTTTGCTCACTATTTTCCCTAATATCTGCCAACATCCTCAGCAGCTTATTTCAACAAATGCCAAGACAGTTTAAATAATTGAAGCCTGTAGGAACTTGGGTATTGAGCCCTTTGTATTGTTCATACCCATATGCATTCATCTATTTCTTCCATTGCTTTATGATCTTTCCTATTTTCCTTTTAAGGTTGTACAGTTTACGATCTGAACTTGTTAGAATTTTCAGGTACTTGTCAAAAATTTGGAATTTATTAGAGGTTATTTTATAAGTTATAATTTATTGGAACTTATGTAAACTTAGAAAAACTAATTTGGACTTATGAGAACTCATTGAAACTTAACTTATTAAATATGAAACTCATTTTTCTGAGGTGAAAGGGCTAGTGAATTTTTTCTACCTCGAAACCCCAGCCTCATGCAATTAAAACCAGTTCTTGCTAACAACAAAAAAAGGGTTTGAATGTGGGGGCTCCTACTATTTCAGCTCTCATACATGTTGCTACCATGGTAGCAGTGGAGATTTTTCTAGTTGCTCGACTCCTTCCTCTTTTCATAGTTATACCTTATATAATGTATGTAATATCTTTTATAGGTATAATAACAGACTAACAGTACTATAAGGAGCGACTTTAGCTTTTGCTCAAAAAGACATTAAAAGAAGTTTAGCTCATTCTACAATGAGATAATAAGAGACCGTTTAAAAGCATTTGGTAGGTTAAGAGAAGGCAGATTTTGTCAACTAGAAGCATTTAGAGCCAAGACCGAGCTGATTGGAAAGTCATAAATTAGCTTCCATCAGACGTCTTGAGGAAGTGCTTTGATTACTTTTTTTATGCTATTTATTTATTTGAATATTGAAACTGATACATGATATATAGATATATAATATTATGACCTATGTGAATTTTTATTAATTTAAAGAAATAAATTGTGAGATTAGTGAAATTTAATTTGAAAAATATGATTATGTAAATAATGGATAAATTGTAATGTTGTGTCATGTGGGTTGTGGACTTGCCAATGAATTTTAATGTTCAGTTTGTGAACTTGCGCTTGTGGGTGGAAGTAAGAAAATATTAATTGAGTTGCTTATTGGTTAATCAAAGTGTAATCGTGTATTTATGTTATGTTTATTAATGAATTTCTAGAACTACGAAGAGAAAATAAAGGAGGAATATTTCTAAGTTTTTTTAAGACATCTAATGGAAAGCGAAAACATTTTAAATCCAAATCTTCCTTTGATACAACTAGGCCAACAAAGTTCTTCCTCCGATTCGATCCAGCTAAAGTTTAGAATTCTTTTATCATAATTTTTTTGAGTTTTATGACATTTTGAATTTAATAGTGACTCGTATATTCTTTTATTGAAATTATCATAAAACTATACAATCCTTTATAGAAAATTTTGGACCCACCATGGTTTGAGGCAATCTAATGGCCCCTTTATCTTCCTAAAAAATGACCAAATGGAATCTTGAGACCCTTGGGAAATGGGGAGGTCTGGGAAGAAAACAAGTGTCGGTCTTCGGAATAGCCTTCAGAGGATTGTTTTCGTGGGCTATCATACGCGCCTCTACGTTGTCTACTTGTCCCCTTACGTGGAGAGAAAGGTTAACGAGAGGACTTTGGGGCCTCCAGTAGTCATTACTCGTCAGAGACCCTTTGGAAGAACTTTTGGCCTGGGTTGCGAGGGGCAGAGGGTGTACGTGGTTGGAGGAGTTTGAAGTCAATATCAACTAGTCTTGAAAGCATATAAAACTAACAACAAGGCAAAGTACGAGTCCCCATCCACAAGAAAGTGAGTATGGAGTCTCCCAAAGCTCTTGGGAGGTTCCAAGCAAAAAATTATCACAGGGCCTAAAAAGTGAGGGTCATTTTTGTTTGTCATAATATAAGCCTCCTCGATATTGTCGGACTCCTTTAAGAAATTTGGAGGGAGGTCTCTCATGCCCTTAAAAGGTCATATGAGACTCTTTAAAAGTATTTCATGTGGTAAGAGTGGACACATGGTGGAAACTGGAGGCATTGAGCCAATGTCTTTGAAGGGCCGTTTTCGTGGGCTCATTGATATTCTCGGCAAACCAGAGGAAAAATTCAAGAGGAAGCCTCCCGAGGCCTCACGTTTTCATATAAGTCCGTTTGAAATATGTCGTGGTGCAAAAGAGTGCAGGGGGTTGGAATCAGAAGCGTTCGAAGCCAACGTCAGCTTGTGTGGAAAGCGTATAAATTGAATAATGAGAAGGCATTATAAAACTAAGAGCCCACATATCTCAAGAGTGAGCATAGGTTCTCTCAAGGCCCTTGGGGAGGTCCGAACCAATTAAAAGTCCTAAGATACGAAAAAGTCTATGGAGGACCGTCTTCGTGGGCTATATAATACACCCTTACAAGACGTTCCTGAACCCAATAGGAAAATTCAACATGAGGCATCTTGCAGCCCCACATAGTCATAAGTGACCTTTGAAATCATTTCGTGAGGCCATAAGTGTTCATGTGGTTCGCACTAAGGCATTTGAAGCCAACGTTGGCTTGTCCCGATATTATTTAAACGAGCAATAGAGAATGCATTTTAAGGAAAAAGTATGGGCCCTTTTTCTCTCGAGAGTTATGATGAGGTTTCCTAAGTCCCTCGGGAAGGTTCGGGGGCCAAAAAAATTTTGGGGCCCTTCTGTGGGCTATAATAAACTTCATGACACGCCGATGGGCGGCCTACCAAGGTCATCGAAGACCCGTTCGACCCAATCTTGAGTAGACTGTAAAGTATGAACGACCTCTAGGTAGGCATGTAAGGCCCCATACCCGATAATGGTCACTTCTTGAGGCCCAAAAAGGCTCTAGATAGCGGATTTTTTGTGGGCTATATTAACGCCTTAAGAACGTTTCCGACCTCGTTGAGAAAGGTCGATGGAAGACGCCTCTCAGGATTATAAGAGACCTTTTTATTTGGTAGTCCAAGAGAACATTGTATGAGCCGGAGACATTCCGTAACACTCAGTCTTTTAACAGACTAACTAAGAGAAATAAACATGCAAATAGATATATTCCCTCTGTCCCATATAAGATGATACACTTCCTTTATTCGTTTTTCCCACATTAGTTGATACACTTCCTCAAGCGTTTTGGGGGTAATTGACTATTTAGGGGGTTCGGCTATTTAGAGAGGTTACTAATTATTTTCTGGGGTTACTAATTGCTTAAGGGGTTACTAATTATTTCTGGGGTTACTAATTGCTTAAGGGGTTACTAACTATTTGAGAGGGAATACTGACATCTTGGACGAGGTTATTGACTATTTTGGAGAAGGGTTACTGACTATTAAGGAAATAGATTGCCGACTATTTTGGATAAATTAGGGTGTGAAACAGTAATATATGAGTTACTAAATGGTCCCATCACGAGAAAATGCATCGTACACCCGGGTGCACCGTGCGCATGGTGCACCCGGTGGCATTTTGGTGATTTTCGCGAACTTCAGCAAAACAGCTCTAATACTATTTCCTTCCATTTTACATCACTAAGTGAAAGCTACCTCAGTGGTTGGGCCAACTGCCAAGCACATAAACCTCAAGACCAACTGAGCTAAACTATTAACATGGTATTGAGGCAAGCTTTTAATACTTATATTGTTGCCCAGATTTTCGCATTAATAATACTATCGGGTGCACCATGCGCACGGTACACCCGGATGCATAATAATAATTGTAGTCCCACCACACTATTTGTTAATGCCTTAATGTGTTGGCAAAAGAGGATCTTTCTATCCCAATGTTTTTTTCCCTCGGAAAAGTTTAGCCGATTCCTTGTTGCAAAAAAGAGAACATCGGAAGATAATAGTCAAAGTAAATGATGATGAAGAAAGCCGAGATTGGTTTGCTCTCAAATTTTATTTAATGAGCCAAATTATCTCTAATGTCAAGTGTGATGGCTAACATCATGATATAGTAATGCATCTTTCGCCTTCTAATTATCATTGTCCGCAGTTAAGCAAAAAGCGAGGGTTCTTTAATTATTCAAAAATAGGGGCTTTTATGGATGGCTTAATATAACCTGTCTAGAAAGTTTTCCTAACATAAAATAATGGCTTTTGAACTTAATTTTATACACTAATTTTACAAATTTATACTTCCTCCGTAACAAAATAAACGCACCTTTTGCACTTTTGACACTATTCACAGTTTTAAATTTAATCGCAATTTGTGAATTATACATAAGGGAAAATATAGTCATGTGGGGTCTTGTTGGATTCGTCTCAACTTTTAGTTTTTTATAATCTAATGTTTATAATTTTTTACAAATACATAATTAGATATATTAATCTTTAAAGTTTTATCTTGGCATGCGTGACAAGCTAAATGGTGCATTCTTTTCGTTACGGAGGAAGTAAATGGTTTACTCGATATCGTACCCAACATTTCCCCAAAAATCACGAAATGTTATCAATGTTACCCATAACAAAATATTCTCGATATTCTAAAATATAATATTTATGAAGGTGAGATTTACCTTGAATTTCATGAGTTAAGTATACAATGAGCACCTTAAGTTTTGCATTTTCTCCTTTTTAGGGCTTATAATTCTTTTCACCATTTGGACTTCATCCCACAACTCCAGTCACCTAATCCACTGTTAACCCACCTTTAAACTTAAAAACAAAAAAAAAAACACAAATTTAACACAACCTTAGTTAAAGTATCTTTGAAAATAAAAATCAAACTAAGCTATTGAAAAATAGGGAAAAAAAACTCATTGTCCAATAACACTTTAATATTCTATTCACCCTCTTAACCGAGACAAACCTTAAAAAAAATCATTTGATTGTGATAATATAAGAGGGTTAAAGGTGAAGCCCTTGATTAATATGGATGTCGATAAACAATTGTGAAACCTCAACAAATCTTAGGCTGCCATTCACGTAGCCCTAATTTCAATCATGATATTGATGCTAAGACGCCAACAATTATTCAACCCTGGCCTAACAAAATTTCATCTCACTTATTCTTATTTTCTTCTTACTCCTAATCTTTCTTCTCACTCCTCTAATTATTATTAAGGAATTTGCATTTCTCTCACTCTCAAATTTTACCATTTTTTTTTTATCAAAGTTGATTTCAAACAAATTGTTATGTGAAGGTAGTTTTCGACTTAAGTGGGTAAGATTTGAACTTGAATATAATGATTTTCTAGCGATAAGGTCTTGGGATGGACATGGTGATTTTAGCTGGCCTGGGTCATTTCAGGGGTGAGATTGTTTTCCGGGTTTTGTGTGAGTTTTATGGTAGTGGACTAATGGTTTATGAAGGGTTGACGTGATTTTGTAATGAAGAAGAAGATTAAGAGAAAGAATAGGGGGGATGATTTTAGAAGATTAGGGAATTTTTAGAGTAGTGAGTATTGTCATGTCATTAGAGAATTGATTAACGAAGTGTAATGGATGTTACAGATGCAAATAGGTTTTATTTTTTATGGGTTTTTGGAGGAAATTGAATTATTTATTTATGTTTTCTAACATATATAATTTTTTAAAATTTCTTAACTCAAGGACCCATCCATTTTAATTTGGAGTAGTTAAATTTCAGTAGAAAAGTGAAAGAAGGTCTCAAACGGTGAAAAGCATAAAACTTTAGGTCTCATTTGTATGTTTAACTCCCAACCTTAAACTTCTTGATTATATAATTACTAGCATAAAATGCATACAATGGGCCTGTTCTCCCAAACTTATTTTCAGTTCAGTTTGTTAAGTTCAGATCAATTCAATTCAGCTCTCGACAATACTTTTACTCTCACATATCACTATTTAGTTCAGTTTAGTTCAGTTCAGTTCAGTTTAATTTTGTTTGGTTCAATTCAGTTCAGTTCAATTCAGTTCAATTCCGTTCATTTCAGTTCAGTTTAGCTGTTTATGCCGAATAGAACAGGCCCAATGCGTGCGAGAGTATTTAAAGATTTAATTCCTAAAACAGTTAATTGTCAAACTAGAAAAAGAGTTAGCATAATTTTGCATTTTTTTCTTTTTTGGTTGTCCACCTCTCCTCTTCAATTATGTTATAGAGATATATAACATACTCCGTCCGTCCCATATTAATCGCAATAATAGCTTGTGCACATAGTTTTAGGAAGTTAATAGAGTAAGGTATAAGTTATATTAATTTATTGTAAAAGTTGATGTGATAGACTGTAATGTATTACTTTTAGCAAGTTAATAGAGCAGGGAGTAATATTTTAATGTTTTTCATATAAATTAATGAATGAGTTTGGGTATATTAGTTAGGTAATACTACCTCCGTTTTTTTAATATGTACATTTGCTTTTGCGCGCGTACCAAGGAAAAAGTGCAAAAGTAAAAGAGAAAGATAGTAAAAGTAAGGAAAAAGTGAAAAAGGTAGAGAGAAGGAAAGAACAAGTAGGAGAGAAGTATAATAATTAGGTGGGCCAACCTTTCATTTATGGGAAAAAGTATAGGTGTACCAATTAAAAAACCCCAAAATGGAAAAATATACATATTAAAAAAATGGAGGAAGTATATAATAAAATATTAGTGGGTTCATGTCTAAAATAGAGGTGTTGCAATTACTATGAGACAACCATTTAAGAAAAGTATTGCAACTAATATGGGACGGAGGGAGTATTTGCTAAGGAGAAATACTCACATGCGATCCTACATCAGTGAAGGAGGGGAGGATGACACACATATAAGTCTGTCTTGTAGGCTACTCCCTATATTATCAATTGGTTTTAAGATGGAACCCGTCTGGCTTATGTGTAGTCAGATTCTTCTCTAGTATAGGCCTGTGGGCTGTGCATACAAAACCAATGAAGCTTATCATGGTATCAGAGCAAACGATTCTGGCCAATTACTAGCCCCAAGTAGTGAGGGCCCACTTATATGAAGAATGCAACTAGAGAAGATTTGAACTACTCTATTTATTACCAATTGGTTTTAGAATGGAACCCCAAGGATTATGTGTGGTCAGACGCCATCTAGACTTATGTGTGGTCAGACTCTCCTTTCGTGTAGGCCTGTGCATATAGACCCAATGAATTTTATCACTATAAACCATGAATTTTTGTAAACTACTATTGTTAGGTTGGTGTTTGTCAAGATCTAGGTTGGTGGTGTGACCTGAATTCACGGTGGGGAATGATGGTGGCTTGAATCCGTGGTGGGATTTGTCCGGGAGGAAAAAGGGGTGACTTCTATTTTTTCTTCTTAGTAAAACAAACTAAATTAACAATTTTTTCAAAAAGAAAATAAAAGTCAACAGTTTTTAACCGGTCAAATAGTTTACAAGTGGTTTCAACCCAATATGAGCAGATGTATACCAAAGGTGAATCATTGCTGAATTATCAAAAGATGGAGCCATTGTGGGAAGACCGAACAAATGTTCGATTATTACAATCAAATTTACCTTTAAAAACGATGTTGTAATCTTGCCACGTGTCAGCCTCTATTAGTGTTGCCATCGTAAATGATACTACCTCCGTTCCATGGGTATTGCAACCTTTGACATTTTACACTATTCATACACTCCCCTTTGACCTTCTTTTGTGATTTATACATAAGGATAAATATAGTCATGTAGGATCTTGTTAGATTCATCTCAATATATGTTTAATTAATATCAACTTTTTACAATTTTTACTTAAGTAAAATTAGAGATATTAGCGTTTGAAGTTGCGCATTCGTCTCAATAAATATAGTTTGTTTGAATCACAACCTATTAATTGAAATGTCATACATTGTACTAGCAAGCCAAATCCTTTTCTGTTGTCGTATTTCAATAAGCAAATCCTTTTAACTTAATAAAGTTTTGGGAAAAAGACCAAGCCAACCACATATATTTTTGTTGTCATATCGCAATTGACAAATCATTTTAGTTTAATAAAAGTTTTGGGGAAAAGTAAAGAAACGGAGGGAGTATCCTTCATTACACTATCCCATGAATCTATGATCCTTTTAAATTACATAATTAATTCTTAAACTATGCACTTAAAATTTAATTTTAAAAATAAATAATTTATCAATTAGTGAAATCAGTGAATAGAATCCACTCGGAGCATCAACCCAATAAACTAGTAGTTGGTCTTGTAACAGACCGCATACTTTTAAAATAAAATTAGGCAACGGCCCAATAATAAGCAGAGAAAATCAACAAACCGTCCTCTGAAAATAGGGACCCATTTAATACATTTTGTGACTTGTTTAGTTCATTCAATACCCAGTGTTAAATTTATTTAGTGACTAGTTCAATCTAATGAGTGACTAGTTTAATCATTTTAGTGATTAGTTTAATTCATCCGGTAAGTCATCTTTTTTTAGGAATCGCTTGTTATATTTCGAGATTAAAATTGAAATAAGGAAAGGAAAAGAGAATAAACAACTAAAATGTGCTAAATATCTAAAATAGTATTGGATTAGAGTAAGATAGAATATACTTTAATTAGTCTAATCTATATATATATATTAAAAAGCGTAAGCACTCTTTGCAATCTGCCACGTGTCACTCTCCCTTCTTTACAACAATATTTTATCAACGTTTCTCTCATAAAAAATTGTCCATGAGAAGTTTCTAACCCTTGACCTCGAGTGTGGAAGATCAATGCTCTAACCATTGTGCCACTACATTTTTGTTGGTTCTTTTATCAATACTAATAATGATATTATATGTAATGAAAAACAATAATAAAGGTACGATATATTAATTGTATTTATGAAAAAACTATTAATCTATGACTTTTTTCTAACATCTTACTACACCAAATTTTATTTGTATTAAAGTAGTAAAATATACTCCCTCCGTCCCCCAAAGGATTTCCCATTTTTCCATTTATGTTTGTCCCAATTACATTTCCCATTTCCTTATTTGGATATGGCCCACCTACTATAATACTTCCTCCGTTTTTTTTAGTTGACACGTTTTGACTTTTGACACTATTCACATAATCTACTTTGACTATCTTTTGTGATTTATACATAAGAGAAAATATAGTCATGTGGGGTCTTGTTAGATTCGTCTCATTATATATTTTCAAAATATCATATTTTTATAATTTTTACTCATCAATTTTCCAAGATAAAGGTGATTGAAATCACGCGTTGGCAAACGTGATAAAAGAAACAGGTCAACTAATAAAAAACGGAGGAAGTATTATTTTCCTTACAAAAAGTATTTGACCTCACACTCTCTCTCTTAATAAACAATTGTAAAAAATATCCACTACCTTACTTTTCCATTTTAAAATGAAAACTAGGCCCCATATCAACATTACTCCTTAAACTTTGTACCCAAAGGAAATGAGAAATACTTTAGGGGACGGAGGGAGTAATACATATATATTCCAGAGTATCGCCTGAACCTAAATACTAGTTATATGTTAAAACTAAACGGCCTCTTTTAGTAATTTGTCATAAACTAGAACTATTCATGCTTTAAAAATTAAAATCTCAATCAGCCAGAGGCCCACAGAGAGCATCTCTCTTTCTCTCTCCCCCTGTAAATTGTGAAACATGAAGTGACCGTGTAGGCGCAGGACAAAGGGAAAACACCTGGTCCGTGAACAGTACTACTACCAAAAAAGAGACTATGCTAATTTCACCTTCTCCCCTTTCCCCTCCTTTCTTTTTCATAAAGTTACACAGACACTACCAATTTTGGTCCTTTGCAATCAATGTGTCCCTCTCTTTTCATCATTCATTAAGATGGCTCATTTTGCATAACCATAAAGGAGAACCAAAAAAAAACCGCCCTTTATGTTTTAACTTTGCCCCAATTGCTGCTTTGATCTTACTCCCATGAAAAAAAAATAAGACTTCCATTTCAAGTTTTCCTTAAACTCCATTTTCTCTAAAACAACCCACAAATGTGTTCACTTTAGATTCTCTTAACTTTCAGTTTCTCTGTATTGGGTTTCCTAAAAAAATATATAATTTCATCTGGGTTTTTGTTATTTGTAATGGGTTCTTCCAAAAATGAGAATCTTTGAACTAAAGAAATGAAAATTTTCATTTAGGTTCATGGGTTTTTCCAAAAAATGAGAACTTTTGAACAAAAAAATGAAAATTTTCATTTGGGTTTTTCCAAAAATGAGAATTTTTGAACTAAAAAATGAAAATTTTCATTTGGGTTTTTGTTATTTTCAATTTCTTTTACATGGGTTTTTCCAAAAATGAGAAATTTTTTACTGGGTTTTTGAAATTTGCAAATTTTCAGTGATGAAAATCCTCACTTTAGATTTTGTTTGCTTTTCTGGGTGTTCTTCTACATGTCCACATTGTTCCATGTAATTCTGGAAAATTTAATTGAAAGAAGAGTGAGAATTGGAAAAAAAATGTGCTCAAAGCAAAGAATTTATTTCTCTCTTTTGCTAGTTATGTTTGTTAGTAGTGCTCAGTTAGTGAGCTCTGAGCTTCCTGATCAAACCATAATGTTTGCAATAAATGAAGAAATTGGAGTTCCAGGTTGGGGTGTAAACAACTCAGATTATTGCTATTGGAGAGGTATCAATTGTAGTCCAAACCAAACTGTAGAAGTTCTTGATCTTTCTAGCCGTTGGCTAAGAGGTAATGTCACTCTAATATCTGAGCTTAAAGCATTGAAATGGTTAGACCTTTCTAGTAACTATTTTTCTGGGCCAATTCCTGTTGATTTTGGTGAATTATCTAAGCTTGAGTTTCTTGATTTGTCTTCAAACAAGTTTGGGGGTTCAATTCCTAAGGAATTTAGCAAATTAAGGAACCTTAGAGCATTGAATCTTTCATACAATGTTCTTGTTGATGGGATACCTGAGGAACTTGCAGGGTTAACCAAATTGCAGGATTTTCAGATATCTGGTAACAAGTTGAATGGCTCGATTCCGAGTTGGGTTGGGAATTTAACCAACCTTAGAGTTTTTTCTGCTTATGAGAACAGTTTAGGTGGCGAAATTCCGGATAATTTGGGTTCTGTGTCTGAACTTGAGCTTTTGAATCTTCACTCTAATGTACTAGATGGGTCTATACCAGAAAGCCTTTTTGCTAATGGGAAGCTGGAGTTTTTGGTGCTTACTCAAAACAGATTGACAGGAATAATTCCTGAACTGATAGGAAACTGCGATAACCTTTCGAGTATTCGAGTTGGGAACAATAATCTCATAGGAAGTATACCGAAAACTATTGGAAATATTACTAGCCTTACTTATTTTGAGGCTAACAATAATAATCTTTCGGGGGAGATAGTTGTCGAATTTGCTCGTTGCTCTAATCTCACTCTTTTGAACTTGGCATCAAATGGGTTTTCTGGGATCATTCCTTCTGAACTAGGACAGCTTACTAATCTGCAAGAATTGATAGTTTCAGGTAATAGCCTGTTTGGAGATATACCAGAGGCTATTCTTCGTAACAGAAATCTTAACAAGCTTGATCTCAGCAACAATAGATTCAATGGAACCATACCTGTTGATGTATGCAACACCTCAAGATTGCAGTTTTTGCTGTTGAGTCAAAACTTCATGACAGGAGAGATACCCCATGAAATTGGAAACTGTGTAAAATTGCTGGATTTACAACTGGCTAGTAATTATCTCACGGGCATAATTCCTCCTGAAATTGGTCGTCTGAAGAATTTGCAGATAGCGCTGAATTTGAGCTTCAATCACCTGCATGGACCTTTGCCACCCGAGTTAGGGAAGCTCGACAAGTTGGTGTCATTGGATGTGTCCAACAATCGACTTTCTGGTCCAATACCATCACCCCTTAAAGGGATGCTAAGTTTGATCGAAGTTAATTTCTCAAACAACCTGCTCACTGGCCCTATACCTGCTTTTGTCCCATTTCAAAAAAGCCAAAATTCAAGCTTTTCAGGTAATAAAGATCTATGTGGTCAGCCATTGAGTTCTTGCGACAACAATGGAGATGATCAGGGATACTACCCTCACAAGGTTTCTTACAGGATTGTATTAGCCGTAGTTGGTTCAGGATTGGCGGTCATCACCTCGGTCTCCATTGTTGTTCTGCTGTTTATGATGAGAGAGAAACAAGAAAATGCAGCCAAAGACATAGGCGTTGTGGATGACAGTGCCAATAGCAAACCACTGATAACCGCAGGCAGTGTCTTTGTTGAAAATTTCAGGCAAGCTATAGATTTTGACGCTGTTGTTAAGGCAACTTTCAAGGACTCAAACAAGATCAGCAGCGGAACATTCAGCACAGTTTACAAGGCAACAATGCCTTCAGGGCTCGTTCTCTTGGTAAGATGTCTTAAATCAGTGGACAGGACCATAATCCACCATCAGACCAAGATGATAAGAGAGCTTGAAAGGTTGGGAAGAATATGCCATGACCATCTGATGAGGCCTGTTGGTTTTGTAATCTATGAGGATGTTGCCCTTTTGCTTCATGAATACATGAGTAATGGAACTTTGTTTCAACTTCTTCACGAGAATACGAAGAAACCCGAGTATGAACCTGACTGGCCTGCTAGGCTCTCCATTGCCATTGGAATAGCTGAAGGGTTGGCATTTCTTCATAGTGTGGCTGTTATTCACCTTGATATCTCTTCTGGTAATATACTTTTAGATGCTAATATGAGTCCTCGGGTTGCTGAGATCGAGATTTCAAAGCTTCTAGACCCTTCTAGAGGAACTGCAAGTATCAGCGCTGTTGCAGGCTCATTTGGTTATATTCCCCCAGGTATACTTCAATATATCTTTGCTTATCATCATTTCGTGTTGAGCAAGCTCTATGTTGCAATTATATGCTCCCATCCAATTCTGAATTCTTACTTTTGGTCACCAGAATATGCATACACAATGCAAGTTACCGCACCAGGAAACGTGTACAGCTATGGTGTCATCTTGCTCGAGATTCTTACAACATATCTACCTGTCGATGAAGCGTTTGGCGAGGGAACAGATTTGGTGAAGTGGGTTCAAAGTGCTCCTATGAGGGGTGAAACACCAGAGCAGATACTTGATGCAAGGCTTAGCACAGTTTCATTTGCTTGGAGAAAAGAAATGCTTTCAGCTCTAGTGGTTGCTTTACAATGCACAGATAGTACACCTGCCAAAAGACCCAAGATGAAAAAAGTCATTGAAATGCTTCATGAGATTAAGGACAACAAGAAGTGTTAATTTGAATGTAAACAATTAGTTATCTATGTATGAGGGAACACTGGTGTTTCTGTGAAGTGAAAATCAGAGCATTAGCTTAAATTATCTCATGAATTCACTAGTTTTTTTTCCAGAGAATCTAGTCCTTTAGGTTTATAATGATGATGGATTGATGGGTATGTATTGTTTTATCTTTCTGTATAACATGTTATATAATTGTATGATTCAAGAAATAGACGCGCAATGCGTACGGCGTACCATACACCATCTTACTATCATTACCAGTTAGAACCATTGTTCCAAGTTCTTGTCTATGTAAAAGTAATGGAAGTGAGAATTATGCAAAAGCCTTACTATGTAAAAGTATGAAGAGGCTATTTCTTAGAATTCAAGTTCCTCAAAAGCTCATTTAATTTTGTTCCTTTTGGACAAGGCCATTTCAATAAAAAGCTAGATTGCCTTGTGCAGTTGTGCTAATATAATAGTTTGGGCCTACAAAAAACGAAAAAACGACAGACCTTGTTAGATACATAATGACATCCCTTAATATTATAATCTATGCTCAAGTGTTCTTAGTCAAATCTTTTCAAAAAACACTAATGCTAAGTATTTAGAACTTTTGTGATCCCTTACTTTTAAGGATCATTGAATGAATATGCCCTTGAAAATTTCCGCATTACTAAATATTAATAGGAATATAATTATATAGATGATAAGTTATTAATTTTAATAATCGTATCTGCTCGCTAGAAAATAATAATCATATGATTGAGCCTACAACTAAAATAATTAATCATATGAGCCTATGACATTACACTTTGTAACACGGATTAAAAGAGAATTAAAAGCCCAAGTTGGTCCTACGGTGGACAAACCAAATAGTATGATTCCTCAAATTTAACCTAACTGAAGGAGAATTAAGGTTTTCTACTTTGAGATGAATTAGCAGTGATTATTCTTTAATGTATACATATAAATATATAGGTGATGCGATAAAACACAAGGAAAAGTTAAGAGTAACTTTTAAAATACAACTAGAGAGAAAAGTATCCATCATCTTTGCTAGGGTTAGGCGTTACATCCCAAATAAAATCCCTCATCTTTGCTAGGGTTAGACACCGCATCCCTCAAAACACAAGAGTTAAGTGTATTCATCCTCTCCCGTTCTAGCAGACGAGCGAGTTTTAATCAGTGTTCATAGACCAAATAGATCGATTACAATTGAAGTCCTTGCTCTCAAAAGGTGTTCGAATTGTTGATTATACTTTGAAATATCCATTTCCGCTAATCACTTAACCATAATCACACATTAAAGTTATTTTCTAAACCTCTTTATTGATATACGTTAATTTATGCATGAGATCTTATTTAGATATTAGAAAATGAGTTGGTTTACTATAAGACGGTCTTAGGTTAAGCTTAACCTCAGACCAGCCCAATAAGGCAATTAAAAGCCTAATTACGCGTGCTACGCGCTAAAGAGCCCAGAAAAATTGTGTCTAACCCTACCTTAATGTAAGACCATCTTTTATAAGACTTTGCCTTAGAAAATTCTACTCTTTGCATATATGAGTTCCTACACTCATCTGCCGCGAACACTTTATTAGACGATCCTATAAGATTAAGATAATGATATATAATGCAAACATGGTGCATGCCTAGCAAAAATATGTTTGCTTATTTGGTGATATGTGGAGCCGCTCTCTCACAACATTGTCCAAATGAAAAATATTCCCAATTCCACTATAGCTCGACATCAAAATTGATTGTCGAAATAATAACTCACTTATTTACAATTATGCCATTAAACTTCAAAAATGTATAAAGGTTCTTCTTCATCATTAAGCTAGTTTAAATCTTTTTATCTCAAATTACCTTGGAGATAATCGTATTAAAATTATAGTTAGAGAGTCGGTTTAGTTTTACTCAAATCTTTTTTCATTCATGTTTCCTTCAACTTATTTTACAAAGCAGATGAATTTAGCTTACATTTACAGAAATTAGCTTATTTTTGCCATACTGAACTTAAACTTGAACTTAAATTTAAATTAGTTTAACTTTACTTGGTGACAATGGAAAAATCGGAGACTTAAGGTATCAAGCTTAAGGTATATATTGATGTAGTCAACATATATGGAAATTCTGAAGTGTCTTAAACCTTTCATTGAGTGTCTTTATTATCTACCAGATAGTTGTACCAACGTTGGATTCCTCCTTAATTACATAGTTGATCAACTTCGAGTGATAGAGTTAGATATGGGAATTATTCTTAAACTCTTTACTTCCAACTTCCAAGAACAAAAATCTAGGGAATACAAAATAGCTTACATTAACACTATTTATGAGTAAGGGATAGCTCATCAGTTAGAGCATCTCTTTCGATTTCAGGAGGTTTTGAGATTGATTTTCATCCTCCCCTAGGGCTCATTACACACCAAAAAAAACAACACAACCCGCCTCGCTTGATTGTCACCAGTGACTAATATAACTCCTTGATGCAACCACATGAGTTAAACAAGCAAAGCAGCCAAGGCACAATCTCCCTTCAGGAATCTCTCGGTTTTTTGATGATAAAATTCTGACGACTAATCGGGTTCATAACCACCGGAGGGCCTGCTGTCCACGGCCATTTCTGAAACTTCTCGTCCGTGGCTTTCCACCACTCCTTGTTAGCAACAGTTTTTGGAGTTGTGCCTGCTCCAAAAGTTTAGCTAAATAAGCTAATTCGAAATTTCGAAATGAAAATGGTGAACCAAAATGATCCTAGAAAGAAACGATTATTAACTTGCCTCCAAAAATCTTCTTGTCAGCAGCTTGTTGATAGAAGGCATATGATACAACAAATGATCCCAACAGAGACGAAATAATATATTTACCCGCCATATTATTCAAGCTGCAAAATAAAAGTTAAAGAGCTTTAGTTATGGTCAGTCATAATAACATGAGAAGTTACAAACATTTGCATTATGGTTTAAGCAGTTGAGAATGTAGATTGTTGTGAGCTTGTGAGGTTTGATACCACCGTCCTGAAAAGTGATTTTGTTGCAATATGAGTGCAAGCCAACACAAGCGATCAACCTTCCCGATTAGCATAACATCGATCCTACTATTGAGAACATAGAATCAATGTAGAAACTAGTTTGTAAACATCAACAATAACAATGAAAGCCAACAACCAAGCAAGCAATCCAACAATAAATGAAGAAATAAGTGAGAGAGAGAGTTAAGTAATGGCACCGTGGGAAGACCCGAGAATCCGGGAGTAAAAACCCACAAGCACTAAGGAGTAGTATTGATCTTGATGATTGATTGAGAGAGATACGAGCTATTTCAAGCTACACACACAAAGGCACAAAACACTAGAAATTCTCTCTAGCCTCTTGATTTGTGTGATATTATGTCATATTTACAAATGGGGAAAAGAGGGGTATTTATACTACCCCGAAAATAGCAAAAACGGCTTCACGTGAGACGAAAACGCGAAAACAGGGTGCAGGGACAGGCGCTGGTTGCGACCCGCGACGGGTGTCGCGACCCGCGACCAGAAGCTGCCAAGTCCTCCTCACTTTGCTTCTTCTTCCTTTCACCTCATGAGCCCTTCTTTGTGACCTTGGCTCTTAGCCATCTCCACACCATAGACCTAACAATCTCCCACTTGGAGATCGGTCTAACACCATGCTACTAACATCCCCAACACATCTCTCATCATCATCAATCATCTCATCAATGTTTCACCATAGCGCCCCCACCATTACAACCATCCACCACTCATGGATGGAGCCCAATTAAGGTCCTACACAACCCCAATTTCTCACAAGTTACAACCTTCGTGAGCATGTCCGCCGGATTCTTCGATCCGGCAATCTTCTTCAAACACATAGAGCCATCCTCCACTAGACTCCTAGTGTAGTGATACCGCCTCTTAATGTGTTTAGTGCGATAGTGAAACATAGGATTCTTAGCCAATTGCACCGCACTTTGGCTATCACTATGCAACACACAAACCTCTTGCTTCATACCCATTTCCTCAAGGAAACTCTTCAACCACTCAATCTCTTTCCCCGCCTCCGACATAGCAACATACTCGGCTTCCGTCGTAGACATGGACACACACTTTTGGAGCTTGCTCATCCAACTAATGGTCGTACCACCAATAGTAAAAACATACCCCGAAGTGCTTTTGCTTGAGTCATATCATCCTCCGAAATCGGCATCCACAAAACCTTCAAGAACAACTTCATTCCTTCCAAAGCAAAGAGCCATACTAGAGGTACCCAACAAGTACCTCAAGAGCCATTTCACGGCCTCCCAATATCGCTCACCCGGATTTGACATGAACCTACTCACAACTCCCACCGCATGGGCAATGTCGGGCCTAGTACAAACCATAGCATACATCATACTCCCCACGGCCGAAGCATAAGGAAAAGTGGCCATCCTTTCCTTTTCTTCCTTTGTCTTGGGTGAATCCTCCTTTGTCAATTTGAGTTCCACCGAAAGAGGTGAGCTACGAGGCTTCGCATCAACCATGTTGAACCGCTTTAGCACCTTCTTGACATACTCCTCTTGAGACAACCTTAATAAACCCGCCGATAAGTCCCTAGAGATTCTCATGCCAAGTATTTGCTTGGCCTCACCCAAGTCTTTCATCTCAAATCTCTCCGACAACTTCCTCTTCAAGTCATTCACAAACTTCATGCTAGTACCCGCAATGAGCATATCATCAACATACAAAAGCAAGTAAACATAACCATTTACGTACCTTTGAAAGTAACAACAATGATCGCCATCCGTTCTCACAAAACCATTGCATAACATGAAGCTATCAAACTTCTTGTACCATTGTCTTGGAGCTTGCTTCAACCCATATAGACTCCGTTTGAGCTTGCATACCATGTCTTCCTTTCCCCGAACTTTAAACCCTTCCGGTTGTTTCATGTAGATTTCTTCTTCCAAATCACCATGCAAAAACGCCGTTTTCACATCCATTTGCTCAAGGAATAAGTTTTCCGAAGCCATAATTGCCAACAAGATTCTAATGGTAGTCAACTTCACAACCGGAGCAAAAATCTCATGAAAGTCAATGCCCTCCTTTGGTGAAAAGCCATTCACCACAAGTCTTGCTTTATACCGAATACTACCATCTAGCTCATCCTTCTTGCGAAAGATCCATTTGCACAAAAGTGCTCTCTTGCCCTTAGGCAAGTCAACCAACACCCAAGTGTCGTTCTTCTTCAATGAGCTCATTTCCTCACTCATTGCATGCTCCCACTTCAACGAATCACCCAACCTCATTGCTTCAACATAACATTCCGGCTCATCGGAATCCGTCAACAACAAGTAATTCGCCGAAGTCTTCTTTATGGGTGGTTGTGTGAACCTAATAGGTGCTTTAGAGAGCCTTGATGTTCTCCTCACCGGTTGCGGTGTCTTTGGTTCCTCACGAACCTCACTAGGCTCACCTTGAACCTCAACCTCCTCCATCTCAGACGACTCCATTTCCTGACTGATGAGATTGAACTCAAGGATGAGAAGTCCTAAGGTTGATCCTGAGCCCGAGGCTCTGAAAGAGTCAAAAGTATCCTCATCTTCCTCCGATTCACTAGAAACCGGATCACCCGGAGTTTGCACAACATGTTGAGGAGATGCATGTTGAATTGACACATCTTCATCTTCGTTTCCAATTCTCACATCACCATCTAGCTCAACAACCTCTCGCTCACTCTCAATGGATTCTTTTTCAACGGGCTTTCCACCAAAGTTATCCTTGTACAAGGAGTTCTCATCAAAGGTAATGTCACAATGCCTAATGACCTTGCGGTTACTAGGATTCCACACTCTATAGCCATACTTCTCATCACCATACCCCACAAAGTAGCATTTCATGGCTTTAGGGTCAAGCTTGTCTCTCCTCTTGGATTGCAAATAAGCCATGCACCCAAAGGTCTTCAAGTGAGTGTAGGACACCTCCTTACCACTCCACTCCTCCTCCGGTATCTTGAACCCCAAGGGCACCGAAGGTCCACGGTTTATCAAATAAGCCGCGGTGCTAACGGCATCCACCCAAAAGCACTTTGGGAGACCCGCAAATAACCTCATGCACCTTGCTCTCTCAAGTAGTGTTCTATTCATCGGCTCCGCTACCCCATTTTGGCGAGGCTTTTCGGGAATAGTCCTCACCAACACAATGCCATGTTCCTTACAAAGTTCCTTGTAAGCTTCCAACTCATACTATCCTCCATTATCGGACTTGATACTCTTTATCTTCGCCCCCGAAGCATTTTCAACCTCCGCCTTCCAAGTCTTGAAATTCTCATTCACCTCCGACTTGTGCTTCATGAAGTAGACCCATACTTTCCGGGTTGAATCATCAATGAAGGTCACAAAATAGTGAGATCCACCAAGGGACTTGATGGGGTATGGGCCCCATACATCCGTGTGCACAAGCGCTAGCTTCTCCTTCTTCAAGGACCGTTGGGTTTTTGTGAAGGACACCCTCTTTTGCTTCCCAAATACACATATCTCACAAAATTTCATGTCGATTGATTTCAAGCCCGACAACTTACCCTTTGAAGCCAACATCCTCATCCCTTTCTCACTCATGTGACCAAGCCGAGTATGCCATAGCTTGGTATCACACTCCGTGGTTGTAGCAACCATGTTTGTACACCCTAAGGTAGTGTACAAAGTACCAATCTTCGTGCCCCGAGCAACCACCATGGCACCCTTTGACACCTTCCAAGTACTCTCTCCAAACATGGTCCTATAGCCACTTGAGTCCAATTGACCCACCGAAATCAAATTTTTCCTTAGCTTAGGAATATACCTCACATCTTCAAGCTTCCATGAACTCCCACTTGAAGTCTTGGTCATCACATCTCCTTTCCCCACAATGTCCAACGGATTATCATCCGCAAGAAACACCTTTCCATACTTGCCACTCTTGAAGTTCCGGAAAATTTCTTTACAAGGTGAAGAATGAAACGATGCACCCGAATCAAGTATCCATGTCTCAATGGGACTATCCACGCTCAAGATCAAGGCATCCCCAAATTCATCGCTTGATGCCAAGCTTACCGATGAACTTGAATCATGTTGCTCTTTTGATTAGAGCCACCTTTCTTCTTAGGATTCGGACACTATCTCTTTGTATGACCCTTCACTCCACAACTCCAACACACAATAGGTGGTAAGAAATAAGATTAAAGAACAACCTATTTTCTTCCTGATGTCCGGTTTCCCTTCCCCCTCGATTTACTCCTCCCCTTACTCTTCAATCTCCCTCTTGAGTTCCCCTTTGTTGTCTCCATCGTCCCCTTGCCTCACTAGAATAAGCACCACCTGATGACTCATCGGACTCCTTCCTCCTCAAGCTCTCACTCAAGATTAAGTCCCTCACATCAACATTCCTCAACTTCTCCTTGCCGGAAGAGTTGCTAATGGCGGCAACCACCGTATCCCAAGACCTAGGCAACGATGACAACAAAATCAAGGCCTTCACCTCATCATCAAACTTGATATCAACCGAAGACAATTGAGAAATAATCGAGTTGACTTCATTTATGTGTTCCGGAGCCGAAGTACCATCATTCATCTCAAGCTCAAACAACCGACGCATAAGGAACACCTTGTTCATTGCCGAAGGCTTCTCATACATGTTCGACAAAGTTTGCAAGACATCCACCATCGATGTTTCATCCTTGACATTGTAGGCTACACTCCTACTCAATGTCAATCTAATCACACCTAGTGCTTTGCTATCCAACACTCTCCAATCTTCCTTCTTCATACTATCCGGTCTCTTGCCCTCAAGAGGTAGATGAAGACCCTTTTGGTACAAATAGTCCTCTATTTGCATCTTCCAACCTTCCCATCAAACTTCTCAAGCTTCAACTTGCTCTCATCCATTGTTAAACAATCACAAAGTTCTCAACCTAGGGTTTCAACACAAGGAACAAAATTTCTACACCAAAATTTCAATCCCCAAACACCCAAAGCAACAAACTTTGATTTCCAATCACAAACACAAGTTTCCACACAAACTCTAACTCAAATATCACCAAATATTAACCTAGGCTCTGATACCAATTGTTGAGAACATAGAATCAATGTAGAAACTAGTTTGTAAACATCAACAATAACAATGAAAGCCAACAACCAAGCAAGCAAGCAATCCAACAATAAATGAAGAAATAAATGAGAGAGAGAGTTAAGTAATGGTACCGTGGGAAGACCCGAGAATCCGGGAGTAAAAACCCACAAGCACTAAGGAGTAGTATTGATCTTGATGATTGATTGAGAGAGATACAAGCTATTTCAAGCTACACACACAAAGGCACAAACCCTAGAAATCCTCTCTAGCCTCTTGATTTGTGTGATATTATGTCATATTTATAAATGGGGAAAAGAGGAGTATTTATACTACCCCCGAAAATAGCAAAAACGACTTCACGTGAGACGAAAACGCGAAAACAGGGTGCAGGGACAGGCGCTGGTCGCGACCCGCGACGGATGTCGTGACCCGCGACCAGAAGCTGCCAAGTCCTCCTCACTTTGCTTCTTCTTCATTTCACCTCATGAGCCCTTCTTTGTGACCTTGGCTCTTAGCCATCTCCACACCATAGACCTAACACTTACACCGTGTCGTTTAGACTTACTTGAACTGAATTGAATTGAATTGGACTAGACTGAAACGAACGAAAATCTTTGACTAAGCTGAATTAAACTGAACTAGACTAGATTTAAACAAAGTTAATTTGCATTAATTCGATCCAGAACAATGGGGCTTAAACAAGACATTGATGGAAATAAGTTTTTTTTTTTAATTCAAATAAAAAAAAATAGGCGGCTTGGTTTAAAGACGACTAAGAGCCTATTATCTTCGGCTGAGCTGAATCGGATCGAATGCAACTTAACTGAACTAAATTGTAATTAATAATAATATACTGATAAATATTAAATAATAATTATGAATAATAGATAAATTATTATAACTACGAGTATGAATAAATAATAATAATTAATGAATAATAATACATTATTAGTTGTTATTAATTGATAATTATATATAAATAATAGTAATAATAATAAATTTATTTTATAACAATTAATGATAAAAATTAATAATAATAATGTAAATATTACTATTATTATCGATATATTAACACTCGATGATGATTATATAATAACAATAATATATAAGAAGTACGAGTAAATTAATATTACTATAATAAAATAATAAAATAATAATAATGATAATAACAATAACAATATAGGGTCAGCCCACACGAAATTATAACAGTTGCGGTTTAGGGTTGGCTGGCCGATAATATCTAAAATTGCGGTTTAGGGTTGGTCTATAATAACTATAAACCAATCCGCACCATAAACCGGCAAAGCGTCTTAGTATTTGACGTGATAATGATTATATACCTTAAGTAGCAATATTTTCCCTTCAAAAAAAATGTAGCATATCTTTAGTAACTTTGTAATTATTTCAATATGTTCTAACTTTTTTTGTAGTCTATTTCTATGATTTTGATAGTGAATATCTAGTCGGTAAAATAAAACAAGAATTGTAATTTAATTTACTCTGAAATAAAATATGGATAAATCGCAAACCGCACTACACCAAACCGTTTTATGTGGTGTAGTTTGGATTAGTTCGATAAAATCTCCAACCGTTTTTGTGTGGGTTGGTTTGGATTATGTCCCTAACCGCACCAACCTAAAACATGTCTAGCCCTAATAATAATAGAATTAATCATGTAAAGATATGTAGCAATAATAATAAATACCAAAATGGTCAAATATTGAATGGAGCTAAACTAAAATGAACAGAATGAAGATGAGTTGAACTGAACTGAACTGCTTGAACTTGAGCTGAACTGAATTTGAACTGAATTGAACCGAATCAGAAAAAAGCCGAACATAACGGACTCTAATTGTCACACAACTAAAGGAAAGATTCAACTTTGTAACTTCTAATTCATTAAACAGGCCAACAAGCCCATATGCTTCCCTCTCCACAAGCTTGGCCCAATGAATGTTGGTGTATTTGATTCACGGGGCCTCTAGATTTTACCAAAAAAGGTAGAGGTGGCATATGGGTGGGCCGGGCTGGGCTGGGCCGGGTTTGCGGCGGGCTTGGTTGGTGAAATCTGACCCGGTGCGGGCTTGGGAAAGAAGCGGGCTGGGCTGGAGAGACAACCCATCCCGGTTTTGGGCGGGCTTGAAACGGGTTGGAGGGTGGGTTGGGTGGGCTTAGTGGGTGGTTTGGGCTGGGTGGGTGGGTTGGGTTGGGCTGGTTAATGGGTTGGGCGAGTTGGGTGGTTTGGGTTGGGCTGGTTAATGGGTTGGGTGGGCTGGGTGGTTTGGGTGGGCTGGTTAATGGGCTAGGTGGGCTGGTTTAATGGGCTGGGTGGGCTTAGTGGGTGGGCTAGATTGGTTGAGTGGGTTGGGTTGAACTAGTTGGTAAGTTTTTTTTTTTTTGAAGTTAAAATAGTTGGTAAGTTAAGTTTGATGTAATATGAAAATTTCAATTATGTGTTTATGAATTTGCATTTGTAATTTTGTATAATTTAATTAGATATAAATGTGAAATACGTTGGTTGAAAATATAAAATATTTGGTTTTATAAATTGCATTTTGTTAATAATATGAATAATGACTAATTTTTATAATTTCGTAATGACGTAATTATTTAATATCTTCTCTTTTCTAGTAATTTCGTTTATTTATAATCTTAATATAGCAATTAAAATAAGATTATAATGAGTATTGAATATTGACCAATGTATTCTTAAATAATTTTGAGTAATGATTAATTTTATATTATCGTAATTATTTTATATTATCTATTTTTCATTATTGTCGTTTTTAAACTTTTGCATGTTAACGAAAGCAATCATAATTAGGGAATACATAATTAAGATCTATGAAAGCAATAATCAAAATAATGAAAAGTAATGGAAGAAGAATTACCAGATTTATGCGAAATGAATCAACTATAATACTTTATTGAAAGCAGACGATGTTCCAACCAAATAAGCTTGAGAAAAACTAGGAGTCTAAAACTAAGCTAATACGAAACTAAGATAAAAACTAAGATAACTAATCGAAATTAACCTTCTAGTATTAATAGATGATGTTCAAAAGGTAATAAAAACCGAAAACAAGGCCTCCTGAGAAACCACCCGGCCGGTCAGGCGATGGCGCCCGGGCGGGCGGTCTTTAAAACTTCTTCACATAAAACTCGTAATCAGCGCCCGGAAGGGCGGAGATGACTTAGCCAGTTCTTCAATATAGCTCGAAATATGCTTGCGTGCCCGAGCGGCGGGCCACACACGACAGGACGTGCAAGCGCTCTTTAGCTCCAATCTTATTTGTTATCACCGCGAGAGCTCTATAATTGCTCTCAGGGTACTTCAAATGCCTATGTAATATGGGTATGCTCCCAAATGCCAGATAAAGGCCTCAGACGCCTAAGCTGCACAATCAAAGCTCAAAAACACGAAACATACCCAAACATATCAAATCTCACAATAAAGAGCTCTAAAGAGCTCCAAAAGAGTATAAAACAAGAGGGGAAACGATGCTCAAAGCCTATATAAAATGAACACATAAAAAACTCCCCCAAGCTAAACTCTTGCTTGTCCTCAAGAAACAAAATCATGCGAACTAACATATGACTGTCTCACCCCAATCAAATAGAAAGAATTTAGCTCAACAATATTCAATTTGATCCAAGACTAGTCCGGTAGGCAAGTATCATCATCAGTCCATCATATCAGACCAACAATCAATCAGTATGCATTGCAATCCAACAAGGACATTTGCGCATCCCGCAAATACTAAGAGGGTACTCGTATGGGAGACACTCAACTCTCGATTTTTGTGGCAGACAAAAGATGTGTCCGATCGCTCACCTGACCCAACCCATAATGACCCGTCCCAACTCACGACACTCGTGTGTTTAGAGGGTAGCATGTAATACTCAACCTAGTTCAGTCGACTCAAATATAGCAAATACTCTACGGGATTGGGACAAAACTCCACATCAATCTAACTAAAGCAATGCAAAAAGGATCATGAGGTCTTTGCAAGGTTGCAACGAGGCTTAGGTGAAGGGTGTGGAAAACTTTGGGAGATGTGGTGGTAAAGCCATCCTAGAGGAGCATAAACATATACATAACATGAGGTGAATGTGACCTCTGAACTCCGCAAATCATCACCCACAAGATGACCAACTCGACAATACTCTAAGTTTCTAACAAACCACAATTTCTTTTTCTTTTCTTTTCAACTCATTCTCTTTTGGATTGTTCGTGGTTTTCAATGAATTCTTTTTGCTCACTTTTCATTCTTTTTTCAATGACAAAATTTCCAAATTTTTTTATTTATGAGCTTTTGTATCAAGCAATCTCCACAAATAAAGCACAACCGATAACCCATAAATCACCAAAACACGTCTAAAACAAGGCCAAGTCATTACTAATGCTCCCCCAAGCTAGGATATGGATTTCAATAGAGGTAATAAACACAAGCGGTCATGAAAGGCTCAGAAGGGCTAAGGCGGTACAGTGTTTTATTAGTGGCTCTGTGGCAGACAATCAAAAAGAACGCCTCAATCATTTCAATATGCATGCATGCTAGACATCAACGAGTAATGAACCAATACCAAGATCAATGCCATAATGAGGAACTATCACACATAGAAGGAAAGATTGGATGAAGATATGCATCCAAAGACTCAAAACTCACAGTCTAACCAACTTAGTTCCACTTTCAGCGCAAATGTCACAAGCATCATGCAAGCAAGGGTCATAAAATATCGGAAATCAAATCAAATCCGATGAATCCTCATGCCAAACCATAATAAATCATGAATCCAAAACATTTCAAAAACATCAATGGGGCACAGGGAGACAATCATATAGCTCAACATGTATACATCAAATCTATATTTTTTTTTGAATTTTTTTTTATTTTCACTAATATAGAGTGTGGGGGGCTTGAGCTTGTAATTTAAAAACTTTAATTTAATTTGACATTAAACTAAAATTTTCAAAATTAAGTTGCCTACGTATCCCAAAGGAATCAAAGCCCACGTAGTTCTTTGCGTACCTTGATTTGTAGATGATTCATAGATTGGAAATGTTTTTTTTTGGCCTTTGTCCTATCGTCTTTAATAATTTTCTTCTTCGTCTTCTTCCTCTTCTTCCATTGGAAGTTTTCCACTCCTACTTGGGCCCGTCCCACTGGCAACTTCCCCCGCATCCGATCCAGATTCCGATGTCATTTTCATCCATGGATCATCTTCATCATCATCATCTTGTTGCAGACCTTGTGTTCTCTTTTCAGCTTGATCCCAATCCTTCTTGCAAACACAAATTTCAATGCTTTCGGGGGAGAGCCGTGATCTTTTTTCATCTATAACTCTTCTACCGGCGCTAAATGGTGATTCAGAAGCAATTGTTGAGGCAGGGACTGCAAGTACATCCCGGGCAATCCTTGACAGTATTGGAAACTGCTGCTCATGTTGCTTCCACCATTGCAAAATTTCAAAGTTCTCATCCGTCTCGAATTGATAAGAATAATACTCGTTCAATTGCGAATATGATGATGATGAGGATGATGTAGTAGTCTCGTTTTTGGATTTCTTCAAAATCTTGGAAATGATAGAATCAAACCTGCCTTTTGATGACTTGCCGGTATCACCACCATAGCATCCCTCGGGATTCAGTATGGAAGCATAGAAATCAAACAGTTTTTCTAAAACATTTGCACAAGTTTGAATATACAAATCAACATCATATTTTACACCCAAACAACTGTAATAAAATTCCAACAATCTCTTCAACCCTTCCGGCTTAACAGTTGGGTCAAGTAGTGCAGCCAACCCGTAAATCAAAGGAAATTCATAAAAATATTTAAACCACTTGGCCTTCATACTGCACAAAATAGCGTTAATAGCAGGAACATTGATAGAAACGTCAATGGCATGAACAATCTTAATGCACTCGGTAATGACTAAATGAACATTGGGATGATAAACCAAAGAAAAGACATTAGTAGCATGATCAAAACTTTTCAACACATCGCGAATAAGAATAGCAACGCTCCATTGGTCATCGGTAATCAAACATTTAGGGTCCGTCTGCGCCTCATTGTAAAGAATAGTGAGAACCTCACGATAAACAATTGCTTGGTTTAACAACTTGTAGGTGGAATTCCATCGGGTTGGAGTGTCAATACTCCATTGACGCTTCTTCAGTCCTCTCTCTTTGCATAGGGCCATATACCGTCTCTTAACACTCCTCGTTACTCTGATCCATCTAGTAACAGTTCTAATAGGATCCAGCAATGGTTGTAACTCAGTCATACCGTCTTGGACAGAAAGATTTAGGATATGAGCACAACAACGAACATGAAGTAATTCACCACCTAAAAGTAGTGGCAACTCGGGGTCCTGTTTCAAAAAGTCTATGGCTTTTGTGTTAGCGGTTGCATTATCAAGAGACAAAGCAAAAGTTTTTCGAGTTAAATGGAATGTATTCAGACAGTTTAAAATACGAGTTTTTATATTGTAACCGTTATGCATCTCAAGCATAGCCTCGAAACAAATGATGCGCTTTTGTAAAAACCAGTCGTCATCAACCCAATGTGCAGTTATGCAGATAAAAGGCTCCTGACAAGCAGAAGTCCACGTGTCACATGTTAGGCTCACTCTAGGAAGTTGGATACGAAACATTTCAATAAGAGAAGCACGCGAAGCATAATAAAGCTGTTTCGTCCGATTTTTAAGCATATTTCGTGGAATACGCCTAGAAGCCGGCTGTAGATAAGTTCTGTTGAACTCTTCATAATTTATATTATCGCCATGACTAAAGGGTAATTCTTCAGCGATAATAAAATTTGCAAAACCATATATCATTTTGTCTCTATTGTAAAAGAAAGGCGTACCTCCACCGGCTTGGCTAGAAAATACCCAGATAACTGACCTTGAACGCCTTTTCCACTGCCTTGTCCTTGTGTGTTTTCGGCCGTCAGTTGGTGTACTGTTATGAGATGACGACCCAACGTTCCCGTACCATCCCCCTGTTTCCATTTGTACTTTGTCGGCTTAGGGGCGTTCGAGTTTTTGCATGGCAGACAAAGACAAATGTATCTTATTGGTCCCCCGGCTTCTATGGTTTGGCCGGCAGCAACCACTGTTTCATAAAATGGCCAGACCCAAGAAGTCTCTCCTCGACCACTTTTCTGGGAAGTTTCTTCTTCTACACTCAAAAGTAAGTAGATTAGTTTATTACAAAAGGTTAAGTAACTACGAGATTACGAGTAAAAAGAACCTAAATTAACAAATGAAAACATAAGAGACATTTTGTTAATCATAATCACATTATATTATGTAAATAATATTTAACTTTAGTTACTATTTGTGTATTAGTTACTCTTAATCGCATCCTATTATTTAAATAATATATAATTTTAGTAACTATTTGAGTATTAGGGTCTCTTAATCACATAATATTATTTAAATAATATTTAATTTTAGTTAATATTTGAGTATTTGTTACTCTTAATCATATTATATTATTTAATCAATATTTAATCACATTATATTATTTAAACAATATTTAATCACATCATACCATTCAAACTTATAATTAGCTGTTGTATTTAGTTACAAACTAATATTCGAGTATTAGTTACTCTTAAATCTTAATCACGTCATCATATTATGTAGTTTATTACATATTAATGATGTTATATGATGTAGCAAAAATGGTTATGATGTAGCAAAAATGGTTATGATGTAGCAATGATGTTAATGATGTATAATTATAGTTAGTTATATATTTAATTACTAACTCTTTTTAAACTTTAAGCTACTATTCGACTATTAATTTAGTTATCGTCAAAGTTATTAACATTAATTAAAATATCAATAAGTACAAACAAATTGTATTTTAAACTTACTCATATCATGTTAGCTAATGAAATTCAACACTAAGTACTGAAAATTAATGAAAAATACATACTGAGATTATTAATTACATTGATAAATAAGTTAAAAAGTATTAATATTTTGATAAACGTATTTCAAAAAAATATTAATGCTTTACTATAATGAATATATGAATACTTAATAAATACTAATGACTTTTCGGATGTTGAGATAAATAACATAACACTAATTAAATTTAGAGACAAATATATCCATTTCGTATTACCATCATTGGACGTCGGAACACTCTGTTATGGATGAGATGGTGGTCGGGGTGGCATCATTGTTGAGTTTGATGATTGATGAGAGTTTCTTAATGGTGGGGACATATTATATCCCAGATTTCCAAGATTTTGAACATGTGCATCCCCAAATATTGAAGCACCAATATTTTGGGCAAATGCATTGAGATTTTCGGTATTAATGTCAAATGAACCAGCTTCAACATTTCTTCTCGGATCCATTTTTTTGGCTAAATGTTTTTTTTTTTTTTGAAATTCAATGTAAATAAAAGAAATAACCAATTTAGTGTAACAAACTGCCAAACTGGGAAATGAAATTATCAAAATAAAAAAAAAAACTTTTTTTTAATAAGCAAAAAAAACTTAAGTTTAAAAATTTAGACTTAGCAAACTTAACACTTCAAAGTTGACAGAAAGAGTAAGAACAAGAGAAAGAGCAGGAGCAAGAGTTAGAAGAAAGACTGAAAGATGGAAAATTGAGAGAAGATGAAATTTGTGTGAGTTGAAAGCATGAGTTTAGAGTGCTATTTATAGAAGAAAATTGGGGGGGAATCAGAAGAGAAACACAAGCAAATTCACAAAGCACCGTTGTTGCTACTATGATTGTTTACTTTCACTGTTCAAGGTATGGAGCATGCAAATTACAAAGAAAAGATAAGAAAATAATGGTGAATCAGTGAATCTGCTTGCATCTAATTTCAGTGAGTGAAGTTTTTTTAATTTTTTTGGCAAATGCAAATTGACAGCACTGTAGCCATTCCTATTTGTTGATGATGGATTCAGATTTTTTTAAGAAAATAATTGTATCTCTGCATCTCAAATTCTCATAAAACTGATTTACTAACATTACGTATTTACCTCTCAATCTCATCTCATTTACTCATTATCAGCTTCTCATTCTCAATCTCAAAAGTCAAAACACACAATCTCACAAAACACACAATCTCACAAAGCCACAAAACTCAGATTTCTCATTCTCATTCTATATCACCATCTCATTCTCAAATCTCAGATTTCTATATAACCTTCTCATTCTCAAAATATACAAATCCGTTGGAGACTTGGAGCTTGAGCTTCTTAATTTGATTTTTTTTTTGTTGGAGGCTTGGAGCTTGTTATGGCTGCTGATTTGGTGGAGCGAATGGGCGTAGAGAATTACTGATTTGGTGGAGCGATTTCTGCTGGCTGCTCCTGCTGATTTGGTTGCGTAATTGGCGTTGAGCGACTTCGGTGCGCGGTGGTCTGGTGGGGCTGTAGAGAATTACCTGGTGACAGTGACATGGTGGTGGGGGCTGGGTAGTGGGCGGGCTGTTGTGCGGGCTGAACGGGCGTGGGTAGCGGGTCTGGGTGGGCTGGGTGGTGGTCTGGGTGGGGATTCGGTCTGGGCTGGGTGGGCTTTCGGTCTGGGTTTGGGTAGCGGGTCTGGGTGTGCTGGGTTATGGTCTGGGCGGGCCTTTCGGTTCGGGTTGGGTGGGCTAGGTGGTGCGTGCTGGGTGGGCTTTCGGTCTGGGCTGGGTGGGTTCGTGGACGGTTAGGGGTGGGCTCGATGGGTGGTTTGGGGCGAGCTGGGTTGTCGGTAAGGAGCCCGGTGCGGGTTTTCAAATCTGGCGGGTTGATCCGGACTTGTTACGGGTTTGAACAGGCCTGACCCGCGAAGCCCCCGAGACGGGCTGGGCTGGGCTGGCCCGAATGCCATCTCTAAAAAAAGGTATAAACTTTAAAGAGAGTAACAACAACAAGGGAGGAGGTAAAGACCATGAAATCAAAGTCATAAACAAGTTAAAACAACCAACGACCAGTTAAGTTGACCCAAATCGACCCACCAACTCAACTCAACCCAAACCCAACCCAACCCAACCCAACCCCTACACGAGAATAATGGGTTCCGCGTAAGATTTTGAACCTGATGGTTGGGTTTATCCAACACGACCAATTTGTAACACCACCTCATTTATCAAACGGATTAGATTAAGGTTAAAATTTCAAAAATGAACCCAACAATTATTATTATAGTTTACCTTGTAATGATCTAAAGACAAACATATGTTTTTCTATTTCGCATTTGTTTTTCTAACTTTATCTTATCTTTACTAAACTTAAGTTCCTTAACCTATTTATTACAACAATTTATTAAATAAGTGAAGGAGAAGAGACTTGGGGGCAACAACCAGAATGAAATATTATTTAATTGTGGAAATGCCATGTCAGGTGCACCTATCAAAATCGTTAAGGTGACCTGTATATTAGTACTTCCTCCGTTTCTTTTTAAGTGCTACATATTGACTTTGCTACTATTCATCCATTATAGTTTGACTGGCTTTTACAATTTATGCATAAGAAAAAATATAGTCTTGTTGGATCTTGTTTGATTCGTCTCGATGTATACATTTTTAATATCTTGTTGTCATAATTTTTACAAATGCATTATTAAAGATAAAAACCATACAAAATGTGTCTCGACAAGTGTGAAAAAAGAAATGTAGCACTTAAAAAGAAACAGAGGAAGTATTTGATAAAAATGAAGCACTTTAATAGCTGCAAATGTCCAGAGTATGGGAAAGGTTCCTATTTCCTAATGTCATGGGCATTAATACTTTAGCATATATTCGTGTCAGAAGTCAAAGAAAACCCTTTATAATTCAGTGAAGGAATAGTATGAAAACAAATGTTGTAGCTGAAGAAAATCATCAATAGGGACAAATGTATGTCTAAATTATGGGAAAGGTTCCTTATGTTATGGCTCATGGGCATTAAATTTTAACAAATTCTCGCCAAAAGTCAAAGAAAACCTTTATTTTTGAGTGAAGTAATAGTATGACAACAAAGAGAATTTTGTCAAAAATTTCCATTAGTTGCTGTTTTCGGTGAGTTTTTTTTTTTCTATTCAGCGTTGACCCCCATATGCATGTAGCATGTCACTTATTTTTTTTCCTTTCACTTCCTCACTAATCCTTTTTATGAAGGAGATAACCCACATATGTTTACCACATCAAAGAAATAGAGATAGAGGGAGAATAACTACCATTTAAACCTGGTGGCTACTCCACCTAAGACCTAGCTACAATCTAGGGACAAATCTACAATTCTACATCAAGAGAGTAGGAGGTCGATTGACATGAAAATTTTGAAATAATCATAAGAATTAATTTTATAATGTAAAATTTATAATAACTTAGCTTAGCCCCAAAAAGAATACATGAATTATGGTTTTCCCCACTAGGTATATATATTCTACATCCGCCACTACTATTTGTTAAGCTTATATATAATCAGAATCTCTTCTAATACGAGCCTGTGTGCACAAGTCCATTCAAGTTTTACGAAAATTATATTGTAGAGATTATAACAACAAGTATCACTAGTAAAAAAAGTTCTATTTGCTGCCCCCTAATTGCTGCTATTTTAGGCGATGGCAGCAAAAAAAATTTCATTTGCTGCAACATTAAAGAATAATATGCAGCAATAAGAAAAATTCGTTCTATTCGCTGCAATTTTAATCTAAGTTGTGCAGCCAATATAATCAATTAAATAATCTAAAAAATTTACAAGAAAATATTTTGTTTTAATTGCTTCAAGTTAAATGAGTGTGGTGCAGCCAATAGACAATTTAAATAATTTAGAAAAATATATAATAATAAACTAAATTACAAGTTAAAGAAAGATTAGTAGTTTCTCTAAAAAAAAAGATCATCAGCTAAGCAAATTAAAAAGTGAAAAAGAAAGAGGCGGCAAGATTGATTCATCTCCCTCCTTGAACTCCCACAACACACGAACTCCCTCAACTCAATCCCACTAAATCGTCCTAACCAATTCACGAAAAAGTCGCTCAAAGATGTTATTGGCTACTTATCTTCTTCGCTGTTCAACCATTATATTTTGTTTATTCTGGGTTGCAATTCACTCATAAAGCTTCGATAGTTATCTCTGCTCTTTGTGCTCTCATATTCAACCGTATAATTGGATTTCTCTGCTCTCTGTGCTCTCAGTTGGAATTCTCTCAAGCAAACAAAGGATTTCGATTATTTAAGGTTTTGTTCTTTCTCATTCAATATTTTTGCTTGGGTTTTGGATTCGATAATTTAAGGTTTAATTTGCTTTGTTGAATTTGATAATTATGTGCTTTTTAATTGTAAATAAATTTCATCTGTTTGTAATTGAATTGGATTGGAATACATAAGCATATTAAGTGGTAAGTTTGGTGTTGTTTCTGCTCTAATTTGATGCTAAGATGAAGTCTTTTTGATTTTTCTGCTGATTTAAGCATTGGGTGCTGCTTAGTTTTTGGTGGATGCTTTGAAATATGAGTTTCTGTTAATGGGTTCTTAGCCTTTTTTCTGTTAATGCTTTGATACATTGCTCCCTTTGTCTTCAACCTCCTTAATTATGGGTTCTTAGCCTTTTTCTGTTAATGGGTTCTTAGCCATTTTCCGTTCTTAGCCTTTTTCTGTTAATGCTTTGATACATTTCCTGGTTTTCTTAATGAGGAGGTATTTGTTTTGGATGTTTTACTCACTTCAACTATTAATAAGATTTCTCCTCTGCTTATATCGCTTAGTAAATTGATCTATGGCATGACCAATTAGGCGACTTCAGTAGAGTTCACTCAAGCATTTGAAGAAAAAAACATTTGCTCTCTAATATGATGGATATTAAACTTGATAAATGTGAAATTTGTGTCGAATTTACATATGTGAAGAAACCTAACAAGTCTGTGGTATTAAGAGATTGAGACGACCATGGTAGAAATATATGTTTACATTCCTTAAAAGCCTGTGAATATGAAGGCGTCATTCATCAGCTTTCAACCTCTTATACAGGTCAGGATAACAAACCAATCACAATTAGTTATAAGGGAAGGCAGGTAATTGCAGGTGCAGGATAGGAAAGATGAGCTCAGCTTAGTCAACTACAAGAGTAGTAATCAAGTGTAATGCAAGTTCATAGAAATATGATGAACCAACTCTTGAGCTATGTTTAACAGGACACTCATCTTGGACCGCTCCCTAGTATCTACTAATTGTTCGACTTATGCTAGGCTTGACGATAAAAATGCATTCCTTTTGTCCTAACCATTCAATAACATTCTGCCGTCTTTCACCTCTTAGGCTGTGTTTGGTTGGCTAAAAGTATTTTTAATGGCAAAATGAATATTTAGGAAAACTATTATCCGGATAAAATATCGGGTCTACCTTGATTTTCTGTGGTTCATGGGGTAAATCAATTTTTCACCCTCGAAAAATTAATTTGACTCTATATCTTTCTTTTAATATGACCCAAACCAAACAATAGAAACTGGAGAAAGTAATTCCCCGAGAAAACACTTTTCTCCCAAGCAGACATAGCCTTAGTTATCAATGGAACTTGGGGTAGAAATTAAAAAACCAAAGCCAAACATACAAGATACATAAGTAACCATCACAGATAACCTAGGGTCATGTAGACAGCCGAAATCTAATAGTCATACATGGAAGTTATACAAGCATTATAACGTAGTGCAACATGACATAGAGACAGACGAAAAAGATTCAGACATAGTTGAACATTACAGTTAACTAGACAAAATATCCTGACTAACTACTTCAAGAATCAGCAACCCATGAGGAAATCAATGATGTACGAGAGAAATGGGCGAAGTTCTTAATTGAATATTGTATGTGATTATTGAATGGTAAGTACCTCGTCAAATGCTTATAGTACGTAATTACCTCTTTCATGTTCTTTGGGTTTTCCGGTTTTCTCTTTGAACTTCTCTTTGCTTTGTGTGTTCAATTGAACTTATCAGATTATCTGCCTTTATACGCACATGTGTGTAAGTGCACAAATACCTACGAGGGAGAGATTAAGGAACTTCTAAACAATTAATTAAGTTGGACCCACCACTAATCATGTTGTTTTTCTTATATTTTTAGAAGAATATAATCTGAATGGAAAAGAGAAGATCAGATTACAATCTGGTTGGTACATCTCGGTATTAAGAGGCATTAGGATATGGGGGGATGAACAAAGACTTTTGTTGAATTATAAGGATCAAGAGGAGATCTTTAAAAGCCAACCCACTGTTTTGGAATCTCCCTTATTCAACATACCTTCATTTGTTGGACTACTACTACTATATTGTTTATAAAGTGTTAATCATTGCGTTTATGAAGTAATTAGTACTAAACTTTTTGATCTTAAAAAGAGGATTTTGTATAAATCATTATATATTTATGTATAATGTAAAACTTTTTAATACTTGTAATGTATGTGCCATGATGCTGTTTAGTTGCTGTTGCTGCCGATTTGCGGTTGGTGTCGTGTTGCTGCCGCTGCCCTGCTGCTGTTTAGTTGATGTTGCTGCCTATTTGCTGTTGCTGCCCTGCAGCTGCTGCCTCCTGCTGCTGCGCGTTGCTGCCTCTTGCTGCTGCTGCCGATTGCTGCCTTCTGCTGCTGCCCCTTCCTGCCCCTTGCTGCTGTTGTGCATTGTTGCTGGTACGGTGGTGCGTTGCTGCTGGTGTGAAGTTGCTGGTAGTGTACTAGTGTATATAGGTTAGACTTAAATTACTTGATGTTCTATATTTTGTTCGGATGCACGAATCATTTTGACCGAACCGATCCGACCAACTATTGGTTTTGTATTGGCTGTATGGTTACGGATAATATGATTACAGGTTTTGATAAATTTAAGGGTACCTTTATTTTTAGAGGAAGTTCTGCCGAAATTTTTACTGCATCTTGTGGCTAATTATAGTTATTGTGTTGTTTTTGTTAATATTATTATTGTTATAATAAAAATAATTGTAATAATAATAGTAATAAAAAAAATCGGTTGTGTTTTATTATGAAAAAAGGTGTTTCTAATTGCTGCTTTTCTTGAAAAATATAGCAGCAAATAGAAGAGATTTTTATGGATGTGACATATTCTTATTGCTGCTATTGAAATAGCAGCAAAAAGGTTCCTTTTGGCTGCTATTCTTTACTGAGCAGCAAATAGAAATGTTCTATTTGCTACACCTCTAATTGCTGCATAATAGAAATGAGCAGCAAATGACATAAAATATGAAGCATCAAATAAAGGTTTTTTTACTAGTGTATGAAACCATCCACTCACGATTGAAAATACGCAAACAAGCAGGAACTATGTCGCGAACCAAGTTGGTCGCGGTCCGAGACCAAGCCATTCGCTTTTCACTATCTATATCGCGATATGCAACTGACTTCCTGTTGTTAATCCTCTTAAAAATTTATCTACCTCCTCCTCTTTTAATATTCCCACATATGAATACCCAAACTTATTATGCTATAAATGTTCAAACATCATCTACCCCTGTGTGTGGTCAGAATATCCTGCAATACAAGTGTTGAATATGCCTTGAATTATCTGTTGGTTCGAATAACTAAGTACGGGGGTCTCGCTAAGGAGGGAATTTGGTTGAAGGGGTTGGTTAGTGATCTGGGTTTAAATCATGATCAAGGTGTGGTTTATTGTGATAAGTGCAATTTGCTTAGCCAAGGATCAAGTTCATCATGAGAGGACTAAGCACATAGATTTGAGATCATTTCTTGAGAAATGAGAAGATCGAGGATAAAGGTGAAGAAAGGGGATAATGCTGATAATTCCACATATATGTTCACCAAGCCTGTTCCACATGGCAAGTTCCAACATTGTTTGGACTTTTTGAATGTTTTAAGTCATTAGAGTCTGTTCCTTTAAGTGAGAGTCCGGGTTCCTTATGGAACAATCTAGGCCCTTAGGGGCAAGCTCAGAAACTAGGCTTCTGATGAAGCGTAGCTGAGAGTCTAGGCCTCTTATGGGGCAATCTGGGAATCTGAGCGCTTAGAAGCAATCTGGTACGTCTGTGATTTGGGAGAATTCAAGTCAAGGTAGATATTTGTTGAATATGCCTTAAATTATCTGTTGGTTCGAATAACTAAGCACGGGAATCTCACTAGTTAAACCTTATATTCTGTTTCGGGTTTTAAGTCCATTCTGTGCTAGGTTAACGACTAACGGTGCTTACATAAACTCTTAGAATTAACCTCTCGCCGTATTCACTACTTTTAATTTGAGTGTTGCTAACACTAACCTGTATTATGGTTGCTCTCCCTAATAAAACTACTCTCCCTCTGACCTTGTGGATATAGGCTATATAGCTAGCAGATTACTACTAAACCCAGTCAAATATGTGTTGTTTAAACGTTTCTATTATCTCTATCGCATCAATCTGTCATAACAACAGGTTTGTGTTAGTGTATAGAAGTATTGAAGTTTTATCAAAATTAAATTCTAGAGACTAAAACAACAGAACCCAAGTGAAAAAATGTTGTACCAGGATCCTGGAGTAGATTATACAATGCATTATCCTTATTAGCTTATTTACAAATAAGAATTGTAGCTGAAGAAATGTAAATAAAACTGATGCTATAATGTTACACAAGAACACATACCCTGAGCTGTAGCTGGAGTAGAGAAGAAAGGGATGATTGCTGTAAAGATGGACGGTGTTAGCGCCTGGTGTTGGGAACCTTTGACGTCCAAGCACCTCCTTCAATTCACCTTTTTCTAAAATGTAAAAACTAAGTAAAATAATACAAATGATAACTGTGCATGCATATGCTGTTATGATATATTGATATGCATGCATGCATGCATGTTGCAGTGAAGGGGTCCCACTTTCGACGCCAAGCTTAGTCTTTCAGCAGACGCATGTTACGTACCTGGATCAACCTCATTCGAGTTATTTTACTCTAAAGTTTGAGGTGTCGATCTTTTAGCAAGATTCCATTACTATACATTTCTTTTTTATCTAATTAAATAATATTAATGATAGCAACAAGTTAATAATAATAATAATAATAATAATAATAATAATAATATACTACTAACAACAAACTATAACAATATAATAATTATTATTATATTGTATTAGATGATAATTAGTTAGGAGGTTCAATTTGGTTGAATTGGCATCTTAGTTAGATAGTTTGACACTTGGCATTTAATCGAGTCAACAACTCGTATGTTGAATAAATATTAGTTACTTCATTTTGATATATAGTAGATGTGGATCTCGGATTTTCTTGCTGATTTCTTGAGTGTTTTTTATCGCTTATTTTTTTGATTTTTTTTGTTATACTTTTCCGCATATTATACTCTCAATTTCATAATTTGTCAGCGTCTAAAGTAAGTGTATGTTAGATCCGTACTTCTTGTATTAGAGCTTAGGTTGCGATGGGCGGCTATATTGTGTTGAATAGGTATAATGGATGACAGGAAGGTAATGGTCGAAAGATTCGACGAGAAAGATTTTGGTTTTTGGAAGATGCATTACGAAAATATAAAAATTAGATCAGAAGGCTATAGGTGTTATTAAATTAATTGGCAAAAAAACGTGGCTTTTAATGTCAAGGACGTGAAGACGAAGGTGGAGTTATCAAAACTTTGTCAGATATGTACAAGAACCCCTTTGCAGTATATAAGGTATACCTGATGCGTCGTTATCTAAATTTGAGATGACTAATGGTAGTTCTTCTGCAGTTATTAATGAAAATAATATGATTGTTAGCCAATTGGTTTATGTGAATATCACTTTTTGAGGATGTGGTAAAAGCATTGGTTTCTTTGTCTAATTCATTACCTAATGAGTGAGAGACTGTTGTTAGTGTTATTAGTAATTCCTCGATAAAAGAGACACTAAAATTGGATGATGCTAGGGATTTAGTTTTCAGTGAGAGTACTCAAAGGAGATATCCCGGTGAGTCATCTAGGGGAGCATACAATCTTGAGATTAGAGGGAGGATATAATAACGAGATCTAAGCGTGGGAAGGCTAACGACAAGAGCAGTGGAAGTATAAATCAGGTAGAGGCTAGCGAGAAAGTTGACTTTAGGAGAGTGCCAAAATTCCAAAGACCAATGATAAAGGGGAGAAATAGAAGGAGGAGGATTCAGAAAGTGATGAGATAGTGATGCTTCGACGAATTTTGTTTCCGTTTATGTGTGTGACACTTTGGCAGTTAGTGCAGAGAAATGGACTGGTTCATGGATCGTCTTTGATTCCGGTTCTTCTATCTAATCATTATTCACCGTGCAGAGAGTTGTTTCAAAATTTACAGTTTGAGATACTCGGGAAAGTGTACCTTGCAGATGATAGACCATTGGAGGTTAAAGGTGAGGGGGATGTGAGCGTGAAGCTCGCCAGTAGACAATTGTTAGAGTTAGACGATGTCAAATTTATCTCTGCTTTGAAAAAGAATTTGATCTCAGTTAGACAACTTGACAAGTCCGGTCATAAGGTTGTAATATTCGAGTATGGTTCATGCATAGAAAGTTGTTCAGGATGCTATGGTGATATCTCGAGGGGTAATTTATGGACTAGCAGTGTACACCACGAGCGACATGGGAAAGGTGACTAGAGTATGGATGAAGAATACTTCACGAATGGTGTCGTTTAGTCAAAAGTCTGTATATATAGTATGCCTGTTACGGAGAACAGTGTGAGTAAAATCAGGGTCCAGACTATGAAACGTACAAGTTGAAGGGAAGGTACGTGAGAGTTTGATGGGTGGGAAATAGAGCCTAAAGAAGGATGTTTTGTTCGGGTGGGAGCATAGGCGGGATGCTCAGAAAATTACGAAGAGTCCTTAAGGTTCGTTTTGTGCTGGAGATTTGGGTCCGAGTAAGACCTCAATCTTACTTTCTTTGTTAGTAGAAAGGAGAGGTTGCACTAGGTGTTAGTATGGAAGCGACAATGACAAAAGGTGTTGGGTTTATTTATTGGGGGTGTTTTCTTCACTCATATCGATCTCCAGGTGAGAGATTGTTGGGTTGGTGTATGGAGAACAGATTCGAGTAAATGAAGTGAAAAATACAATGGGTCTAACATTGATCCGGTCGGATGATGCGTGACCTGGTCGGGTTAACCCTGAAATTAAACTCAATCAAGTTAGGGATGACTCGGTCAGGTGGTCACTCGCTTTCGTTAATCCATTTTCGTTTAGATTTATCTTTTCTCCTTTAAATATATATATATGTTCGTTTATATCGTTAACAGATTATAGATTATAGTGATTCTAATCTAGAGAGGTCTCAGCTCTTAGAGAGAGGTCTGAGAGCCTAGGGAGACTTAAAATTGCTTTTGTATAGTCATCTCATACTATTGTAAAGTCCTAGTGCAAAGCAAGTGTTTTTCACCCGGCCCACATCTCAGCTTTTCTTGCTGATTTCTTGGGTGTTCTTTATTGATTATTCTTATTATTTCTTATTATCGTTTTCCGTATATTACTCTCAATTGCATAATTATGAGCACCAAATATAAGTATTAGATCCTTACACCCTCCACCCTCCCTTTTAAGGTCCACATATGACAATGGAACCCTATCCCTCCAAATTGTCAATTATGAGGAAAGCTGGAATACCAACTTCTTTCACATGAATCTCATTTTTCTAAAACTTAATTTTTTGTTGATGCAAAGCTTGCTATTAATTTATCCGTTTTCTTATTATTATACGAAATAGGGGCATTCAACGGGAAATAATTTGCCCATGAAGGTAGATCATTATAATTTGTTAAGAGCACATGGATCATCTATTATGCATGCATGTGCAAAACAAGCATCACCTCTTAAAGTAATTAATCATATCTATTTCACTCAAAAAAATGAAACGCATATCTAAAAAAGTCAACGGTCAACCATTATCAAGAAATAAAGAAAAGTCAACTGTCAACTAACCTAAGTTATTTTGGAAAACCGGATTGGCAGGTTGTGTAATAACAAACCTATGTTTCTAAATATAAGGAAATTAGCTAGCTAATCCGAGTCTAACTGCACCTTGTCCTCCTAAATTAGAGGAAATTATCAAAAACCAGATCATATATATATTATTATTGTTTTGAGGGGAAAAACCAGATCATATTTGAGAAGATATCATCAACTTACAATTACACACTATATATATTACTCCTCAATTTGTTGGGTTTTTGAAGTTAATACCTCTTATTAAGTGGATTAGTCATTCAGTTGAAGAACACATACAAAAAAAAAAGAGAAGAAAAGATGGTAACAGCATATAAAGTTGATGATTTTCCATGGAAAGCAACTCCTTATGTCATAATTTGTTGGATACTAGCAGCTTGTGGAGGTCTCATGTTTGGTTATGATATTGGCATTTCAGGTAATTAAAACTTGTAAAACTTTCTAATTTGTTGTTACTAGTTATTAGTTGTGTTAGTGGTATTCTTTACATTATTTTGAGTGTGCGTGTTGGATCCTTAACAATACTGATGTGTAAAACCATTTGAATCGTTACTATTAGTTATTAGGAGCAACTATATGTTGATATAAACTGCTGATAACAATTAGCCTATAATACTATAATAGTACTAAAATGAAATACTTGTAATATTGTATGAAAAAGAGGAGGCTCTTCTATATGCTACAATCTTGTATATGAACCAAATAACGGAAAAAGCACGTCTAATTATTGTACGATAGTTATCACAATAGTAATCTATTGATCCCCTAGCCATTAAGTAGTTACTAGGACATGTATACTTTACACCTTTTGGATGGTTTTAGTAGGTGAGTGAAGTCGTAATTATATAGACAATGTGTGAAATAGTTATGTCGGAAGTCAGATGGGTTTCGGGTTGGGAGAATTCATGTTTCATACAAGTTGGTAGATGTAATTTTTATCTTTTGAGCCTATTTTGGTTTTTGGGTGCAAGACTGGATTGATATTTGTCACAACTATTATAAGGACTACACTATGTAACATGGAAACAAAATCGGTCTTTAAACTGAATCATTTGTAAAACTGGAAAATTTCAGGCTGTAACATTTGGGTCTTCATTATTAGTACAAAGATAATTTAGTTTAAAAAATGAACACGTCCAAGTTGCAGAGGTTTCCGTGCTTCATAGCTACTACATGCTCATTGATTCAGAAATTATGAAGAGTAAACTAATAATATTATCTATGTTTTGGATGATCAAATTTGCAGGTGGAGTGACAGGAATGGATGATTTCTTGGAAAAATTCTTTCCAAAAGTGTTCGAAAGAAAGCAGCATGCTCAGGAAAACAACTACTGTAAATTTGACAACCAAAATCTACAGCTCTTTACATCATCTTTGTATCTATCAGCACTCGTTTCGAGCTTTTTTGCATCGAAAGTTTGCTCGGTTAAAGGGAGAAAGCCTTCAATTTTGATCTCATCAGTGTTTTTCTTGGTGGGATCTGGTTTAAGTGCATTAGCTCACCGTCTTTGGATGGTCATCATTGGCAGAGTTCTTATGGGTGTTGGCGTTGGTTTTGGTAATGAGGTCAGTCAATTTTACATCCATTAATCAAGCCATTATTTCATCTGATTGATAAGTCATATATTCGAATCTTGCCACTAGAGTATTAAGGGATGGATTTCCCTTGTCGTTTCTCCCTACCCCTTTCCTGGACATGGTGTGCAAAATACGACCAATATGAGTCGTGATCACATGGCTCGAGTCACTAATAAGATGATTTAGTGCATACAAGACCATGAAAAAAAGACTTCTATGTTTTTGCTATGGCTAAATTCGACTTTTCAAGATTTAAAAATAACCCGCACGTCTAATATACATCCGGGTACAATTACGCGTATAAGGTATAACCATCATTGAGTGTATGGTAGAAAGGGCCGGGTAACAAACCACCCCACCCCAAATAAACCTCAAACTTGAGATCTCCGGAATTCATTATTAAGATCCTGCCAATGACCTACTAGCAAGTAGCTTAGTTGTATTTGTATTATAGTTCCATTTACAATGCAATGATTGACTTCAAACAATAATAATGTCAAAATAATAGTATAACAAGTACTCTAATTTTTATTACTTTTTAGTTGGCAAATGTGACAAGTTAATAGAAGTGCAAGTCCTTAAGATAATGGCATTATTTGCGCCTAGTTTAATTAACTAAGTGCATATTCATAGAAAGAAGCAATAACATGTATACTCATCGTTATTTTTATTTAATAACTAGATAGATCACGTGATACGAAGGGATAACTTAGTTGATTAGAGCATGTCTTTCAATTTCAGGATGTCCTAGAATAGACTCATCATGCCTTTGTGACTCTATACTTTAAAAAGTTGCGCGATCATAATATAAGTTAATGTTCTAGTTAAAAATGAAAAATTCCCAAATTTAGTTGAGCATAAATTAGACATTGACTAAATTATTTTTTGACTATGTATGCAGGCAGTGCCTTTGTTTTTATCAGAGATTGCACCAGTCCAATACAGAGGAGCAGTGAACATTTTATTCCAACTTCTAGTCACAGTTGGCATACTCATTGCTAACCTTGTTAACTTTGCAACCTTAAACTTACACCCTATAGGATGGAGAGTTTCCCTTGGATTAGCCGTAATCCCAGCCATCTTACTGTTAATTGGTGGGATTATCATAACCGAAACTCCTACAAGCTTAATCGAGAGAGAACGTGTTGATGAAGGTCGAAATGTGTTGAGAAAGATAAGGGGAATCGACGATGTTGAAGCCGAGCTTCAACAGATAATAGAGGCATGTGAACAAGCTAAGTTAGTGAAGCACCCTTTCAGAGAATTAAGGAAGAAGCAAAGTGTACCACCTCTTGTTATTGGGATTTCAATGCAAGTATTTCAACAAATGACTGGGATTAATGCAATCATGTTTTATGCTCCTATATTGTTCCAAACTGTTGGGTTTAAGAGTGATGGATCACTTCTTTCTGCTGTCATTATTGGACTTGTTAATGTGTTTAGCACACTGGTTTCTGTTTTTGGTGTTGATAAGTTTGGAAGAAGAAAGTTGCTGCTTCAAGCTTGTGTTCAGATGTTCATTAGCCAGGTATATATCAACACTATTCTCTTTTGATATTCCATTTCCTAACTAGTAACTATGATTAAGGGTGCGCTTTCTTCATCTAAAGTATATGAACTGCTATGATATGAACTTATTGGAGTTATCGGAACTAATGTAACTTATTGAATCTTGTCATCATAACATACTGAAAATTATTGAATCTTTTTTTATGACTTATTAGGAGTGGTTGGAACTTAGGTAAAGTTATTAGACCGTAAGCTAAATTTTTTTAAGGTGAAGAGAGAGCAACCTAATTATAAGCTGAATTTGCATATCTCATATGTTCACTACTTTGCATCTTTATATATGTTCCCACTTCCATCCTCGCTATGCATGGTAACAAGAGAGAAATGATACATGTATAATATGTTACTCGGACTCGCATACCCATGTCAAAAACAATTACATGTCTTAGGGCTTGACTTGCCTATTTTACAAAACAATTCATGATTTGGCCCAAAATAAAGTGTTGAAATAACCATACTTGTAAAGCCCGTGTAAGAATATCGTGGATCCGACATGTGTAATTAAGGTCAAATGAAGGTTCAGAGTAACATACTTAATTATTCCAATTTTTACATATGGTTACAAAGAATGTTTTCTAGATTGCAATACTAACATATTCTCCAATTTGTTGTGATTAAATGAATGCAGATGGCGATCGGAATAATTCTGATATTGAAGCTAACAGACACAAATACACTACCAAAAGGACCAGCAATGCTAGTAGTAGTATTAACATGCATGTTTGTGATGTCATTTGCATGGTCATGGGGCCCACTAGGGTGGTTAATACCAAGTGAAACTTTCCCTGTTGAAACAAGAACAGCAGGTTTTGCATTTGCTGTGAGTTCAAACATGTTGTTCACCTTCATAATTGCTCAAGCCTTTTTATCCATGCTCTGCCATATGAGAGCTTATATCTTCATCTTCTTCTCGGCGTGGATTGTTGTCATGGGATTTTTCGTCATCTTCCTCTTGCCGGAGACGAAGGGCGTTCCCATTGATGCCGTGGCGGAACGAGTTTGGAAGAAGCACCCTGTGTGGAAGAGGTTCATGGATGAAGATGATCACAAGCTTCAAAATGAGGCTTAAGATATTAGGGATAATCAACCTCTATATTTTTTCTTTTTCCTTCTTCTCCTATGTGCTATCAATGTAAGATTTTTGTTGTATAATATTGGAGTTGTAGACAAAAGAAAGTTTGCTATTCTTTGTTGAAACATTCGTTGTTATACTTACAATACATATATGTAGAGGAGCCAGATTTTTCAGAGTTAAAATTATGATACTTTTTAAAATTTTAATCTACTTTTACATATTTCAAATAGTAAACTTAACAAAAAGAATTCTTTTTATTGTGAATCTTCTCATAATTCTCTTAAGGAAATAAAAAATATGATGTATTAAACCCTAGTTGGTTAAGCGGGGGAAAGAGGAATGAGAAAGGTAAAAATTGAAGAAAAAAAATTAAAGAAAAAATGACATATTAACCAAATTATCGAACACATCAAATTGTTTTCAGAAGGCACTCCAAAACTTAGAAAATTTACAAACTTGGCTCTGACCTGAACTTATTAATTGATGTGCATCGTGACCAATAAACGATACATAATAGGCATTATTAAGGTAATCATGGAGTGTTGTTTCTGCATATCCGGGGTGGCAAAAACATAGATGAGAATACTTGTAATGCATATACGAATTTGCTCATAATGGAGCACTACCATTTGAGAGCGCACATCAGGATACAATTGTTCGAAGTTTAAAGAGCATTTTTTTTTATTGGGACCTTTTTCTTATCTTGAAAAGGCATAGCCTAACAAGTAACCACAATCTGACTGAAATCAAATGGCTTTTATGCAATCAATGCTCATCAAATATACACATTAAATTTCTCATAATTCATATATTTCCTTTCATTCTAAATAAGTGGAACATAGAGAAAGTAGGGGAACACCAATGAAATGATAAACAAAAAAAACTGTTTCGATCCTATAGAACGGAAACTTACATCAGGTACAGACTGAACTGTGAATCTGTATAGTAATCTACACTACCAAGCAAAACCCAGAAGATACAACCACTTTGCAGTATCTACTGGAAAACAAATTGGAGAACCCACAAAATTATTAAAATGAAAGAATAAATTAATTTTTTGGAGTCAATGAATGACTATTCAAGCTGCTTCAGGAGTAGCCGATATAGATCTCTAGCTACATTGTGCGCAGAACACCTCACAGGCCGCAGGCGGCTGCCATATGTGAGACAGACCGGAGATGTATGTCATGACCAATTCCAGAAACTACATATGATATGAATGTATACATATATACTGCTTCCCCTAAGGAGTAGAGTGGTCTTGGAATTAGGAGTCATGTGGATTTAAACCTTGCCTCTATGGTCAAGCTAGGTTGGAGAATGTCCCAAGATGATAACAACCTTGCTAACCACTGCATCAAGTCCAAGTATGTGAGAGACAATTATGTTGTAAGTTTTAAAAAAGGTTCTCACGTTTGGAAAGACATAGGCAAAGGGTGGCCGATTTTGGTTTCCAACCACACTTGGAACATTGGTAATGGTTCCAATATCTCGGTGTGGAAGGATAACTGGCTTGGTATAGGTTCCCTATCCTCTATGCTTCATGGACCTCTAAACAAACTCGACCATCTTGTAACTCTTGATAGTTGTTTTGTCAATAACCATTGGACCTTCTCTAACCTTTCTTATCCCATCCCTCGGACCATCTTAGATAGAATGGAAGCCGTTGACCCCCCTAACCCTTCTAGATGTGACACCCCAATCTCAAACTTTTTGGTTAATGGGAAATTCTCCCTAGCACTCGCTTATAGGGAAGTGGTGAAAGATAAAGGTGAAGTTATGTCATTCCAAGGCCTCTGGAAGTGTAAAGTCCCCCCAAAATTTAGATTCTTCTTGTGGCTCATGTGGTGGGATCGTATACCTCATAAATCCCTCCTCCACACTAGAAACATTAGTGACACGGCTATGTGCCCGACGTGCCACTCTCTTGTTGAAAACACGATCCATGCCATTTGGGACTGCCCTTTCTCCAAAGCCGTTTGGGATGGCTTACTTGTTCCAGACACCCTAGGGGGAGGGGATCTTAGAGAGTGGATTACCGCGAATGTCAAAAGCAAGTTCTCATCCCATGGTCTTCCCTGGGCCATCCTATTCCCTGTAGTGGCTCTCCAAATTTGGAAAAACAGATACAAGTTCGTCTATGAAGGGAGTGCCTTTGACCCCTCGAACATTGTCATTAAGAAAAGTATCTACCTCACATGGGAGTTTCATGCTTTCATTGACCAAGTTGCCAAAACCCCTAGGATTTCTACACTAATAGGAGGTCTTAGTTTTAACCCTAACCTTGTTTACTTCCATGTTGATGCCTCCTTCCATAGAAAGGAAGATTGTACTTACATTGCAGGTGTGTTGCGAAATGGGAAGGGTGCATGGTGTACTGGATTCCAGAAGAAAACTTTTTGTTGGAGTGCTCTCCATGCGGAACTTCATGCTATTAGAGAAGCATTATCACTTGCCAAACAACATAACATAATGAGAGTGCAGATTATTTCAGATTGTAGCACAGTGGTAGACTTGTTGCAAAGTCAAATTTCCACCAATGATATGTTTGTTAATATTCTCCAACAATGCAAGGAGCTTGAGGATGCTCTAGAAGAAGTGGTGTTCCATTGGACTAGCAGGGACAAGAATCGCCTAGCGGATATTTTAGCTAAAAAACGCTTTTGTTGTAATTTGGATGCAAACTTGACAACTTTATTACCCCAACCCCCCGACTATTATATGAAGGTCTATCTAGAGGACCGTAGCTCTCTTTTTGAGCCTTGTATAAAGGGATGGCAAAATGGGCGGGCGGGTACGGGGACCCCCCTCCCCCATACCCATACCCACCTAAAATTTTCATACCCACCACCTACCCACCACCTATGGTGGGTAAAGATCTCATACCACGCCTGCCCACGTGGCCACGTGGGTATGACCCCAAATCCATCCCCACCTCCACCACCCACCTGGGTTTACCGCCCCATACCCGCCTGTTACCCGCTCGTTACCCGCGAATATTTAATTCGTTTTATGCTTTTTAGCAAGCCAATTTCAGCTAAAAGCCCAAAATTATCAACCTAAAAAGTTCCTGCCATCCTCTACAATGCCAATTTTACCTAAAAATAAACAAACATTCCAATGCATGCTACAATTACTAATTGATAATCCTTTTAAAACATAGCTTACAACGCAAAATAAAATTTCTAAAAATTAAAATAGGTGGGTATTGGGCGGGCGGATGCGGGGCGGGGCGGGCGGGTATGGGGCGGTTTTACTCTCATACCCACCACCTACCCACTACCCATGGCGGGTAGAGATTTTCATACCCATATCCACCCACCACCCACTAAACCTATACCCATCCCCGCCCCAACTGGGGCGGGTGCGGTGCGAAACCCACCAAATTTTACCCGCCTGCCATTCCTACTTGTATTGGGCCATTGGCCAACTCTAATTAAGTTTATTGCTCCTTTTTCACCAAAAAAAAAAAACTGCTTCCCCTAGAAAAATTTTAAGCTTCTTGTTTTAAGGATCAACAAACGGCTTGCGGATGTTGCTGGTATTCAGCAGCGCATAGCATGGGTACAGGACTCACAAGCGACAATGCCTTTGTATGCAGGAACCATTAAGTTTTCATCCATCAAGAAAAGGATTTCCGGAAAACAACATGATTTCAATTCACTGACTAAGAATGAAAGAATGACAATTACGTAGTCGTTTCTTAAGCAGCAGTTCTTCTAATACAATCACTATGTGATATCAAAATTCAAAGGTACTATTCGTACTAACTACCGTTTTCTTTCTGCTTCAGGTGTCCCTACCCATTACATTATAGAATAGAGATAGATATACTTCCTCCATGGAAAAGCCAAAGACCTATCTGATAGATGTGAACAGTAACATCTATCAGATAGGTTTGTACTACATTTTAAAAAAGATATACTACAATTTTTTATTGTACTACAATTTTCAGAAACTATACTACTTTAAGCTGTATATAAATATAATAGTAATACTACATTACGCGAAAAATATACTACATAAATATATAAGTGTACGACGTTTTAAAAAAAAGCTTGATATGTGTCCAACTCTTACCTATCCGATAGGTAATGGGCAGCCCTCTCCCTCCATAACGTAATACTTGCAACAAATGGACTAGGAAAGAATCTTAGGCAAAATTTGTTAATGATAGATAAAGGTGTTGTTTGGTAAAAGTAGGAGAGAGAAATGACATGTGATTAGGAGAAAAAAAGCAGAGAGAAAAAAAACAAAAATAAATACATAAGAGGTGGGGACCATATATAATTTAATGCGAAAATCTTTACCTTAAGAAGAAAGTAGATAAATTATTACAAGTATTATGTTACACCTATTTTTTGAAAAATGTTGCAAGTATTATGTTACGGAGGGAGTAGATGTTTATACACTCTATATCCAACCGTATCTTGATGGAGCTTTGATATTATTGCCTTTCCCGCGTTTCACCTCAAAAAAAAAAAAAAAAAAACAGTGGTAATCAATAAAATAACCTTTTCAAAACAAAATGCCCAACATATGTTGACTGTGCCCGCCACCCTAATTCATTAATCTTATCCTCTACTATTAGAGATGATGAAATGGATGTTTTTTCAAGAAATTCTATCACAATCTCGGATAAACATAAACCTACCGCCTTTTTTAATTTAATTTTCAAATCAATGAAATTATTTAATTCTATACCGGTGTGCTTTGAAAAAGTCTCTCTTTAGACCCACTAAAAATACCACTTTCCTTTTACCTGACCTTTCCTTAAATTGGTTCCCACATCTTCATCAATAAAATCACACCCTCTAATAATGTTCTTACTATAATAAAAACAACACCCAACTTGCAACTAATTCTTGCTCCTTTTTTCTCCAACTAAAACCCACTTCCATTTCTTTTTTTTTCTAATTTAAAACACAAGAAATAAATATCTCAAAAGAACATAGAGAAGATACACTAAATGATGAAAAACAGATCATCTCAAAGTAAGTTAATGAGGATAATAAGAATGCCAATAAAAGCACTAGCAAAAGCAAGGGACATGTATGTAAGGAGCATGAACAATTATGCAGATAATGCTTGTTATGGAGGAGCTGCTGGTTATGCCGATCCATTGCCGCGGAGTTTTAGCACCAATTCGGTACGAACCGGCGGCAATGATGATTTCAAAGAGCTTGTAAGGGCTGCATCAACAAGTACTTTAGGGAATAGGATTCATTTAAGCTCTCTTCATCATCTTTCTAATCAAGGTGGTACTACTAGTGTTTTTAGAAGTAAGGGTAGAGATGATTTCAGTGGTTTAAAGGGTGGTGTTCCAAGAAGTGCAAGTGTTGGTATGGCGAAAATCGAAGAAGATATGCCTATTGAATTTAATGATATCAATGTTGCTTCTGTTGATCTTAAGAATAATGGTCATAAAAATATGAAACAAAAGGATAAGGTTAGTCTTTTTCCAAGGAGTAGAAGTTATGCTGTTGGTGCTACAAATTAAAGAGGACTTCCTGCACTCATTTAAGCTATGTTGCAAGCCTGTTCAGATGAGAATTGATTCTGCGTTTCCAAAAGTTGTTATTCTGCGTTTTCTGATTGTTTTGTACTCCCTTCGTCCCATAATATAAGTCTGATTCTGTTTTTATACCGAAATTAAGGTAAATAGAATACGAGTTTAATTTGCTAAATAGATTTATTTGTATTGGAAATCGTATTTTATTAAATATTCATTGGAAATCATACTTCCTCCGTTTTTTTTTTACTTGCATCATTTCCCATTTTTTGGAAGTTGCAAATTACTTGCATTATTTTCTTTTATGGCAATACTTTCTCTCTACCTCTCTCTCCAATCACATGGGTCCTCCTTTTTCACTTTCTATTTCTCTATCTCTCTTCTCTCCTTAATTCTTGTGCCCGAATTCAATGATGCAAGTATAAAAAAACGGACGAAGTATTAATTTTGGGGATTTTACTATATAGCTGAGGGTATATAGGCCAAAAATAATAGATTAATACAGAAAATCAGAAATGAGACTTATATTTTGGCATACTATAAAAGAAAACGGGACTTATATTATGAGACGACAGGACTATTCGTTTTTAATTTCAATCACATAAGGTTTTGAAAACCCAAATGTCTCTAGCAAAGGTAGTAAACAAGATTGATCTTTTAATTGAATAAAAAACAGAAGCAATAACACAAGCAATTACCAAATCGTTGCAAGCAATAGCATCCCTTTGTGCTGCTTTGGATTCATCATCTGGGCTTTGAGTTACTGTTCCGTTGACGAACCACAGTTGGCAAAAAGTAAGCAAAACGGAGAGAATGAAAATCTCATAAAATAACAAGAAAATAAAAAGGCTTTATATCCTTAATAATAATAATCTTCAATTATGAGGGGAAAAAGGCAGCACATTTCTGGCGAAGTACATAGAATCCTTGTTTCAAATGGTGCTCTACCTTATACTTTGTACCTGGAAAAAAAATCTCTCACATCTTCCTTCAAAGGAGGAAAACAATAATAAACCATCTTGATTGTGCGTCACATTAAGGCGTTGTTCTCGTCAATTGAATTTTGCTGAACTGAACTTATTATTACAACATTGAACTTATTATTACAACATTAAACTTATTTTTACTGAACTGAACTTATTTTTGCTGAAACTTATTAAACTAAGTTGAGGAGAAGATGACCTATAATGATACCTCCATGAGATACACAAAAGAAATATGCTTTTAGAATCCAAAGGTTTGATCTTTGCGACAGGATAAATCTTTACTCGAACTTACCTAAACTTAGAAAACTTGCAAACTTGGCTCTGCCGTGAACCTATTAACTGATATGCACCGTAACCAAAATGGTATATAATAGGCATTACTAAGGTAATCATGGAGTAATGTTTATGCATATACGGGGTGGCAAAAACATATATGAGAATACTTACAATGAATATACGAATTTACTCACAATGGAGCACTACCATTTGAGCGCACAGCAGGAGACAATTGTTGGAATTTATTAGAGCTTTTTTTTTCTTGGGACCTTTTTCTTACCTTAAAAAGGCATAGCCTTACAAGTAAAACCACAATCTGACTGAAATAAAATGGCTTCTTTTCAATCAATGCTCATCAAATATATACAGTAAATTTCTCATAATTCATATACATACAAAACACTCGGAGTGAACACCAACGAAATCATACAGAAAAAAACTGTTTAGTTCCTACAGAACGGAAACTTACATCAGATACAGACGGAACTGTGAATCTGTATAATAATCTACACTACCAAGCAAAACCCAGAAGATACAACCTCTTTGCAGTATCTACTGGAAAACAAATTGGAGAACCCACAAAATTATTAAATGAAAGAATAAATTAATTTTTTAGAATCAATGAATGACTATTCAAGCTGCTTCAGGAGTAGCCGAGATAGATCTCTAGCTACGTTGTGCGCAGAACACCTCACAGGCGGCTGCCATATGTGAGACAGATCGGAGATGTATGTCATGATCAATTCCAGAAACTACATATTACATATATACTGCTTCCCCTAGAAAAACTTCAAGCTTCTTGTTTTAAGGATCAACAACCGGCTGCTTTTAAGAAGTTGTCATAAGGGCTTGAAGCGGGAAGCTTAAAGTACTGCGGATGTTGCTGGTATTCAGCGGCGCATAGCATGGGCACAGGAGTCACAGGCGGCAATGCCTTGTATGCAGGAACCATTAAGTTTTCATCAAGGAAAGGATTTCCGGCCTGCAACATGATTTCAATTCACTGACTAAGAATGAAAGAAAGACAATCATATAGTAGTTTCTTAAGCAGCAGTTCTTCTAATACAATCACTAAGTAACATCAAAATTCAAAGGTAACTACCGTTTTCTTTCTGAGATGAAAGCTTGTTCCAAGCAACCAAAAATTGTATTTCTACTTTCTATTAGTTTATAATATATATAATGAGTTAAACAGTAAAACTCTCTTCTTCCCTTACAGTTTGTTGGAACAGCAATGGTGGACAGAGAAAGGAAAGGGAAGACGGGAGAAGTGAGCTTGTGTTTTCCCTCCAACTCTTTCCATCTATGGCTAGATTTGGTTGCATAAAGCGGAAGAGAAATTGAGCCCTTCCCTTTCCCTCCCTTCTCTTCCCCGAATTCCCATCCAAATCAAGGGAAATGGATTCATCATTCTCCCATCCCCCTCCTTTCTGTTCAAATCTAGTTATTCAAATACATAGTCCTGTCTGTTCAAATCTGGTTATTAAAACACATTAGTCCTGTCTTATTGATCGTGTCGTGTTCTTTTTTAGGGTGTCCCGAATTGTTTGTGTTTAGGGGGCATTTACGCTCGAGAAAAATTCTGTTCTTGCTAGACCTTCACCAGTATGGACAACTGAATATCAACCAAACCTGATAGCTAACATTTCTAGATTAACACATCTAGTCAAGGCATCAATTAGCAAGGTGATAAATGTCAATATTAAATATTAAGTTTAACGGATAGATTCTTATATTGTCATTCGTCAAACCATACCAACATTGCCAGACAGAAGAAACACGACGTAGATAAATTTTTGAAAAACACCTCAACAGGAAGAACGAGCAAAAAAACGTTAAAAGTCCATGAATCATATTATACCATTGACTGAGGTACCGTCCTGTTTGGCTCAAGGTCAACATTTTGGACACAGAAGCTGATTAAGCTTTCTTGCCTCTGGGTCGTCATCAAATGGGACATCTTCTGCTGCTTGCCCATCAAAAGAGCTTCACAGTGATTGGCCATTTCCTTGTAAGGCAAATCAGGGGCAGTTGACACAGAAAATCTTCCCACTTGGTGAGCTGTGTCCAGGACCTGCGAAAAAGGAAGGGGAAAATCAAAGTATTTGTTAAATAGTATTTTGAATTCACACTATGTTCACTTTTCCTAATTGTACAGGAGAAATCTGAATTCTGATCACAGCTTAGTTTCATGAGTGAGTATTTGTTGAACCAAATCTTTAATTTGTTCATCAAATTTCACAATTCCACAAATAAATCTCTCGTTTTGTGTCCTTCAAATTATGCACTATTGAAGATGAGTAAATGAATTCACAAAATCAAAGTACGATTCAAATATATAAGGTTATATCTGGTCTATGGACTATAGGCACCAAACTTCATAATTCCATAACCATGTCACATGTGCTACTGCTATGTTGATTCCTCCAATATAGTTTACCATTCAAAAACAAAAGAAAAACCGAGTAAATGATGTAGTTTTTCTTCATGGTGGGGGAAGGGGAGGGGTTGGGTTATTTCGGTGGAGGTGGTGGTGGTGGTTGTTTCGAAGGGGGAGGTCGAGAAAGGGAAGAGGAGCAGGGGCGGGAAGGGAGTAATACTAGTGTTGGTGGCCTGGCCTGGTGGAAGTCGAGAAAGGGAAGAGGAGCAGAGGTGGTTGTTTCGAAGGGGGAGGTCGAGAAAGGGAGCAGGGGTGAGAAGTGAGGGTGGTTATGGTCCTTATGGAGGTCAAAAGGAAAAAGAGGAAGTAGGGGTGGGAAGAGGGTTTTATTTTTATTTTTTGGTTTTTAAAATTTTTTTGTAACCTAAAAATATAATTTTAATTAAAAATCATATAATATGGGGTAGGTTGAACAGGTAACCAGTCATTTAACTTGTTAAGAATAGAAGGGTATGAAAGTTTAACTTTATTTCCAGGATAATCCAATAGTTGACTTATTTTTAACGGACGGGCCAAAGGTTGGCTTATTCCTCACAATTTTTCCTATCATTTAAAATCGTTTGAAACCCCTGTTACAGTGACACTGAGAAAACATTAAAAGTACAAAAGAAGGAGCAACATACTGATTCCAGAAGTTGATTGACACTCAAGAGGCTGGCATTCTCGATAGTGAAAAGTAAATCCTGTTTGGGCTGATTATCAGGCAAAGTATCGTCATCAAGCGTAAATATTGGAATCGTCTGAAGAAGCAAAAGCAATACAAAGTTAGTTGTCAGACTGATAAGAAAAAGCTTATCCATGCCTATCAAATATGTGATGGTCATCTGGTGCAGAGTCATTACATCATCAACGCATACACTTTGTCGAGCATCCTGTTCGTATATTTTGGATGGATTCTCAAACATCTGGGCCCCCAGAGGACACACATCATCTGGCAAGAACTCACTAAGTAATTGCTCCTTTACACTGCAAATTTCAGCCTGGATAGAGGAGCCACAAGTCCTAATTAGTTCGCAGGTTATATAAGTAAGTTTCAATGGCGTGTACACTTCCAAAATCCTACCAATACTTTATTTCAAAGAATTTAACTTACATCCTTCATCTCCTCAAGACTTCTAACAATTTCAGCAGCAAAGGATTCCCTGGTCTGGTCATCTGTAATTATAATTTCTGATAGATATCTTAACGCAGAACTATCATCCTCCTTGGACCCAAATTCTATGGTGGCATTCTTGTTAACAGCCTGCAGTTTACTATCTCCAACCAAACACAGAAATGGATCAACCTGAAACAGAGCAAAAGGAAAAAGATAATTGTAGACTCGGAAACTGCCTTTTGGTCTAAAAAAATTTTGAGAAGAGGAAAACATCATTAAATTATAATAACATACCAATTTGTTGTTCAATGTTGCCTTGGCACAAGAAACAAGAGTCTGGATTTCGTATGCTTTTGCTGAAAAGATGATCATTACTGTGGCCAAGGTGAAAAGTGACCGGCGACGTGAAGGTGGCAAAGGCCCTACACCACAGAAGAAACAATGAGGTGCATGAATATTTCCTCCATAGCATGTATTGTCGATTGGTTATCAAGACTAATGAATATTCCAATATCATTCATTATTGCCTTCTTCTTCACCTACTCATTACTGTGGAAAAAGCATGAGTAGAAAGGGAAGGACAAATGAAGGGGAAAAAAGTCCTCAGAGTAACATGTACACTCAATCGTAGACTGAGAAATCACATTTCACTATCCATTCAAGTGCAAGAAAATATACACAAAAACAGATTCATGGAGATCCTTGATCGAGTTGGACCTACTAGCAATTCAGCTAGAATTAACAGAACAAGCATGCTTTATATAAATCGTCATCAATTGATTCCCTTTCATCTACTTAATATTTTAGCTGAATGAAACCCCTTACATTGAAGTTCAATATCGCATATCCCAATCATATGCAAATCTCTGTGACAACTACAACACATTCTATGACATACTCAACAGGTAATAACGGGGAAAAACCCAAGTAAGAGACTCAGGTAAAGGTCTTGAATGGTGGTTGCAATCAAGACTGCAGTATAATCCACACAGCAAAAACGCCCTTCATTTTGGTGTCGTTTAAAGGATTGCAAACATGCAATAACTATGGGACTGTATTGGCCATGTTGACATTTATCAGCTTGTATCATCCTTGTATTGGTCTTAGCATCTTGTATTGGTTAAGCCCAAAATCCACCATAGGAAGGCATGTAAAATTAGCAGTAATAGCAGAAACAAGGTGCAAATCTATTTTATTATAGGCAGCAAAAACTCTAAAGAAAAGATTTTCCCTGGTCGTTGTACCCGTTTACCAAGTCCTAGATGTGCCAATGGTACAAGGGTATATCATGTGCCAACGAGGGAAATTAACAGAAATTACACAGATGTTTTTCGTATCAAAAAGTTTCAGATGCGGTTTCTTGAACAAGTGCAGTTTGTCCGCAGTTTTTTGAATCAACTTACTTTTACAATTGCAGTTTCTTGAACATAGATTATTATTTATGGAAAAAAAACAGTTAATTAGGAATATTTTTGCGGAATTTAGGCAAGAAGTAACTCCTATAAACATAAGCCCTTATAGCAGGGTTTGTCTGCAGTTGTGAGTTTGAGTTTGAGTTTGTATTATTATCCCCCTTTTCTGTTTTAAGTATTTTGACATTAGACATTATTCCTCTTTGATCAGCTAATTCAACCAATTGAAAGGTGGTACTTCCTCCGTTTTTTTAAATCGCTACACTTTCCTTTTTAGGAAGTTTTAAATTAATTGCTACACTTCTCCTTTTTTCCCTTAATAGTAACTTTTTCTCTCTATCTCTCTCCTACCATTTTTCTTACACACTTTTACTCACTCACCAAAGTTTTGCCTAGGAGTCCGTGAAATGAGAAGTGTAGCGATTAAAAAAAAGGAGGAAGTACTATATTTAATAAACTATGAGGCATTAACAAGTTAACATCCTCTCGAAAAAGTAGAAAACATGAATTAATACCTCCTTCTGCTAGAGAAATGCCTCGCAAGGAAAATGAAAGCTGAAAACTCCGTACAAGTGCCTCTTGGCTAGAACTCTACAAGAAAGACAAGATTGTTCAAAAGAGTTCAGATTACACCAATACGTGAAAAACTATGAGATATTTGCAGTATAAAGCACATTTAAATATTTAATATTAGACAGATTTGGTATCATAGAAACAGGTGCAAGGGGATTGAACTTCAAATCAACATGTAACAAAATCTTTCAAAAATATGATAGAAGAAATAAAAATCAGGACAAGATAATTCTTTTGTCTGAATAGAGTAAAAGGCCTAACATTTGCAGTCAAGTGGAAAAAGAATAGTGCTCTAGACTTCAGAAGAGAGTATAGTGATTTGTCAAATCACCTTGGCACGGGAAAATAGCAAAACCAGGCTGTAAGTATGAGCAATGGCCTCATAGTTTTCAGGTGTATTTTCAGGAGAGATTGACTGAGCCCAGATTGATGATAAAAGGAGAATGATCTGTCGGCTACTCAACCTGAGCGAACTTCCTACCTGTTTATATAGAGTACAACTATCAAATAATACAATAAATTCGAGAAGTGTCAATTAGATTATATATTTATCCTGACTTGTCAAAACATCAAATTCAACAAAACATACACAAAAGTATAAGCCAAAATTGCAAAACTGCTATCAAGGTTCCTCAGTTATAGCACCAAAAGATAAGTATATCAATTATCAAAGAGAAAGATGAAAAGAGAGGATATAGATAGAGCCTACCACTTCACTGTTCAAGTTTCCGAGAGAACTTTCCTCTGTTGATACATGCACTGGATTCCTGATACTAGTTGCTCGACTATATGATGACTTCAATCTATTGAGCATCCCACTATTATTGTTTCCCCCCTCGAAAGGAATGTTCTCTTTGCTTCCTGATCTATCCTTGCGTAATTTCTCAAACAAAGCAGCAGAAGAAGAAAACACAGAGACACTTCTAGAAAGAGACCTCCGAATATGGGCAGCCTTCCCAGACATGGGCAGGGCTGAGTTTTGACGAGGAGCCACTGAAGATGGTACAAGAACGACCGAAAATATACGGTGAGCCATAATTCTAGTTTCATGATCTCGGTGGACCATTGCTGGGAGTAATTGATGAAACAAGGCCTCTGGAAATGCCTACATAAATGAGAAAAGAATGAACATTAAAGATTGACGCAACGTTTTAAAAAAAATCACAATAAACTGTCTGCATAAAAATTGTTTACTTGCCTTGTTCTGATATGATACATTTGGTAAGGAAGCTACAATTTGTGCAGTCCGGAACACAGCTGCAATTGTGGTTCTGGCTATAACAATAATACTTGAAATATTTTCTAGCATGACAGCCATAATATCAAAAATTGGACCTGCATCTCCGACCTGTTTACAGCAACAAAAACCTCAATTTGTTTAACTAGAAAGGCAAATGACCAATAAGCATCTCGGAACAATTTTTCAAAAAAAATTTAAAAAAATAGAGAGAATTGTACCTTTTGGGCTAACTGGACTAGGCACTCATCTACTAATTCTTTAAATCTTCTGTTATATTTGATAACCTCAGCACCAAGGTTGGAATCATCAAGTGAGCTGTGTATGCTTTTGCGCAAATGTCTCATAACATCACTTACAGCACCAAGCAAAGAAACAGAAGGCTCAATCTCTGCTTGCTCAGCAAGAGAGGTTGTCACCTCAACAATGTCCAACTGCATCTCAGGTCGTTTGAGTACATTTTTGTGATCTAGATGTTTCACCAATATCGACAATAGAAAGTGTGAACTATGACCTGTGAAATAGTTTCATCGAAGAGTCTGTAGTCAATCAATCACCCACAGATAAATTAAGCAGATAAAAAAAGAAATAAGTCTCTAAGAATGATATTCACCTAAACTTTCCATCACTTCCTGCATATCCCTCAACACAGGACAAGCAACTCCATGTTTGGGAGACCATAGATTTCCATTGTCAAAATAACGAAACAAAGATTCCAAGACACGTCTTGTGGTGGTGGCCTCCTTGCCCAGCTTAGCCATGTTATGCAGGCATACCCTGGACCAAAAGGCAGGGTTCTTGGCGATCTCCCTGCAAAAGAAAAAGAAACAATAATTACATTACTAAGAGTTACCATCATTAACAAAGAGTTGACATGCAGAGCACGTTTTGTGCATAATTATTACTCTGCCACATTTAATTCGCCTTTAGAATTGATAATTCCTCCCCAAGTAGGAATCCTTGAAATATCAACTGAAGCTGTAACACGACCCTCATCATTTTGCACCTCTTGCACCCATTTGCCATCAGCGTCGCCTTTCTCAGTGTCATCCCCAGGTGCAGCATAGTTTTCCAAGACTACTGAAACAACCTGTTAGGAAACAAAAAATATGTTAAAAGAAATTTTACTCCGGTAACACCATTCCTTCAGTCTGTACCATCTCGGATATTTACTTAACTCTTAGCTTGCATGTCAAAGTTAGAGAGCAATAAAGATAAGGGAACAGGGAAATCAGCATATGATATTATCTACTTGAAGACCTTGGCATCATTTATTCATATTCAAGAATGTATAGATATATCAATGATTTTGCTTTTTTTTTTCGTTTTTAGTTATGGAGAGATATACTTCCCTCAATTCTTTAAAACATGCAGCATTGGACGTTTGTAGGTCAGAGTTTATTAACTTTGAGTCTTCGACCGCACTTTTTTAAAAATTTACAAAATATTATCACATGGGATCTTGTTAGATTTGTTTTTATTTATATTTTCACATTCCATATCTTCATTATTACGTAACTAACGGGGCGTTTGGTATGTGGGAATGGGAGTTTGGGGATTAGGAGATGGGATTGGGAGTGGGAATAGTAGAATGGGAATTCATGAAAATAATCCCATGCCCATGTTTGTTAGAGGATGGGAATAGGTTGGGAATAAAAGAAAAAAAAATAAGAAAGTTACAAAAACACCCTTACTAAACCCTTCCTTCCTTCCTTATTCATTAATGGCAAATTGGTCATTTTACCCCTATCTCCAATTCCCATCCATAATACCTGCCCCCTCTAGGTATTATTTTGATGGAAATAGAGGCATTTTAATCCCACTCCCAAACCCCTCTCATAATCTCATTCCCCACATAACAAACATGGGATTTCTTGCAAATGGGATTATATATCCCAATCCCACCTCCAATTCACACTAAACAAACACCCCCTAAAGAACTTAATAGTCAATGACGCGTCTTGGAGACCATGAACGGACCGGTGTTGGACGACTAAGGAACACAAAAGGTATTAGATAAAAGCGTATAAGATATATACTTGAAATCATGAAAAACTAAAACTTTTATCCTTGTTTAGAGTACAGAGAGTCATAGAAGACACAAATGCCGTGCATAGAGAGCCATAGAGGGTAGTGATGCAAACGAGTTTCAATCCTTAACCTTGGGTACCACCCCCAAAAGACTAAAACAACAAAGCTAGCTTCCAGAAAAAATAGTAAGCAACGAGAATAGTCGTAAAGCTTTTAATAAAAATGTTTATTTCTCCCACATCCCTCATAGCTATCAGATAGGCGGAAACGAAGTCAGCATTCAAATAACTTAGTATCAAGTGGATTTAGCCGAAGATATATTAAGGAATCACTGAAGGCTAAGGGACAAAATGAGCAAGAGAAAAGATAATATTCCTAGCTGCTTACATTATCAATTTCAGCTAACATATGAGAATGTTCACCCATGAACCAGATCTGCAAAAACCACGAGCACACAACTTAGCATCAATTACATAAAAAGTGCGGAACAATCTTTTTTTTTTTTTTTTGGGGGGTGGGGTGTGTGTGTGTGGGGGGGGGTCAAAACGGAGCCAAAACCGTGCAAAACTATGACCTAAAAGAATTGAGCAAAGGGCTAGATACCAGCTACGCTAATAGTAACATATATTAAGTAAATAATACGGGGACAAGACAACAGCATCAACAACAATAATATTTCACAATCACCATGGAAGATAGCGTCTGCAGCCCAGCTGCTCGAAGACAAAATCCCCTCTCATCTTCCCCAACTTCTTGAGCTAGCAGACACAATTTCGGAATAAAATCTTCTAAGTTGAAGATAAAAGTCCCATCTTTCTGAAACACAAAAATCAAGAAAGAATGAAATTCTATGGGTACAGACAATAGCAAATATCAGGAAATGTCAATTGTCAGTTACTGATAAACAAATAAACAGCTAGAATCACGATGATGTAGTACACACCTGATTATTTACAAAAACAAAAAGAGCCTGGCATCCTATAACTCGCAATTCATCCTGTCCCATTTGATCCAGCAAAATGTGCATGATACTTAGCAAACTGCTTGCGAACAAAGGCCTGCGAAGTAAGAAAAGAGAAAGGAACCTCTTTAGAATGGGAATTGTAAAAATCCCCTTGATTTACACAGAAACATACATCTTCATACTAACAGAACTAGCCATTTTCCATAAAGAAGTCTAAAAAATCCCCAAAAGCTTTTACAAAAAAGACGAAATATATCCCCGGTTTAAGACATGGGGAAAGTGAAAACCATGGAAAAGTATAAGATCTGAGATTTTTCTATGTTTTACTGTTATACTTGGAGACACCAAAGATCATATCCAAGTATAAACACCCACTTAGATTGTCAAATATGTGTCTGGCTTTATATTTAATCAAAGGGCCCGAATAACATCGTCATCGACCGGAAAAACATTCCTATAATCAAGAAAAAACCTTTTTTGGAGAACATGAAGGCCCCAACCACTAGTTCAACTACCAACCACTTTTGTACCATGCATAGAGGTGTTCACGAGTCGAACCAAGACCAAAACGAGCTCAACTCGTCACGGCTCAACCGCTCAAGTTCGTTTGCCGAGCTCGAATTGGCTTGGCTCTAACTCGAGAGAACCGAGTAGTGGCTCAAAATTTGTTCTTAAAATTCACTCAAATTTTGACTTTTAAAACTTTTTTGTCACAGTTGTTGATGCCATCTCTTTTTTCGACGGTTTCGGATGACGATTCATGTTAGCCGACCCCAAATCATTTTGGGAAGAAGGCTTAGTAGTTTATGTTGTTCTTGTTGTTCTTCTTGTAATCTTAACTAACTTTTACATTTTTTAATATAGAGTTAGTTTAATAATTTACATCATTCCATAAAAGGAAACGTAATAGTTAGATTTGAAAGTTGAAACAAACTGAAGCAACAATTTAAGAAATAAAATATAGTAATCAATGATGATAGAGCCTATTGCGAGCTTTCCGGCCGAACATAAAGAAGTTGAAACTCAGCTCATGAATGTCTCGAGTCAAGCACAAGCCAAGTCCCATTAAGCTGAGTTTTGACAGAGTCACGCTCGAACTACTTCTATTTGTGAGCCACCATGGCTCATTAACACACCTAAGCATGTGTGCAAGGTAACAGGCTCCATACCCATTTACAAACATGCATCTATTGATTGGGAATAAAAATATAACAATCACATATAGCAACAACAAATTCAAGTCATACATATAGTGATGCACTTAGACATATGATTATTATGTCATGTCGAGATGGATTCAACTCAAAACCTGACACACACACAGAGAGAGAGAGAGAGAGAGAAAGAGAAAATAACATGTCGCGCCATTAGTTGTACTCCAAGTAACACGCAATATGATTTGATGCATTTGACATATGATTGACCGTCATGTCAACTCACAACTTGATAAGAGAGGGAGAGAGAGAATAACATGCAGACACCATATGTTGTAGTCCAAGGCACATGCAAAATCGAACCAAAGAAGACAGGCAACTTACATCTGATCTTTACAAGAGACCAGTAATCTTCTGTAGATACTCATGACAATTTTCACAGCATTGAAATTCTGATTCCGTAATTCCTTGTAACATCGCTGCTCAAGAGTATTGGTGATCTGACAAACAGAAGGCAATATTCAGTGAAACATCAAGAACCAAAAGCAGAGAAAAAAACAAACCAATTTAAAGATGCAAAAGTGATCAGAGAAGCCAAGCCTGTGATGGTGTCGTATACTCTAATGAAAGTAGTGAAGAGATTTTATGCAAAAAAAACAATGTTCTTTCACAGCTTCTCAAACAACCAAAAAGATCTTCTCATCATGCAAAGAAAAACCCAGGTCATAAGAAAGACCGTGTAGTGTCCAATCTAAATCATTGTTAAGAATCTAGCAGGGGATCTGCTACTGACAGAACAGAAGAAGAAACTATAAATCAAATCATATGAAAACTAAAAACCCACTACCTATATGCTTTATATACCTAAATGACGAGTTGGGAAGGTTAGTAAAAGTGAAAACCACCTATGACCGAATACATCATAGAATCTGATAAGCAGAAATGGGAAGTCATATAGGTCCCAGAATTGATTCATTATCTAAATTAAACTCAACAGTTGTTCCATAACAAAGTAGCTCAAACATTCCTTGAAATGATTCAATTCATTAAACAAACTATTCATGTCATAATTAAATCACCCCTCGAAGTTTACAAGAGACCTATTTCACTATGGACAAAATAAACACCCAAATGTAGCAGATATGCGGTCCTAAGAGCAAAAACCAAAGGTGCATATACAGGGAGGCGTGCAAGTTTATAAGAATTACCCTTGGGACACGCAAGGGATTTTTCGCAGCATATTCACAAAGCTTTCCTATCATCCGATCATTTGGTCCTTCATCCTATCAAAAGAAGTACAGTTAGTAATTAATATCTTAGTCAGACAAGTTTCAAAAGGAATCGAGAGCGCATGTGACATGACCCCAAATGTTTCCAATGGATCACATATAACAAAACTAAAATAAGAGAACCGTTAGAAGTCTTAGAACAAATCGCAGAAAGCGTCAGTTGTCTAGTTGAACTACTTAAGAAGATTGCATGTTAACTAAGAACCTGTTCTAAGCATCAAGCAGAGCACATGACCAAACATATAACCAATGAAACAAGTCGTCTATGCAGAAAACATCAAGAAGTCGTATATGGATCCTCCCACTAAGAGGTAAGGAAACCATTCTTGAGAGTGTATTAGTGTACATAAAAAAGCCTCGTGATATCTAACACATTCTAGCCACATACTTCTTTTGCCCTGTCACTAATTGAAATTCACAATTCACCGTCGATCTCAATCATGTAATCGCATCAAACATACATCCTATAATTCCTAATTTTCCACCATAATTTGCACTCCTCACAGTTAATCCACAACGCACTAACAAGTTCTCACGTGAACACTACATTGAAGTTCTACCATTTGTAGATACACTTTTAAAAGCTCTAACCAAAGTAAGAAGGAAGAAGCAATAACTGATTAAGTGTCTTTTCCACATGAAATGTTCCACTGGCCAAAACTCGTGATGATGAAGCATAAACCACCTTAAGTAGTACGGCTATGATAAACACATAGGTGATAGCTACGGATACGGCATATCACAATATGGTCATCACAATTCATGATCAGCATCAATGCAGCTAAATCATATGGTTATGATGTTCATCACCCAAAACAATACTCTCCAGAAACCGAAATGCATTTGGGAGCATTTTTCACCCTTGATGTGTAATAAGGATTGTTTAGAAAAGTGAGATGTACATGACATAAAAGATACATGTAATTTATGTATACTTTGACAAGAAATTTATGCAATGGTGGACAAATTCCTTCACAATGGATCTGGTATTCTCTTTAGTTACATCACTTACATGCATAAGAGACAGAGAAACTGATGAAGAGCCTAGATGCTAGATCCCACCAAGAGTACATGTCTGGTGGAATGAAAGTAAGAAGAGAAGAGATGCTTGTCACAACTTTGACTTAAGCAATTTACAAAGGTGTAGGAGAGACATAAAGATTATGTGGTACTCGAGCAAAGAAAATGAGTACTACCATCAAAGTATTATCCAAGATGACAAGTACCTTGACTTCCAAACAAGCAGTATCAAGACTGTGAATGGATTTTGAGGATGTAAAAGCACATAACCAATAATTAAAGGTAATAATGACTAATTAAATGCTTATGGGTGATCTCAGTGAAGATGGTAAGCGATTCATTTCCCCTTGTAGCTGTGTGGATTCAAGTTGAAAAAAAAGTTAATAGGTCTCAGAATTCTTTGAGGTTACAAGAAGGATGATCGCTCATCTTTGGGTATAATAAGCATGGTTCATTAAATGGTGAAAGGTAAATGAGTTGAGAGGTATTTGTCATTCGTGTAAATGTGCTGCAAGAAGTATAAGATAGGTAATGTTTGGTAATTGAGAAACAAAGAGAGTAGGTACAAGACCCTAATGACTATCAAAACCCTCTAAAGACTATCAAACGCAGTCATCAACACAACTAGTCTGTTGCCAAGCAAAATGAGAAGAAATCCTTGCATTTGAGTCGCACACTTCCACCTACAAATTTAGTGGAAGCCCCAAAGAAAAACGATCCTAAAAAAACAAGTGATGCCAAATCATCAACTCATTATAACTTAAGCAACAAATGGTTAAGATATTGGTCCCGTCCTGAAAATTTTGTATTCTTATTCCTAACAATTGACAGTATCATGAATAAGCACCAGTGCACCACGACAAGATCATTGAGAAATATGTCAATGGTATATCCAACAATTTCAGCGCAACTTCAGAACGTAACTTATTTTCATGACAATAAGCACAATTAAGAAATCGATGCAAAGTTCAATGAAAACCAAAAGCTCAAATACTGAAGCTGAATTATAAATAACATAACATGAAACAAAAAGGCATACAATGTCATAAACTAACCTGGGTTTTGGGGAAAATATCCGCAATCAATTTCTTGTACCTCTTGACAGGCTGCCTAGACCTCGCCCGAAGGGCGGGGCAGAAGAAACACAGACTACCACATGCTGGCAAAACTTGCCTTGATATTACTCCAGAAACAACACTCATTTTCAACCAATTTTATCAATAATTACAATATAAAAAATAACAATCCAAAGATCAAAACTTGCAAATTATCCCTTTCCCAGAAAACAAAACCCAAAGCTGGGAGGAATCCAATAGTCAAAATGGATAGCTCTTGCTCTCCGGAACCAGCCTGCATTTTCATTAAAAACACAACAATAATTGAAAATTCCTCAACTGGGTCACATTAAATCACATAAATAATTACTACCCACCAATCAAAAACACATTAAATTGATGAATTCTCATGTGGGTCAATATAATTTTGGCTAAAAAAACATGGGAATTTCATAAAATTCTCAAACAATTGCAAAATTATAATACAAAAAAGGGAGCAAAATTAGTACCTCTGGATCGATGCTTGAAGAAGCAGAGAACCGAGGCTGGAATGCCGTCAAGACTTTACAAAATTGCAACAAATATCAGGCATTCATTTTCACAGCAAAATTATGATCTCCCCATTTTTCTCTTTCTCTTTTCCCTATTTTTCTCTTTCTTTTGCTTATAATAAATATAAATAAATAAAAATAACCCTGAATTTCTTGAAAAGATTATGAGCTTTTTTTGTCTAATTACTTTTATGTTGAATATGAAAGCGATCAGAATTTCCTAACGGTCTGTCTTTCTCCTGGTAAGATGGAAAGAAAGAGAAGCCATTTTTCATAATGCAAAACAGTGTTTTCAACCGTTGGATTGGGTGTTTTTCTCTTCTGTCTTTTTTGGGCTTATTTTAGTGGTAAGGTGGTCATAGTGTCAAATGTCAATTAACGACACCTAAAATTGTCCTTTCATACTAGTCAACCTTTCATTTTCATGCATATCTTTTTTATCTTTGGATTGTGATATAGTAGGGATATGTTCTTTTCAACTTTTTCCCATATTATTGTGAGAGTATGGGTGAGAATGGGTCGACTCGGTCAAAGCTCGGTTTGAACTCGTGCTCGACTCGAAAGTTTAACGAGTCGAGCTGAGCTAAGCTAGGTTAGGCTCGGCTCGGTTCAAAATTCGTGAACATGCTCGATTAGTTTTTTTCCTAGAAAAACACATTTTTAATAAACTAGACTATTTCCTACTAAAAAATAGATTCTTTTTTTAAGAAATGGTTCAAAAAATAACCGAGCCGAGCCGAGCTCGAGCCCCAAAATGTTTCATGAGCTCGAGCTGAGCTCGAGATTTCCAGGCTCGCCGAGTTCACGAGCCGAGCCCACTCAAAGCCTAAACGAGCCGAGCCGAGCCCAAGGGTGTTCGATCTCAGTTCGTGCGATAATCACCCCTACGTGAGAGGGTCAAATCTATTTTTTAATTTATTTGCATGTACTTGAACTTATTTTTTTTATAAGAGCTGAAAATAAGTTGAAAAGAACGGGATCTTATCTCTCGTTGTAAAATAAAATAAGGTTTTCAAATGTGTGCGTAAGGATGGTAGGAAAGGGAATCACCTTACGAGTAAAAGTTAGAAGAAAGGGTCAATAGATAGAATTAATAGTAGTATATGATAAAAATGAAGAGTAAGATAAGTAGAAATATTATAAGCACAAAAAGAAATGTAAGAAATAAATTGAGACCTTTATTATTGTATATGATATAAGAATTTAATGCAAATGGTGGGAGGATGTATTTTTTGCGTGTAAAGAGAGAGCCCCGAAATGTGGACGTGATTCAACCCTAGGTCTTTGGTACCAATATCACAAAATTTTACAATTGAAGCTAAGTGATATCCATGTTTGTGATATAGGCAACCCTATAGTAACATATAAGAAATAAATTCATTTTCTTTTGGACAGAACAAAGTAAAATTATTTGAGGAAAATTATAGGGGAAAACTAACTAAACATTTAACTTTTATAATTCAGTCTAAAGAAACATACTCTAAATATATTTCCGAAAATGGTATTAAGTTGTAATTTCAAGAGAAAATCATGTGTTGTTATTATTGCTTATTAGATGCTGAATATTCCATACATGATAGTTTTTTATACAATGTAAGTATGTAACTCTAAGGTTAAATATATTAATTACTGTTAGAAACTGACTGTTTACAATGGCTGAACAAAGAATAAATTCAAGGCTGTGTCGCGGTAGAAGACCACTGACTTGAAAGCAATTACGGCTCGACTATGGTGGTAATCGCAACTGGCCGGAAAGCTCCCTAAGGTTAACACAGCGACCTTTCTAAGTCACCACTAACATAGAAAGATCTTGGAGACAGATGCACGTACCCAGTGTTTAGAAGAGAGGAAGAAGAAGAGAAGAGAAGTGATTTTCGGATGCCAAACTGAGGTAGCAGTGGACTGATTTTATAGCAAAAGAATCAGGCCAAATAAGGAAGGTAATAATCAGAGGGAGGAAATCAAGGGCGACAATAAAGGCCATTAACACTGTAACGTTTAAAAACGTTTCAGTGTTACATGTTACCGTTACACACAGTTGGGCTCGGGTCCAAAAAGATAAGCTCCAGCTCAGCTCTTCCCAGAACCCAGATCCTAGGCCCGGCCCGGTCCTGGCGGGAGGCGCGCGTGTGTGAGATAGCAAGCCCAAGCCCAAGCTTGACCTCCAACCACAAAAGCCAACCAAGTACTCAACTCAATAAACATGAAGAGGAAGGGAGTTAATAAACAAAGGCAAGCTCCCTTCCATAGGTGATGTGGGATGTTTGGGAAAAACACAAATAGGCTTTGCAAGCCTTAAATGCAACAATCCCCCACAAAGGCTCTGAAAAGCAAAAGAAATTCTTGGGTAAGGAAAAGGAAGTACTTAAGCATCAATATCTTTCGATTTGAATTTATACATAGTGAAGTGAGGCAACAACTTACTTTCCAGTGAGTGAATTTCTCTTGAACTCACCAGAGTTCCGTTGAGACCCCCACAACACATACCTACCTTAAGAACGTGCAGTCTCCGCGATACAACACAAGCGGTTTATAGCCATGCGCACACCTTGGGTCTCATAAGTGCTCTAGAAAGACAGCCAATCTTTCATAGAAGGCGGCTTAACCTTCACACTTACGTAGGTAGTCCATCAAGTGTTCCTCAATAACACCACCCCGAGGGGATATGGAACTATTAAGAGCAAAAGCTCAACCTCACAATATAAATCCATCAAGTGCGTGTCAATAGCACCACCAAATAGGCTATGGATTTAGAAAGCACTACCAACACGCCATAGGGATGAGAAATGTAGTGCAAGTTAAGATTCTATGGCTTTGTTTGACCACAAACGGGTATCCACCATAAACTCTCAACTAATGGGCCTAAGCCCCATCCCCCTCGACGACTCTAGGACAACTCTCCTAGATAATCCCTTAGTAAAGGGATCAGCAAGATTTCTTTCGGACCTCACATAGTCCAAAGAAATCACCCCATTTTTCAGGAGTTGTTTCACGACTCCATGTCTGATCCGTATGTGTCTTTTCTTACCATTGTAGACACTGTTCTTAGCAACGCCAATGGCTGCTTGAGAATCACAATGAAGGGAGACAGGAGCACCCTGCCCTCCCCATAATGGAATATCAGACAAAAGGTTTCTCAACCACTCAGCTTCTTGCCCTGCCAACTCGAGTGCAATAAACTCAGACTCCATGGTTGAGTGTGCTATACAAGTCTGTTTCGAAGAATTCCACGAAATAGCACCACCACCAAGAGTAAACACGTAACCACTAGTTGAATTAATCTCATCATTACCTGAAACCCAGTTTGCATCACAAAATCCTTCAAGTACAGCAGGAAATTTAGAATAGTGCAAACATAGAACAACTGTTCCTTTCAGGTATCTAAGAAGACGATGAAGAGCATTCCAATGTTCATTACTAGGGTTATGAGTATACTGACTCAGTCGACTCACTGCATAAGCTATGTCAGGTCGAGTACAGTTCATGAGGTACATCAAACTACCTATGACTTTCGCATATTCACTTTGAGAAACACTTTCTCCTAAATTCTTAGTCAAATGAATACTAGGGTCATAGGGTGTACTCACTGGAGCAACATCAAAGGAGTTAAAATTTTTAAGCACCTTTTCCACATAATGAGACTGACTAAGGGAGATGCGACCGGAGGTTTTCTTAAGTCTTACTCCTAAAATCACATCAGCTTCTCCCAAATCCTTCATCTCAAACTTCGATGCCAAGAAGTTTAGTATCATTGACCACCTTTAAATTGTTACCAAAGATCAACATGTCATCCACATAAAGACATATGATTACACAATCTGATCCTATTAGCTTTGAGTAAACGCAAGAGTCAGAGTTGTTGACAATGAAGCCATTTGACACAACAGTACTGTCAAATTTTTCATACCACTATTTTGGTGCTTGTTTGAGACCATATAAGGACTTTCTCAACTTACACACTTTATCTTCTTGACCTTGTACCACGAAACCCTCAGGTTGAGACATATAAATCTCCTCCTCTAAGTCACCATTCAAGAAAGCAGTCTTAACATCCATCTGACGTATGACTAAGTCATGAATAGCAGCAAGAGCTAACAGGGTCCTAATGGTGGCTATCTTAGTCACAGGAGAATAAGTGTCAAAGTAATCTAGTCCTTTCCTTTGAGTGAAGCCCCTAATCACAAGTCTGGCTTTAAACCTCTTAATATTCCCATCAAATCTCAACTTCTTTTTAAAGATCTATTTGCTCTCTATGGTCTTTGATCCCTTAGGTAAGTCAGTTAACTCCCAAGTGGAGTTAGACACTATGGAATCTAACTCGCTCTTAATGGCCTCTTTCCAAAAGCTAGCATCCACAGATCTCATTGCTTCCTCAAAAGTCTTAGGGTCCTCTTCTATCATGAAAGCATAGACCAATTCATCACTCAACAAGTCAATGCAATAGCTCTCAGACAGAAAAGCAGTGACAAAATCAGAACCAAAGTCTTTTGCTACTCTAGGTCTTTTACTTCTCCTAGGTTCATCTACAGCACCAGAACTACTAACATGCAAATCAACTGAAGTACTACTTAAAGTCAAATCAGCAGTAACATCACTAGTAGGTAAGGGAACGTCGTGCGTAGAACGAGTAGGTAAAACAACCGTAGGAGAAAAACATGAAGACATGGAAGCAACATCACCCTTTTTCAAGGGAAAAACATGTTCAAAGAACTCAACGTCTCTGTACTCACAAATAGACCTATCATTCAAAGTCATGAACCTATAGGCAGCATGAGCATAACCAATAAATACTGCATCAAAGGTCTTGGGTCCAATGTTTGACCTTTTATAGTCAGGTAGCCCAACTTTAGCTAGACACCCCCACGCTCTCAAGAAGCTCAAGTTTGGAGTAAACCCCTTCCACAATTCATAGGGAGTCTTATCTAACCTTTTCTGAGGTACTCTGTTAAGAACATGACAGGCTGAAAGGACTGCTTCCCCCACATTTCATCAGGCAACCCAGAACTTACAAGCATAGCATTCATCATATTTTTCAAAGACCTATTTTTCCGTTCAGCTATACCATTCTGTTGAGGTACATAAGGTGCTCTAAGTTCATGAATAATACCCAATTTCTCACAATGGTCATTCAAAGAGAAGTTTTCATACTCTCTACCTCTGTCAGATCTAACCCTCTTGATTTTCCTATCAAGTTGGTTTTCTACTTCGGCCTTATATTTAATGAAAGCTTCCCCTGCCTCACTTTTGGCTTTGAGAAGGTAAATCTTAGTGTACCTCGAATAATCATCAACAAAGGAAATATACCAGAATTTTCCTCCTCTACTTCTAGTGTTCTGGAAATCAGCTAAGTCCGTATGAATCAACTCTAGAAGGTGTGTGGTCCTTTGAGTCACAGTTTTGCAAGGTTTCTTAGTGAATTTTGCTTCAACACAAACTGGACACTTATAAAACTTAGTAGTCGACAGATTAGGAATTAAAACTAAGGTCCTTAGTCTCTTAATGGAAGCAACATTCACATGCCCTAATCTACCATGCCACAAATTTAAAGACTCAGCAATATAAGCAGAACCAGAAACAGTTTTATTAAAATCAGCAGAAATAGAAGAAGCAACATTCAGAATAAATAAACCTCCACTTAAATACCCCTTCCCAACAAATTCCCCACCACGAGTCATTACAACTTTGTCAGCCTCAAAAACAATTTTCAAACCAGCTTTGTTTAACAAGGCACCAGACACTAAGTTGCGACGCATAGTAGGAACATACAACACATTTGAAAGGGAGAGGGTTTTTCCAGAGGTAAGTTTAAGAGTGACCTTTCCTAGTCCAAGTACTCCAGCAGTTGCAGCATTGCCCATGTAGACACACTCGCCTTCAGAAGCATCCTGAAAATCATGGAGCAGCTCCTTGTTTGCACAGAAATGTCTTGAAGCCCCAGTGTCCAGAATCCAATCAGTACTGTTCTCGATCAGATTTGCTTCAACAACCACAGCAGCGACAATGTCGTTGGATTCAGCAAGTTTGGCCTGAGGTCCTTGTTTTTGCACAGAACCTTGGCGTTGAGGGCATTGGTAAGCCTTATGATCTGGCTTGCCACAGACATAACAGAGGACAGACTTCTTCTGAATCTTGCTATCCGGTTTGTTAAATTTGCATTGCTTCTTTCTCTTGTTATTACCCTTTTTCCCTTTACCCTTAAACTTATCAGAGCCTGATGGAGCAGCAGATTCCACCAGGTTAGCTTTAGTGGTATTAACAGAAACTGAATCTAAATTGTCCTTAAGGCGATTTGCCTCTTCAATCCTCATATGACTAATTAATTCCTGAAGAGACAGGAATTCTTTTCTGTGTTTCAGATTATTTATAAAATCTCTCCAAGAAGGGGGAAATTTTTCTAGTAAAACATTAGCTTGAAATATTTCACATATTTTCATGTCCTCATTAAGAACATCAGCACAGAGATTTTCGAACTCATGAACTTGATCCATGACTGGCTTATCATCAACCATATGGAAAGCCAGCCACTTGCCAACAACATATTTCTGTTTTCCAGCATCATCAGCCCCATATTTTTTCTCAAGGGCCTCCCAAATCAGTTTTGAACTCTTATGAACCATAAACAAATCATACAGATTATTGATCATCAGATTAAGGAGGTGGAAACGGACAGTTTTATTATCTTTTACATATTTTTCAATTTCGTCCTCTCTCTTCTTAATTTCAGTAGCAGAAGGAGAAGAGGATGAATCACCTGTAGCAGTAAGCGCAGTGGGACAGTCCTTGAAAAGGACGTAGTCAATGTCCAATTGCTGAAAGAACATCAGCAGTTTGGAAGACCAACGTATGTAGTTGTTTCCGTCAAGAGATTCAAGCTTGGAGAGATGAGACACGGATTTGCTTGAAAAGTCAGCCATTGCAAATTAACTAATTGCTTTCAAATTGTTAGAAACTGACTGTTTACAATGGCTGAACAAAGAATAAATTCAAGGCTGTGTCGCGGTAGAAGACCACTGACTTGAAAGCAATTACGGCCCGACTATGGTGGTAATCGCAACTGGCCGGAAAACTCCCCAAGGTTAACACAGCGACCTTTCTATGTCACCACTAACAGAGAAAGATCTTGGAGACAGATGCACGTACCCAGTGTTTAGAAGAGAGGAAGAAGAAGAGAAGAGAAGTGATTTTCGGATGCCAAACTGAGGTAGCAGTGGACTGATTTTATAGCAAAAGAATCAGGCCAAATAAGGAAGGTAATAATCAGAGGGAGAAAATCAAGGGCGACAATAAAGGCCATTAACACTGTAACGTTTAAAAACGTTTCAGTGTTACATGTTACCGTTACACACAGTTGGGCTCGGGTCCAAAAAGATAAGCTCCAGCTCAGCTCTTCCCAGAACCCAGATCCTAGGCCCAGCCCGAGTCCGGCCCGGTCCTGGCGGGAGGCGCGCGTGTGTGAGATAGCAAGCCCAAGCCCAAGCTTGACCTCCAACCACAAAAGCCAACCAAGTACTCAACTCAATAAACATGAAGAGGAAGGGAGTTAATAAACAAAGGCAAGCTCCCTTCCATAGGTGATGTGGGATGTTTGGGAAAAACACAAATAGGCTTTGCAAGCCTTAACTCCAACAATTACCATTTTAAATACTTTAACTCTCTATTGTTTTCAATCTAATAGAATAAACAAATACAAACATAAATAATTTGAAGTTTACGGCAAGTCTTTTCCGATCCGTCTACAAATGTTTTATACTTGTGCTTAAGCTTGGTAGATAATTTTGATTTTAAATTGGAGGAGCATAAAGGCTTTGTTTGGCATTGAACCAATAGTTTATCAATGTCACCTAATTGTATTAACTGATTGTTAGTTGTTTGTATAATTAAGGTAGGTAAACAACTGATTGTATGTTCAAGCATAATTAGCATTCTCGTCAACATTTTCAATCCTCTAAACTAAAACGTTCTTATCATCAATTTATTTTATCGAAATTGGATTCGTAAAGAAGTACTGTTTCCCTACATTTTGTCGTGTAGTGCCTTCATTTCCTTTTAAATGTTGACTATCGTATAAGCTTGCAAATGTGAACCTTGGGCCATTAAAATCTTTAATAATGTAATTGTAAAGTTTACAACAAACTGTTATATCGAAAACATATATGGAGAGACAAAATTAACAAAATTTCTCATAATTATATTTTTTCTTACATATAGGTAACAAACGATTGTCAAAGTAAAACATGTAAATAGCGACGTCGACGTACAAAATACGACAACTAATAATGATAGTGAAACCGAGGAAGTATCTATATGGATCTTCGTACTCCAATCCCCTTCCATTTGCTACTCAATACATGAGCTTGCACCAATGATCATCATTATGGTTGCAGATTAAAATATAGCTAAAGGAGAATGTAACCACGTACATCTCATGTGGAGAAAGTTGAAGTTGGATTGGCACTTTATGATTCCATATTATCTGCTACACTAATTACAAGTATTACCTCCATTGCGCAATACATGCAACTTTGGAGATTGGCACATGGACCAAGGAAGAGAAGAGAGAGAGTGCAAATTGCCTTTATTACCCATGTGATAAAGAATAAAGTAGTTTAATTGTGAGTGAAAAAATAGGGATACAATTGTCTTTTTAGCTAAAAAGACTAACTATTAAAGGTAATGTTGTATGTATTGCAAAACATCCAAAAGAGGTATATGTTGCATGTATTGCGAAACGGAGGTAGTATATTGTATATAATGTAGGAAAAATTGTCGGGAATAAGTCAACCTTTTCGCGGTATTTTTTTAATAAGTTAAACTTTGAATAATCTTGTAATAAGTTAACCTTTTAAGGGTATTTGCTTTTAATAAGTCAAAACCAGTTTAAAAACACAGAAATGGTGGGGGATGGAAAGTAGAAGAAGAGAAGGACACAAAAATGATAGATTAAAATTTAAGAAAAGCCTCACGTATTACCGGTTAAATAATTTATAAGTCATTTGACTTGTTAAAAGTTTAAGTAATATCAAAGTTAACTTATTTCAGGATTATCTAAAGTTTAACTTATTAAAAGTTTATTCTTGACAATTTTTCCAATAATGTACATGAGTTAACAGCTAAGCTGTCTTGCTTCGACTTCAAGGAACATTCTTATCATGTATGCAGTATCAAATTGTACTCCACTAATAACTTAGAGATTGTAATTAAGTGTCGTGTACTTTTTATCATACACCTAATATGATTATGTATAGTTCATACATATAAATTAATTTAAGACTCAAAAGGGCCAATTGGATGTGACATGCATTGGAGGGGAAACAAACACTCTGCGTCTCTGCCTTACGCTGGAACAAGTGTGTGTTTTGGGAAGGGGATTTTCTACTGATGAGTTCGGATGGTTTTACGATATTTTTTTACGCAGGAGGGTTTTCGACGGCGAGGGGAATGGGGTTGTGAAAGTTGGCGTAGTAAAAAAATGTATTTGAATTGAAAGTTTAGCATGTTATGGAGGAAGTAGTAAATAAAGGTAAAAGATCAATAATTCCGATCTGATTCATTTACGATGATGATGTATCTCGATTTCATTAGGTTTGTGTTTGTTCGGACTTTCGGAGCATATTTGTATTTATTTTTAATTAGCAAATTCTATTAAATCAGTCAATATTAGTCATAATAAATTTTGTGGATGATCAAGTTCAATTGCATACATGTCAATATTAGTCACCCTATTATAATTAGCTTTTTATTAGTTTAAGTTAATTCAAACAACATCTACAATAAAAGTCAAAATTAATATAGAAAATAATTTGGATCGAATAAAATTTTGATTAGGCAAGATCTCGATCATTGTAAATGAGATAATTGTAGAGCGTTCATTGCTCAGATCGGGTCTCCTAATTAATGTTACTCTGCCAAATAAGATTGTTACTATAAAGTTGGGAAGCTGGTTAGGCACATAATCAAAAGAACTTCAATGACTTGGTAAAAGAATATATCATCAAAATAAGCTAAGAGAGAAAACAGAATCAATTCACAACAAATTTCCATTTTCATTAAGACCTGTCCAATTTACAATTTTCACTTTGTGTGGAAAAAAATAATAATCAATGGGGTAAAGCTACCCAAAATATTTTTAAAATGGACATACAAGAACAGTATAAATCACTAAATTGACAATCATACACCCACTTAAGCAGACATATAACCAGATCAACCTCAAAGTAATGGAAGTAGGCAAAAGAGGAGCCTTTCTAAACCTTGGAGGTGCCTCCATGATCTTTCTCGACGTGCTCAACAAGAGCAACAGGATCCCTAAATCCTCTGCTACATTTCGGGCATACATCAATCGACAACTGTCTAACATTGCTGCGGTTATTACTTCTCTCATGAACTTTCTCCACGTGCTCCACAAGCGCCGTAACTGATGAAAACCTCACACTGCACTGTGGGCATACTTCGTGTCCCCCGGACCCACTAGTACTCACGCTACTTTTACTGCCTTGCCCCACCTGAAGTGTCTGGTTAAAATCACTACTCAACTTCGCCATGCTTGCTCCAGCAGATGCTCGGGCTGAGGAAGCTGCATTAACAAATCGCGACCAGGCTGATGGTTTTGATTGGACTGGCTGATTGGGCCGTGACACTTCTCTTCTACTTGTTGTGTTCAATAGCCCCATGAATGGGAATCCACTGTTGGCTTTTGGAGGCCCAGAACATTTGTGATCGGGTCCAAATCGATGTTTCAAGCAGTGATCTGTGTTACAATCCTTGCATTTGACAGTATTGGAAAACACGAGGATTTCTTTACAGCCAACAACAGGGCATTTCTTCTTCTTGGTTGCTTTCTCGTAATTTGCTGGGTCACAGACAGTGTTGACATGAGATTCCCAAGTAATATTTGGGTCTTCATCGGGTATCAAGCGAACTCCTTTGGCACAAAGTGGGCAAATCACAACAGTGACACCTTGGTTGTCACCATGTGGACATTGGTGCTGCTTGTAGCTTCGATGCTCAAGGCAGAAAACCTGTTGAAATTAGCATACTAAAGATCAATGAGTATTAATTACAATTAAATGGGCGTAGACACCAAGACCCTGATAGAGCCTACTGAATCAGGAATGAGAGTCCAAGCTTAAGTGGAAGACGCACTAATCCAACTGATCCGCCTCACACGCATATTACCAGAATAGTAAGACAATCATCAACAAGCTTGAAAAGATGATGTAGAATAGGCTTAATTTTAGTAAAACGATGCACAAGGGGTATAAATCATGAGAAAATGTAAAAGAAGTTGAACTAAATAAAAAAATGGCCGTTCCATTTCATGCTCTTAAGGTTATGAGAAGGCCTAAATACTGCAGGCTATTTAGCTCTGTCTTATAACTCGATACAACAGGGTTATAAAATTAGGATAACACCAAGTCCACATCTTAGCTAATTCGTCAATATCATATAGATACTTCAACTATGCCATTGTTGATCAAGCTAGAGAGCGTGTATGTATGTATTCACATCTTAAAGAGTATCATAAAAAAAAGGATTAAGTTGGAAAACAAATCTAGCAAAGACCATCCACACACATAACTCAGAGAAATATTCAACAATAAAAGTGCATTACAATGTTCTCACTCTACCATTCTTCTTTTTGTAAAGAGAAACTCATAGGGCATAGTAGAATAGATAAAGCTTTAATTAAAGTACAGTTGTATAGAACAGATTTAAGCAACTGCCAGTGGAAAGGATCAAATGATGACAGCATAGATATTATGCTATAAATCTGCTCCAAACATTAAATATTTTGCCAAAATTTTCATATGGAAAAATTCAACCATCCCTCGATTATTTTCTTTTAATTCATTTTGGGGGTGGGGAGGGGGTTATTGAGAGTAGTATTACTAACATAAACAAAAAAAGGTTAGGGCCAAACCTCCTAACAATGGGCCACTCGTCAATATCTCTCAAACAGTCAAACTTACCAGCTACAAGCATGCCCAAGGTGTAAGTCCAAAAACATTGTAACATTGGTTCAAAGGCTATACACGTAAAGATTTTGAATCACGCCCTCTCCCAAATCAAATGGCAACGGCGAATCCAAGCAATCAATCCCTCTTGAATACAACTTAATTCTATTTGGTTCAGTTCAAGGAATCTAGAAAACAATTCAGCCTAAATATTGTGGTACGGGACACAAAGAAAAGCCACCACCACCTATCTACAGGTGTGTCTTTTTAGCGTCACAACGTGATGTGATCCCAAAGGAGCTTACTAATCCATATGATAACTTTTGCTCTTTTTCTTTAGGTTTGTGACAAAGGACAGGCACTACTAGGATATAAGACAAGTGAGATTTAGAAGAAACTTTCTATATTTGCAAACAAAGGTAATTTCCTTGAGCTTTATCAAAAGTTCAATTGACTGACTTCCAACTTTCCAACAAATAAAAAGTAGGATTTCAATTTATCTAGTTCATGACTTCATTCTAGTCCAAACACTCCAAAGTCAAGTATTGCCTATATTAAGACATAACATGACCTCATTTCAAAGAATGGACAACGTCCATCACTCCTTGCCCATTCAGCTAATCATCTCAGTAATTTGAAGATCGAACATTAGGCCTCAAACGATCACATTTAGTAAAATAAATTACCCAAATGCTCATCCCCCTCCTCTTCATATTGTTTGTAAGACTTTCACTTTACAATACTCCCTTCGTCCTCTTTTGTTTGCCCCAATTTTCTATTAGAAATGTCTCAGAAAATCATGACCAGAGCATTTTACTCTCGCATTCACTCCATTTGGTCCCGATTGAGTTGTCTTTCATCAACTCCACTCAACCAAAATTAGATACGAAGCTAAAGCTAACTGATGCAAACAAATGGGGAAAGAGGGAGTATTAACTACTCACATATACATTCAATTTTCACTTCCCATACTCCTATCATATTGCAAAAAAGTTATAATTTAACCAATCTCCACTGACACCAAAAGGAAAAATCTATAACACAGAAAATAAAATAAAAAATGAATTTCAACAGTTATTTTGTATAAGAAATAGAGAGGGAAAAAAATATTCACTATGCAAGTGCAATGCGTTTTCTCCAAACTCCCGGCAGTTGCCCAAATCTCCGAATCGCGTTATTTTGAGTCTGGGACTACGTTGCAAATATGTTTTTGCACGCATTGCGTATATATAAGACTAGTATTAACATAATTCAAACAACTAAACAAGTGTAAAATCAGCATGTTGATCAAACTACAAAGTATCAAACTCCCAATACACTTTCTATTTAATAAAAGTTTCTATCGAATCACATGGTCCCCACTAATTTTTTCTCGTGATAATAAAAGTGTTGTAACTAATTGAATACGCAAGTAGTATTAACAAATCTAAAACAAATGGAGAGACAGAAAGAGAAAGGACCTGGTGGCAACGGTCGCAAGTGAAAGGGAGGAAATCAATTTGTTTGCAATCATCAATGAAACAATGTTTCCCCAGGTTTGGAAATGCTGGTGTTCCCATTTTTTAGAGAGGAAAAAGAGTTGGAATTGGAATAGGAATGATTCCGCCGTTTTATTTCCCTTTTCCCAACCCAAGAAGATCAATGTGAAAAATGGAATAGCGGCGGAATTCGGGAATTGGATTACTCCGGCGAATTCCCGATTCCGCGTAAAAGGGAAGAAGGAGGAAGAGAGAGGAGATCTAGGTAGAAGAAAAAGAAAAGTCTTGGTTTTGGGGAATTTGGAGGTCGACAAGAACAACGAGTCAACCATTCTCTCCTTCTTTTCCTTTATTTTTCTTGGTTACGAAGAGATTAATCTAAAATTTTAATGTATGTGACCTATATAAGTTTTGGGTATGATTAATTATACGAAATAAGACTATGGGATTGGAAGCTATGAATTTCAAGATCATATAAAATTAATTGTCAATCATCAGTTAACCATTTAGAAATTTTTATACCATAACCGTTAACCACGGTACGGTTAAAATAGCCACGTTGTCTTATCGATACAATTAGACCGGTTATATAGTTAAGCGATACGATTTTACGGTTACGATTTTTTCTAAACAACCCTACTCCCTGCTACCAGTACCAAGGGGTAGCTACAAGCCTACAAAGGAGGGAAGGGGGTTGGGTGGGTTATTTTCATATTTAGGGTTTTTGCTTTTTAGAAAAAGGTTTACTAACAGGTAATGACTCATTTTGAGCAAATCTATTAAAATATGGGATTATCGGAATTAGGACTATTCTCAGAATTTTTTCCTTTTTATTTCGAGAACCGTGTTTTGCACATAATTAAAAGAACTTTTATAGTAATAATAAAGTATATTGAATTATTTTAATTTTATTGTATTTTTTAGGATTGATTGGAAAATATGTCAGTTATCCGAATTTAGCTTATTTTGACAAGCTTTGTGTCAATGCCTCAAAAATGTCTATGCACGTGGGTAGGGGTATTAATGAGCTTAGCCTGTTCGCGAGCAGCTCGAGTTCGGCTCGAAATTTTCACAAGCCGAGCACAGCCATGTTCGGCTCGAGAAGTTCGTGAACAAGCTCGAAATATTTTTTTACTTATATTTTTTAACATAGTGACCTCAAATATTAGTAGAATATTTTTAATAAGTCTAGAAAAAATAAATAAACTTAGTTATAATATATTATATCTTATAAATAAACTTTATTTTGTTATAATTTTTAAACCCAAGTCGAGTTTTTGTGTAACTTAGACTTGATAATCTAAGCTCGAAAGAGCTCGAGAAAAGTATAACGAGCCAAGCTCGAAACTCCAAGCTCGAGCTCGGGCTCGGCTCGGCTCATTTACGCTCGGGCTCGGCTCGGCTCATTTACACCCCTACACGTGGGCATAAGTTGCTTGAAACTAAGCTTTTCAGCAATAGCTTGTTGGTTTTTCATCATCATTATCTACTCTCATCAAAATGCAAGCGAGCACCAGAAGAAAGGAGGATTCCTACTTAAATAATTGAAAATCAATTGAGAAAGAAAAGGCCCATGCTTTCGTGTGGCACCCAAGTTAAAATCAGTCTACGAACACGAGCCTCGACGTGTCAAAGTGAAAGTCACAAGATATTGAACGTAAATATATGCATGAGCATATGCAAACTGTTTAAAGGCGATAGATAGCCTCAAATGAGAAATCATCCATAAGCCGATGCACTTAGAGTCAAAGGACTTCAGGGCACCTACACACCTACTCAACCACTCGAGCTCATTCAATACCAAACAAGCTTAATGAGGGGAGATGAGCTGAGCAAACGTTGGCTCAACTTCATAAACTCGAAAACAGTGTAGCTTACATGTTTTTTCCTTTTATCTTTTACATACATACATAGTTACATTACTATGTTTCGAATTTAATTTTCTTTTGTTAAGAAGTTTTAACCTAAGTTCTCTAAACCAACAATGATTAACACTCTTTTTCATCTCCTAATAGTTTCTCATTTGCTTTTCTCAATAGTCAAACCAACAATCTACAAACATAAATTCTCAAAAAATATAACTCCAAAAGTATTATATAAGAGCAGTCACATAAAATTAGATCAGATTCTTACGAACAAACACCACCTCCTCAATCTCATATATTAACGTTTTCTCTATGATATCTCTCTCTTCAAAATAGCTTCAACGAGGAGCATTAGATTCAACACAAAATAGCTCAACACAATCTCATCTTGACGAACAAAGCTCAACTCAAGTCTAACTCGATAAATACTCAGCTACATTCAAAAGTCTGCCGTGTGGAAGGGAAACCCAGTCTTAAATAAAAACTAGAAGTGTATGTTGTTGACACCTTCAAGTCAAAAACCGTAATGCCCTATAGTATCAAACTACTAACAATCCTGCTATTCAAAAACAATTGCTAGTTTCATTAGCCGCTACCAGGACTTGTAACGTAAAAAAGAGTTGGACTTTTATATGAACCTTAAAACGAGTACAAATATCCAGGCATAAAAACAAAACTGCGAGATGAAATGGTTTCTCTTCAGCAAAATGGACAAGCCATCAAACCAAAACACAAATAATAAACCTATTAACTCAGGGACCTAATAAAAACGTTTCATTGCTGACTTATCTAGATTAAGAAAAAGACTTAGGCTTCAACCCTCTCAACATCTTCGATCAAGGTCAGCTTGGCGGTTGGCTTGGAGAGGAAATCAGTGTGCTCCTGGAATGGAGACTTGGTGAAGCGAGTTTCCCTCCATAGATCTGGGGTAAGGAAGCCATAGGTCTTCAACAGACAATCGAAGGTTGCCTGTAAAAGCAAAGCAAAGCCAAGCAACAGAGAATTAGGATGTTACAGAACAGCACACAGAGAGAGTAAAAAAGAGCACGATTTTACAGGCCTTAGATATCTCCGAGTCAATCGCTCAATCAAACCAGAACCTAGACATGAATAATAAAGGAAAGGGCAAGGTTGACACCATATGCGAGGTCAGAAAAAAAACAGTATTTTCATATCAACAATTTCAGATTAAATCAATGAAATGTATATTCAGTAAGAACAGGATTCAATTGGCAAAGGAATTATACAGAGAAAAGATATAATATCAAAATAGAAGAATGTTTAACTAGATTAGTCAATGCTAAATTAAACACAAACAAAAACACAACAAAAAAATAAAAAAAAAAAAAAAAAAAAAAAACAATAAAAAAAAAAAAAAAATAAAAAAAAAAAAAAAAATAAAAAAAAAAAAAAAACATAAAAAAAAAAAAAAATAAAAAAAAAAAAAAAAAAAGAAAATAAAAAATAAAAAAAATAAAGAAACATAAAAAACTAAGAAAAGACAACAATAAAATAAATACATAAAATCAAAAAAAAAACCACAACCCAACCCAAAACCACCACCCAACCACAACACCAAAAAACACCCAAAAAACAAAACCAACCAACAACAAACCCAACCCACAACCCAACCCCCCCACAAACCAAAACAAACAAACAAAAAACCAAAAAAAAAAACAACAAAAACAACCAAAAAAAAAAAAAAAAAAAACAAAACAAACACCAAAAAAAAACAAAAAAAAAAAAAAAAAAAAAAAAAAAACCACAAAAAAACACAAAATAACAAAAAAAAAAACCAACAAAAAACCAAACACACACCAAAAAACCCAATAAAAAAAATCACACACAAACCCAAAACACACACAAAACAAACCACCACAAATAAAAAACCACACACCCACAACAAAAACAAAAAACAACCAAAAAACATCAAAAAAACAAAAAAAACACAAACAAAAAAACACACAAAACAAAAAAAAAAAAA